>CM053272.1:70426938-71101938 GCA_028583415.1 Protea cynaroides | reverse complement strand
AATCCTATATGTCATCAATGTATGCTCTATCCCAGCACAACCGTCTACGACATAGAGATAGAGCTAAGGCATTCCCACACCTCCCCTGATGCCCTATCCGCAACCAACCCACTAGGATAGAAACAATACGGTAGACCCTATCCCAACATAACTCCCTACGGCATAGAGATAGAGCTAAAGCATCGTGGACAAGCCAGCGTCGATTCGGAGACCACAGTGCCACATAACCATGGCCAGCCCAACATCAATATCGGAGACCACCGTACCACGACCTTCCCCTGATGCCCCACCCGTACCAATCATGTTAAGACAGAATACTACAAAAAGGTGCTAATGTGAAGAGCGATCCCAGGCCCATGCCCCACTCCACACACTAACGAAAACAATCACATGCCTAACAATCACATCCTATCAATGCATGAACAATAATAATAACTGAAAGTAAAGGATGGCATGTGAATATGCACAAACATCACATCATATATATTCAAGTGATTAACAAAGATTTACTGTCCCTTAATTATTAAGTTTAGGTCAGATTCCCTTACCTGACGCTCATTCGATAACTTGCTCCACGTCGCAAGATCCAAACGATAAGTCACAAAGTCCTACAACATTATTAGGGTTTCATTAGAATATTTTTCTTAGGGTTTCATGTTGGTCGAAAAACAACATAATTACAAAATACCCTCACAGAGCTGACCGGTGGCAACATACCGGTCGCAGCTCTGTGGGGAAGACTGGCAACCGGTATGATCATCCGGTCCCCACAGACCAGCCTCCCGAGGGATACCGATGGCAACATACCGGTCGCACCATGTGCAACCGGTATAGTCGACCGGTATGTCTTCGGAAGACCATACATGGGTTTTCGACTGCCTTCGATCATCCTCCATGGATTTCCAAGGTTTCTCCTATCCATTCTAAGTCTAAACTTGGAGTTAGTGTTATCCCCAACTCATTCAAGTCTCGTTTCGATGAATATCATCTCGAAACTCGAATCTAGGGTTTTGCGGCAACTTAGGGTTTATTGGCCAATCTAGGGTTTTAGATCAATACCTACTTTGCATGGTATTGATCCACCCACACAACTAACATAGGGTAAGAAGATTGATTCAAACACTTACCGTTGACTGGCGTAGAGTGAGCTTCGTCGAACGGCAATGGCGGCACCCCCTTCTTCTTCCTAGCTCCTTCTCCTTCCCAACCTCCTTCTCTTCTCTAGAGTTTGTGAGAGATAATGGAAAGGATTTGAGGAGGTTTAAGGGTGTATTTATAGGCTAGAATTAGAGTTTAGTAACCCTATTAGGATTAGGAAAGTCTTAGGATTCGAAATCAGGAAAGTGGGACCCTCAGAAGTTAATTTTTGGATTTTCACATTCAGCTGCGCAGACCATACTGGTCGACCGGTACCAAGACCGGTACCATCGACCGGTCAACATAAAATGATGACTATTTGGTCGTCTTTCGTCCGATTTCATACCTGTTTGTCTTCCGCTTGTCCCGACTAGCCCGGTGATGATCGGAAGACCTGTCATGACACAAAACCAAGGTTTAGACCGGGTTCACGGAGTGCGGGTCTTACAACTCCCCCACCCTTAAAAGAAATTTTGTCCCAGAAATTTGCATGTAGGTTTCACAACTCCCCCACCCTTAAAAGAAATTTCGGCCCTGAAATTTGAACATACCTTGATCATTGAAAAGGTTAGGGTACTCCTTCCTCATTGCACTCTCCTCTTCCCAAGTAATTTCCTCCACATTTTGGCTTCTCCAATGCACCTTCACATAATGGATATCCTTGGTTCGAAGTTGCTATACCTTTCGACTTGAGAGCATCATAGGCACCACTTCGAAAGTTAAGTCTTCAGTCAAGTCTGGGGGATCAGCGGTCAAGATGTGCGATGGATCTCTGACATACTTCTTCAGTAATGATACATGGAACACGTTATGAACGCTTGACATTGATGGTGGTAGAGCCAATTGATATGCTACATTACCACGTCGGTTCAATATCTCATATGGTCCCACATACCTAGGGCATAGCTTCCCCTTCTTACCAAACCGTTTCAGACCTCGCACCGGTGATACCTTCAAGAATACCTTGTCAACCACTGCAAACTCCAGATCTCGACGTCGATTATCCGCATAGTGCTTCTATCGGACTTGAGCTGTCTTTACTCTCTCTTTGATCTGATCAATCACTTGGCAAGTTTCTTCAACAATCTCCGGTCCTATAATTCTTCTTTCTCCCACCTCGTTCCATAACAGAGGTGTACGACACTTCTTCCCATAGAGTGCTTCATATGGGGCCATCTGAATTGTTGCCTGATAACTGTTGTTATAAACAAACTCGATAAGTGATAGCTTCTCATCCCAAGCTCCCTTGAAATCTATTGCACAAGCTCAGAGCATATCTTTCAAAATTTGAATAGTTCGCTCTGACTGTCCGTCCGTCTGAGGGTGAAAAGCTGTGCTGAACTTCAACTTCGTTCCCATAGCTTTCTGTAATCCTTCCCAGAACTTTGATGTAAAACGGGGATCTCTGTCAGATACTATACTCTCTAGAACGCCATGAAGTCTGACTATATTATCAACATATAACTTGGCCAGTTTCTCCATGGTATACTGAGGTCTAACCGCAATAAATCGAGCTGTCTTGGTGAGTCGATCTACTATAACCCAAACTGCATCCACTGACCTTGGTGTCAAAGGTAGGCCAGTAACAAAATCCATGGTAATGCAATCCCACTTCCATGCAGGTTCTGGTAATGGCCGTAGCAAACCTGTGGGTCCCTGCCTTTCCGCTTTAACTTGTTGATAATTCAAACACTGGAACACGAAACGAGCTATATCTGCTTTCATACCCCTCCACCAATATAGTCTTCTTAAATCATGGTACATTTTGGTACTTCCTGGATGTACCGAATATGGAGTGTAATGAGCTTCAGTCATAACTCGATCTCTGATATCGCAGTCTTCACTCTCCGGTATACATAAACGTCCACGATACCTGAGTACCCTGTCTGAATCCAAGGTAAAGTCAGGATTGCTCGTACCCTTCTCTAAGTCTTCTTGCACTGTCTTGAGATGAGGATCCTGTAGGATTGCTACCTTGACTTCATCAACTAGATCCGGTGAGATCTTCAAAGTTGCAAACATCATGGTGAACTTATGAATTAAGCCTTGCTCAACTGGATCTTCTGCAGTCTCTATAATATACTCTTCATCACCTTCGATTGAACTTGAAGCTGCGGCACATAATGCAGCATTTGTACTTGGTCCTGCCTCAAGTTTCGATGCCCACTTTCTGCTTAAGGCGTCAGCCACAACATTTGCTTTACCTGGATGGTACTGGATGTCACAGTCATAATCTTTTAACAATTCTAGCCATCTCCTCTGTCTCATATTTAGATCCTTCTGAGTGAAAAGGTAGGTTAAGCTCTTGTGATCTGACTTAATCTGAAACTTCTCACCGTATAAGTAGTGTCTCCAAGTTTTGATTGCATGTATAACCGCTGTTAGCTCCAAGTCATGCGTAGGATAGTTTTTATCATGCTCCTTTAACTGTCTTGATGCGTAAGCAATCACCTGTTCTCCTTGCATCAATACACATCCAATACCCAACCCTAAAGCATCCATATATAAAGTAAACGGTACGCTTGGTTCTGGGATGGTCAAGATAGGTGCAGAGACTAGTCTTGACTTCAATGTTTGAAAACACTTCTCGCATTCATCTGTCCATATAAATTTCTCTCCCTTCTTGGTCAATCTGGTGAGTGGAACAACGATCCTAGAGTAATCTTCCACGAATCTTCTATAATAACCAGCCAACCCAAGGAAACTACGAATTTCTGCAATAGATTTTGGTGCTTCCCATCCTACTATAGCAGCTATCTTACTTGGATAAACCTTGATACCATCTTCAGATACAACATGGCCCAAGAAAGCCACTTCCTTCAACCAAAACTCGCACTTCTTGAACTTGGCATAAAGCTTCTCCTGTCTCAGCCGTTGTAGGGCTGCCCTCAAATGTGCTGTATGAGTCTCCATGTCCTTAGAGTAGATCAATATGTCATCGATGAATACGATGATCGAAGTGTTCAACATATCATGAAACACTCGGTTCATCAGTTCCATGAACGACGCTGGAGCATTGGTCAACCCGAAAGACATAACTAGAAACTCATAATGCCCATACCTTGTCCTGAAAGCAGTTTTTGGAATATCTCTGGCCTTGATCTTCAATTGGTGATACCCCGATTGGAGATCAATCTTCGAGAAAACCTTTGCACCCTGCAATTGATCGAATAGATCGTCGATTCTAGGCAAAGGATACCGATTCTTGATCGTCAACTTGTTCAGTTCACGATAGTATATGCATAGCCTTACACTTCCGTCCTTCTTCTTGACAAATAATACCGGTGCCCCCCAAGGTGATATGCTAGGTTGTATGAAGCCCTTATCTAACAATTCTTGTAATTGGGTCTTCAACTCCTTTAACTCGGTAGGGGCCATCCTGTATGGTGCTTTGGACACCGGCGCCAAACCTGGCATAAGGTCTATTACAAACTCTGTAGCCCTGTCTGACGGTAGACCTGGAAGCTCCTCTAGAAATACATCTGGGAACTCTCGAACCACATCTATATCTTCCATCTTTGGCACCTCTGCAGTGATGTCGACTACAGATACTAGAAAACCCACTCCCCCCTTCTCTAAGCATCTCTTAGCTTTTAGGGCGGAGAGAATCAGCTTCCGCTTCCTAGATAGCCTGATCCCAGTGAAGCTATACTCCTTTCCCTTTTTGTCTGTAAGCACAAGCTTCCTTTCACCACATAATAGGATAGCTGAATGATGGCCTAGCCAATCCATTCCCAAGATGACATCAAAGTCTGCCATCTCGAGTAGCACCAAACTTGCTTCTAAGTCTCGGCCTTCAATACGTACAGTACATGGTCCATAATATTCAGTCAAAGCCACTTCGACTCCTAGTGGAGAGCGAACTATCAAGCTTGGGTTCAAGTGCTTGATTGGTAACTCCATTCGCTTCCCAAAAGAAATAGAAACAAAGGAGTGCGTGGCCCCAGAGTCAAATAGTACTCTAGCAGGTATACCAGCTACATTTACAATTTCTGGAATTTTTATTATCCCTTAGTTCTATATGCGCATACACACAATAAAAATAGTAAGCCAAATAGTGAGGGATAAAGTCATACCAGTGACCACATCCGGTGATGCGGCTGCCTCTTCAGTGGTGACCGCATAAACTTTTCCTTGCTGAGGAGGTTGCTTTTTCGGTAGAGTGCAGGTCCTTGCAATATGACCCACTTGCTGACAGTTGAAACACTTTATATTCGGATTGTATCCGGCATTATGTGGCACATGGGGTGCCGTGTTGTTCCTCGCGGGTACTGTAGCGGTCTGAGCCCTGTATGGGCGGAAGGGTCTATTGTTACCACCACCCGAACTCTCACTAGCAGGTCTCTTCACTCCCCTGTTCTGAGCAAAGAAGCTGTCCCTCTGACTGGACTCTATCACCCTCGCAACCTGCACAACCTCATTATAGATCTTCTTGTCCAAACCCAATATGTGCTCTCTGATGCTTCCACGTAGTCCCATAGTGAACCTACGTGTCTTGGTCTCTTCTTCTTGCATACTTGCCGGTGCGAAGAAGAATATCTCTTCGTACCTCTACTGATAAGCAGCCACGGTCGACTAAGATTGCTGTCGGTTGAGGAACTCCTTCTCCATTTGATCCCTGAAACTCTTCGGAAAATATTTGTCGAAGAAGACAGCTTTAAACACTTCCCAATCTACCAGTGTATACTTAGTCTCCAGATATGCCCGTGTAGAATTCCACCAAGCATTTGCGTCTTCTTTCAGCATATGTGTGGCAAATAAAACCTTTTCCTCCTCTGTACATGTCATCAAACGGAAATTCTTCTCCATCTCTGCAACCCACTGTGCTGGCCACAATGGCTTCCCTGCTCTACCAGTAAATGATGAAGGCTTCAACTTCAGGAATCTATCCACTGCCCTACTCAGATCGTGCTGTCCCTGAGTGTCTACTCCGTACCATGGTGGTGGGTACGGATAAGCTCCCAGGTAAGCAGAAGGTGACGGGAATTGATGCGGTGGTGGTACGTTCTGTGCTTGGCCCATCGGCCTTGGACTACCCTGCATCGACTGTGAAGTATTTTTCTCTCCAGACTCAGGCGTACCTCCCGTGGGAACAGAACCTGTTGTCCTGAGCTTCTTCAGTACCTCGCTTAGGAACTCCTTCTGTTGAGCTTGCATCTGATAGACCAGGTTTGTAACAATGGTCTCTGAATTTTTGTGGGGTGGGCCAGGTAAATTTATCGGCACTTTTGGGACCTGTTCCTCCTCCACTTCCAGACTTGGCTCTCTAACATGGTCCTGTTCAACCTGTTCTTCCTCTAGGCGCATCCTGGCCTGATGACGCTTCCGACCCCTGCGACCGTTTCCGCCTGCCATCTCAGACTATTTTTATTTGGATCTGAGAAGAAGACATAACACGTGTCAACCACAATAATAGTAGTGTTAGTCTTGAATAATACAAGGGAAAATAGTCGAGAAATGAAATTTCAATTTACATAAATTTTAAAAAATTTTAGAAAATTTTCTAACTTTTCTGGTGCATACCGGTCGCAACATACCGGTCGCACCTCTGTAGAATATGCCGCGACCGGTATAGCGACCGGTTAGAATTTAATTTCTGACCGAGACATTGCGGTCGCATGTCTGGGAGATACCAGTCGACACTCTGTATACAGTATTGCGACCGGTATAGTGGACCGGTCAGAATTAGAATTTTGACCGAGACATAGCGGTTGCACATCTGGGGTGATACCGGTCGACCGGTATTGGCAAAATCGTCGACCGGTATGCCCAAATTGGCTTTAAAATCGCAAAAAAGTGAGAATTTCTCACTTTTTCTTTTCTTCTTTCTCTCCGGTGGCGATTCTCCTCTGGGTTCCGAGTTGCTACAGTCCGACCGGTGCTATTTGAAGCCGATTCCTTCCATTCAAGACCTAGCACATCGTCTCCAGGTAGGTCTCTTCCCTCTCTCTCATGTTTTTACAATTTTTCCATATCGTCTATATGTAGAAATTTAGGTTTTTCATTGTTCGAGATGTTTCAACCGTAGGAACTATTTTCCTTCGGCTAGGAAAGGGTTTAGGGACCCCCAAGAGCAAAAGCCCTCAACCAATTTGGGGTTTCACCGAACGGTTTGCTAGAAAATCGGATTTTTCACCTTTTTGACCTAGGTTTTCCATTTTTTCGAAAATTCTTGATTTTTCTCAAATTTCTTGAAATTTCTCGTTGTAAATGCCTGTGATTGATTTGTTGAAGAGTGTGGGGGTTACGTAAGTCCTCCTCCCCATGTTTCTGGGTGACTTCGTGGCTTTTTCCCAATTTATAGTCGTTACGCTGCCAAAATTTTGACAATTTCTAATATTTTATCTTGTTTTCTTTCGTTTTGCAGATTGAAATGGCTCCTAGACGTGCTCTCGGGAAACGCCCTCATGGCTTGAGTTCACGTGCTCCCCAGCCACTAGTTCCCCAGCTTGACGAGCACTGGTTTCTTTCTGTTGAGGCACAAGCTCGATTCCCGTGGTTCGATAATAAAAGCATAGAATCTGGGCGTCGTGTTTACTTGGAGCAGTTAGACCAGTTCGACGTGCGAGCGGCGTTTGACAGGCTTGGTTGGTTGCCCGTCATTTCATACACCGACACCACCCGTCCTAACCTGGTTAAGCATTTCTTTGCTAACCTGGAGCTGCACGGAGATGTGAACGATCCCAACCAAGGTAGGGATTTACGCATCTCTAGCTATGTCCGGGGTGTTTCCATTTCCTTTAATACCCACCAGCTGGCCGACCTTCTAGGGGTTCCAAATGATGGAGATCTAGTATATTGCCCTCCCAAAGCGAAGGGCTATTTGACTGAGGACTTGCGCCGAGAGATAGCTCATCAGATACTCAACCCTGGGGCTCCTATGAAGGCGGCTAGTTTGAGACCTGTACCTCGGGTCTACAGTCGCATCATTCAGCACAACATCGTCCCCCAGAGCGGCCATTATAGTGAGTTATCCCAGCTTACTCAGTACGTTACTTATTGCGTGCACTGGGGAGCAAGTCTCTCTCCTATACCTCATCATTAGGACCATGCATCAGGCGACCCTGGCCGATCAGGCCAGTAACCTTCCTTACGGTCGTCTCATTACCTCCCTGCTACGTCGTTTGGGCGTGAGCATGAGAGGCGAGGTGACCGTTGAGGATACTATGACGTCCGATATATACTGGGACGCCATTCAGAAGATGCAGATGGTTGATCTGCAAGTTAGCGATGACGAGTTGGAGGCTCGCCCTCGCCCTCTTGGGTGGGTAGCAGCCGCGGTGGCAGCAGCAGCAGCAGCCAATGCGGCCTATGCAGCCGAGCTCGAGCGGGATGATGACAAGGATAGGGCCGAGGGTGTACCAGTGCCAGCTCCACAACCTACACCAGCAGCACCACCATCTACCTCTACCGCTGGACCATCTCAGCCTCCCTCCGACACCATGATGGGTATGATGATGGAGATCAGGGACACTCAGCGCGAGATGAGCCGCGACTTGGCGCAGTTGGCTCGCAGCCTCAGGGTCACACAGGATCAGGTGCACTGGCTCAGGGTTGCTTACGAGCGAGACTATGATATAGCAGACCCTATTCCTCCCAGGCCCCCACCTCATGATTGTCCCTTTTTATTTTCTTCACTATTGCATATGACTGTTTATATAACAGGGTAACTGTCCGATTTGTGGACTGTACCCTGTAGCACTATTTCATTTGCTACAATTTTCTTGTTTAATGGAAAATTTTCATGTTTCACCTATCTAGTGTGTGTGCCATGTTAAGTTTCATATTTAGAATAGTACATTATTCTTTTTCTTAATCAGTCTCAGGTATCAAACAATGCTTAAGGTGTGTTTGTATTAAGATTTTTAAAATTTCCTAACTCAGTTCATCGACTTAGTTAGGTGCAATATGGTCTGTGGACAGAGCCCGAGGGCTCTGATACCAAGTTGTCACACCCCAATTCCAATCCAACCAGAATGGTGTGAGTGAACCGTCATTGAACCAACGGTTCACACCAGGATCTCGAATAGGCCGTGTCCGCTCATACAAACCATTACACATAACCACAATCAGAATATAAATATACAGCGGAAGACTTAAAATGGAATGAACTGAGTATCTATTGATAATTTAAATAAATATCCAATTATCCAAATTCAAACACATAAAATAATATCCGTACATTCATTTAATCCAACCGAAAATAAATGAAAGAAATAAATAAAATCCGATCAAAGGTACACGCAGAAAGGGCACTCGCATGAAGCGTCATGCTCGTCTCCCGCCTGTACATCCAACGCCGCAACACCACCATACACAGGAGCATTCATATAGTCGTCCACAGTGTAACCTGCATCAACATCTAAAATAATGTACGTACAAAGGGTGAGCTCACAACATAGCTCAGTAAGACAATCAGACAGTTTCACAATATTGTGCATGAGTAACAATCAATTTTATGCTGTGGTCTGGTTTTAAGTTTGCAATGTACAATAGAAAGGTTTGGTGGCCCCCGCACCTCTATACACGAGTGTGTGGCACCTCATAGATCACACCCCCATTAGCCCACATGCACCCATCATGGAATAGAGATAGAGCTAAGATACCCACGTACCTCCCCTGATACTCTACCCATACCAGTACCTAAGCCCCTACTGGCCAGGGCTCGCAAACTGGGCTCGCAACTAACCAATCCTATATGTCATCAATGTATGCTCTATCCCAGCACAGCCGTCTACGACATAGAGATAGAGCTAAGGCATTCCCACACCTCCCCTGATGCCCTAGCCGCAACCAACCCACTAGGATAGAAACAATACGGTAGACCCTATCCCAACATAACTCCCTACGGCATAGAGATAGAGCTAAAGCATCGTGGACAAGCCAGCGTCGACTCGGAGACCACAGTGCCACATAACCATGGCCATGCCAACATCAATATCGGAGACCACCGTACTACGACCTTCCCCTGATGCCCCACCCGTACCAAGTATGTTAAGACAGAATACTACAAAAAGGTGCTAATGTGAAGAGCGATCCCAGGCGCATGCCCCACTCCACACACTAACGAAAACAATCACATGCCTAACAATCACATCCTATCAATGCATGAACAGTAATAATAATTGAAAGTAAAGGATGGCATATGAATATGCACAAACATCACATCATATATATTCAAGTGATTAACAAAGATTTACTGTCCCTTAATTATTACGTTTAGGTCAGATTCCCTTACCTGACGCTCATTCGATAACTTGCTCCACGTCGCAAGATCCAAACGATAAGTCACAAAGTCCTACAACATTATTAGGGTTTCATTAGAATATTTTTCTTAGGGTTTCATGGTGGTCGAAAACCAACATAATTACAAAATACCCTCACAGAGCTGACCGGTGGCAACATACCGGTCGCAGCTCTGTGGGGAAGTCTGGCGACCGGTATGATCAGCCGGTCCCCACAGACCAGCCTCCCGAGGGATACCGGTGGCAACATATCGGTCGCACCATGTGCAACCGGTATAGTCGATCGGTATGTCTCCGGAAGACCATACATGGGTTTTCGACTGCCGTCGATCATCCTCCATGGATTTCCAAGGTTTCTCCTGTCCATTCTAAGTCTAAACTTGGAGTTAGTGTTATCCCCAACTCATTCAAGTCTCGTTTCGATGAATATCATCTCGAAACTCGAATCTAGGGTTTGACGGCAACTTAGGGTTTATTGGCCAATCTAGGGTTTTAGATCAATACCTACTTTGCATGGTATTGATCCACCCACAAAACTAACATAGGGTAAGAAGATTAATTCAAACACTTACCGTTGACTGGCGTAGAGTGAGCTTCGTCGAACGGCAATGGCGGCACCCCCTTCTTCTTCCTAGCTCCTTCTCCTTCCCAACCTCCTTCTCTTCTCTAGAGTTTATGAGAGATAATGGAAAGGATTTGAGGAGGTTTAAGGGTGTATTTATAGGCTAGAATTAGGGTTTAGTAATCCTATTAGGATTAGGAAAGTCTTAGGATTCAATATCAGGAAAGTAGGACCCTCAGAAGTCAATTTCTGGATTTCCACATTCAGCTGCGCAGACCATACCGGTCGATCGGTACCAAGACCGGTACCATCGACCAGTCTACATAAAATGATGACTATTTGGTTGTCTTTGGTCCGATTTCATACCTGTTTGTCATCCGCTTGTCCCGACTGGCCCGGTGATGATCGAAAGACCTATCACGTCACAAAACCAAGGTTTAGACCGGGTTCACGGAGTGCGGGTCTTACAATGATGGGTAAACCTGGTTCAAGGTGATAATACCGGGTTAGTTCGATACAGGTCTTACAACTCCCCCCTACTTATAAAAATTTCGTCCTCAAAATTTTACGTACCTTCTGAATCAAATAAATGAGGGTATTGCTTTCGCATAGCATTTTCTTCTTCCCATGTAATTTCTTCCATGTCTCTACTTTTCAAGGTGACCTTAACATAGTAGATATCTCGATTGCGTAGTCGTTGAACCTTTTGGCTGGTGATTTCAATTGGTGTTACTTCGAATGTCAAATCGTCAGTCAAATCCGGTAAATCTACTGTCAAATTGTGCGTTGGATCCTTGACATACTTCTTCAATAGGAAAATATGAAATACATCATGCACACTTGACATGGATGGTGGTAGTGCAAACTGATAAGCCACTTTCCCACGCTTAGCTAAAATCTCATACGTCCTGACATATCTTGGACTTAGTATCCCTTTCTGTCCAAACCTTTTCAATCCTCGCATAGGCGATACCTTCAAAAATACTTTATCACCTACAACGAACTCCAGATCTCTGCGTCGAGTATCTGCATATTGCTTCTGACGGTTCTGAGCTGTTTTCACTCTTTCCTTGATAATCTCGACCACTCGACAAGTCTCTTCAATAAATTCTGGTCCAACAATACTACGTTCTCCAACTTCATTCCAAAATAAAGGAGTTCGACACTTTCTGCCATACAGTGCTTCATAGGGTGACATCTGTATAGTAGCCTGATAGCTATTGTTATAAGCGAACTCGATCAGTGGTAATATTTCATCCCATGATCCCTTGAAGTTAATTACACATGCTCGTAACATATCTTCTGGAATCTGGATTGTACGCTCTGACTGTCCATCTGTCTGTGGGTGGAATGCAGTACTGAACTTCAATGTTGTACCCATAGTCTTTTGCAATCCCTCCCAAAACTTGGAAGTAAATCTTGGATCTCTATCGGACACAATGCTCTCTGGTACACCGTGTAATCGAACAATATTATCCACATACAGCTTTGCTAACCTTCCCAGTGTATACTGAGGTCGTATCGATATGAAGCGAGCTGTTTTAGTCAGACGATCTACAATCACCCAAACTGTGTCAACTACTCGAGGAGTCAGTGGTAACCCCGTGACGAAGTCCATAGTGATGCAATCCCATTTTCATGCTGGTTCCGGTAACAGCTGTAACAGTCCTGCGGGTCTTTGTCGTTCAACCTTTATTTTCTGACAATTTAGGCATTGAGACACGAACTTAGCTACATCTGCTTTCATTCCTCTCCGCCAATATAGTTTATTTAGATCATAATACATTTTTGTACTTCCAGGATGTATCGAATAGATGGTGGTATGGGCTTCTTTCATCAGTCGATGTCTAATGTCGACACTTTCTGTTTCAGGTACACATATTCTTCCTTTGTATTTCAGTACTTTCTCTTCTTCCAAGGTGAACTCAGGGTTAGTCCTACCTTTCTCGATATCTTCTTGTACTGTTCTCAGATAAGGATCTGATTTGATAACTATCTTCACTTCATCCATTATATCCGGTATAATTTTCAATGCCGCGAACATATTTGAAAACCGATGAATAAACCCTTGGTTGGCTGATCCATCCGTTGTATCTATCACATATTGTTCATTGCCATGATTGAATACCATTCCGGTAGTACATGTAGCTGTAGTTGTACTAACCTCCCCTTGAGATTTTATCATCGTCTTTCAGCTCAATGCATCCACTACTACATTAGTTTTCCCCGGATGATACTGGATATCACAATCATAGTCTTTCAATAGTTTCAGCCATCTTCTTTGCCTCATATTCAATTCCTTCTGATTAAATAAATAAGTAAGACTTTTATGGTCTGACTTAATCTAGAATTTCTCTCCGTACAGGTAATGTCTCCATATCTTGACAGCATGTACTACTACTGCTAGCTCCAAATCATGAGTGGGATAATTTTTCTCATGTGTCTTCAACTGTCTTGAGGCATAAGCAATTACTTGTTCTCCTTGCATAAGCATGCATCCTAATCCCAGTCTTGACGCATCAGTGTATAGGGTAAATGGCTATCCTGGGACAGGAATAGTCAAAATCGGAGCGGATATCAATCTGATCTTCAATGTCTAGAAGCTCTTCTCACATTTATCCGTCCACACAAACTTTTCACCTTTCTTAGTCAAACTGGTGAGAGGAACGGCAATCCAGGAATAGTCTTCCATAAATCTCCGATAATAACCAGCGAGACCCAGAACTTCTAATTTCTGCAACGCTCTTTGGTGCTTCCCACTTTACAATAGCCTCGATCTTGATGGGGTCCACTTTGATTCCTTCAACGGATACTACATGGCCTAGGAAGGTGACTTCACTTAACCAAAACTCACACTTGGTAAATTTGGCATATAACTTCTCTTTCCTTAAACGCTGTAGGGAGGCGTTTAGGTTCATGATATGGGTTTCTTTGTCCTTGGAATATACCAATATATCATCAATAAATACAATAACCGACGTATCCAACATATCATGGAAGACCCGGTTCATAAGTTCCATGAAAGTCGCTGGTGCATTTGTTAATCCAAAAGACATGACCAAGAACTCATAATGTCCGTATCTGGTCCTGAAAGCTATCTTAGGAATATCACCCTCTTTAATCTTCAACTGATGATAGCCTGACCGAAGATCGATCTTAGAAAATACTTTTGCTCCTTGCAACTGATCGAACAAGTCATCGATCCGAGGTAGTGGATATCGATTCTTGATTGTCAGTTTATTCAACTCCCGATAGTCGATACATAATCGAACGCTACCGTCCTTCTTCTTTACGAATAATACCGGTGCTCCCCATGGTGATAAACTGGGTCGAATATAACCCTTGTCCAGCAGTTCTTGTAGTTGCACTTTCAATTCATTCAGTTCAGTAGGAGCCATTCTATAAGGTGCTTTTGATACTGGTGCGGCTTCAGGTATAAGATCTATCACAAACTCTGTGGCTCGGTCGGGTGGTAATCCTGGTAGTTCCTCCGGAAATACGTCGGGATAGTCCTGCACGACATCAATATCTTCCATTCGTGGTGCTTCCTTGGTTAGGTCGACCACTGATACTAGATACCCGACTGCCCCCTTCTCAAGGCACTTCTTAGCCTTTAGTGCCGAGAGTATGAGCTTGCGTTTACGGGGCTGTAAGACCCGTGTCAAACTAACCCGGTCTTACCACCTTGAACCAGGTTTACCCATCATGGTCGAGTCAAATGGACCAAGGGCATGAAGGAGATCGAGATCCCAGGTATCAAATCGACCCAAAAACACTTAATTTTAGGGGAGGGTCGCACACCCAGCTAGGCAGGGTCGGACCTCCCAAAACAGAAAGTCAGACCCTCAGTTTTGAAGGGAGGGTCGGACAGCTTAAGACCCTAGGGTCGACGGGATCATCGACCCTCCCATCGACCCTCGGTTTCAGCCAAAACTGAAATTAGGAAATTTCCTAATTTTCGGTTGGGATTCTTTCCAAATCTCAATGGGATTATTATAGGACATTCCTAGTCTATTTAAAGGACGTTCCTAAGCCACTTTCACTCCTTTCACAACCCTAATTGAATTGAGAGAAAGAGAGAAGAAGGAAAAGAGAAAAAAGGAGGCTAGGAAGAAGCCTTAGCAAAAAGGAGAAGAATTTGCAGAGAAAAGTAATCTTCTCAGGTATGGATATTAATTCCATGAGTTTCTACAGACCTTAGGTTAGATATGGTTGAGTGTAGGATTTCGGAGAAACCCAAACCATCCATCCATGGTTAGGTTTTCATAGAAAACCATAGGAGGATGCACGAAAGCTATCTAGATGGATTATACATGGTTCTAGACCATGGATTGACTGTTGAATGAATGTAGGAAGCAAGCCATAGAACCCCAAACACGAAGAATGGATTAAAAGTGGAAATTGGACCAGAGTGCACCAAGGGTCGTACCGAGGGTCGATAGACCATCCGACCCTAGGTGTTTCTGACCATCGACCCTCAGCATTCGGGAAGTTCAGAATGGAGGGAGGGTCGATAGAGCCATCGACCCTAGCATCGACCCTAGCGTCGACCCTCAGTTGACAGAGTGGTTTTTAAATTTTGAATTAATTCTAATTAAATTCTATCGACTTTGTTAGGTTTGCTAGCAATATAATAACAGTATAAAGGTGATTCTAAAGCTTGGAAAAATATCTATTAGCAAGCTAAGGTGAGGAACCTTAACCCCAAACTAAATTGGTTAATAATAAACTGTTTTCTATTTCTTGAGTCCTATGCCATGTTTGATTCTATGCGAATATGTTTGTAATGTGCATACAATATGCCATCCAATATTTCTATTACTTGTTCATGCATATTTACTTTATTATTTATAACATGATGATGATGATGATGATAGGAATATGCATGTGCTTGTATGTGTGTGGTTGATGTGCTTGATGCGAGCGAGTATCAGGGGAGGTGTGATGAGAACGTCAATAAACGTTAACCTTTGGCGGGTCTCAGCACTTTAGCTCTATCTCTAACTCAAGTCTTGTGCATTGGCATCGTCGTATCGCCATTACCTTAGCAGAACTATTATGTCGTAGAGTATCAGGGGAGGTGGTCTCGGTCCTTGTAGTCTCCGACTCTACCGGGGGCCTTAGCTCTATCTCTATGGATGTTCCGAGGGATGCTTGGGGTGAGGCCTTGGATACACTGTTTGGCATTAGGATTGGTTAGCAGCGAGCCCAGTTTGCAAGCCCTCGCTAACAGGGGCTTACGTGTTGGTATAGCATTATATAGCAATAATCGTTAACCTTTGTTGTATAATGTTATGGTAGGGTGGATGGGGACGACGATAAACGTTAACCTTCGGGCGGGCTTCCACACCCTGTGTATAGAGGCGGTGTCAATAAACGTTAACCTTTGACCACCCAACCTTTCTATTGCACATTGCAAACTATAAACCAAGACCAAAGATATAAATTGATTTTTGCATGCATATGTAATGTTGCATTGTTTTGGCTACTCACTGAGCCGTGTTATGTGCTCACCCCTCGACGTCGAATATTTTTAGTTGTTGATGCAGGTTATACAGTTGAAGATTACATGAACGCGTCGGCGTACGAAACCGTAGCAGCTATGGAAGTTGGAGCTGAAGACGATACACACGGCTCCTTTTGCGAGTGTAACTCGTGTGTATTCGATTAGATATTTTTATAGGTTTCTTTATTGGATTTTAGACATGTATTTGATACTTAATTATTATGTCTCGGTTTGATACAGAATAATTTTCTATTAAATTATTAATATCATTTTAGTTCTCAGTTCATTTATTTATAAGATTTCCGTTAATGTGTATTTACTCTGATTATGATTGTGGATGCGTGTAAAATTTGGATAACGCGGGGATAGCCTATTAGAGATCCTGGTTGAACCGTTGGCTATTTAGCGGTTCATCACACCATTCTGAAGTGTGCGGAATTGGGGTGTGACAGCTTGGTATCAGAGCATCTCAGGCCTTGCTCGCCGAACTGACACACATTCAAGACCATTGTGAACTGAGATAGGATAAATTAAAAGCTTTAATACAAACACATTGTAAGCACAAGTGATGATTGAAACCGAATTAAAAAGAGAATAATGCATCTATTAAAGGGAAAACCAGTTACATACAATGAGTAAGAGAAACAAAACGTATATACATCGCTAAAGCAGAGTACAGTCCACAACCCGGACAGTTACTCTGTAGTACAAGAAAAGTAAAGTACAAATCAAGAAGCTGGAGGCGAAGGAGGAGGCGGTGCCTCACGATCTCTGTCGTAGTCCTCAGCATAGACCCTAGTCAACCTGGCCACCTGGGTCTGGGTCGTCTGAAGACTAGCTGTGAGACCGGCTATCCTCTGGTCAGTCGTACGCTGCACCTCTAGGAGCTCTCCCATCCGCGCGTCTGATGCGTGCTGAGCAGCCAACAGCTCATCCATCCTCAGATCAGATCTGCGCTAAGAATCCCTGATCTCCTGCAGCATCTCCATCATATCAGAAGGTGGGCGTGAAGGACCAGCGTCATGAAAAGGACTGGTCTCGGGTACTGAAGCCGCCGCAACAGAAGTACCAGCCCTATCCGCATGCGTAGGTGATGGCGGTGGTATCGCATCGACATCCATATATAGGCGATCATCGTCGACCGGATCCCCACGAGCCCTAGCAGCAGCCTCAGCATCAGCCATCTCAACCCGAGTGTGAGGGCGCACCATCGCGTTCCTCTCCTCATCACTAACCTCCGCATCTCGCAGCCCCATCTTGCAGATAGCCTCCCAATCTAGAGGCGACGAGAAGGTCTTCTCCTGGATCTTCTCATCTACTAGATCCACCCCCAGACGGGTCAATAGCACTGTAATCATGTGTCCATAGGGTAGATTACCCCTATGACCGGACAATGTAGAACTAATCATCGTCCGCATGATGATGTAAGGAAGGCAGACCGGCTGATGAGTGCAGATGCAGTAGCTCAAGAACTGAGTCAGCTGAGAGACCCTCTCATAATGCCCACTCTGCAGGATCAGATTATGCTGGATAATCTTGCAGAAGACCCGTGGAGCTGGACGCAAGTAACAAGCTCTCATCTGCCATCTATCAGGACGGAGCAACTGGTTGTCGATTTTAGCTCTCATCTCCATCTCAACAAACTGTGACTCTCCCGGCGCATAGTACACCATAGGGCCATCATAAGCAATGCCCAACAGATCGGCCAGCTGCCGATAATCAAAGGAGATGTGCACCCCTTGACGTAGCTGGTGATGCGTAACTCCTGGCCGTGCTCAACATCATTGTAATTCCCCACCACCTGGAGATTACAATAGAACTGGCGCACCAAGTCTGGACAGGTGCACGCGTCGTATGTGATGACAGGGAGCCACCCCATATCACCGAATGCTCCCTCTACATTGAACAAGGCTAGCTCAGCCAAGTTGACCATGCGACCCCCTTCAACCTTCTTACGGGCATAGTCCGCATACTGTGCCTCGGCTTCATTCGAACGGGAGCGAAGTGGATCGCGCACTCTAGGTACTTTGGTACGGGCCATAATATCTGCAAAATAAGAAAGAGAAAAGAAATAAGGAGTTAGTAGGATAAAAATCCGAAATTTGAGTAAATAACGACGTAAGTTGACCATAAAGCCCCATTTCTTGCCATACAAGTGGGCATAAGGACTTACGAAGGTTTAAACATATCCTACAACCCACATGCAGTAGGAAATTTTAACTGACGATGTCCAATTTGAAGAAATTCAAGAAAAATAAAAAATTTCGATAAATTAGGGCAAAAACAGAAAAATTTAAGTTTCTCGATAACGAACCGATGAAACTGAAAATTTTTTCAGGGCTTTCGTTCCTCAAGACCCCAATAACAAAAGCCCCCAATAAAAATCAAATTTTTACGGTTGGAAAAAGTTTAATTTGGAAAAGACGAGCTAAATGTGTAAAAACCTAGAAATAAAAACCTAAAAACAGGGAAAGTTAGGAAATTTTACCTGTAGAGGTGATGCGGATGTCGAAACTTGGACTAAGAATGACCCACAATAGTGAAGTAGCACTGTAGCAACTCGGAGAGTAGAGACGAGTCGAAACGGAGGAGGAATAGTGAGAAATGACCTAGAATCGGATCTTAAAAATCTGATTTTTGGTCCGAGGGTCGGACAATTCGACTGACACCATCGACCCTCGGATCGACCCTCCAATCGACCCTCGGCTCTCGGGAATCTGACAGAAAATTGAGGGTCGGACTGAGGGTCGGATACCCATCGACCCTCGCATCGACCCTCAGCTCTCGGGAAGAACAGGTCATTCCCGGGGTTGGATACTAAGGGTCAGACACACCAGCGACCCTCACCATCGACTCTACATAGAAAAGATAGTATTTATTTCAGACTCAATTGGAGATTTTGAATTTTATATCGGTTAGCGTGCCTACATGAAGTATAAATGATTTCTCACTAATTTTGATGATTTTCAGGCACCATCCATCTCGAGAGTAAATATGTCTGGACGTAGAGTTACCCGACAAACCCGAAATACAGTCCCACCACCACCACTAATGGAGGAGACTAGTCAAGAGAATAACCATGCACAGGGTAATCCAGAACCAGCGGGCCCTACAAATTTTCCACCTCCACCACCGGAGCTAGCAAATGTGGTTATGAATCTGGCCCAACAGCTACAGCAGATGCAACACGCACAAGCTCAAATGCAGGTTGCAATGGGAGTTATGTTTCAAGCCACTCAGGCTGCAACCATGCATACTGGGCAAGCTAGTGCAGCACCAGTGGGTAACCACCCAGCTCAACAGACACCTCAACAACCGACTACACAAATTCCAGTGCAAATCCCAGAAGCAGCCCAAGGGAACTATCAGTATCCACCCCCTATGTTTGGGGCATACCAAAATCAACTGGATCACTCCCGGCTAGTGGAGAGATTTTTGAAAATGAAACCGAGAGAATTCAACGGTAAACTATCTGATCCACTATGGCCAGCACACTGGATAGACGAAATGGAAAGGAACTTCCTTATGATGACTATCACTGAGGAAGAGAAAGTGTTATGCGCCACCTTCATGCTCAAAGGCGACGCACACCATTGGTGGAAATCTACAAAGACATACTTATTGACCAAGCACGCCCTACTGACATGGGCTATATATAAAGAAGCATTCTTCAAGAAGTACTTCCCAAGAAGCTTCAGAGATTCAATGGAGAAAGAGTTCCTGAGTTTGTACCAGGGACAGATGATCGTAGACGCATATCAACAGCGTTACGAAGAGCTGTTTTTCTTTGCACCGGCTAGCATGCAAGAAGAAGATACAAAAACCCGTAGATTCGTCGTGGGACTAAGAGGAAGTATAAGAGAAAATGTTCTAGGATTAGAAAAGACCATATATAATGAAGCGGTCCAGATCGCTCGAGTGATTGAATCGAGCCAGAAAGAGAGTTATTTCGCTCAAAACAAAGGAATCAAGAGACCAGCCGGAAACTCTTACAATGGAGGCAATAACAGGACGTATAAACCTTTCCGTCCTCAGAATTTTAACGCTGCAACCAAGACTATCCCCGCAGCTCAACCTCAGCCCAAGTCAAATATTGAAGCCCCGAAGTGCTATAACTGCAACCAACCAGGGCATATGACAAGAGAGTGCCCAAAACCCAAGAAGCAACTCCATCAAGGACGGGTATATACTATTACATCAGAGGATGCTGCCGCATCGCCCGATGTGGTCATAGGTATGACCGAAACTTGTAAGGCTATAATTAGAATTGATTGAGCATGTAGACTAAGTAAAAATAAATCACAGGTATTGTACCTATCAATGGCATACCCGCCAGAGTATTCTTTGATTCAGGAGCTACTCATTCATTTATATCTGTGTCGTTTGGAAAGAAGACCAACCTGCCCATCAAAACTTTAGACTACAAATTACTCGTACGGTCACCGATGGGATTAGAAGTGGAACTAGAGAAAGGTTATGGACCATGTCCAGTTCTCATTGGAAAGCAGACCTTGGATGCAACCTTAATACAACTTGAGATGGCAGACTTTGACGTCATCTTGGGAATGGATTGGTTAGCTCGGCACTCTGCAAATCTGTTATGCGCCGAGAAGAAGCTAACGTTCAAAGACAAAGAAGGAGCAGAATTCAGTTTCTCGGGAATCAAACTTCCCAGGAGACGCAAGCTCATACTCTCAGCATTAAAGGCTAAGAAGTGCCTTGAGAAAGGAGCGGTCGGATATCTAGTATCAGTGGTCGACCTAACCAAGGACGTGCCACGAATGGAAGATATTGATGTCGTGCGGGATTTTCCTGATGTATTTCCGGAGGAACTACCCGGACTACCACCCGACCGAGCCACGGAGTTTGTAATAGACCTTATACCTGGAGCCGCACCAGTATCAAAAGCACCTTATAGAATGGCTCCTACTGAACTGAAGGAATTAAAAGTGCAATTACAAGAACTGATGGATAAGGGTTATATTAGACCCAGTATATCTCCATGGGGAGCACCGGTGTCGTTCGTAAAGAAGAAGGATGGTAGCGTTCGATTATGCATCGACTATCGAGAGTTGAATAAGCTGACAATCAAGAATCGATATCCACTACCCAGGATCGATGAGTTGTTCGATCAGTTACAAGGAGCGAAGGTATTTTCAAAGATCGATCTTCGATCAGGCTATCATCAACTGAAGATTAAAGAAGGTGACATTCCGAAGATAGCTTTCAGGACAAGATACAGACATTATGAGTTCCTAGTGATGTCTTTCGGACTAACTAATGCACCGGCAACATTCATGGAACTTATGAACCGGGTTTTCCACGATATGTTGGATACGTCGGTCATAGTATTTATCGATGACATATTGGTATACTCCAAGGACAAGGAAACCCATGTCAAGAACCTAAACGCAGCCCTACAACGTTTAAGGAAAGAGAAGTTATACGCCAAATTTTTGAAGTGTGAGTTTTGGCTAACTGAAGTCGCCTTTCTAGGCCATGTAGTATCCGCGGAAGGAATCAAAGTGGACCCCAGTAAGATCGAGGCTATAGTGAAGTGGGAAGCACCAAAGAGTGTTTCAGAAATTAGAAGTTTTCTGGGTCTAGCTGGTTATTATCGGAGATTCGTAGAAGACTATTCTCGGATTGCCGTACCTCTCACCAGTTTGACCAAGAAAGGAGAAAAGTTCGTATGGACGGATAAGTGTGAAAAGAGTTTTCAAACATTGAAGACCAGATTGATATCTGCTCCAATTTTGACCATTCCCGTTCCAGGACAGACATTTACCTTATACACTGATGCATCGGGATTGGGATTAGGATGTGTGCTTATGCAAGGAGAGCAAGTAGTTGCGTATGCCTCGAGACAGTTGAAGGTACATGAGAAAAATTATCCCACTCATGATTTGGAGTTAGCGGCAGTAGTACATGCTGTCAAGATATGGAGACACTACCTATACGGAGAGAAATTTCAGATTAAGTCGGACCATAAAAGTCTTACTTACCTATTTAATCAGAAGGAGTTGAATATGAGACAAAGAAGATGGTTGGAACTATTGAAGGACTATGATTGTGATATCCAGTATCATCCGGGAAAAGCGAACGTAGTAGCAGATGCATTGAGCAGAAAAGCAATGATAAAATCTCAAGGAGAAGTTAGCACGACTGTAGCAATGTATACCAACGGAATGGTGTTTAATCACGGCAACGAACAATATGTGATAGATACCACAGATGAATCAGCTAGCCAAGGGTTTATTCATCGATTTTCGAACATGTTCGCGGCATTAAAGATTATACTGGATATAGTGGGCGAAGTGAAGACAGCTATCACAGCAGATCCTTATCTAAGAACAGTACAAGAAGATATTGAGAAAGGTAGGACTAACCCTGAGTTCACCTTGGATGATGAGAAGGTACTGAAATACAAAGGAAGAATATGTGTACCCGAAACAGAAAATATGGACATTAGACACCGACTGATGAAGGAAGCCCATACCACCATTTACTCGATACATCCTGGAAGCACAAAAATGTATCATGATCTAAAGAAACTGTATTGGTGGAGGGGAATGAAGGCAGATATAGCCAAGTTCGTGTCTCAATGCCTAAATTGTCAGAAAGTAAAGACTGAACGACAAAGACCCGCAGGACTGTTACAGCCGTTACTAGAACCCGCATGGAAATGGGACTGCATCACTATGGACTTCGTCACAGGACTACCATTGACTCCTCGAGTAGTTGACGCAGTTTGGGTGATAGTAGACCGTCTGACTAAAACAGCTCGCTTCATACCGATATGACCCCAGTATACACTGGAAAGGTTAGCAAAGCTGTATGTGGATAATATTGTTCGGTTACATGGTGTTCCAGAAAGCATTGTGTCCGATAGAGACCCACGATTTACTTCCAAATTTTGGGAAGGACTGCAAAAGGCTATGGGTACAACATTGAAGTTCGATCTTGCATTCCATCCACAAACGCAGACGGACGGTCGAGCGTACAATCCAGATTTTAGAAGATATGCTACGAGCATGTGTGATTGATTTCAAGGGATCATGGGACGAAAAATTACCATTGATCGAGTTCGCTTATAATAACAACTATCAGGCTACTATACAGATGTCACCTTATGAAGCACTGTATGGTAGGAAGTGTCGAACTCCCTTGTTTTGGAATGAAGTTGGAGAACGTAGTATTGTTGGACCGGAATTCGTTGAAGACACTTTTCGAGTGGTCGAGATCATCAAGGAAAGAGTAAGAGTAGCTCAGAACCGTCAGCAGCAATACGCAGATACCTGACGAAGAGAGCTAGAGTTCGCCGTGGGCGATAAAGTTTTTTTGAAAGTATCGCCTATGCGAGGATTGAAGAGGTTCGGACAGAAAGGAAAACTAAGTCCAAGATACATCGGGCCATATGAAATTCTGGCTAAGCGTGGAAAAGTAGCTTATCAGTTAGCACTACCACCATCTATGTCAAGTGTGCATGACGTATTTCACATATCCTTATTGAAGAAGTATGTCAAAGACCCAACACATGTTTTGACAGTGGATTTGCCAGAATTGACTGATGATTTGACATTTGAAGTAACACCAACGGAAATCACTAGTCGAAAGGTTCAACGTCTACGCAACAGAGATATCTACTATGTTAAGGTCACATGGAAAAGTAGAGACATGGAAGAGATTAAATGGGAAGAAGAAAATGCTATGAGAAAGCAATACCCTGACTTGTTTGATTCAGAAGGTACGTACAATTTCGAGGACGAAATTTTTATAAGTTGGGGGGAGTTGTAAGACCCGTGTCAAACTAACCCGGTCTTACCACCTTGAACTAGGTTTACCCATCATGGTCGAGTCAAATGGACCAAGGGCATGAAGGAGATCGAGGTCCCAGGTATCAAATCGACCCAAAAACACTTAATTTTAGGGGAGGGTCGCACACCCAGCTAGGCAGGGTCGGACCTCCCAAAATAGAAAGTCAGACCCTCAGTTTTGAAGGGAGGGTCGGACAGCTTAAGACCCTAGGGTCGACGGGATCATCGACCCTCCCATCGACCCTCGGTTTCAGCCGAAACTGGAATTAGGAAATTTCCTAATTTTTGGTTGGGATTCTTTTCAAATCTCAATGGGATTATTATAGGACATTCCTAGTCTATTTAAATGACATTCCTAAGCCACTTTCACTCCTTTCACAACCCTAATTGAATTGAGAGAAAGAGAGAAGAAGGAAAAGAGGAAAAAGGAGGCTAGGAAGAAGGCTTAGCAAAAAGGAGAAGAATTTGCAGAGAAAAGTAATCTTCTCAGGTATGGATATTAATTCCATGAGTTTCTACAGACCTTAGGTTAGATATGGTTGAGTGTAGGATTTCGGAGAAACCCAAACCATCCATCCATGGTTAGGTTTTCATAGAAAACCATAGGAGGATGCGCGGAAGCTATCTAGATGGATTATACATGGTTCTAGACCATGGATTGACTGTTGAATGAATGTAGGAAGCAAGCCATAGAACCCCAAACACGAAGAATGGATTAAAAGTGGAAATTGGACCAGAGTGCACCAAGGGTCGCACCGAGGGTCGATAGACCATCCAACCCTAGGTGTTTCTGACCATCGACCCTTAGCATTCGGGAAGTTCAGAATAGAGGGAGGGTCGATAGAGCCATCGACCTAGCATCGACCCTAGCGTCGATCCTTAGTTGACAGAGTGGTTTTTAAATTTTGAATTAATTCTAATTAAATTCTATCGACTTTGTTAGGTTTGCTAGCAATATAATAACAGTATAAAGGTGATTCTAAAGCTTGGAAAAATATCTATTAGCAAGCTAAGGTGAGGAACCTTAACCCCAAACTAAATTGGTTAATAATAAACTGTTTTCTATTTCTTGAGTCCTATGCCATGTTTGATTCTATGCGAATATGTTTGTAATGTGCATACAGCATGCCATCCAATATTTCTATTACTTGTTCATGCATATTTACTTTATTGTTTATAACATGATGATGATGATGATGATAGGAATAGGCATGTACTTGTATGTGTGTGGTGATGTGCTTGATGCGAGCGAGTATCAAGGGAGGTGTGATGAGAACGTCAATAAATGTTAACCTTTGGCGGGTCTCAGCACTTTAGCTCTATCTCTAACTCAAGTCTTGTGCATTGGCATCGTCGTATCGCCATTACCTTAGCAGAACTATTATGTCGTAGAGTATCAGGGGAGGTGGTCTCGGTCGTTGTAGTCTCTGACTCTACCGGGGGGCCTTAGCTCTATCTCTATGGATGTTCTGAGGGATGCTGGGGTGAGGCCTTGGATACACTGTTTGGCATTAGGATTGGTTAGCAGCGAGCCCAGTTTGCAAGCCCTCGCTAACAGGGGCTTACGTGTTGGTATAGCATTATATAGCAATAAACGTTAACCTTTGTTGTATAATGTTATGGTAGGGTGGATGGGGACGACGATAAACGTTAACCTTCGGGCAGGCTTCCACACCCTGTGTATAGAGGCGGTGTCAATAAACGTTAACCTTTGACCACCCAACCTTTCTATTGTACATTGCAAACTATAAACCAAGACCAAAGATATAAATTGATTTTTGCATGCATATGTAATGTTGCATTGTTTTGGCTACTCACTGAGCCGTGTTGTGTGCTCACCCCTCGTCGTCGAATATTTTTAGTTATTGATGCAGGTTATACAGTTGAAGATTACATGAACGCGTCGGCGTACGGAACCGTAGCAGCTATGGAAGTTGGAGCTGAAGACGATACACACGACTCCTTTTGCGAGTGTAACTCGTGTGTATTCGATTAGATATTTTTATAGGTTTCTTTATTGGATTTTAGACATGTATTTGATACTTAATTATTATGTCTCGGTTTGATACAGAATAATTTTCTATTAAATTATTAATATCATTTTAGTTCTCAGTTCATTTATTTATAAGATTTCCGCTAATGTGTATTTACTCTGATTATGATTGTGGATGCGTGTAAAGTTTGGATAACGCGGGGATAGCCTATTAGAGATCCTGGTTGAACCGTTGGCTATTTAGCAATTCGTCACACCATTCTGAAGTGTGCGGAATTGGGGTGTGACAGGGGCAGTTTGGTTCCCGCAAAACTAAATTCTGCTCCTTCTTTGTCTTTAAATGTTAGCTTCTTTTCGGCGCATAATAGGTTCTCAGAATGCCGAGCTAACCAGTCCATTCCCAAGATGACGTCAAAGTCTGCCATCTCCAATTGGATCAAGATTGCATCTAAGATTTTCTCGCCAATGAGAACTGGACATGGTCCATAACCTTTCTATAATTCTACTTCTAACCCCATCGGTGACCGTACAAGTAGTTTGTAGTCCAATGTTTTGATGGGTAATTTCAGCTTCTTTCCGAATGACACAGATATAAAGGAATGAGTAGCTCCTAAATCAATGAGTACTCTAGCGGGTACAGCATTTATAGGTACGATACTTGTGATTTATTTTACTTAGTCTACATGCTCATACAATGTAATTACAACTTAAAAGGTTTTAGTCATACCTGTTACCACATCTGGTGATGCGGCAGCATACTCGGTTGTAACAGCATATACTCGTCCTTGATGTAACTGCTTCTTGGGCTTAGGACACTCCCTTGCCATATGTCCTGCTTAGTTGCAGTTATAATATTTCGAACCTTCAGAATTTGGCTTTGGCTGATGTTGAGCTACTGGAGTGGTCTTGGGTGCAGCAGTAAAGCCTTGAGCACGGAAGGGTTTAAATGTCTTGTTGTTTCCTCTGTTATAAGCATTTCCGGCTGGCCTTTTTATACCTCTGTCTGTGTAAAGTAACTCTCCTTCTGGCTCGATTCTATAACTCGAGCAATTTGGACAGCTTCGTTATATACCTTCTTCTCCAAACCCAGAACGTGCTCTCTAATGCTTTCTCTCAGTCCCGTGACAAACCTACGGGTCTTAGTGTCTTCTTCTTGCATACTAAGTGGTGCAAAGAAAAACAGCTCCTCATAACGCTGTTGATATGCATCCACAGATAATATGGCCCTGATATAAACTCAGGAACTCTTTTTCCATAGCATCTCTGAAGCTTCGGGGAAAATACTTCTCAAAGAACGCTTCTTTATAAATAGCCCAAGTCAATAGGGCGTGCTTGGTCAGTAGATATGCCTTGGTAGATTTCCACCAATGATGTGCATCACCTTTCAGCATGAAGGTGGCACATAATACTTTTTCTTCTTCTGTGATAGTCACATGAGAAAGTTTCTCTCCATCTCGTCGATCCAGTGTGCTGGCCATAACGGATCAGACGGTTTACCATTAAATTCCTTGGGCTTCATCTTCAAAAATCTCTTAACCAGTCGAGAGTGATCCATCTGATTGTGGGGGTATGCCCCAAACATAGGTTGTGGATACTGATAATTAACCTAAGCTGCTTCCGGACCTGGTACTGGAATTTGTGCAGCTGGTGGTTGAGGTGTTTGAGGTGCTGGGTGGTTACCCACCAGTGCTGCACTGGCTTGTCCGGTCTGCATGGGTGTAGCTTGTGCGACCTGGAACATAATCCCCATTGTAACTTGCATTTGAGCCTGTGCATGTTGCATCTATTGTAGCTGCTGTGCTAGATTCATTACCATGGTTGCTAACTCCGGTGGTGGAGGTGGCAAGTTGGTAGGATTTTCCTGGTGTAGATTTCCAGGGGGTACAACCTGCGGATTTCCCTGGGCGTATATATTTTCTTGGCTAGTTTCCTCCACAGGTGGTGGTGGAACTGCATTTCGGCTTTTCCTGGTTACTCTATGCCCAGACATATTTCCTCCTGAGATTGGTGGTGCCTGAAAATCATTAAAATAGGTGAGACAATCATTTATACTACATGTAGGCACGCTAACTGATGTAAAATTTCAAAATTTTCAGCTCATTCTATGAAAAATACTGTCTTTTCTATGCAGGGTCGATGGTATGTCCGACCCTCAGTATCCGACCCTGGGAATGACCTGTTCTTCCCGAGAGCTGAGGGTCGATGTGAGGCTCGATGGGTATCCGACCCTCAGTATCCGACCCTGGTTTTTTGTCAGATTCCCGAGAGCTGAGGGTCGATGGGAGGGTCGATCCGAGGGTCGATGATCCTGGTTGAATTGTCCGACCCTCAGACCAAAAATCAGACCTTTATGATCCGATTCTGGGTTCATTCTTTATTATTTCTCTCCCGTTTCGACTTGTCTCCCACCTCTAAGTTGCTACAGTGTCACTCCGCTATTTTAGTCAGTTTGGATCCGTGTTTCGACGTCCACATCATCCCTACAGGTATGCTTTCCCATTTTTACCTGTTTTTGGGTTTCCATTTCTAGGTTTTTGTCCATTTAGCTTGTATTTTTCAAAGTAAATTTTTTCCAACCGTAAAAATTTGATTTTTATTGGGGGCTTTTGTTATTGGTGTCTCGAGGAACGAAAGCCCTCAAAATTTTCTGAGTTTCATCGGTTGGTTATCGAGAACTTGGATTTTTGCTCTTCTTGCCCTAATTTGACAAAAATTTTGATTTCTTGAAATTTCTTCAAATTGGACTTCATTAGCTAGAATTTCCTACTGTCTGAGTGTTGTGGAATATGTTGAAACCTACGTAAGTCCTCCTGCCCACGTGTATGGGTGACAAGTGAGGCTTTTGGCCAACTTACGTCGTTATAATGTCAAATTTTGGATTTTTATCCTATTAACTCATTATTTGTTTTTTCTTTCTTATTTGGCAGATACCATGGCTCGTACCAAGGTACCCAGAGTTCGTGATCCCCTTCGCTTCCACTCCAACGAAGCCGAGGCACAGTATTCCCACTATGCTCGTAAGAAAGTAGAGGGTGGTCGTATGGTGAACTTGGCTGAGTTAGCCTTGTTCAACGTGGAGAGGGCCTTTAGTGATATGGGGTGGCTCCCTGTCATCACCTACGACGCTTGCACATGCCCGGATTTAGTGCGACAGTTTTATTGTAATCTCTAGGTGGTGGGGGATTACAATGATGTGGATAGGGGTCACGAGCTATGCATCACAAGCTATGTCAAGGGGGTGAACATTTCATTCGATTATCAGCAACTGGCCGACCTACTGGGCATTCCCTATGATGGCCCCATGGTTTACTGTGCTCCTGGAGAGCCCCAGTTCATTTCCACAGAGATGAGGGTTAAGATTGATAGTCAGCTACTACGACCTGATCGCTGGCAGATGAGAGCTTGCTATATGCGTCCGGCTCCACGTGTCTTTTTCAAGATTATCCAGCATAATCTGATTCCACAGAGTGGCCATTACGAGAGAGTTTCTCAGTTGATCCAATATCTTTTGTACAACATTTGCACTAGACAGCCCATCTGCCTTCCTTACATCATCATGCGGACTATGATCAGTGCCACATTGTCCGGTCGTAGGGGTAATCTACCCTATGGACGTATGATCACTGTTCTGGTTATCCGCCTGGGGGTTGATTTAGTAGATGAGAATATTCAAGAGAAAACCTTCTCGTCGCCTCTAGATTGGGAGGCTATCTGCAAGATGGGCCTGCGGGATGCCCAAGTCAGTGACGAGGAGAGGAACGAGATGGTGCGCCCTCACACTCGCATCGAGATTACTGACGCTGACGCAGTTGCTGCCGCTGCTAGAATTCATGCGGATCCTGCTGGTGATGATGACCGCATGTACATGGATGTAGACTGGATACCACCGCCATCACCTACGCATGCGGCTGGGGCTGGTACTTCATCTGCGGCGGGTCCTTCACATGCAGCTGGTCCTTCGCGTCCACCTTCTGATGACGTGCTGAGTATGTTTCACGAGATTAGAGAGGCTCAGTGCGCATCGGATCTGAGGATAGTGGAGCTTCTAGACGCTCAGTGCCGGACTGATCCGCGGGTGGCTGATCTCACAGCTAGTCTTCAGGCGACTCAGACTCAGGTGGCCTGGTTGACTAGAGTCTATGCCGAGGACTATGACAGAGACCGTGAGGCACCGCCTCCTCCTTCACCTCCGGCTTCATGATAGTATTTTCTTTCATTGTACTACAGAGTAACTGTCCGGGTTGTGGACTGTACTCTGTTTTAGTTATGTATATACGTTTGTTTCTTTCACATTGTATTAAAATTGTTTCTGTAAGACCCGCACTCTGAAAACCCGGTCTAACCTTGTTTTCGTGTCGTGACAGGTCTTCCGATCATCACCGACCCAGACGGGGCAAGCGGATAACAAACAGGTACGAAATCGGACCGAAGTCGACCAATTATACCTGATTTTAGGTATACCGGTCGATGGTACCGGATGATGGTACCGGTCGACCGGTATGGCCTGCACAACTATGTGCGGGAATTTGGAAATTGGTCTCTGTGGGTCCCGCTTTCCTGATTTCGAATCCTAGAAGTTTCCTAATCCTAGTAGGGTTACTAAACCCTATTTTTAGCCTATAAATACACCCTTAAACCCCTCAAATCCTTTCCATTGTCTCTCACAAACCCTAGAGGAGAGAAAGAGGTTGGAAAGGAGAAGGAGTTAGGAAGAAGAAGGAGGTGCCGCCATTACCGTTTGACGAAGCTCTCGCTACGCCTGTCAACGGTAAGTGTTTGAATCCATCTTCTTACCCTATGTTAGTTGTGTGGGTGGATCAATACCATGCAAAGTAGGTATTGATCTAAAACCCTAAATTGGCCAATAAACCCTAAGTTGCCGTCAAACCCTAGATTCGAGTTTCGAGATGATATTCATCGAAACGAGACTTGAATGAGTTGGGGATAGCTCTAACTCAAAGCCTAGACTTAGAATGGATAGAGGAAACCCCCGAGAATCTGTGGAGGATGATCGACGGCGTCGAAGAACCCATGTATGGTCTTCCGAGACATACCGGTCGACTATACCGGTTGCACATAGTGCGACCGGTATGTTGCGACCGCTACCTCTCGGGAGGTTGATTGTGGGGGACCGGCTGACCATACCGGTCGCCAGTCGTTTCCACAGAGCTGCGACCGGTACATGCCACCGGTCAGCTCCGTGAGGGTATTGTGTGATCTCTTTGGTTTTCCGACCGACATGAAATCCTAAATAATATATTCTAATAAAACCCTAATATTATGTAGGATGCTGTGACTTGTCGTTTGGATCTTGCGACGTGGAGCAAGTAATCGAACGAGCGTCAGGTAAGGGAATCTGACCTAAACCTAATAATTAATGGACAATAAATCATTGTTAATCATTGAATATCTATGATGTGATGTTTGTGCATATTTACATGCCATCCTTTACTTTCAGCTATTATTATTGTTCATGCATTCATAGGATGTGATTGTTAGGCATGTGATTGTTTTCGTTGGTGTGTGGAGTGGGGCATGGGCCTGGGATCGCTCTTCACACTAACACCTTTTGTAGTATTCTGTCTTATCATGCTTGGTACGGGTGGGGTATCAGGGGAAGATCGTGGTACGGTGGTCTCCGATATTGATGTTGTCCCGGCCATCGTTGGGTGGTACTGAGGATTCCGAGTCGACGCTGGCTTGTCCACGATGCTTTAGCTCTATCTCTATGACGTAGGGAGTTATGTTGGGATAGGGTCTACCTGCGTATTGTTTCTATCCTAGTGGGTTAGTTGCGGATAGGGTATCAGGGGGAGGTGAGGTTTGGTGGTCTCCGACCCGGCCTGCACGCTCTAGCTCTATCTCTATGCCGTAGACGGTTGTGCTGGGATAGAGCATACATTGTTGACATATAGGATTGGTTAGTTGCGAGCCCAGTTTGCGAGCCCTGGCCAGTAGGGGCTTAGGTACTGGTATGGGTAGAGTATCGGGGGTAGGTGCGGGTATACCTTAGCTCTATCTCTATTCCATGATGGGTGCATGTGGGTTGGTGGTAGTGTGATTACTGTGCGACGCCACACACTCGTGTATAGAGGTGCGGGGGCCACCAAACCTTTCTATAGCACATTGCAAACTTAAAACCAGACCACAACATAAAATTGGTTGTTACTCATGCATAATCTTGTGAAACTGTCAGTTGCCTTCCGGGGTGTTGTTGTGCTCACCCTTTGTACGTACATTGTTTTTAGATGTTGATGCAGGTTACACCGTGGATGACTATGTGAACGCTCCGGCGTATGGAGGTGTGGCTGCTCTGGATGTGCAAGCAGGGAAGGACGAGCATGATGCTTCATGCGAGTGCTCTTTCTGCGTGTACTTGTGATGGATTTTATTTAGCTGTTTCTGTTATTTTTGTTATTAAGAGATGTATAAGATATTATAGTTTATGTTTGGATTTGAATAATTGGATATTTTATTATCAATAGATACTCAGTTCATTCTATTTAAAGTCTTCCGCTGTATATTTATATTCTGATTGTGGTTATGTGTAATTGGTTTGTATGGGTGGACACGGCCTATTCGAGATCCTGGTGTGAACCGTTGGTTCAATGACGGTTCACTCACACCGTTCTGGTTGGATCAGAATTGGGGTGTGACAACTTGGTATCAGAGCTCTCGGGCTCTGTTCCAAACAAACCATGCTGCACATAACGGGGTCGATGAACTGAGTTAGGAAAATTTAAAAATCTTAATACAAACACACCCTAAGCATTGTTTGATACCTGAGACGGACTAAGAAAGAGAATAATGTACTATTCTAAATATGAAACTTAATATGTGCACAAATACTAGTTAGGAAAAAACCATGAAACTTTCATTAAAAAGAAAAGTGTATCAAATGTGATAGTGCTACAGGGTACAGTCCACAAACCGGAAAGTTACCCTGTTATATAAACCGTCATATGAAAAGAAAAGTAAATGAAAAATCATGGGGTAGGAGGCCTGGGAGGAATGGGGTCCGCTATATCATAGTCCCGCTCGTATGCGACCCTAAGCCAATGCACCTGGTCCTGAGTCACCCGTAGACCACGAGCCAGGCGTCCCAACTCCTGACCCATCGCTCGCTGAGACTTCAGGATGACCCTCTGGGTGTCCCTGATCTCGATAAACATACTCAACACCGAGTCGGGAGGGGGCTGAGATGGCCCAGGCTGTGGGAACAGATGGTGGTGGTACAGGTGGAGGCTGTGGGGCAGGCACTGGTGCTTCCCCAACTACATCGTCATCATCATCATCTCCCATCTCTGCCGCATAGGCCGCATTGGCCGCGGCTGCTGCTGCTGCTGCGGCTGCTACTCTCCCAAGTGGACGAGGGCGAGCCTCCAACTCGTCATCACTAACGGGCAGATCAACCATCTGCATCCTCTGTATCGCATCCCAGTCGATGTCGGAGGTCATGGTGTCCTCAACGGCTACCTCTCCTCTGAAACTCACGCCCAGACGGCGAAGAAGGAAAGTGACGAGACGGCCATAGGGAAGGTTGCTGGCCCGATCGGCCACAGCCGCTCGATGCATGGTCCGGATGATGAGGTATGGAAGTGAGATCCGCTCTCCGGTGCAGACGCAATAGGTGACGTCTCGGGTGAGCTGGGACAACTCATTGTAGTGGCTGCTCTGTGGCACTATATCGTCTTTGGATAATGCGGCTGTAGACCCGGGGTATAGGTCTCAAGCTAGCTGCCTTCATAGGAGCCCCGGGGTTGAGGATCTGATGCGCTATCTCCCGGCGCAAATCTTCGGGCCAAGTAACCTTTCGCCTTGGGGGCGCAGTACACCAAATCTCCATCATTGGGAACCCCAAGCAGATCAGCCAACTGGTGGGTGTTGAAGGAGATATGTACACCCCGGACGTAGCTGGTGATGCGTAGGTCCCTACACTGGTTCGGGTCTTCGACATCCCCTTCGAGTTCCAAATTTGCATAAAAGTGCTTGACCAGATTAGGGCGTGTGGTCTCTGTGTAGGAAATAACCGGCAGCCAACCTAGAGCGCCAAAAGCCGTCTCTACATTGAACCGGTGCAATTGTTCCACGTTGACCCGGTGCCCGGATACAATACTCTTATCATCAAACCAGGAAAACCGAGCTTGAGCTTCCAAGGAGCGAAACCATAGCTCATCTAGCTGAGGAACTGGCGGAGAGGGAACCCGAGAACTAGAACCATGTGAGCGTTTCCCGAGGTTGCGTCTAGGAGCCATTTAGAATCTGCAAAACAAAAGAAAATGAGATAAAAGTTAGAAATTTCGGCAGCATAACGACAGTAAATTGGGAAAAAGCCTCGAACTCACCCAAAAACATGGGGAGGAGGACTTACGTAACCCCCACACTCTTCAATAAACCAATCACAAGCAATTACAACAAGAAATTTCAAGAAATTCCAAGAATTAAGAAAAATTAGAAAAATTTCGAAAATTCATGAAAACCTAGGTCAAAAGATGAAAAATTTGATTTTTGGGAAAACCATTCGGTGGAACCCCAAATTAGTTGAGGGCTTTTGCTCTTGGGGGTCCCTAAACCCTTTCTAAGCCGAAGGAAAAGAATTCCTATGGTTAAAACATCTCGAACAAAGAAAAACCTAAAATTCTACATATAGACGATATGGAAAATTCCTAAAAATATGAGAGAGAGGGTAGAGACCTACCTGGAGACGATATGCTAGGTCTTGAATGGAAGGAATTGGCTTTAAGTAGCACCGGTCGGACTGTAGCAACTCGGAACCCAGAGGAGAATCGCCACCGGAGAGAAAGAAGAAAAGAAAAGTGAGAAAAATCTCACTTTTCGCGATTTTAAAGTCAATTCTGGGCATACCGGTCGACGGTTTTGCCTATACCTATCGACCGGTATCAACCCAGGTGTGCGACCGCTATGTCTCGGCCAGAAAAAAATTCTGACCGGTCGACTATACCGGTCGCAACACTGTATACAGAGTGGCGACCGGTATCCCCTAGTCATGCGACCGGTATGTCTCGGCCAGAATTTTAATTCTGACCGGTCGACTATACCGGCCGCAGCATATTTCCACAGGTGTGCGACCGGTATGTTGCGACCGGTACGCCCCAAAAGAGCCAGAAAAATTTAATTAAAAATTCCCAAAATTGTGTAAATCGAAATGTTACTTCTCGACTATTTTCCTGCATTATTCAAGACTAACACTACTATTATTGATGATTCTCACGTGTTATGTCTTCTTCTCAGATCCAAATAAATAGTCTGAGATGGCAGGTGGAAACGGTCGAAGGGGTCGAAAGCATCATCAGGCCAGAAAGTGCCTAGAAGAAGAGCAAGCTGAGCAGGACAAGGTTAGAGAAACCAGCCCTGAAGTGGAGGAGGAACAGGTCCCGGAAGTACCGACAGAATTACCGGGACCACCTCACAGGAATTCCGAGACCATAGTTACAAACTTGGTCTATCAGATGCAAGCTCAACAGAAGGAATTTCTGAGCGAGGTACTAAAGATGCTCAGGTCAGCAGGTTCTGTTCCCGCTAGTAATACGCCCGAGTCAGGAGGAGTTAACACTACCCAACGGGTGCAGAGTAGCCCAAGGCCGAGGGCCCAAGCACAGAATGTACCACCACCGCATCGGTTTCCGTCGCCTTCTGCATATCCAGGGGCGTATCCGTATCCACCACCATGGTACGGAGCAGATACCCAGGGGCACAAGACGATCTTAGCAGTGTCCGTGGACGGGTTCTTGAAGTTGAAACCGTCATCGTTCACCGGCGGGACGGGAAACCATTGTGGCCAGCACGGTGGGTTTCGAAATGGAAAAGAACTTCCGATTGATGACGTGCACTGAGGAGGAGAAGGTACTGTTTGCCACTCACATGCTGAGAGAGGACGCGAATGCTTGGTGGAATTCCACACGGGCATATTTGGAGAACCAATACACTTTAGTTGACTGGGAGGTGTTTAAAGCGGCTTTCTTCGACAAATATTTCCCAAAGAGCTTCAGAGATCAAATGGAGAGAGAGTTTCTCAACCCGCAGCAGCTCGGTCGATTGTAGATGCTTATCAACGGAGGTACGAAGAGCTGTTCTTCTTCGCACCCGGTCGGTATGCGGGAAGAGGAGACGAAGATACGTAGGTTCACCATGGGAGTACGTGGAAGCATCGAGAGCACCTTTTGGGTCCGGACAAGAAGACCTACAACGAGGCAAGGCGGGTTTGCGAGGGTGATAGAGTCCGGTCGGAGGGACAGCTTCTTCGCTCGAAACAGGGAGTGAAGAGATCTGGCCGGAGAGAGCTCGGGTGGCAGTAATATTAGACCATTCCGCCCATACAGGGGCACTGCTACAGCACTGCGAGAAACAACCCGGCACCACCTGTGCCACAATTAGCCGACCCAACCCGAATATTAAGTGTTATAACCGGCAAGAATCGGGACATGTTGCAAGGAACTGCACGCTACCTAAGAAGCAAGCTCCCCAAAGAAGCCGAGTTTATGCAATCACCACTCGAAGAGGCAGCCGCATCACCCGATGTGGTAACCGGTACGATTTTATCCCTTACTATTTGGTTTATTCTTTCGGTTGCATGAGCATATAGAACTAAGGGGCAATATATTCCGGGAATTGTAAATGTAGTCGGTTTTACCCGCCGAGTATTATTTGACTCGGGGCCACGCACTCCTTTGTTTCGTTTCTTTTGGGAAGCCAATGGGAGTACCAAATCAGCAATTGAACCCAAGCTTGATAGTTCGCTCTCCACTAGGAGTCGAAGTGGCTTTGACCAAGTATTATGGACCATGTACTGTAAGTATCGAGGGCCGAGACCTAGAAGCAAGCCTAGTAATACTTGAGATGGCAGATTTTGATGTCATTTTAGGAATGGATTGGCTAGGCCATCATTCGGCCGTCCTTTTGTGTGGGGAAAGGAAGCTTGTGCTTACTGACAAAGAGGGAAGGGAATACAGTTTCGCTGGAATTAAGCTATCTAGGAAGCGGAAGTTGATCCTCTCCGCCCTAAAGACTAAGAGATGCTTGGAGAAAGGGGGAGTGGGTTATCTCGTATCTGTAGTCGACCTCACAGCAGAGTCACTCAAGATGGAGGATATAGAGGTGGTTCGGGAGTTTCCGGATGTATTTCTAGAAGATCTTCCAGGCTTACCACCGGACAGGGCTACAAAATTTGTGATAGATCTTATACCAGGTTCGGCTCCGGTGTCTAAAGCGCCATACAGGATGGCCCCAACCGAGTTAAAGGAGTTGAAGACCCAATTACAAGAATTGCTGGATAAGGGCTTCATACGACCTAGTATTTCGCCTTGGGGAGCACCTGTGTTGTTTGTCAAGAAGAAAGATGGAAGTGTACGGCTATGTATTGACTATCGTGAGCTGAACAAGTTGACGATCAAGAATCGGTATCCTTTGCCTAGGATCGATGATCTGTTCGATCAGCTGCAGGGTGCAAAGGTTTTCTCAAAGATCGATCTCCGATCGGGGTATCACCAATTGAAGATCAAGGCCGGAGATATTCAAGACCGCTTTCGGGACGAGGTATGGGCATTATGAGTTTCGGTTATGTCTTTCGGGTTGACCAACGCTCCAAATACGTTTATGGAACTGATGAACCGAGTGTTCCATGACATGTTAGACACTTCGGTCATCGTATTCATCGACGACATATTGATTTACTCTAAGGACATGGAGACTCATACAACGCATTTGAGGGCAGTCCTACAACGGCTGAGGGATGTGAGGCTTTATGCAAAATTCAAGAAGTGCGAATTTTGGCTGAAGGAAGTGGCTTTCTTGGGCCATGTTGTATCTGGAGACGGTATCAAGGTTGATCCAAGCAAGATAGCTGCTATAGTAGGATGGAAAGCACCAAAATCTGTTGCAGAGATTCGTAGTTTCCTTGGGTTGGCTGGCTATTATAGAAGATTCGTGGAAGATTACTCCAGGATCGTGGTTCCACTCACCAGATTGACCAAGAAGGGAGAGAAATTTATATGGACAAACGAGTGTGAGAAGTGCTTCCAGACTTTGAAGTCAAGACTTGTCTCTGCACCTATCCTGACCATCCCCGAACCAAGCGTACCGTTTACTCTATATACGGATGCTTCGGGGTTGGGTATTGGGTGTGTTCCGATGCAAGGAGAAAGGTGATCGCTTACGCATCAAGACAGTTAAAAGAGCATGAGAAGAACTATCCTACGCATGACTTGGAGCTAGCAGCGGTTATTCAAGCAATCAAGACTTGGAGACACTATTTGTACGGTGAAAAGTTTCAGATCAAGTCAGATCACAAAAGCCTAACGTATCTCTTCACTCAGAAGGATCTGAATATGAGACAGAGAAGGTGGCTGGAATTGTTAAAAGATTATGATTGCGACATCCAGTACCATCCGGGTAAAGCAAATGTGGTGGCTGACGCCTTAAGCAGAAAGTGGGCATCGAAACCTGAGGCATGACCGAGTACCAATGCTGCATTGTGTCGCTGCGGCCTTCGAGTTCGATGGAAATTGATGAAGAACATATTATCGAAACTGCAGAAGATCCGGGTTGAGCAAGGCTTGATTCATAAGTTCACTATGATGTTCGCCGGACCAAGATCTCGCCGAGTCTAATTGATGAAGTCAAGGTAGCAATCCTACAGGATCCATATCTCAAGACAGTGCAGGAAGACTTAGAGAAGGGTACGTGCAATCCTGACTTTACCTTGGAATCAGACAAAGTACTCAAGTATCGTGGACGGTTATGTATACCCGAGAGCGAAGATCGCGATATCGGAGGCCGAGTTATGACCGAAGCTCATTACACTCCATATTCGGTACATCCGGGAAGTACCAAGATGTACCATGATCTAAGAAGACTATATTGGTGGAGAGGTATGAAAGCAGATATAGCTCGTTTCGTGTTCCAATGTCTAAATTGTCAACAAGTTAAAGCGGAAAGACAAAGACCCGCAGGGTTTACTACAGCCGTTACGGAACCCTGCATGGAAGTGGGATTGTATCACTATGGATTTCGTCACCGGCTTACCTTTGACACCAAGGTCGGTGGATGCGGTTTGGGTTATAGTAGATCGACTTACCAAGACAGCTCGATTTATTGTGGTCGGACCTCGGTATACCATGGAGAAGCTGGCCAAGTTATATGTTGAGAATATAGTCGGACTTCATGGCGTTCCAGAGAGTATAGTATCAGACAGAGATCCCCGTTTTACATCGAAATTCGGGAAGGATTACAGAAAGCTATGGGAACAAAGTTGAAGTTCAGTACGGCTTTCCATCCTCAGACGGACGGACAGTCAGAACGAACCATTCAAATTTTGGAAGATATGCTTCGAGCTTGTGCATTAGATTTCAAAGGAGCTTGGGATGAGAAGCTATCACTTATCGAGTTTGCTTACAACAATAGTTATCAGGCTACAATTCAGATGGCCCCATATGAAGCTCTCTATGGGAGAAAATGTCGTACACCTCTGTTATGGAATGAAGTGGGGGAAAGAAGAATTGTAGGACCGGAGTTTGTTGAAGAAACTTGCCGAGTGATTGATCAAATCAAAGAGAGAGTAAAGACAGCTCAGGTTCGACAGAAGCACTATGCAGATAATCGACGTCAAGATCTGGAGTTTACAGTGGGTGACAAAGTGTTCTTGAAGGTGTCACCGGTGCGAGGTCTGAAACGGTTTGGTAAGAAGGGGAAGCTATGCCCCAGGTATGTGGGACCATATGAGATATTAAATCGACGTGGTAATGTAGCATATCAACTGGCTCTACCACCATCTATGTCTAGCGTCCATAATGTGTTCCATGTATCATTACTAAAGAAGTATGTCAAAGATCCATCGCATATCTTGAGCGCTGATCCTCCAGACTTGACGGAAGACTTTACTTTCGAAGTGGTGCCTGTAATGCTCTCGAGCCCAAAAGTTCAGCAACTTCGAACCAAGGATATCCATTATGTGAAGGTGCATTGGAGAAGCCAAAATGTGGAGGAAATTACTAGGGAAGAAGAGAGCGCGATGAGAAAGGAGTACCCTAACCTTTTTGACGATCAAGGTACGTTCAAATTTCGAGGCCGAAATTTCTTTTAAGGGTGGGGGAGTTGTAGTACCTACATGCAAATTTCGGGATGAAATTTCTTTTAAGGGTGGTGGAGTTGTAAGACCCGCACTCTAAAAACCCGGTCTAACCTTGTTTTCGTGTCGTGACAGGTCTTCCGATCATCACCGAGCCAGACAGGGCAAGCGGATAACAAACAGGTACGAAATCGGACCGAAGTCGACCAATTATACCTGATTTTAGGTATACCGGTCGATGGTACCAGATGATGGTACCGGTCGATCGGTATGGCCTGCACAGCTATGTGCGGGAATTTGGAAATTGGTCTTTGCGGGTCCCGCTTTCCTGATTTCGAATCCTAGAAGTTTCCTAATCCTAGTAGGGTTACTAAACCCTATTTCTAGCCTATAAATACACCCTTAAACCCCTCAAATCATTTCCATTGTCTCTCACAAACCCTAGAGGAGAGAAAGAGCTTGGGAAGGAGAAGGAGTTAGGAAGAAGAAGGAGGTGCCGCCATTACCGTTTGACGAAGCTCTCGCTACGCTTGTCAACGGTAAGTGTTTGAATCCATCTTCTTACCCTATGTTAGTTGTGTGGGTGGATCAATACCATGCAAAGTAGGTATTGATCTAAAACCCTAAATTGGCCAATAAACCCTAAGTTGCCGTCAAACCCTAGATTCGAGTTTCAAGATGATATTCATCGAAACGAGACTTGAATGAGTTGGGGATAGCTCTAACTCAAAGCCTAGACTTAGAATGGATAGAGGAAACCCTGAGAATCTGTGGAGGATGATCGACGGCAGTCGAAGAACCCATGTATGGTCTTCCGGAGACATACCGGTCGACCATACCGGTTGCACATAGTGCGACCGGTATGTTGCGACCGCTACCTCTCGGGAGGTTGATTGTGGGGGACCGGCTGACCATACCGGTCGCCAGTCGTTTCCACAGAGCTGCGACTGGTACATGCCACCGGTCAGCTCTGTGATGGTATTGTGTGATCTCTGTTGGTTTCCGACAGACATGAAATCTTAAATAATATATTCTAATGAAACCCTAATATTATGTAGGACGCTGTGACTTGTCGTTTGGATCTTGCGACGTGGAGCAAGTAATCGAACGAGCGTCAGGTAAGGGAATCTGACCTAAACCTAATAATTAATGGACAGTAAATCGTTGTTAATCATTGAATATCTATGATGTGATGTTTGTGCATATTCACATGCCATCCTTTACTTTCAGCTATTATTATTGTTTATGCATTCATAGGATGTGATTGTTAGGCATGTGATTGTTTTCGTTGGTGTGTGGAGTGGGGCATGGGCCTGGGATCACTCTTCACACTAACACCTTTTGTAGTATTCTGTCTTAACATGCTTGGTACGGGTGGGGTATCAGGGGAAGATCGTGGTACGGTGGTCTCCGATATTGATGTTGTCCCGGCCATCGTTGGGTGGTACTGAGGATTCTGAGTCGACGCTGGCTTGTCCACGATGCTTTAGCTCTATCTCTATGCCGTAGGGAGTTATGTTGGGATAGGGTCTACCTGCGTATTGATTCTATCCTAGTGGGTTAGTTGCGGATAGGGTATCAGGGGGAGGTGAGGTTTGGTGGTCTCCGACCCGGCCTGCACGCTCTAGCTCTATCTCTATGCCGTAGACGACTGTGCTGGGATAGAGCATACATTGTTGACATATAGGATTGGTTAGTTGCGAGCCCAGTTTGCGAGCCCTGGCCGGTAGGGGGCTTAGGTACTGGTATGGGTAGAGTATCAGGGGAGGTGCGGGTATACCTTAGCTCTATCTCTATTCCATGATGGGTGCATGTGGGTTGGTGGTAGTGTGATTACTGTGCGACGCCACACACTCGTGTATAGAGGTGCGGGGGCCACCAAACCTTTCTATAGCACATTGCAAACTTAAAACCAGACCACATCATAAAATTGGTTGTTACTCATGCATAATCTTGTGAAACTGTCTGGTTGCCTTACTGAGCTGTGTTGTGTGCTCACCCTTTGTACGTACATTGTTTTTAGATGTTGATGCAGGTTACACCGTGGATGACTATGTGAATGCTCCGGCGTATGGAGGTGTGGCTGCTCTGGATGTGCAAGCAGGGGAGGACGAGCATGATGCTTCATGCGAGTGCTCTTTCTGCGTGTACTTGTGATGGATTTTATTTTGCTGTTTCTGTTATTTTTGTTTGGTATTAAGAGATGTAAAAGATATTATAGTTTATGTTTGGATTTGAATAATTAGATATTTTATTATCAATAGATACTCAGTTCATTCTATTTAAAGTCTTCCGCTGTATATTTATATTTTGATTGTGGTTATGTGTAATTGGTTTGTATGGGTGGACACGGCCTATTCGAGATCCTGGTGTGAACCGTTGGTTCAATGACGGTTCACTCACACCGTTCTGGTTGGATCAGAATTGGGGTGTGATAGTTTCCCCATTAATAGATGCATTATTCTCTTTTTAAATTGGTCTCAAACATCATTTGTGCTTACAATGTGTTAATATTACTGTTTTTACTTTTATCCTATCTCAGTTCACAATTGTCTTGAATGTATGCTAGTTTAGCGGACAGGGCCTGAGATGCTCTGATACCAAGTTATCACACCCCAATTCTGCACTATTCAGAATGGTGTGTTGAACCGTTAATAAACCAACGGTTCAACCAGGATCTCGAGTAGGCTATATCCGTTTTATCTAAACCCCATACATCCATATTCATAATCAGAGTAAATACACAATAGCGGAAGTCTTATAATAAAATGAACTGAGAATCTACTCTGATATTAATATGTAAATAGCAAATTATTCTGTATCAACTGAGACATAAATAAATATCAAATACATGTCCATAATAAATCCAAATAAAGAAAACTAAGAAAATATCTAATCGAATACACATGAGTTGCACTCGCAAGAGTATCATGTGTATCCACTTCAGCTTCAACTTCCATCGCCGCTACGTTTCCGTACGCTAGAGCATTTACATAATCTTCAATGGTAAAACCTGCATCATCAACTAAAAAAAATCGACGTCGAGGGGTGAGCACACATCATGGCTCAGTGAGAAAACAAAACAATGCAACAGTACATATGCATGCAATCAATTCATATCTTTGGTCTGGTTTATAGTTTGCAATGAGTAATAGAAAGGTTAGGTGGTCAAAGATTAACGTTTATTGACTCAGGGTGTGGAAGTCCGCCCAAAGGTTAACGTTTATTGTCGTCCCCATCCACCCTAATCATGAACATTATACAACAAAGGTTAACGTTTATTGTTGTATAGTGCCATACCAACACGTAAGCCCCTGCTGGCGAGGGCTTGCAAACTGGGCTCGCAACTAACCAATCCTAATGCTAAACAGTGTATCCAAGGCCTCACCCCAGCATCCCTCAGAATGTCCATAGAGATAGAGCTAAGGCCCCCCGGTAGAGTCAGAGACTACAAGGACCAAGACCACCTCCCCTGATACTCTACGACATAATAGTTCTACTAAAGTAATGGCGATACGATGATGCTAATGCACAAGACTTGAGTTAGAGATAGAGCTAAAGTGTTGAGACCCACCAGAGGTTAACGTTTATTGACGTTCTCATCACACCTCCCCTGATACTCGCTCGCATCAAGTACACCAACCACACACATACAATCACATGCCTATTCCTATCATCATCATCATCATCACCATGTTATAAACAATAAAGTAAATATGCATGAACAAGTAATAGAAATATTGGATGACATGTTGTATGCACATTGCAAATATATTCGCATAGAATCAAGCATGGCATTGGACTCAAGAAAAGAGAAAACAATTTGTTATTAACCAATTACTTTAGAGTTCCGTTTCCTCACCTTAGCTTGTTACTAGATCCTCTTCAAAGCTTTAGTATCACCTTTATAATGTTATTATATTGCTAGAAGACCTAACAAAGTCAATAAAATTTAATTAGAATTTATTCTAATTTTTAAAAACTATTCTGTTAACTGAGGGTTGGAGGTAGGGTTGGAGTCATGATTGACCCTGGGTGCGACCCTCCCCAAATCTGGACTTCCAGAACCCTGAGGGTCGATACTCAGGTCACATAGGGTCGGATGGTCATCGACCCTCTATGGGACCCTCAGTGGGTTTTGGTCAATTTTCCTCCTTTTAATCCATTCTTCGTGTTTAGGGTCCTATGGCTTGCTCCTACAGTCCATTCAACATGCATTCCATGGTCTAGAACCATGAATCACCCACCTAAATAGCTTTCATGTTTTCTCCCATGGTTTTCCATGAAAACCTAACCATGAGTTGATGATTTGGGTTTCTCCGAGATCACACTCTCATCATTATCTAACCTAAGGCCTGTAGAAACTCATGGAATTAGTATCCATACCTAAGAAGAATACTCCTTCTCTGCAACTCTTCTCCTTTTGCTTTCTTCTCTACCTTGTTTCTCTTTTCTTCTCTTCCTTCTCTTCTCTTTCTCTCAATTCAATTAGGGTTGTAAAAGGAGTGAAAGAGGCTTAGGGACATCCTATTTATAGAGTAGAAACATCCTAAAATAATTCCCTTTGAGATTAGGAAAGAGTCCTAATCGAAATTATGGAAATTTCCTAATTTCAGTTTCGACGGCAACTGAGGGTCGATGCGAGGGTCGATGATCCCGTCGACCCTTGGTTTTCTAAAGTGTCCGACCCTCCCTGTAAAACAGAGGGTCTGACTTTCTGTCTTGGGGGGTCCGACCCTCCCTCGCTGGGTATGCGACCCTCCCTTTAAATTGAGTATTTTTGGGTCGATTTGATACCTAGGATCACGATCTCCTTCACGCCCTTGGTCCATTTGACTTGACCATGATGGGTAAACCTGGTCCAAGGTGATAATACCGAGTTAGTTCGATACGGGTCTTACAATATGCAAGCTGCTATAGGAATGGTTTTTCCAACTGCACATACGACACCTATGCCAGCCGGACAAGCTAGCACAGTACCAGGGGGTAGCAACACGGTACCCCAAGCTCCTTAAACGCTAGTTATGCAAGCTCCAGTACAGAACCCTGAGGTAGCCCGAGGCAGCTACCAGTATCAACCACCTATGTGTGGGGCCTATGCTCCGTATCAGTTGGACCACTCTTGACTGATCGAGCATTTTCTGAAAATGAAGCCTAAAGAATATAATGGTAAACCAGCAGATCCTTTATGGCCAGCTCACTGGATTGACGAGATGGAAAGGAATTTCATGATGATGATAGTTAATGAGGAGGAGAAAGTACTGTGTGCAACATTTATCCTGAAAGGCGATGCACACCACTGGTGGAAGTCCACTCGGACTTATCTGTTAACCAAGCATGCCCAATTGACCTGGCTATCTATAAAGAGGCATTCTTCGAGAAGTACTTTCCCAGAAGTTTCAGAGATGCTATGGGAAGAGAGTTTCTGAGTCTGTATCAGGGACAGAGCTGTTTTTCTTTGCTCCCTCTAGCATGCAGGAGGAAAATACTAAAACCCGAAGGTTCATCATGGGACTTAGGGGAAGCATTTGAGAGCATGTTTTGGGGCTGGAAAAAAAGGTTTATAATGAAGCAGTGCAGATTGCTCGAGTACTAGAATCGAGCCAGAGAGAGAGCTATTTTGCTCAGAATAGAGGTATCAAGAGGCCAAATAGAAATTCTTATAACGGAGGGAATACAAAGACATTCAAACCCTTCCGTACTCAAGGATTCAATGCTGTAGCCAAGGCTACTCCAACAGTCCAACCTCAACAAAAGCAAAATAATGAAAGAGTAAAATGCTATAACTACAATCAAGTGGGACATTATTCCAGGGAATGTCCTAAGCCCAGGAAGCAGCTACAGCAAGGAAAGGTTTATACAGTTACATCTGAGGATGCTGTCGCATCGCCTGATGTGGTCACAGGTATGATCTGAACCTTTCATTTTGTATTACCTTGTGAGCATGTAGACTAAATTAAAATAAATCACAGGTATCGTACCTATTAATGGCATACCCGCTAGAGTATTCTTTGATTCTGGAGCTACTCATTCTTTTATATCTGTGTCATTTAGAAAGAAGCTAAATCTACCCTCAGATCTTTAGACTACAAATTTCTTGTACGATTGCCAATGGGATTAGAAGTGGAATTAGAAAAAGGTTATGGACCATGTCCAGTTCTTATCAGTGAGAAGATTTTGGATGCAACCCTGATTCAACTCGAAATGGCAGACTTTGACGTTATCTTAGGAATGGATTGGTTAGCTCGGCATTTTGCAAACCTTTTATGTGCAGAAAATAAGTTGACATTTAAAGACAAGGAAGGGGCAGAGTTAGTTTTGTGGGAACCAAACTTCCCCATAAACGAAAATGTAAGACCCGTGTTAATCTAACCCGGTCTTACCACCTTGAACCAGGTTTACCCATCATGGTCGAGTCAAATGGACCAAGGGCGTGAAGGAGATCGAGATCCCAGGTATCAAATCGACCCAAAAATACTTAATTTGAAGGGAGGGTCGCATACCCAGCTAAGCAGGGTTGGACCTCCCAAAGCAAAAAGTCAGACCCTCAATTTTGAAGGGAGGGTCGGACATCTTGAACCCTAGGGTCGACGGGATCATCGACCCTCCCATCAACCCTCGGTTACCGTAAGAAATAGAAATTAGGAAATTTCTTAATTTTTGATTGGGATTCTTTCCTAATCTCAATGGGACTTATTTTAGGATGTTCCTACTCTATTTAAAGGACGTCCCTAAGCCTCTTTCACTCCTTTCACAACCCTAATTGAATTGAGAGAAAGAGAAGAGAAGCAAGGAAGAGAATTTAGCCAAAAGAGAACAGTTGCAGAGAAAAGAGTATTCTTCTCAGGTATGGATATGAGTTTCTATAGACCTTAGGATAGATATTGATGAGAGTGTGATCTCGGAGAAACCCAAACTATCAACCCATGGTTAGGTTTTTATGGAAAACTATAGGGGAATGCATGAAAGCTATTTAGGTGGATGATTCATGGTTTCAGACCATGGAATGAATGTTGAATGGAATGTAGAAGCAAGCCATAGGACCCCAAACACGAAGAATGGACTAAAAAGAGGGAATTGGACCAAAGTGCACCGAGGGTCGCACCGAGGGTCGATGACCATCCGACCCTAGGTGATCCTGACCATCGACCCTCAGTGTTCAGGAAGTTCAGATTTGGGGAGGGTCGCACCCAGGGTCGATCAGGACTCCGACCCTACCTCCGACCCTCAGTTAACAGAATGGTTTTTAAATTTTGAATAAATTCTAATTAAATTTTATCGGCTTTGTTAGGTCTTCGAGCAATATAATAACATTATAAAGGTGATTTTAAAGCTTGGAAAAGTATCTATTAGCAAGCTAAGGTGAGGAAACAGAACTCTAAACTAATTGGTTAATAACAAACTGTTTTCTATTTTTTTGAGTCCAATGCTATGCTTGATTCTATGCAAATATGTTTGTAATGTGCATACAACATGCCATCCAATATTTCTATTATTTGTTCATGCATATTTACTTTATTGTTTATAATATGATGATGATGTTGATGATAGGAATAGGCAGGTGATTGTATGTGTGTGGTTGGTGTACTTGATGCGAGCGAGTATCAGGGGAGGTGTGATGAGGACGTCAATAAACGTTAACCTTTGGAGGGTCTCAGCACTTTAGCTCTATCTCTAACTCAAGTCTTGTGCATTAGCATCGTCGTATCGCCATTACTTTAGCAGAACTATTATGTCGTAGAGTATCAGGGGAGGTGGTCTCGGTCCTTGTAGTCTCTGACTCTACCGGGGGGCCTTAGATCTATCTCTATGGACATTCTGAGGGATGCTGGGGTGAGGCCTTGGATACACTGTTTGGCATTATGATTGGTTAGTTGCGAGCCCAGTTTGCAAGCCCTCGCCAGCAGGGGCTTACGTGTTGGTATGGCACTATATAGCAATAAACGTTAACCTTTGTTATATAATGTTAGGGTAGGGTGGATGGGGACGACGATAAACATTAACCTTCGGGCAGACTTCCACACCCTGTGTATAGAGGCGGGGTCAATAAACGTTAACCTTTGACCACCCAACCTTTCTATTGCACATTGCAAACTATAAACCAGACCAAAGATATGAATTGATTGCATGCATATGTATTGTTGCATTGTTTTGTCTACTCACTGAGCCGTGATGTGTGCTCACCCCCTCGACGTCGAATATTTTTAGTTGATGATGCAGGTTTTACCGTTGAAGATTATATGAATGCTCCAGCGTACAAGAATGTAGCAGCAATGGAAGCTGAAGCTGAAGTTGATGCACATGACTCCTCTTGTGAGTGCCACTCATGTGTATTTGATTAGACATTTTATAGGTGTCCTATTTTGGATTTAATAAAGACATGTATTTGATATTTATTTATGTCTCAGTGGAAACAGAATAATTTGTTATTAAATTATTAATATCACCATAGATTCTCAGTTCATTTTATTATAAGACTTCCACTATTGTGTATTTACTCTGATTGTGTATACGGATGTATGGGGGTTCAGATAACGCAGGGATAGCCTACTCGAGATCCTGGTTGAACCGTTGGTTTACTAGCGATTCATCACACCATTCTGAATAGTGTGGAATTGGGGTGTGATAGAAAACTCTTCCTCTCTACATTAAAGGCTAGAAAATGCCTCAAGAAAGAAGGAGTTGGGTATCTAGTATCCATGGTTGATCTCACCAAGGAAGTACCACGAATGGAGAATATTGATGTTGTGCGTGACTTTCTAGATGTATTTTCTGAGAAACTACCAGGACTACCACCCGACCGAGCGACAGAGTTCGTTATAGATCTAATACCCGGAGCCGTGCCAGTATCTAAAGCACCCTATCAAATGGCTCCTACTGAACTGAAGGAATTAAAGGTACAGTTACAGGAATTACTGGGCAAGGATTATATTAGACCTAGCATATCACCATGGAGAGCACCAGTATTGTTTGTAAAGAATAAGGACGGTAGCGTTCGACTGTGTATAGACTATTGGGAATTCAATAAGCTTACAATCAAGAATCGATACCCATTGCCTCGGATCGATGACTTGTTCGATCAGTTGCAAGGTGCCAAGGTGTTCTCCAAGATTGATCTTCGGTCCGGATACCATCAGTTGAAGATTAAGGAAGGTGATATTCCAAAGACAGCATTCAGAACAAGATATGGACATTATGAATTTTTAGTCATGTCTTTTGGATTAACTAACACACCCGTAACTTTTATGGAACTCATGAATCGGGTATTCCATGATATGTTGGATACGTCAGTCATTGTATTTATTGATGATATATTGGTTTACTCCAAGGATAAGGAAACTCATGTCATGAATCTAAGAGCCGCTCTGCAGTGACTAAGAAAAGAGAAGCTTTACGCCAAATTTACAAAGTGTGAGTTTTGGCTGGATGAGGTCGCTTTCTTAGGCCATGTTGTATCCACTGAGGGAATTAAAGTGGATCCTAGCAAGATTGAAGCCATTGTGAAGTGGGAAGCACCTAAGAGTGTTGCAAAAATTAGAAGTTTCCTAGGTCTAGCTGGGTATTATCGATGATTCATGGAAGACTACTCCAGAATTGCCGTACCTCTTACCAGTTTGACTAAGAAAGGAGAAAAGTTTGTTTGGACCGACAAATGTGAGAAAGGTTTTCAAACATTGAAGGCTAGATTGATATCTGCTCCCATCTTGACTATTCCTATTCCAGGACAACCATTTACCTTGTACACTGATGCGTCTGGATTGGGTTTAGGATGTGTACTTATGCAAGGAGAACAAGTAATTGTGTATGCCTCAAGACAACTGAAGACACATGAAAAGAACTATCCCACTCATGACTTGGAATTAGCAGCAGTAGTACATGTTGTCATGATATGAAGATGTTATTTGTACGGAGAGAAATTTCAGATTAAATCAGATCATAAGAGTCTCACTTATCTTTTTAATCAGAAGGAGTTGAACATGAGACAAAGAAGATGGCTGAAATTATTGAAGGATTATGATTGCGATATCCAGAATCATCCAGGAAAGGCTAATGTAGTTGTTGATGCCTAAGCAGAAAGGCAATGATAAAATCTCAAGGAGAGGTTAACACGACTGCGGCAATTTGTGTTACAGGAAAAATATTCAATCACAGTAATGAGCAGTTCGTGATAGATGTACCGGGCGGATCAACCAACCAAGGATATATTCATCGGTTTTCAAATATGTTCGCAACATTGAAGATTGTACCTGATATAATTGATGAAGTGAAAGCTGCTCTTAAATCAGACCCTTATCTGAGAATGGTACAAGAAGACATCGAAAAAGGTAGGACTATTCCTGAGTTCACCTTGGACGATGAAAAGGTACTGAAGTACAAAGGAAGAGTATGTGTTCCTGAAATGGAAAACTTGGACATTAGACACAGACTAATGAAGGAAGCTCACACCACCGCTTATTTGGTACATCCTGAAAGTATAAAGATGTATCATGATTTGAAGAAATTATATTCGTAGAGAGGAATGAAAGCAGATGTAGCTAAATTCGTGTCTCAATGCTTAAATTGTCAGAGGGTAAAGGCTGAACGACAAAGACCTGCAGGATTGTTGCAGCCACTGCCAGAGCCAGCATGGAAATGGGACTGCATCACTATGGACTTTGTCACCGGGTTACCATTGACTCCCCGAGTAGTTGACGCGGTCTGGGTGATTGTAGATCGTCTGACTAAAATAGCTCGCTTTATAGCTATACGACCACAGTATACCCTGGAGAGGTTAGCCAAGCTATATGTGGATAATATTGTCAGATTACATGGAGTACCTGAAAGCATTGTGTTCGATAGAGACCCACGCTTTACCTCAAAGTTTTGGGAAGGATTACAGAAGGCTATGGGTACCACGTTGAAATTTAGTATTGCAATCCATCCTCAGACAGATGGACAGTCGGAGCGTACCATTCAGATTTTAAAAGATATGCTTCGAGCCTGTGTTATTGATTTCAAAGGATCATGGGATGAGAAACTACTATTGATCGAGTTCGCCTATAACAACAGCTATCAAGTTACTATACAGATGTCACCCTATGAAGCACTGTATGGTAGGAAGTGTTGAACTCCTTTGTTTTGGAATGAAGTTGGTGAACGGAGTATTGTTGGACCAGAATTTGTTGAAGAGACTTGTTGTGTAGTTGACATTATTAAGGAAAGAGTTAGAACGGCACAGAATTGTCAGAAACAGTATGCAGATACTCGACGTCGAGTTCTTGAATTTGTCATAGGTGATAAGGTATTCTTGAAAGTATCACCTATGCGAGGTTTAAAATGATTCGGACAGAAAGGGAAGCTGAGTTCAAGATATGTCGGGCCATATGAGATTCTAGCTAAATGTGGAAAAGTGGCTTATGAGTTAGCACTACCACCATCTATGACAAGTGTGCATGATGTATTTTATATCTCATTATTGAAGAAGTACGTTAGAGATCCAACACACATTTTGACAGCGGATCCACCAGATCTAACTGATGATTTGACATTCGAAGTAGCACCAACTGAAATCACCAGCCAAAAGGTTCAATGTCTATGCAATCGTGACATTTATTATGTTAAGGTCACTTGGAGGAGCCGATATATAGAAGAGATCACATGGAAAGAAGAGAATGCTATGCGGAAGCAATATCCTCACCTTTTCGACTCGGAAGGTATGTGAAAATTTTGAGGATGAAATTCTAATAAGAGGGGGGGAGTTGTAAGATCCGTATCAAACTAACCGGTCTTACCACCTTGTACCAGGTCTACCTATCATGGTCGAGTCAAGTGGACCAAGTGCGTGAAGAAATCACAAGACCAGGTATGAAATTTAACTAAAAAATAGTCAAATATGAGTGTGTGGTCGAATGCCTAAACAGGTATGACTGACCCCACCTCAAAAGAGTACAACCCATAACTTTTGGTCGTGGGGTCGGATGTTTAAAAAGGTAGGGTCGATGAATTCTGCGACTCCAACTGCGACCCCACGGAAATAGTCAGAAATCAAATTTAGAAAACCTTCCTAATTCGAAGGGGGGTCTTTCCTAAACTCCTTGGGGCATATTATGGAGGGTTTTTCTCTATAAATAGGACGTCCCTGAGCCTCTTTCACTCTTTTAAAACCCTAATTGAATGTGAGAGAAAGAGAAGAGAAGGAAAATTGAAGAAGAAGACCAAGGAAGAGAAAAGTTCAGAGAAAACTCTGAATCTCGACAAACCTAAGGTATGAACCTAATTCCCTACATGAATTAAGAGCCTAGAATAGTTCATGAAGAAGATAGGATTAGGAGAAACCCAAATCATCCATCTATGGACAAATTCCAAATGAATCTATGGAGGAAATCATTGTGGACAATGGATAGTGTATAAAATTGTAGTTTTGAGCCATAGAACGATCATAAGAAGGACCATGATGATAAGCCAAAGGATCTAAACATGAAGGAATGAAGTTGAGAGTGAAAGGTTGACCATAACACGTGTAATCGCACGTAGGGTCCCATGATATCTGACCCCACGAGACCCACATGTTCGACCACATGCCCTCGAGAAGTTCCAGGGAGGGTATGGACACACGTAGGGTCGAAGTATGTTCGACACCACCTGCGACCCTACACCCTGTGGTCGCAGAAACTGAGACCCCAGGTGCTACCCCACCTGCGACCCCTCAGTTTCTGTTAGTCTAAACACATGAGAATTTATTCTAATTAAAATCTATCAACTTGTTAGGTTTCCAAGTGGTCTAAGAGTGAATTACAAAGCTTGAACGAGGATCTATTATCGATCAAAGGTGAGGGAACAAGACCTAAACTAATTGGCTAATAATAAACTATTTTTATTTATTGAGTCCAATGCCATGAATGATTCTATGCTTGTATGCGTGTATTGTGCATTTAACATGTCATCCAATATTCCTGCTATTAATGTTCATGCATATTTAAATTTGTTTATTTATAATATGATGATGACGATGATACTAGGAATAGGCATGTGAATGTTTGTGTGTGGTTAGTGTACCTGATGCGAGTAGGGCATCAGGGGGGCGGTGCGGTCCTAAGCACTTTAGCTCTATCTCTACTCAAGTCTTGTCCATTGACATCATCATATCGCCATTACCTTAGAAGAACTATTACGTCGTAGGACATCAGGGGAGGTGGTCTCGGACTGTGTAGTCTCTGACTCTGTTGAGGGGCCTTAGCTCTATTTCTATGGACGTATTGATGGATGCTGGGGTGAGGCCTTGGATATACTGTTTGACATTAGGATTGGTTAGTTGCGAGCCCAGTTTGCAAGCCCTTACCAATAGGGATTTACGTATTGGTATGGGTAGGGCATCAGGAGAAGTGTGATGCGGTGCGGTCCTAAGCACTTTAGCTCTATCCCTATTCCATGGTGGGGTGGATGTGGACGACAATGGTGTTTGATCCATTGGGTGGGCTTACACACCCGTGTATAGAGGTGCGGCGGCCACCAAACCTTTCTATTACACATTGCAAACTTATGAAACAGACCAAAGATATGAATTGAATGCATGCATATGTTTGTTGCATTGTTTTGTTTGCTCACTAAGCCATGATGTGTGCTCACCCTTTCGACGTCGAATATTTTTAGTTGATGATGCAGGTACTACTGTAGAAGACTATATGAATGCTCCAATGTACGGACATGTTGCGGCGATGGATGCAGAAGTTATGATGGAGTCGCATGATTCGTCGTGTGAGTGAAACTCATGCGTCTTTGATTAGATTTTATTTGAATTATTTAGATGATGTAATTGATTAAATTATTTTAATTTATGTCTTAGTCTTTTGAAGATAATTGGATAATTTATTTATGTTACCACTGTTAAACTCTCAGTTCATTAGTATAAAGACTTCCGCTATTGTTTATTTACTCTAATTATGGTTGTGGATGTGTATGGTTTAAGCAAACGGACACAGCCTATTTGAGATCCTGGTTGAACCATTGGTTTATTGACGGTTCATCACACCATTCTGGTTGGTGCAGAATTGGGGTGTGACAAGTTATACCCCAAAAAGGAGACTCCTAAACCATAAAACACTCCCCAAAACCCTACCTCTCTCAGAACATTATTCCAGACCCTAGAATTTTGACACGTTCTTGGAGAGAGGAGAAGGTTGAAAGAAGAAGAAGGAGGTTGGGAGGAAGGTTCACCTTGGGAGCCACCAACAGTTTTTGATATCACCGAACTGTAACTTGAAACCACTGTAAATAGAGTTACCCTACCTTGTATCTAATCTTAGACTATGTAGATTGAAGGATGGAACCTTGGTTCATCAACCATTAACGGAGCCACTATCCATTGATAGCTGAACACCGAAGGAAGCTTCATTGAATTCAAGCTTAGGATAGGTCTTGTAGAAAAATTAAATGATGAACCCTAACATATGTGCTTAAATTATTAACAAATTCATAAAGCATGGAATGGGGTTGATAAGCCATATGGATGTCAGACAAATATAGTTAAGCAATAGTGCTCCATGACAAAGAGTCCCTTGTTAGAATCTTGGAGGAGCCAAAACACAAACCAACTCCACGGAGAATGTTCGATCGCGACATACTGGTCGTGAAATACATAACGAGATTTGCGACCAGATATATTCGGGAAACCCTTGGGAAGTTACCGGTCTCAACATCCGATCGGGACATCTGTGACAGGACTTGCGACCGGTTGGGATTATAAAAGGTTCCTGAGAGTATCCAGTCCCAATAATTAAAATCGGTCACTCATAACTGATTAGCCCCAAAAAGCCCTGTTAAGGTTGAATTGAAAGTATCTAAGTAACTAATAAGGTTTACGCTCAATAGGTGACATGGAAGTAATCAAGAGTGATCATTGGACTAGGAATAACCATAATCTACAATTATCAGGTGAGGAAACAGAACCCCTGTCCTATATTTGGAATGATTTCTGTCTTGAATATGAATATGAATGCTGAATTGACTACGGGAACATGTCATCCTTTTTATTGTGCTTGCATGCATTTGCATCTCTTTATTATGAATATTGTGAATGTGTGTGGATATGAATGTGCATCGTGAGCTGTGGTGAAACGGTTGAGGGCCATGGGATCCGAATCACTGATTGATTGGCTTGTGATGTCTTCGTACCCCTAGTGGGATGACAGCATCTTGGGAAAGGGGCAAAATGGATGGGTTGGGATTCCAATTGGGTGTGTGTGAGGAAACTATAAAAGGGTTAGGTGTTGGTATGGATAGGGGAAGAGGGATAGGTGTTGGAATGGTTGTCGCTGTGTCATTGGCCAAACCTTTGCCTTAGTATTGTCTGTCTCTGGGATGACGAGTGGGAACACCACGGCTATTGGTGTAGACTGGTGAGCCCCCATTCTTTCCTGTGCATGGAGGTTATGGCCAGCTTTGGTGAGTGTGGTCAAGCCTTCCCATAGCTATAGCATACATTATACCAGAGCAATAGTGTAAACTAGGTATAATAACATGATCATGCATATTGTTATTTGCCTGTTTGTTTCCTTACTGAGCTCAAGTTGGAGAGCTCACCCTTGTGTAAGTGGATGTTGCAGGTAACACTGTAGCTGATTTTGTAAATGTGTCGACTGTCTCTTTTATGGCATATATGGATGTGCAAGGTCTAGAGGGAGACGAACATGATGCAGATTGTGAGTATGACGCATGCGTGTTCTAGTAGAAGAGTAATGGACGCTGTGTCGGTTGCTGAAGAATGCTGGAGTCTAGTTTAGTTTTGTTTATTTCAGTTTTACTTTACTTTTTACAAGTACTAATTTATAGCCCGATGTTATAGGGATGAATTAAGAATGGTTTTTATTTGTGGTTGTGGGTGGTTGAACCAGAATAACTTTTGATACAATATTATTTATTTTATTCCAGTATCATTAGAAAGCTCAGTTGATGTAGTTATTTCTGCTATCTATATACTCTGATTAATTATATTGTGACATTGGTCGTGATGTGGTTGAGAAGGGCATGACACAGTTTATGTGATTTGGTTTGGACCGAACATAAAATACATATCAGTTCAGTCAGCTCCAAAATTTTACATATCTTAAATTTGGGTGTGACACTCACAGAGCCACAGATTGCAGCATCCTCTTGGTCACCCTTGTGGCCTCACTGAGACACTCGCAGAGCCACAGATCACGGTATTTCCTAAGGGCAAACTTTAAAACCTTTATGTGCTTTCCATTTTTTTACTAATGTCTCCTACTACTGCATGTACTCTCCAATGTTTATCAATTTTATGGACCACTTTTTCAAATTTTCTTTCTTCCTTTTCAAAGTTCCTACTACTGCATGTCCGGTCTCGGTCCAGGCTAAAATGGTGTTGGGTTTTACAAACCCAGACTGAAACCTATCCATTAAGGGTTCAGGCTGGGGTGGGCTATGCTGGACACAATAATTAATGAGCCAGTCCGATGTTGGGTTGTTATTGGGCTGATTTTGGGCAGGTTTAGTCCGGGTTGGGTTAATCAGGCTTATCGGGCTGCCTTCACACGTAGCTATTTTCGCACGACTATAATTTTTTTGTGGCACTTTTCATTCATATTTTATACAATTGTAAGCGGTTGAGTTTTGATTGATCTTAGGGGCATCAGAGCATGGATATTGAATTGCATATTTACATTTATCTAGTTAGAATCGTTAGATCCTTGGTCAATTGGTTATTATTTGAGTAGCAAAAACAATTGATTCGGGCTAGCTCTAGCTTCTTAATAGGCCTTATCAGTGTTCAGGTTGGGTATTATCGGCTCGGGCTAGCTCGAACTTAATGGGCCGGTCAGGTCTGGTTTTGGTTCGGGCTGAAATGGTGTCAGACTTTACAAGCTCGGACCTAAACATGTCCATTAAGGGCTCAATCCAGGCTAGGTTATATCGGGCTGGCTCGGTCTGTGCGAACTGGGCCCAAATTTGACACCCTTAGTGTCTGCTTTGATTCTTGAATAAAGCTTGTTATTACTTGCCATCAATTTATCTAAATGTTCTTTGAATTTAGTTTCTGATTTTAACCAGCATTGTAGTCGATTTCTTTTACCGTACTTCAAATATATATCTTAAAAGTGTGGCTTTCTAAATATGACTATTATAATTTTTTTTTTATATATCTGTTATTAAACTACTGTTGATTAAAATCCCAGCTTGATTTTTGATTTGGTTCCCGAAAAGCCTGCGGTTGATTTTTTCTATATTTTTTGGGTTTTTAAAATTTCTTCAATTTCTACAACCATACGATTTCAGTGAAATTACTTCAATGCCTTTGTTCATTGGACAGATTCAGGGTCAATTAGGGTCAACCCAACCCTAATTCAGGGTCAATCAGGGTCGGGTTGGGTTAGGCTGAACCCTGCCAGGGTGGGGTTAGGGTTGCAGATTTCTGACCCTGGCAGGGTTGGGCTGGATTGGGGCTAAGTTTAAGGCTCTCAGGGTAGGGTTAAGGTTTTAAAAATCCCAGCCCAACCCAGCCCTATGGCAGCCCTACATTGGATCCATTTCTATATCAATTTTTTGATTTTAAAGGTGTTTGGTATCATTTGTGGGTGCTATTTATGAGAAACAAATATTAGCCAAAAACTCTTTATGGTAAGACCTCTTTTTGATTTTTGGCCAAAAACACTTTTTGGCTATTTTTGCGCATATATTTAATGAACATGTGTTTTTAATGAGGGTAAAATAGTAAAATTAATATTTTTATAACATTGCTCTAACCCCTCTCTTTCCCTCTCTCTCCTTCTCCCCAACTTTGGTTGCCGCTATCCTCTGGGACCTGGGTCACCCTTTCTTCTTCTTGTGACGTGCCGGCTGTCGGAAACTCAAAACGTGAGCAGTGATTGAACACTACGTGATTGTTACGTTTACGAGTCAATGAATCTAAGTATCTAACCTAACTCACTAAAATATTCTCTTTTATGGGGTTTATTGTGTTGGAGTTAATGGGGTTTGAACACCATCGACTGTAGCAGCAGCAACAGTTTGGCTTAGCAAAAGCTGAGTGTCACACCCCATTTTTGGGTCAATAAAGTGTGATTGAACCATTATGCAATTAAACACGGTCCAACCCAGAATCACGTTAAGCCTTGCATACCAACCAACCCTTAACCATCCAAACCACAACCTTACATGTCAATCAAAGATAATGACTATAATGAGCGGAAGACTTTAATAATTGAACTGACGAAAACTAGTGATATTAGATTAATAAGTCTCGATTAAACATCTCCATCCATAACAAAATTAAATATATAAATTAATCCATCAAATAAACCATTGTATATAATACTAGGCAAAGAAATTGTTCAGCAGTATTGGGGAATAACAAAAACTAAGATGGCTAATGCGCTCCTTTTAGTAGAACACATAACTATCGCATTCGCACTTTGCGCCATGCTCCTCTTCTTCTTCACCTTGTCCATCCTACGGAGAGATCAAGAAGTAATAGCTGCATTGACGAAGTTGGCAATAGTTGTACCTGCAAATCTATGTAAAAATATTGTATGTACATGGGTGAGGTCTCCAACATAAGCTCAGTAAGAAACAGACAAGCAAGCGCACAATAATGCATGATCATGTTATTATTAAACAAGTCTAGTAATGTTTGCTATGTGCTATGGAATGGCCTGATCACACTCACCAAATTTGACCATGCCTCCATGCACGAGAGAGAATGGACACTAACCCAGTGATGCTCCAACAATGCTGGGGAAGCCACATGTCACCCAATGTATATTGTGTTGGGCAGAATCTTAACAAAGATGCTACAACAAACATCATTAGGCTTCCTCCTTATCCCCTATCTCACACCAGTATCTAACCCTTACTGGCTAGGGTTACACACACGGGGTAATATGCCATTAATCAATCCTATTTGCCATTCAATTACACCTATGGTCATACTCCAGCAGATATCCCAGTCCATCCGTCAAACCCCCTAGACGTTGTCAATCCACTAGGGTATGAATGACACAAGGCAGTGTCAGTGTGATGAGTGGAACTGATTGTCACACCCCAATTCCGGCTGAACCAGAAGTGTGAGTGAACCATCACTGAACCAACGGTTCACACCAGGATCTCAATAAGACCGTGTCCACTCATACAAACCATTGCACATAACCACATTCAGAATATAATAAATATAGCGGAAGTCATAAATAAAATGAACTGAGTAATCCATTGATAAATTTAAATAAAATATCAAGTTATTCAAATTCCCAAACTTAAATAAATACCTTTACATCACTGTATTTCCAAACGAAAATAAATAGAATAAATTAAAACCAAATCCTAAAGGTACACGCAGAAAGGGCACTCGCATGAAGCGTCATGCTCGCCCTCTCCTGCTTGCACGTCCAGGGCAGCCATGCCTCCATACACTGGAGCATCCGCATAATCCTCCACTGTGTAACTTGCATCAACATATAAAAACATGTATATATACAAGGGTGAGCTCACAACTTAGCTCAGTAAGACAATCAGACAATGCAACAAACACATGCATGATTAACATTTACATCATGGTTTGGTTTTAAGTTTGCAATGTGCTATAGAAAGGATTGGCAACCACCGCACCTCTATACACGAGTGTGTGAAGCCGCCCAATGGATCAAACACCACTGCCGTCCCACATTCACCCTATCATGGAATAGAGATAGAGCTAAGGTGTCCGGATCAAACACCGCCAACACCTCCCCTGATACTCTACCCATACCAACACATAAGCCCCTATTGGCGAGGGCTTGCAAACTGGGCTCGTAACTAACCAATCCTACATGTCATCGCAGTAGGTCCTGTCCCAGCATAGCTCCCTACGGCATAGAGATAGAGCTAGAGTCTAGTGGCCAGGCCGGAGACCACAGTGCCACTCCCTCCCCCTGATACCCTACTCGCACCAAGCATACTAAGACAGGACGATACAAAAAGGTGCTAGTGTGAGGAATGATCCCAGACCCCAGGCCCTTCCAATTCCACACATTAACGAAAACAATCACATGCGTAACAGTCACAACCTAGCATAGCAAGTATGCATGAACAATAATAATAATTGAAAGTAAAGGATGACATGCGAGAATGCACAAACATCAATCCATAGAACCATAATTATTAACAACGATTTACTGTTATTAAATTATTAGGGTTTAGGTCCGATTCCCTTACCTGACGCTTGTTTGATAGCTTGCTCCATGTCGCAAGGTCCAAATGTGTAATCACAAGGTCCTATACGATATTAGGGTTTAGTTAGAATAGGTTTACATTGGTCGAAAAACCAACAATGGCAAAACACATCTCACAGAGCTGACCGGTCACAGTACCGGTCACAGCACTGTGGGGAAACCTGCGACCGGTATGGTCGACCGGTCCCCACAAACCAGTCCCCAGGAAGTACCGGTCGTAGTACTGGTTGCATGGGGTGCGACCGATATGGTCGACCGGTATGTCTTCGGAAGACCATACGTCCGGTTTCTCGATTTTCGTTGATCATCCCCTAATGATCCTAGGGTTTCTCCTACACATTCTAGGTCTGAGCATTGCGTTAGAGTTGTTTCCAACTCCATTCAAGTCCTAGTTTCGATGGTCTCAATGTAGAACTTGAATCTAAGGTTTACCGACTAGATTAGGGTTTGACGACAAAATATGGTTTAGATCAACACCTCGCTTTGCATGGTATTGATCCAACTACAATTAACCATTCTAGATTACTTATGGTAGATGAAGGTTTGAGCACTTACCGTTGACTTGCGGTAACTTGTTCTTCGTCGAACGGAAATGGCGGCTCTTCCCTCTCCTTCCTAGCTTCTTCTCCTTCTTCAGCCTCTTTCTCCTTTCTAGGGTTTGTGAGGATCATGGAAGAGGATTTAGGAGGTTTAGAGGGATTTATATAGGCTAGGTTTAGGTTTAGGAAGCCTCCTAGCATTAGGAAAGTCCTTCGATTTGTAATTTGGAAAGTGGGACCCACAGAGATCCGTTTCTGGATCTAAGTGGTCTGCTGCGCAGGCCATACCGATCGACCGGTACCAAGACCGGTACCATCGACCGATATAAATTAATTCATACTTAAATGGTCCGATTTCATACCTGTTTGTCATCCGCTCGTCCCGTCTGGCCCGGTGATGATCGAAAGACCTGTTACGACATGAATTCAAGGTTTAGATCGGGTTCATGGAGTGCGGGTCTTACAACTCCCCCACCCTTAAAAGAAATTTCGTCCCTGAAATTTGCATGTAGGTTTCACAACTCCCCCACTCTTAAAATAAATTTCGGCCTCGAAATTTGAACGTACCTTGGTCGTTGAAAAGGTTTGGGTATTCCCTTCTCATTGTGTTCTCTTCCTCCCAAGTAATTTCTTCCACATCTTGGCTTTTCCAATGCACTTTCACATAGTGGATATCCTTGCTTCGGAGATGTTGTATTTTTCGGCTTGTGAGCATCACAACTTCAAACTTCAAGTCCTCTGTCAAGTCTGGTCGGGTCTGCTGTCAAGATGTGCGATGGATCCCTGACATACTTCTTCAATAAAGAAATGCACTGCATCCTATATAAACCTATCTAGTTATATGACCACAGTAGATTTGATCCTTTGCTGAAAACGTCCGAGGATTCATCTTCAGAAGACATTCTTCAATCCTTGTCGGATCATTCTGCCATGATGCAGCTATCCCATACATCGATGGCTGATATGGGTAACCACTTGATACACTGCTTGTTGTAGACCAAGCTTCTACACTAGGGTATGCATTACTGGGACTTACTGTATGGTAGGCACTGTGTTATAGGTCACATGTGCTGGAGGTACAGTGTTGATACCAATTAGTACTGTACATGGCCTGACCTGGAGGTATTGGTGTTGCATTGGAAACTTGGGTAGTGATTCACATAGCCACCTGCATAGTCGGTCGCATCTGTTGTTGCTCAACATGTATTTTGTCTAGCTAAATTTATTACAACCGTGGCCAAGGTACTTGGTAGTCCAGGTGATTGGCTGGAGTGGGCTGGTTGTTCACCTCCTTTGATTTGCTTCAATCTGATTATCATTATTTAGCATCTGCTCAGATGAGTTTTCACTATCCGTTCTCAACCCTGATAGTGGTGGGGTCAAGTTGCAACCTATTATTAATGCTCAGTGGGCAATGGATCAGCTTGTGGTGGATCTCACTCTGAGTCTCCATTTCACCCAGGAGTATAGCTTTATCTTCTTGTTACTGTATTATATACTTTGTATACTCAGATAACTGTTCGACTTATAGATAGTACCCTATATTATTTGTTTATTAGGATAAATTTTGAATTTTCTCTTTCTGTCAATGTTTACATATGGTTCCACCTTTTATATGTACATTATTGTCTTGTTTAAGTTCTGTCTCAACCAACACAGGTGCTTATGGTGTATTTTTATTAAAGCTTTTATCCTAACTCAGTTCATGGACTCTAGTGGAAGTATTCTGGTTTAATAGACAGGGCCTGAGAGCTCTGATACCAAGTTATCACACCCTAATTCTGCACTGTTCAGAATGATGTGATGAACCACTAATAAACCAATGGTTCAACTAGGATCTCAAATAAGCTGTGTCCGTTTGCTTAAACCATACACATCCACAACCATAATCAGAGTAAATACACAATAGCGGAAGTCTTAAATATTAAATGAACTGAGAATCTAAATGTGATAATCATAAATAAAATACCAATTATCTGTCATTGACTGAGACATAAGTAAATAAAATAATCAATTACATTCACTCAATAATCCAACTAAAATCTAATCGAAAATGCATGAGTTGCATTCGCATAACGAATCATGCGTCTCCATTATATCTTCTGTGTCCATCGCCGCAACACGCCGAATGCGGGAGCAGTCATATAATCTTCCACGGTCATACATGCATCATCGACTAAAAATATTTGAATTTGAAAAGGGTGAGCATACATCACGACTCAGTGAACAAACAAAACAATGCAATAAACATATGCATGCATTCAATTCATATCTGTGGTCTGGTATATAAGTTTGCAATGTGCTATAGAAAGATTCGGAGGCCGCCTCACCTCTATACACGAGTGTGTGAAGCCGTCCAATGAATATCGGCATTGCCGTCCCACATGCACCCACCATGGAAACAGTGTACCCAATGGGTATCGGCATTAAAGTACCACATGCTCCCATTCCAACACGTAAGCCCCTATTAGTGAGGGCTTGCAAACTGGGCTCGCAACTAACCAATCCTAATGTCAAACAGTGTATCCAAGGCCTCACCCCAGCATCCCTCAATATGTCCATAGAGATAGAGCTAAGGCCTCCCGGTAGGGTCAGAGACTACACGGTCCGGGACCACCTCCCCTGATGCCCTACAACGTAATAGCTCTACTAAGGTAATGGCGATACGATGATGTTAGTAGACAAGACTTGAGTAGAGATAGGGCTAGAGTCTGGTGACCAGGACACACCACGATATCACGTCCTCCCCCTGATGCCCCACTCGCATCAAATACACTAACCACACACAAACATTCATATGCCTATTCCTAACATCACCATCGTCATCATGTTATAAATAAACGAAATTAAATATGCATGAACAGTAATAGCAGGAATATTGGATGACATGTTAAATGCACAATACACACATACACACACAGAATCAATCATGGTATAGGACTCAATAAACAAAAATGCTTTTTATTATCTAATTAGTTTAGGTCTTGTTCCCTCACCTGACGCTTGTTTGATAGATCACTCCGCGTTACAAGGTCCAAACGTGCTATCACAAGGTCCTACACGATATTAGGGTTTAGTTAGAATAGGTTTACGTTGGTCGGAAAACCAATAATGGTAAAACACATCTCACAGAGCTGACCGATCATAGTACCGGTCGCAGCACTGTGGGGAAACTTGCAACCGGTATGGTTAGCCATTCCCCACAGACCAGCCCGTGGAAGGTACCGGTCGTGGTACCGGTCGCATAGGGTGCAACTGGTATAGTCGACCAGTATGTCTCTGAAAAACCATACGTCCGGTTATCGACTGCCATCGATCATCCCCTATTGATCCTAGGGTTCCTCCTACACATTCCAAGTCTGAGCACTGAGTTAGAGTTATTTCCAACTCCATTCAAGTCCTAGCTTTGATGGTCTTCTTCCTAGAACTCGAATCTAGAGTTTATCGACTAGATTAGGGTTTGTCGGAAAAAATAGGGTTTATCGGCAAAATAGGGTTTAGATCAATACCTCGCTTTGCATGGTATTGATCCAACTACAACTAACCATTCTAGATTACTTAGGGTAGAGGAAGGTTTGAGCACTTACCGTTGACTTGCGGTAACTTGTTCTTTGTCGAACGACAATGTCGGCTCTTCCCATTCCTTCTTAGTTTCATCTCCTTCTTCAGCCTCTTTCTCCTTTTTAGGGTTTGTGAGGATCATGGAAGAGGTTTTAGGAGGTTTAAAAGGGTTTATATAGGCTAGGTTTAGGTTTAGGAAGCCTCCTAGCATTAGGAAAGTCCTTCGATTTGAAATTTGGAAAGTAGGACCCGCAGAGATCCATTTTCTGATCTTAGTGGTCTGCCGCGCAGGCTATACCGGTCGACCGGTACCAAGACCGGTACCATTGGCCAGTATGAATTAATTCATACTTATTTTGGTCTGTTTCATACCTGTTTGTCATCCGCTCGTCCCGTCTGGCCCGGTGATGATTGGAATACCTGTTATGGCATGAGTACAAGGTTTAGATCGGGTTCACGGAGTGCGGGTCTTACATAAGGTATGTGTACTCTCAGGGAGTAAGGTATGTGTACTCTCAAGGAGTAAGTTATGTGTTGTCACACACCAATTCCGTACTATTCAGAATGGTGTGATGAACCGCTAGCAAACCAACGGTTTAACCAGGATCTCGAGTAGGCTATATCCGTTTGAACTAAACTTCCACACATCCATAATCATAATCAGAGTAAATACACAATAGCAGAAATCTTATAATAAAATGAACTAAGAATCTAATGTGATATAAATATTAAATAGTAAATTATTCTGTATCAACTGAGACATAAATAATTATCAAATACATGTCTTTATTAAATTCAAATAAAGAAACCTAAGAAAATATCTAATCGAATACACATGAGTTGCACTCGCAAGAGGAGTCATGTGTATCCCCTTCAGCTTCAGCTTCCATCGCCGCCACGTTCCCATACGCTGGAGCATTCATGTAATCTTCAACTGTATAACCTGCATCATCAACTAAAAATATTCGACGTCGAGGGGGTGAGCACACATCACGGCTCAGTGAGTAGACAAAACAATGCAACAATACATATGCATGCAATCAATTCACATCTTTGGTCTGGTTTATAGTTTGCAATGCGCAATAGAAAGGTTGGGTGGTCAAAGGTTAACGTTTGTTGACCCGCCTCTATACACAGGGTGTGGAAGTCCGCCCGAAGGTTAACGATTATCGTCGTCCCCATCCACCCTAACCATGACATTATACAACAAAGGTTAACATTTATTGCTATATAATACCATACTAACACGTAAGCCCCTGTTAGCGAGGGCTTGCAAACTGGGCTCGCAACTAACCAATCCTAATGCCAAACAGTGTATCCAAGGCCTCACCCCAGCATCCCTCAGAATGTCCATAGAGATAGAACTAAGGCCCCCTGGTAGAGTCAGAGACAACAAAGACCGAGACCACCTCCCCTGATACTCTACGACATAATAGTTCTGCTAAAGTAATGACGATACGACAATACTAATGCACAAGACTAGAGTTAGAGATAGAGCTAAACTGGTGAGACCCGCCAAAGGTTAACGTTTATTGACGTTCTCATCACACCTCCCCTGATACTCGCTCGCATCAAGTACACCAACCACACACATACAATCACATGCCTATTCCTATCATCAACATCATCATCATGTTATAAATAATAAAGTAAATATGCATGAACAAGTAATAGAAATATTGGATGACATGTTGTATGCACATTACAAACATATTCGCATAGAATCAAGCATGGCATTGGACTCAAGAAAATAGAAAACAGTTTGTTATTAACCAATTAGTTTAGAGTTCTATTTTCTCACCTTAGCTTGCTAATAGATACTTTTCCAAGCTTTAGAATCACCTTTATATTGTTATTATATTGCTAGAAGACCTAACAAAGTCGATAGAATTTAATTAGAATTAATTCTAAATTTAAAAACCATTCTGTCAACTGAGGGTCGGAGGTAGGGTCGGAGTCATGATCGACCCTGGGTGCGACCCTCCCCAAACTCTGAAGTTCCCGAACACTGAGGGTCGATGGTTAGGATCACCTAGGGTCGGATGGTCATCGACCCTCGGTGTGACCCTCGGTGCACTTTGGTCCAATTCCCTCTTTTAGTCCATTCTTCGTGCTTGGGATTCTATGGCTTGCTCCTACATTCCATTCTACTTTCATTCCATGGTCTGAAACCATGTATAATCCACCTAGGTAGCTTTCATGTAATCCCCCATGGTTTCCCATGAAAACCTAACCATGGGTTGATGGTTTGGGTTTCTCCGAGATCACACTCTCATCAATATCTAACCTAAGGTCTGTAGAAATTCATGGAATTAGTATCCATACCTGAGAAGAATACTCCTTCTCTGCAACTCTTCTCTTTTGGCTAACTTCTCTTCCTTGCTTCTCTTCTTCCTCTTTTCCTTCTCTTCTCTTTCTCTCAATTCTATTAGGATTGTTAAAAGGAGTGAAAGAGGCTTAGGGATGTCCTTTAAATAGAGTAGGAACATCCTAAAATAAGTCCCATTGAGATTAGGAAAGAGTCCCAATCGAAAATTAGGAAATTTCCTAATTTCTATTTCTTACGGTAACCGAGGGTCGATGGGAGGGTTGTTGATCCCGTCGACCCCAGGGTTCAAGATGTCCGACCCTCCCTTCAAAATTGAGGGTCTGACTTTCTGCTTTGGGAGGTCCGACCCTGCTTAGCTGGGTATGCGACCCTCCCTTCAAATTAAGTGTTTTTGGGTCGATTTTGTACCTGGGATCTCGATCTCCTTCACGCCCTTGGTCCATTTGACTCGACCATGATGGGTAAACCTGGTTCAAGGTGGTAAGACCGGGTTATATTGACACGGGTCTTACAACTCTCCCTACTTATAAAAATTTCATCCTCGAAATTGTACGTACCTTCTGAATCAAATAAGTGAGGGTATTGCTTCCGCATAGCATTTTCTTCTTCCCATGTAATTTCTTCCATGTCTCTACTTTTCCATGTGACCTTAACATAATAGATATCTCGGTTGCATAGACGTTGAACCTTTCGGCTGGTTGATTTCTGTTGGTGTTACTTCAAATGTCAAATCATCAGTCAATTTCGGCAAATCTACTGTCAAAACGTGCATTGGATCCTTGACATACTTCTTCAATAGAGAAATGTGAAATACGTCATGCACACTTGACATAGATGGTGGTAGTGCTAACTGATAAGCCACTTTACCACGCTTAGCTAGAATTTCAAACGGCCCGACATATCTTGGACTTAGTTTTCCTTTCTGCCCAAACCTTTTTAATCCTCGCATAGGCGATACCTTCAAAACTACTTTATCACCTACAACAAACTCCAGATCTCTGCGTCGAGTGTCTGGATATTGCTTCTGACGGTTTTGAGCCGTTCTCACTCTTTCCTTGATAATGTCGACCACTCGGCAAGTCTCTTCAACAAACTCCGGTCCAACAATACTACGTTCTCCAACTTCATTCCAAAACAAAGGAGTTTGACACTTTCTGTCATACAGTGCCTCATAAGGTGACATCTCTATAGTAGCCTGATAGCTATTGTTATAAGCGAACTCGATCAATGGTAACTTTTCATCCCATGATTCTTTGAAATCAATTACACATGCTCGTAGCATATCTTCTAGAATCTGAATTGTACGCTCTGACTATCCGTCTGTCTGTGGGTGGAATGCAGTACTGAACTTTAATGTTGTACCCATAACCTTTTGCAATCCTTCTCAAAACTTGGAAGTAAATCGTGGATCTCTATCAGACACAATGCTTTCTGGAACACCATGTAATCGAACAATATTATCCACATACAGCTTTGCTAACCTTTCCAGTGTATACTAAGGTCGTATCGGTATGGAGCGAGCTGTTTTAGTCAGACGGTCCACAATCACCCAAACTGCGTCAACTACTTGAGGAGTCAGTGGTAGTCCCATGACGAAGTCCATAGTGATGCAGTCCCATTTCCATGCTGGTTTCGGTAATGGCTGTAACAGTCATGCGGGTCTTTGTCGTTCAGCCTTTACTTTCTGACAATTTAGGCATTGAGACACGAACTTGGCTACATCTGCTTTCATTCCCCTCCACCAATATAGTTTCTTTAGATCATGATACATTTTTGTACTTCCAGGATGTATCGAATAGATGGTGGTATGGGCTTCTTTCATCAGTCAGTGTCTAATGTCCATACTTTCTGTTTCCGGTACATATATTCTTCCTTTGTATTTCAGTACTTTCTCTTCGTCCAAGGTGAACTCAGGATTGGTCCTACCTTTCTCGATATCTTCTTGTACTATTCTCAGATAAGGATCCGATTTGATAGCTGTCTTCACTTCATCCATTATGTCTGGTATAATCTTCAATGCAGCGAACATATTTGAAAACCGATGAATGAACCCTTGGTTGGCTGATTCATCCGTTGCGTCTATCACATACTGCTCGTTTTCGTGATTGAATACCATTCCAGTAGTACACATTGCTGCAGTTGTGCTAACCTTTCCTTGCGATTTTATCATTTCTTTTCGGCTTAACGCATCCGCTACTACGTTCGCTTTTCCCGGATGATACTGGATATCACAATCATAATCTTTCAGTAGTTCCAACCATCTTCTTTGTCTCATATTCAATTCCTTCTGATTAAATAGATAAGTAAAACTTTTATGGTCTGACTTAATCTGGAATTTCTCTCCGTATAGGTAATGTCTCCATATCTTGACAGCATGCACTACTGCCGCAAGCTCCAGATCATGAGTGGGATAATTTTTCTCATGTACCTTTAACTGTCTTGAAGCATAAGCAATTACTTGCTCTCCTCGCATAAGCACACATCCCAGTCCCAGTCTCGATGCATCAGTGTATAGAGTAAATGTCTGTCCTGGAACGGGAATAGTCAAAATTAGAGCGGATATCAATCTAGTCTTCAATGTTTGGAAACTCTTCTCACATTTATCTGTCCACACAAACTTTTCACCTTTCTTAGTCAAACTTGTGAGAGGTACGGCAATCCGGGAATAGTCTTCTACGAATCTCTGATAATAACCAGCTAGACCCAGAAAACTTCTAATTTCTGAAACGCTCTTTGGTGCTTCCCACTTTACAATAGCCTCGATCTTGCTGGGGTCCACTTTGATTCCTTCAGCGGATACTACATGGCCTAAGAAGGTGACTTCACTTAGCCAAAACTTACACTTTGAAAATTTGGCATATAGCTTCTCTTTCCTTAAACGCTGTAGGGAAGCAGCATTTAGGTTCTTGATATGAGTTTCTTCATCCTTGGAGTATACCAATATATCATCAATAAATACTATAACCGACGTATCCAACATATCATGGAAAACTCGGTTCATTAGTTCCATAAAAGTTGCAGGTGCGTTTGTTAATCCAAAAGACATGACCAAGAACTCATAATGTCCGTATCTGGTCCTGAAAGCTGTCTTAGGAATATCACCCTCTTTAATCTTCAATTGATGATAGCCCGATCGAAGATCGATCTTAGAAAATACCTTTGCTCCTTGCAACTGATAGAACAAGTCATCGATCCGTGGTAATGGATATCGATTCTTGATTGTCAGTTTATTCAACTCCCGATAGTCTATGCATAATCGAACGCTACCGTCCTTTTTCTTCAAGAATAACACCGGCGCTCCCCATGGTGATATACTGGGTTGAATATAACCCTTGTCCAGCAGTTCCTGTAGTTGCACTTTCAGTTCCTTCAGTTCAGTAGGAGCCATTCTATAAGGTTCTTTTGATACGGGTGCGGCTCCATGTACATGATCTATCACAAACTCTGTGGCTTGGTCAGGTGGTAATCCTGATAGTTCCTCTGGGAATACGTCGGGATAATCCCGCACGACTTCAATATCTTCCATTTGTGGTGCTTCCTTGGTTAGGTCGACCACTGATACTAGATATCCGACTGCCCCTTTCTCAAGGCATCTCTTAGCCTTTAGTGCTGAGAGTATGAGCTTGCGTCTACGGGGAAGTTTGGTTCCCGTAAAACTGAATTCTGCTCCTGCTTGGTCTTTAAATGTTAGCTTCTTTTCGGCGCATAGTAGGTTCGCCGAATGCCGAGCTAACCAGTCCATTCCCAAGATGACGTTAAAGTCTGCCATCTCAAGTTGTATCAAGGTTGCATATAAGGTTTTCTCACCAATGCGGACTGGACATGGTCCATATCCTTTTTCTAATTCCACTTCTAACCCCATCGGTGACCGTACAAGGAATTTGTAGTCTAATGTTTTGATGGGTAAGTTTATCTTCTTTTCGAATGACACAGATATAAATGAATGAGTGGCTCCAGAATCAAAGAGTACTCTGGCGGGTGCGCCATTTATAGGTACGATACTTGTTATTTATTTTAACTTAGTCTACATGCTCACACAATGTAATTTCAACTTCAAAAAGTTTCAGTCATACCTGTGACCACATCGGGTGATGCGGCCGCATCCTCAGATGTAACGGCATATACCCGTCCCTGATGGAACTGCTTCTTGGGCTTAGGGCACTCCCTTGCCATATGTCCTGGTTAGTTGCAGTTATAACACTTCGGGCTTTCAGAATTCAGCTTTGGCTGAGGTTGAGTCCCTGGAGTAGTCTTGGTTGCAGCATTAAAATTCTGAGGGCGGAAAGGCTTATATGTCTTGTTATTGCCTCCGTTATAAGAATTTCCAACTGGCCTTTTGATACCCCGGTTCTGTGTGAAATAACTCTCCTTCTGGCTCGATTCAATGACTCAAGCTATTTGGACAACTTCATTATAAATCTTCTTTTCCAAGCCCAGAACGTGCTCTCTGATGCTTCCTCTCAGTCCCGTGACGAACCTATGGGTTTTGGTTTCTTCTTCCTGCATACTTAGTGGTGCGAAGAAAAATAGCTCTTCATAACGCTGTTGGTATGCATCCACTGACATCTGTCCCTGATATAGACTCAGAAACTCCTTCTCCATATAATCTCTGAAGCTTCGTGAAAAATATTTCTCGAAGAAAGCTTCTTTATAAACAGCCCAAGTCAGTTGGGCGTGCTTGGTCAATAGATAGTCCCGGGTAGATTTCCACCGTGATGTGCATCGCCTTTGAGCATGAAGGTGGCACATAACACTTTTTCTTCCTCTGTAATAGTCATCATGAGGAAATTTCTCTCCATCTCGTCTATCCAGTGTGCTGGCCATAATGGATCAGACGGCTTGCCATTAAATTCCCTAGGCTTCATCTTCAAAAATCTCTCCACCAATCGAGAGTGATCCAACTGATTTTGGGGATATGCCCCAAACATATGGGGTGGATACTGGTAATTAACCTGAGCTACTTCCGGAGCCTGTACTGGAATCTGTGCAGCAGGTTGTTGAGGTGTCTGAGGTGCTGGGTGGTTACCCACCGGGCTGCACTGGCTTGTCCTGTCTGCATAGGTGCAACTTGAGTGGCTTGGAACATAATACCCATCACAACTTGCATCTGAGCCTGCGCGTGTTGCATCTGTTGCAGCTGCTGAGCCAGATTCATCACCATGGTTGCTAGCTCTGGTGGTGGAGGTGGCAAATTTGTAGGGTTTGCCTGTTTTGGATTACCCGGTGCATAATTATTTTCCTGACTGGTCTCCTCCACGGGTGGTGGTGGTGGAACTGCATTTCGGTTTTGTCGGGTTACCCTACGTCCAGACATAATTCCTTCTGTGATTGGTGGTGCCTGAAAACTATCAAAATAGGTGAGAAGTCATTTATATTTCATGTAGGCACGCTATCTGATATAAAATTCCAATTCCAGCTCATTTTTAAAGAAAGATACTGTCTTTTCTATGCAGGGTTGATGGTGAGGGTCGATGGTTTGTCTGACCGTTAGACTAAAAATCAGATTTTTAAGATCCGATTTTGGGTCATTTCTTATTATTTCCCTCCCGTTTCGACTCGTCTCTCCCCTCTGAGTTGCTACAGTGCCACTCCACTGTTTTTGGTCAGTTTGAGTCCGGGTTTCGACGCCCACGTCATCCATACAGGTATGTTCTCCCATTTTTACCTATTTTTAGGTTTTCTTTTCTAGGTTTTTGTCCATTTAACTTGTATTTTTCAAATTAAACTTTTTCTAACCGTAAAAATTTGATTTTTATTGGGGCTTTTGTTATTGGTATCTCGAGGAACGAAAGCCCTCAAAATTTTTTGAATTTCATCGCTTGGTTATCGAGAAACTTAAATTTTGCTCGTTTTTGCCCTAATTTGTCAAAATTTTTGATTTCTTGAAATTTCTTCAAATTGGTCTTCATGGGTTTCCATTTCCTACTGTGTGAGTGTCGTAGGATGTGTTGGAACCTAAGTAAGTCCTCCCGCTCACGTGTATGGTGAAAAGTGAGGCTTTTGGGCAACTTACATCGTTAAAATGTTAAATTCAGATTTTTACTCTATTAACTCCTTGTCTCCCTTTCTCTTTCTTATCTACAAATACCATGGCTCGTACCAAGATACCCCGAGTTGGTGATCCGCTTCGCTTTCGCTCTAATGAAGCCGAGGCATAGTATGCCGACTATGCTCGTAAGAAAGTGGAGGATGGTCGTATGGTGAACTTGGCTGAGCTAGCCTTGTTCAACGTAGAGAGAGAATTTGGTGATATGGGGTGGCTCCCTGTCATCACCTATGACGCGTGCACATGTCCGGATTTGGTGCGCCAGTTCTATTGTAATCTCCAGGTGGTGGGGAATTACAATGATGTTGAGCATGGTCAAGAGTTGCGCATCACCAGTTATGTTAAAGGGGTGCACATTTCCTTTGATTATCGGCAACTGGCCGATCTGTTGGGCATACCCTATGATGGCCCCATGGTGTACTGTATGCCTGGAGAGCCCCAGTTTGTTTCTATGGAGATGAGGCAGAGATCGACAATCAGCTGCTACGACCTGATCGCTGGCAGATGAGAGCCTGTTACCTGCGTCCAGCTCCACGGGTCTTCTGTAAGATTATCCAGCATAATCTGATCCCACAGAGTGGGCACTATGAGAGGGTTTCTCAGCTGACCCAGTTTTTGATATATAGCATCTGCACCAGACAGCCAGTCTGCCTTCCCTACATCATCATGCGGACCATGATTAGTTCTACATTGTCCGGTCATAGGGGTAATCTACCCTATGGACGCATGATTACAGTTCTCCTGACCCGTCTGGGAGTTGATCTGGTAGATGAGAAGATTCAGGAGAAGACCTTCTCGTCGCCTCTAGATTGGGAGGCTATCTGCAAGATGGGTATGCGGGATGCCCAAGTTAGTGATGAGGAGAGGAACGAGATGGTGTGCCCTCACACTCGCATCGAGATGGCTGACGCCGAGGCCACTGCTGCCACTGCTAGAACTCGTGTGGATCCTGTCGATGATGACGACCATATGCATATGGATGTTGACTCGATACCACCGCCTTCCCCTACACATGCGGCTGGAGTTGGTACTTCTTCTGTGGCGGCTCCTGCACCTGAGGCTGGTCCTTCTCATGCAGCTGGTCCTTCACTCCCACCTTCTGACATGATGGAGATGTTGTAGGAGATCAGGGAGGCTCAGCGCAGATCTGATATGAGGCTGGAGGAGTTGCTAGACGCTCAGCGTGTGAGAGTGGATGAGCTGTTAGCCGCCCAGCGCATATCAGACACATGGATGGGAGAGCTTATAGAGGTACAGCGTGCGACTGATCGGAGGGTAGCCGATCTCACAGCTAGTCTACAGACGACCCAGACTCAGATAGCCTGGTTGACTAGAGTCTATGCTGAGGACTATGACAGAGATCGTGAGGCCCCGCCTCCTCCTTCACCTCCAGCTTCTTGATTGTACTTTATTTTCTTGTACTACAGAGTAACTGTCCGGGTTGTGGACTGTACTCTGCTTTAGTTGTGTATATACATTTTGTTTCTCTCTCTCATTATATGTAACTTGTTTCCCCTTTAATAGATACATTATTCTCTTTTTAAATTTGGTCTCAATCATCACTTGTGCTTACAGTGTGTTTATATTACTGTTTTTACTTTTATCCTATCTCAATTCACAATTTCTTGAATGTATGTTAGTTTAGCGGAGAAGGCCTGAGATGCTCTGATACCAAGTTGTCACACCCCAATTCCACACTGTTCAGAATGGTGTGATGAACCGCTAGCAAACCAACGGTTCAACCAGGATCTCGAGTAGGCTATATCCATTTTATCTAAACTTCCACACATCCATAATCATAATCAGAGTAAATACACAATAGCGGAAATCTTATAATAAAATGAACTAAGAATCTAATGTGATATAGATATTAAATAGTAAATTATTCTATATCAACTGAGACATAAATAATTATCAAATACATGTCTTTATTAAATTCAAATAAAGAATCCTAAGAAAATATCTAATCGAATACACATGAGTTGCACTCGCAAGAGGTGTCATGTGTATCCCCTTCAGCTTCAGCTTCCATCGCTGCCACATTCACATACGTTGGAGCATTCATGTAATCTTCAACTGTATAACCTGCATCATCAACTAAAAATATTCGACGTCGAGGGGGTGAGCACACATCACGATTCAGTGAGTAGACAAAACAATGCAACAATACATATGCATGCAATCAATTCACATCTTTGGTCTGGTTTATAGTTTACAATGCGTAATAGAAAGGTTGGGTGGTCAAAGGTTAATGTTTATTGACCCCGCCTCTATACACAGGGTGTGGAAGTCCGCCCGAAGGTTAACGTTTATCGTCGTCCCCATCCACCCTAACCATGACATTATACAACAAAGGTTAACGTTTATTGCTATATAATACCATACTAACACGTAAGCCCCTGTTAGCGAGGGCTTGCAAACTGGGCTCGCAACTAACCAATCCTAATGCCAAACAGTGTATCCAAGGCCTCACCCCAGCATCCCTCAGAATGTCCATAGAGATAGAACTAAGGCCCCCCGGTAGAGTCAGAGACTACAAGGACCGAGACCACCTCCCCTGATACTCTACGACATAATAGTTCTGCTAAAGTAATGGCGATACGACGATGCTAATGCACAAGATTTGAGTTAGAGATAGAGCTAAAGTGCTGAGACCCACCAAAGGTTAACGTTTATTGACGTTCCCATCACACCTCCCCTGATACTCGCTCGCATCAAGTACACCAACCACACACATACAATCACATGCCTAATCCTATCATCATCATCATCATCATGTTATAAACAATAAAGTAAATATGCATGAACAAGTAATAGAAATATTGGATGACATGTTGTATGCACATTACAAACATATTCGCATAAAATCAAGCATGGCATTGGACTCAAGAAAATAGAAAACAGTTTGTTATTAACCAATTAGTTTAGAGTTCTGTTTCCTCACCTTAGCTTGCTAATAGATACTTTTCCAAGCTTTAGAATCACCTTTATATTGTTATTATATTGCTAGAAGACCTAACAAAGTCGATAGAATTTAATTAGAATTAATTCTAAATTTAAAAACTATTCTGTCAACTGAGGGTCGGAGGTAGGGTCGGAGTCATGATCGACCCTGGGTGCGACCCTCCCCAAACTCTGAAGTTCCCGAACACTGAGGGTCGATGGTTAGGATCACCTAGGGTCGGATGGTCATCGACCCTCGGTGTGACCCTCGGTGCACTTTGGTCCAATTCCCTCTTTTAGTCCATTCTTCGTGCTTGGGATTCTATGGCTTGCTCCTACATTCCATTCTACTTTCATTCCATGGTCTGAAACCATGTATAATCCACCTAGGTAGCTTTCATGTAATCCCCCATGGTTTCCCATGAAAACCTAACCATGGGTTGATGGTTTGGGTTTCTCCGAGATCACACTCTCATCAATATCTAACCTAAGGTCTGTAGAAACTCATGAAATTAGTATCCATACTTGAGAAGAATACTCCTTCTCTGCAACTCTTCTCTTTTGGCTAACTTCTCTTCCTTGCTTCTCTTCTTTCTCTTTTCCTTCTATTCTCTTTCTCTCAATTCTATTAGGGTTGTAAAAGGAGTGAAAGAGGCTTAGGGACATTCTTTAAATAGAGTAGGAACATCCTAAAATAAGTCCCATTGAGATTAGGAAGGAATCCCAATCGAAAATTAGGAAATTTCCAAATTTCTATTTCTTACGGTAACAGAGGGTCGATGGGAGGGTCGATGATCCCGTCGACCATAGGGTTCAAGATGTCCGACCCTCCCTTCAAAATTGAGGATCCGACTTTCTGCTTTGGGAGGTCCGACCCTGCTTAGCTGGGTATGCGACCCTCCCTTCAAATTAAGTGTTTTTGGGTCGATTTGATACCTCGGATCTCGATCTCCTTCACGCCCTTGGTCCATTTGACTCGACCATGATGGGTAAACCTGGTTCAAGGTGGTAAGACCGGATTAGATTGACACGGGTCTTACATGTGTACTCTCAGGGAGTAAGGTATGTGTACTCTCAGGGAGTAAGGTGTGTACTCTCAAGGAGTAAGGTACGTGTACTCTCAGGGAGTAAGGTATGTGTACTCTCAGGGAGTAAGGTGTGTACTCTCAAGGAGTAAGGTGTGTACTCTCAGGGAGTAAGATATGTACTCTCAAGCAGTAAGTGTGTACTCTCATGGAGTAAGATATGTACTCTCAGGGAGTAAGGTGTGTACTCTCAGGGAGTAAGGTATGTGTACTCTTAGGGAGTAAGTTATGCGTACTCTGAGGGAGTAAGATATGTTTACTCTCAGGGAGTAAAGTATGTTGACTGAGATGTGGAACCGTATCTGGGAGTCTTCCTAGACTACCTACCTATCTTAGGGTTTGCCCTAAGAATCATGATCCGCATAGTTTGAATGATGGATTCATTCATTGAATTCAAGAATGTGCTCATATGGCGGAGTGATGATCCCAGATGATCTATGGCTGGATTCACATCACACCTAACTAGGTCTCTGTACCCTAGGGGGATGAGTTGAGGGTTAGGGATCATTCTAAAGCAACCCTTGACCTAAAACCGTAATTTTGGAAGTGTTGGGCTAGGCTTGATGATTCTTGAATAAGATTTTTATCATTTTTTCATTATTACCCTTCCCATGAATGTGGGTGCCGACATGCACATCCCCACACCTAATATGTCTACTAGGTGTACAGATATGGCAGTTCGGCTAAGGTGTTATAAAAATTAAGTTCTTGCCAACAATAAAAAAATATTCAAACAAGGCAAGTAACAACATATTTCATCTCAGATATGGTAAGAAAGCATGTGAACAATCATAACAGCAAGCATGTGAGCATCAAGATAACGGACATGACATCTCATGTATTATTCTCAATCAAGGTATGTCTCAGTATGTCTCATGGGATTCTCTAGATCTATGAATGAGATCTACTGTAAATCTCTCAATATCTCAAGATCAGATCCTCAATCTAACAATCAGATCTCTTCAAAACATTGATAATTATGATCAACACGTAAATTTCATCAAAACAGCCAAGATCAATGGCTCGAATCTCATGTCAAGATATAATCATAATCAGACTAAGATCCAATGGTTCAAATTCTTTTAAATTACTTCATCATGATCAGATTAGGAAATCAATGGCTCAGATCACTCCTAATGTCAATCCAATGGTTTACATTCTTCTAAAACACAATATGATGAAAATCTAACAGTTTAAATTTATTTAAATCACCCATGATGATAATCCAATTGTTCAAATTTATTCCAATTACTCCCAAAGATAATCTAATTGTTCAGATCGTTTAACATGATAACATAACCATTCATATCCATTTAAATCACTTTTGATGACAATCCAACGATCCAGATTACTCAAATTAATAATCTAACCATTCAGATTACTCAAATCAAGGTAAATTATGATCAATGGATTAAATCAGAACTCCAAGATCAATGATCCTATTTTATCAAAATATTCCAGGCATATGGTCGGATCAATTAATTTCTTCAAAGTTCCATATGATCTGATAAATTTCATCATATTTCCACAATTGGATCAATTTCATCATATTTCTACAATCGGATCAATTTCATCATATTAACACAATATGATCAATTTCATATTTCCACAAAATTCCATACATGATGGGATCAATCAATTTTATCAAAATTCCAAGCATTAAGCATCCGATGGGATCAATCAATTTTATCAAAATTCCAAGGATACGATCAGTTCATAAAAATTTAGCATATTAAAACAAGATGACATCCAATGGCTGAGACTTAATGGGGTAGATCATGTTGATGAAGATGACTTTCAAATCAGATGGTTGTGAGGATAGCAGTAGGTATGATGGTGCAATGAGATTTCGGGTATGGGAATTGCTGATTTTTAAATATCAAGTTGCAGGTGTAGATTGAGTTCTGTATGTTGGGTTAGGGAAATAGATGGCCAAGTGGGTGCTCGACTGGTTGTAGGTGTTGATCAGGGAGGAGGGTTTGCATGGCTGGACAGGTGGGTACAGGTAGTGTTGTAGGTGTTGATTAAGGAGGAGGGTTTGCATGGCTGGACAGGTGGGATGATGTGGAAGTTACAGGTGCCACAAGGTGTTATTGATTCAATGGGGCTGCTGGAAGAATGTCGGTTTTGAAGATCAGTGGAAGAAATTGCTAGTGGGTTTAGGTAATCGGGCATGAGGGTATTTGTGAGGTGTCCGGTTTGCATGGATTGGTGTTGGTGGTGGAGATGGTTTTCATGGATGGGTGCTCGGTTTAGCAGGGATTTATAGTTAGATAATAAAAAAAATACAGCTAAAGGGGGGAAGGAACTTACCTGGAGTCCTTCTTCTTCCTCTCTCTCCGATCTCTACTGGCCTACACTCCAGTCCTCCTTCTTCTTCAGCTTTGGTCTCCCGGTTCTCTCCCTCCCTCTCGATCTACTCTCAGTCCTTCCTTTTCTCGATGAGTTCTCTCAACTCTCCTCTCTTCTCAACTCTCGATCCCTCCTTCTCTTAGACTCTCTCTCCCTCTATTAGAATATTCCCCTCCCTTTTTCTTCTTCCGAACTTCTGATTTTTTCTCTTTTTTTTTTTGTCTTTCCTAATCTCTGCCTTTTTTTTTTTTTTTTTTTATCCTTCTCTCACCGCCCTCTTTCTTTGCTTAATCTCTCCAACTCGATCTCCATATTCTGCTTCTCTTTCCATCTAGAGTCCTTTCTCTACTTCTTTCCTTCTCCTTCTCAATCCATTCGGTTGAGCTTTTTTTTTTTTCTTCCTTTTATTTTCTCAGTCCGATCCTCTCCAACCTCTCTAATCTAAATCCTTGGATCTTTCTCCCTTTTTCCTGTTTCTATTTTCTCCTCAATCTTTCCTTTTATTATTTTTCTTTTAATCTTGTCACTCAATTGGATTTCTTACCTTCTCTTAATTTCTCCCAAGCTGGCCGACACCTTTCGGATTTCTCTCTATTTTTTTAACACTTTCTTTCCTTACTTCTAGAGATGACACTTAATTTCTTTCTTTCCTTACTTCCCAAGCTAGCCTATGCAACCATTTCCTTAACTAAACCCCACGGCCATGCATGTATACATGATATTATTGCATATATATGTTATAATATATATTAAATACATTATATATATATATATATATATATATATATATATATATATATATATATATATATATATATATATATATATATATATATCATTTAATATACATTATGTAATACAATTAATATATGATATGTAACATACATGCCCGTGGGTTGAGCTAAGATGGACCGACTTGGCTTAACTGGGCTAGACTGACTTGGGTTGAGCCGGATAAGCTAAGACTGGGATTGGTTGAGCTGAGTTGATTGGGTTTCTCTCCCTATCATTTCTTGGATCATTTCAATTGCAATTCGTCATGGGATCTTTTGACGGTCTCTGCTCCCAATTTTCCACGTCCACTTTGTAGAGCATTAAAAAAGAGGAATATTGGAGCTTGAATTACCTCATTTGGATGTAAAATGGCCAACTTATGAATTTCTGAAGTTTAAACATGCCAAATTACAATAATTCCGCTAACAACTCTACATGAGATGCCTCGGAGACCTCTGCTTCAAATTCTCTACGTCCACTTTGTAGAGCACCAAAAATGGAACGCATTGGGACTTGAATCACCTAATTTTGACGTCGGATAATAAAATTATGAAGAATCAAAGTTTAAATAATTTAACTTATAATAATTTGCATGCAAGTCCTTGATCATTTATTATTAATTTTCAGAAAATGCCCTTATTCTTATTCCCAGACTAAAATCGTCATATCTTCTTCATTTGATATTAGAATTGAGCAATTTCTGTCTCATTTTGAAGGTATTTTCAAGACTTACGCATCCATGTAGATTGCAACCCATGACCTTGCTATGGGGCCCATCGAAAACCGTATCAAAGTCACAGTTAAAAATCCAAAACTTGCATTGGGATCCACCAACTTGCCATTTGGTTTCACATAGGCTCTTGGACATTGGGGATCATCTTAGTTTTTCTCAAAACACAATGGAGAGCATGCCGAGACTAATTGACTGTCATTTTTGAGAGAGTTTTACTCGCCTCCCCTGTACTTTCTAAACTTTCTCTTATCTCTCTTACTTTGCTGTTTACACTTCAGTAGACTTTGTTCAGTAGGAATGGCAAAAATGGGGTGCTTATAGATACCCCTCTTTAGCGGATTGTATCAATTGAGGGTAAAGAAAAGAGAACTGCATTTTTGCCACTCATATTGGAGAGACAAAAATTGAAAGAGGTAAGATCACAAAACCACTCATCTTTCATACACACCACAACAATCATAGTAACATCAGGACTAGCAATCATCATCACACAGATCATGTACAATCAAAATGAATGACTTTGTTAGCATGTACACTCTGAATGGATTGGGAAGGACTGCTAGAAATGGAAATGGTTCTCAGTGACCAATATGCTTGAGATGAGGTCAAGAATAAGTTTTGAACATTGATAGCTCATTGAGATTGAGTTTGGAGATTCAAATTTGAACATTGAAAGCTCTTTGTGACCGAACTTAGAAATTTAAGATATGTACACTAAAGCTCATTGGGATCAACCTTGGAGGTTACTCCAAACTACCTATGTATCCTGGGATGCATCTTTCCTAGGAATCAGGTCACCGCGTAGTTCGATTGAAGGTAGTCGAACCTGAGGCTTGACTAGACTGAAAGTAGTCGAACCTGACAAAGGGGTCAAATCAAAGCCTTGACCAGATTAAAAGTAGTCGAACCTAACAAAGGGGTTAAACCAAAGCCTTGACTCGACTAAAGGTAGAAGATTTGATAAATGATCATTTTAGAAAACTCTTCTCTTACTTAAGATGATTTTTCAGATTATTAGAACAGATGCTGGCTTAGTGCCTTTTCTTTTCTCTATTTTTTTTCTTTTTATATTTTTTTTTGTTTTTTTGCATTTTGTATTTTTTTTTGTCTTGTTCTTGGGTTGGGGACCTTGCACTTGTTAGCATGAATCATGGAGCATGATGATCTCACGAATACTATAGTACAAACCATTGATTAAGACATGAGATTTGATCAATTGTAACTCGATGTCGAAGACCTATCACAACTTTGGCGCGAGTATCGGGATTCATAATCATGGTCATTCATGGGAGTGAGGAAATTTGGCAGAATGCATGAATCACATCACAAAATAGTGTCATTTTCCAGATTCCAAATTAAAGGATGCCCTAGTGAGAATCTAGATAAAGCAAGCGAGCATGACAATCCTTAACCAACACTACTGCTTGAATTTGATGCTAACTCACTGGGACACACGATTGGTTGAATCATTGATTATACATTGTAGCTATCAAATTTGTAGAACAGCCTCACAGGGAACATAATGTGATATGGGTCAAACCCACATTCCTAATTTGCGGGCTACTTAGAGCTTTTGCAATAATGCCGTATCAGATTTGAGCAATGTATGAATTCAGTCAAAATTAGGCTTAAGATGCCATTGGATTTGAATTCTTACTTCTCACTGGATTTGAACTTTCAAGTCAGGGCTTCGAGAAAGAGAACAGTGACACAATTGATCTCCCATTTATAAGCATAGTTATTCGAAAATCTATTCCAAACAGGTAAAAGATGGCATCTGGATTTCCTTTCTTAACATGATTGAGAAAATGAGAAGCATAAAGGAATGACTGGATGGGCCAACTCTACTAAGCAGGAAAGTCAGTGACTTCTAAACTTTGGAGCCCGAGTGAATTTCTAAATGCACAGAGGTAATACAAATGATGGAGCTTGATTCTCTTCAAGAGGATGTATCTATACCCTAGTGTCTGTATATTGTGCCAGCTCACTTTTGAGTGTACAAGGAGATAGCAAGAAGGAAACATGCATTTTGCCTCAGAGTTGAGAATAGATGAAACCTATATCGCATATGAGACTTGACCAAGCTAGATCCTAGATCAAGGAGGGCTGACGAAAAAATTATGGACAATGTTACTCAAATGGACCTCTATTCTGAACCTTAAAAATGAGCAAATGAATTGTTCAACTATCGAAGGACGAATTTGTCTCTACCAACCGGTTTGAAAATGGCATTTTTGGCTATCTGAGGTTGCTTTGGCACTTAAGGGAAGCAAAGGGCAATAATTTTGATCAACTCTGCTAGGTATGACTCGTACTAGGATAAGAGGAAGTTATCTATGGAGGCAAACTTGGTATGCTTTGGATTCTCTGCGAAGTGTTGGATGAATTTCACCTTGATTGCATCGACAACTGGATCTTCCGGACATGAAGTCACCAATAACTCTGGGCATGGCAAAAAAGTTGGAAAGAACAAATGCTCTATCAGCAAATATCGCTTTGAATCATCCTCCCAGATGGAGGTTTGCACTTAAGTGAGAAAGTATCTCTTCCCCCAATGAAGGGTAAAGAAGGTTGATGGCCTTAAGATTTTTCTTTAACTTCCCTTCTATGTGTTTAAAGGACTTTAGTGAGGGTGCACAAATGGTCTCAATGTGGCGAATATGTCGCCAATGGGTCTGGGCAAGATTCTATGGCCTTTAAACTCACGGGTATCTTCTTAATGTGTCCAGGGTCAATGGGTAATTCATATCCCAGTTTTTAAATCGGCACCTACATCCATTGACAGGTAGGCGATTCTCAAGTAATTACTAAAGATGGTCTTAATTGGATGGAGACCCGTACCAAATCAAGGTACACCAAATAGCTCTTTCCCTCTTGGAGCAACTCAGATAAAGAATTCGTTTCTACAAGCCGTATCAAGACACCAAATCAGTTGTAACTATGTCTGGGCCTAAAACCTCTAAGTCTATAGATAAATATAATAATGAAGGTCCAAATGGACTGATAAGAAACTATCCATATGGGTCTACCATTGGGAGAGTGTTTGGTTATTTATATAGAATGGTTTATCCCACCGAGGAGATACCATTTTATTGGCTTTCCAAAAATGGACTATCAGAATCACTGGACGTCGTTCAATCAATGAACTATAGATGGGCATTCTAGTCAGATATAATGATAATTTTATGCATAAAGGATTGGCATGCTCACAAGAGGCGGCGTCATGAAATTTTGATTGATCAATGAAGGGCTTGTAATGGGACTCTTTGAAAGACCGTCAGACTGATGGACGGGAGGAAGAGCCTATTGCCAATAAAAAAATTTATACTCTGATGATGATGAGGTGATGAGACCATCCCCTGTAAAGGCGGGATGTAATGATCAAAATTGAAGTCCAGTCCAACTTATGTCTGTGAAAGGCAACCAACAACCGAGCTTTTTATCTGGTTCTATCAATGTACCGCAATCGATTGACTTTCCATCAGGCTTGGAAATGTGACCTTGTTAAAGCATGGCAAATGAAACAGCTCTCTACCAATGAACTTTAATAAAATTGACATGCCAAGAGGTGCAAGAAACAACTGAACTCTCTACTGACTTTTGTTGAGAAAATACCATCCAACATCTTTATTTTCTGTATAGCTCCCCCTTTTTTTTCTTCTTTTTTTTTTTTGTTTATTTTTTTCTCTTTTTTTTTTTTTTTTGGGTTTGTAGAAGCTATACATGGTAGTGCTTTACTTGATCAAGATTGGCTTCAAACTGGTAATCTTCACACTGGGCTTCTACTTTTAAAAATTATTGGCCTATGAGGGTTTTTGGTAGTGATATTTCTCTGTTGACTGGAGGTGATGTCTCTGTTTGGTGAAGTATAAAGTACAGCAGTACCTCCATCAATATTCTGCTCACCTGCCGCCTCTTGTGGTAAAGTAATCTATAACTCCATCAGCGCTTATCCATTCGGCCATGTGTCTGATTGTCATTTGTATCATGCTCAATAACATCTACATCTGCTCAGTAAACATCTATGCTTGCCCAAGAGACATATCCATATGATCTCTTCTGAAGAATGACTGTCATCTTTTGACTCATTGACATTATTCCTCCTCGGGAGACATATCCATATGATCTCTTTTAAAGAATGACTATCATCTTTTGGCTTATTGATATTATTTCTCCTTTTCAATGATATGGGGAAAGACATGTATCTGGCTGTGAAAATCTGAGTACACATCCCTTCTTCTGTCCTCTCAATTTTTTTTTTCCTTCAATAATGTGGCTTTAAAATGGGATTAATCCTCAAGGTGTCTCAAACCTACCAAAGTCGTACTCCTATGTATGTGGACCGATTATTTTAAAGTCATCCATAGACGGGTTGGACTTTCTTTTCTCAAGTGGCCGGTGGCATAGAAGTTTGGGCGACAGCTCATCATCCATATCATCTCTTGAGCAAGAATTAAATACGCACGTGGAAGGGGAAGAATTCCAAGCTGGGAAGAAATTGTATTGGAAAGAAACTAAGCACAGTAGTAGAACTCCCAAATGGGATGATTTTTGTTTATTTGACTGAGCATGAATGGACTGGATTTGTTTACAAACCTATCGGACTCAGGCCCAGACATAGACAACCTATCAGATACTGATAATACCAGGTAAAGATAGAAATAATTCATCCGAGCGACTTCAATTGGTTACAAACATCTTCAGTGACACCCTATGATTCGTTGTAGGACTAAATCCCCTTTCAGACCTCCTCATGACACCTTCTTGCCAACTGGTGTTCGATGTCTGACATTATGATTTACCCCAATTTAGGTTCAAGGTCATTCAGGTGCATATCCCAGTTTGGGATCTATTAAAGTTTAGCCCTAGTTGTCCCACAGTTTGGGTTTCCTTGAAGCTCAATCTTGGAGTGGTCACAGTTTGGTTCCAATATGGTCATACCCTAGCTTGGGGTTCATTGCAGTCCAACATTGGGTTAGTCCATTGTGATCCTGGTCTACCCTGGCTTAGGTCCATTATGGCTCCATTAGGTTTCAATCTTAGTTTGCCCTATCCTAGGTTCCATTGAGGTTCATTATTGGGCTTGGCCCACTACCATCTTGGTCTATACCCCAGTTTGGATTAAGAATCATCATTGGACCACTCTTATTTGGGTTCTAAATCCCTTTGCTTCATACCCTAGTCTAGATTCATTGAAGTTTGGCTCTTGGCTGCTCCTATTTGGGTCCAAAGTCCTTAGGATTCATACCCTAGCTTGGGGTTCATTGAGGTTCATCATTGGATCACTCCTATTTAGGTCCAGTATCATTATGGTATATACCCCAGTTTGGGGTTCGTGGAGGCTTAACCCTGGGCCAATCAAGTTTGGGATCAAAATCACTTTATTTCATACCCCAGTTTGGGCTCTTTAAAGTTCATTGTCGGTTTTTCACAGTTCAGGTAATGGTGGAAGATGGGAGTTTTGGATTCTTGAGAATTTAGGACCAACTCCATTAGTCAACAAGACCCAGTTACCATGGATAGGTAAAATATTGTTACAGCTCGAATGTTCAATGAAGATTGGCCGATAGCATGACTATAAACACAACCCTTCAGTTTTCACAATGGATGGTCAAATCTATTTTGTAGCATCAGGTTTTGATTGGTAGAGACAAACCATGAGATGGAAATTGGATAAAGGGGTTTCCCTCAATTTGGAACCAAACTAGGACATAAACTGGAGGTGACAATCAAATTGGCCTAGGGATAAATCTAGGCATTAGGTTCAGATAGGTCTAACTTTCCTTAATTATGGCTTGAACCAGAGGTAATGGTTGAACAGCTCAGGGATAAAACATTGACATTAAGCTCAAATAAATGATATTCTCCCTCAATCATTACATGAACCGAAACATGAACTGGGGGCAATAGTTGGATAAACTTATGGCTAAAACATCGACACCGAATTCAAATGAAATAAAGCTCTCAATGATTCTGACACAAACTGGAACATGAACCAAATGTGACTATTGAATTGGTCTAAGGTAGATCTCTCTTTAGTTCTAACATTGAACCTGACACGAACTAGAGGTGACAATTAAGCCATCTTAGGACTAGATTTTTTTTTTAATTCCAACATGAACTAGACATGAACTAAAAGTAATGGTTAAACCGGCCTAAACTGGATCTCTCTTTAGTTCCAACATGAACTAGAACATGAACCAAAGGTAATGGTCGAACCGGTCAGATACCATCAAGTGTTTTCTCAAAAATTGGCATCCATTCTTGCCCAAATCAAATCCTCAACTGCATCAAGTTCCCTAGGATATTGATAGATTCTCTAATCTGGTCATCCTACCCTATCTAGAGCTTGTCTTTTACTCAGGGTTTTCATTGTGACCATTGTTGATCTTCAGAAATTTGACAAGAGGGTTGAATAGGCTTTGGGATGGGACCCTAGTCATACTTCTGATCATATGGCATCATACCCCACTGATTGATAGGAGTCCTAGTTAGTTTCCTAGAAAGAGAGTATCTTACTCAAAGGGTAGCTAAATTATTGGTTCACCTCAACTTTCTTGAAGAATGTAGAAGAAAAGGACCAAACAAACACGCATTAGGAACATGGAGTCATGGGGATGAATGAGGTCACATACACATATAAGCTTACTCGACTATACAAATGTTAGCTCCCTTTTGAAACCCGTTGAACAAACATTATCCGGGTCAATTTAGTTGCTTTGATTGACCCCATAATTGGCCTTGGGCTTCATGACCCAAATGGTTCATTAGGCAACAAGGTCCGACCATTTGGTTTGTCGAATTCAAAGAGATTGAAATTGATATATTCATTCTTAGCTTTCATACAGGATAGTTAGCAAAAAGCAGTTCGTAACTGAACAAATCGATAAATAATAGCTCGATCACAATACCTATGTCGTGACAGGGAATTTCTGGTCATTTTTGAAGCCAATGAGTTAACAATGAAGGATCCAGCACTCTGTGCTCGTTGATAGAGAGTGCACAGTGGCCGCCACTATGACGTGGGACTGGTTTATATATTTCTCTTGCTCCCATCAAGTGAGAGTTTAATATGCTCATCATGTGGATTCTAACATGTCAACCAATCGAGAGTAAAAACAAACAGAACTTCAACGTCACTAGCATGGATGTCATGAATGAACATGTTTTACCATATTGGTTCAGGGATGGATAAAAAATAACAAACATGTGGCTCAAACTGAGTTAGGACCGGAAAAGCTACCTTGACGAGGAGGAAAGGCCTATCCCGTCTACACAGTGATTCATAGGCCCCTCGATTCCTTTTGATATATCATTTTGTAAAATGTCAAGACTTAGAGTAGTATGAGGCCTTCCCGGCTGAACCCAAGAAACAATCGTCAGAGACTCTCGTTGGTAGAGACTTTTACAAGGTACGGGTCAAGGTTGTGCTTTTCCCTAGCAGATAATCCCATCTGCATGAGGACCTGGGTCGGCTAATGGCACGATGTGTGACTGAACCCATACCCCCCAAAATAATATGTACAAACATAAATAATAGTAGCCCTAGATCTAGCATCCAATGCTAATCACTCAATATAAGGAAATTAAATCTAGAGTCTGAAAGTTGAGTCCTCAGCAGAGTCGTCACTGTGAAGACAAATGGTATCCACCCATCACGAATGGACTGTAAGTGATTTGGAGTCACCACCTAGATTAAGGTCTAGGACCTAAAAATATAATCTCATCATAAGAAAAGACTTCTATTAACTCATTTGACCCAATATATTGGCTTTGATCTATCAAATAATGGGTAAGCATTCAAGGTACAGTTTGGAAAATTGTTAGGCACCCAAAGCTGCCCGATCTAAAAATTGGCCTCCTATATGATTCTACTTTCCTTAGACTCTATGGTTCTGACTATTCATGGTCAATGGAAGATAACTAGGGATCATGGGGGATCCTATGCCAAGTTTCTAAGTTCTTCTAAACTAGGGTTTAGTCGAATATATTCTCAAAGTAAATAAACAAGCAAAATAATATACAGTGAACCGAATCGAAGATGGTTCGTAATAGACTGAATCTGAGATGTCCAAAACATCTCAAATTGCTTACGTATTCCAATCCTAAAAATCAAGTCCATAACGTTGTTCAAACAAAATGTTATTAAGGTTTATGGCTGTGATTTATGCTTAAGCTTCATTAAATTTAATTGTTCAAGTTGAAGTTTATATTTAATAAATGATTGAGATTGAATCTAGAGATAGTCTATGTGCATTGAAGTGAATATGGATACGAAATGGATATAGATATGGATAGGGATGAACCTAATAAATTACTAAGATGTAGTACCATGCTTGGAGAGGTCCTTCAAGTTGCCTATGTATTTCAGAGATCTTGAAAATCAAGTACAACATAGTTCATTGGGATGGGTGGATACTCTCGGGGAGCAAGGTTATGTATCTACTCTCAAGGAGGACGGCTATGTCTCTCTACTCTCAGGGAGCAAGGTGTTTCCCTGTACTCTCAGGGAGTAAGGTGTGTACTCTCAAGGAGTAAGGTGTGTATACTCTCAAGGAGAAAGGTGTGTACTCTCAGGTAGTAAGGTATGTGTACTCTCAGAGAGTAAGGTGTGTACTCTCAGGGAGTAAGGTATGTGTATTCTTAGTGAGTAAGGTATGTGTACTCTCAAGGAATAAGGTGTGTGTACTCTCAGGGAGTAAGCTATGTGTACTCTTAGGGAGTAAAGTGTGTACTCTCAGGGAGTAAGGTATGTGTACTCTCAGGGAGTAAGTTATGTGTACTCTTAGGGAGTAAGATATGTGCTCTTAGGGAGTAAGGTGTGTACTCTCAGGGAGTAAGTTATGTATACTCTCAAGGAGTAAGGTATGTGTACTCTCAAGGAGTAAGGTGTGTACTCTTAGGGAGTAACGTTTGTACTCTTAGAGAGTAATGTGTGTACTCTCAAGGAGTAAGGTGTGTACTCTCAGGGAGTAAGGTATGTGTACTCACAAGGAGTAAGGTGCGTACTCTCAGGGAGTAAGGTACGTGTACTCTCAGGGAATAAGGTATGTGTACTCTCAAGGAGTAAAGTATGTTGACTGAGATGTGGAACCGTATCTGGGAGTCTTCCCAGACTACCTATGTATCTTAGGGTTTGCCCTAAGAATCAGGATCTGTGTAGTTCGAATGATGGATTCATTCATTGAATTCAAGAATGGGCTCATATGGCGAAGTGATGATCCTAGATGATCTATGGCGGGATTCACATCACACCTAAATAGGTCTCTATACCCTAGGGGGGATGAGCTAAGGGCTAGGGATCATTCTAAAGCAACCCTTGACCTAAAACCATAATTTTGGAAGTGTTGGGCTAGGCTTGATGATTCTTGATTAAGATTTTTATCATTTTTCCATTATTACCCTTCCCATGAATGTGGGTGTCGACATGCACATCCCCACACCTAATATGTCTACTAGGTGTACAAATATGGTAGTTCGACTAAGGTGTTATAAAAATTAAGTTCTTGCCAACAATAAAAAAATATTCAAACAAGGCAAGTAACAACATATTTCATCTCAGATATGGTAAGAAAGCATGCGAACAATCATAGCAGCAAGCATGTGAGCATCAAGATAACGGACATGGCATCTCATGTATTATTCTCAATCAAGGTATGTCTCAGTATGTGTAGTACCTACATGCAAATTTTGGGATGAAATTTCTTTTAAGGGTGGTGGAGTTGTAAGACCCGCACTCTGAAAACCCGGTCTAACCTTGGTTTTGTGTCGTGACAGGTCTTCCGATCATCACCGAGCCAGACGGGGCAAGCGGATAACAAATAGGTATAAAATCAGACCGAAGTTGACTAAATTATACCTGATTTTAGGTATACCGGTTGATGGTACAGGTTGATGGTACCAGTCGACCGGTATGGCCTGCACAGCTATGTGCGGGAATTTGGAAATTGGTCTCTGTGGGTCCCGCTTTCCTGATTTCTAATCCTAGAAGTTTCCTAATCCTAGTAGGGTTACTAAACCCTATTTCTAGCCTATAAATACACCCTTAACCCTCCTCAAATCCTTTCCATTGTCTCTCGCAAACCCTAGAGAAGAGAAAGAGGTAGAAAAGGAGAAGGAGCTAGGAGGAAGAAGAAGGAGCCGCCATTACCGTTTGACGAAGCTCTCATTACGCCTGTCAACGGTAAGTGTTTGAATCCATTTTCTTACCCTATGTTAGTTGTGTGGGTGGATCAATACCATGCAAAGTAGGTACTGATCTAAAACCCTAAATTGGCCAATAAACCCTAAGTTGCCGTCAACCCTAGATTCGAGTTTCGAGATGATATTCATCGAAACGAGACTTGAAAGACTTGGGGATAACTCTAACTCAAAGCCTAGACTTAGAATGGATAGGAGAAACCCTGAAAATCCATGGAGGATGATCGACGGCAGTCGAAAAACCCATGTATGGTCCTCCGGAGATATACCGGTCGACTATATCGGGTGCACATGGTGCGACCGGTATGTGCGACCGCTATCTCTCGGGAGGTTGTCTGTGGGGGACCGGCTGACCATACCGGTTGCCAGTCTTTCCCACAGAGCTGCGACCGGTATATGCCACCGATCAGCTCTGTGAGGGTAGTTTGTGATCTCTGTTGGTTTTCGACCAACATGAAACCCTAAACAATATATTCTAATGAAACCCTAATATTATGTAGGACTTTGTGACTTATCGTTTGGATCTTGCGACGTGGAGCAAGTGATCGAACGAGCGTCAGGTAAGGGAATCTGACCTAAACCTAATAATTAATGGACTGTAAATCGTTGTTAATCATTGAATATCTATGATATGATGTTTGTGCATATTCACATGCCATCCTTTACTTTTAGTTATTATTATTGTTCATGCATTCATAGGATGTGATTGTTAGGCATGTGATTGTTTTCGTTGGTGTGTGGAGTGGGGCATGGGCCTGGGATCGCTCTTCACACTAGCACTTTTTGTAGTATTCTGTCTTAACATGCTTGGTACGGGTGGGGTATCAGGGGAAGGTCGTGGTACGGTGGTCTCCGATATTGATGTTGTCCCGGCCATTGTTATGTGGTACTGAGGATTCTGAGTCGACGCTGACTTGTCCACGATGCTTTAGCTCTATCTCTATGCCGTAGGGAGTTATGTTGGGATAGGGTCTACCTGCGTATTGTTTCTATCCTAGTGGGTTAGTTGTGGATAGGGTATCAGGGGGAGGTGAGGTATTGTGGTCTCCGGCCCGGCCTGCACGCTCTAGCTCTATCTCTATGCCGTAGACGGCTGTGCTGGGATAGAGCATACATTGTTGACATATAGGATTGGTTAGTTGCGAGCCCAGTTTGCGAGCCCCGCCGGTAGGGGCTTAGGTACTGGTATGGGTAGAGTATCGGGGAGGTGCGGGTATACCTTAGCTCTATCTCTATTCCATGATGGGTGCATGTGGGTTGGTGGTAGTGTGATCTCTCGTGCGATGCCACACACTCGTGTATAGAGGTGCGGGGGCCACCAAACCTTTCTATAGCACATTGCAAACTTAAAACCGGACCACGGCATAAAATGATTGTTACTCATGCATAATATTATGAAACGCGATTGTCTTACTGAGCTGTGTTGTGTGCTCACCCCTTTGTATATACATTGTTTTTAGATGTTGATGCAGGTTACACTGTGGACGACTATGTGAACGCTCCGGCGTGCGGTGGTGTAGCTGCTTTGGATGTACAAGCAGGGGAGGACGAGCATGACGCTTCATGCGAGTGCCCTTTCTGCGTGTACCTTTGATTTGTTTTATTTATTTATTTCAGTTATTTTCGATTGGATTAAAGGGATGTAACGATATTATTTTATGTGTTTGATTTTGAATAATTGGATATTTTATTATCAATAGATACTCAGTTCATTCTATTTAAAGTCTTCCGCTGTATATTTATATTCTGATTGTGGTTATGTGTAATTGGTTTGTATGGGTGGACACGGCCTATTCGAGATCCTGGTGTGAACCGTTGGTTCAATGGCGGTTCACTCACACCGTTCTGGTTGGATCAGAATTGGGGTGTGACAGTATGTCTCATGGGATTCTCTAGATCTATGATTGAGATCTACTGTAAATCTCTTAATATCTCAAGATCAGATCCTCAATCTAACAATCAGATCTCTTCAAAATATTGATAATTATGATCAACACGTAAATTTCATCAAAACAGCCAAGATCAATGGCTTGAATCTCATATCAAGATATAATCATAATCAGACTAAGATCCAATGGTTCAAATTCTTTTAAATCACTTCATCATGATCAGATTAGGAAATCAATGGCTCAGATCACTCCTAATGACAATCCAATGGTTCACATTCTTCTAAAACACAATATGATGAAAATCTAACAGTTTAAATTTATTTAAATCACCCATGATGATAATCCAATTGTTCAAATTTATTCCAATTACTCCCAAAGATAATCTAATTGTTCAGATCGCTTACCATGATAACATAACCATTCATATCCATTTAAATCACTTTTGATGACAATCCAATGGTCCAAATTACTCAAATTAATAATCTAACCATTCAGATTACTCAAATCAATGTAAATTATGATCAATGGATTAAATTAGAACTCCAAGATCAATGATCCTATTTTATCAAAATATTCCAAGCATATGGTCGGATCAATTAATTTAATCAAAGTTCCATATGATCTGATCAATTTCATCATATTTCCACAATCAGATCAATTCCATCATATTTCCACAACTGGATCAATTTCATCATAATTCTACAATCGGATCAATTTCATCATATTAACACAATATGATCAATTTCATATTTCCACAAAATACCATACATGATGGGATCAATCAATTTTATCAAAATTCCAAGCATTAAGCATCCAATGGGATCAATCAATTTTATCAAAATTCCAAGGATACGGTCAATTCATAAAAATTTAGCATATTAAAACAAGATGACATCCAATGGCTGAGACTTAATGGGATCATGTTAATGAAGATGACTTTCAAATCAGATGGTTGTGAGGATAGCAGTAGGTATGATGGTGCAATGAGATTTCGGGTATGGGAATTGCTGATTTTTAAATATCAAGTTGTAGGTGTAGATTGAGTTCTGTATGTTGGGTTAGGGAAATAGATGACCAAGTGGGTGCTTGATTGGTTGTAAGTGTTGATCAGGGAGGAGGGTTTGCATGGCTGGATAGGTGGATACAAGTAGTGCTGTAGGTGTTGACTAAGAAGGAGGGTTTGCATGGCTGGAAAGGTGGGATGATGTGGGTGTTACAGGTGCCGCAAGGTGTTATTGATTCAATGGGGCTGCTGGAAGAATGTGGGTTTTGAAGATCAGTGCAAGAAATTGCTAGTGGATTTAGATAATCGGGCATGAGGGTAATTGTGAGGTGTCGGGTTTGCATGGATTGGTGTTGGTGGTGGAGATGGTTTTCATGGCTGGGTGCTCAGTTTAGCAGGGATTTATAGTCAGGTAATAAAAAAAATACAGCTAAAGGGGGGAAGGAACTTACCTGGAGTCCTTCTTCTTCCTCTCTCTCTTCGATCTCTACTGGCCTACACTCCAGTCCTCTTTCTTCTTCAGCTCTGGTCTTCGGTTCTCTCCCTCCCTCTCGATCTACTCTCAGTCCTTCCTTTTCTCAATGAGTTCTCTCAACTCTCCTCTATTCTCAAATCTCGATCTCTCCTTCTCTTAGACTCTCTCTCCCTCTATTAGATTATTCCCCTCCCTTTTTCTTCTTCCGAACTTCTAATTTTTTCTCTTTTTTTTTTTTTTGTCTTTCCTAATCTCTGCCTTTCTTCTTCTTTTTTTTCTCCTGCTCTCACCGCCCTCATTCTTTTATTAATCTCTCCAACTCGATCTCCATATTCTGCTTCTCTTTCCATCTAGAGTCCTTTCTCTACTTCTTTCCTTATCCTTCTCAATCTATTTGGTTGAACTTTTTTTTCTTCCTTTTTTTTTTCTCAGTCAGATCCTCTCCAACCTCTCTATTCTAAATCCTCGGATCTTTTTCCCTTTCTCTGGGTTCTATTTTCTCCTCAATCTTTCCTTTTATTTTTTTTTCTTTTAATCTTGTCACTCAATTGGATTTCTCACCTTCTCTTAATTTCTCCCAAGCTGGCCGACATCTTTCGGATTTCTCTCTATTGTTTTTTAACACTTTCTTTCCTTACTTCTAGGGATGACACTTAATTTCTTTCTTTCCTTACTTCCCAAGCTAGCCTATGCAACCATTATATATATCTATATATATATATATATATATATATATATATATATATATATATATATATATATATATATCATTTAATATACATGATGTGATACAGTTAATATATGATATGTAACATACATGCCCGTGGGTTAAGCTAGGATGGACCGACTTAGCTTGACTGACTTGGGTTGAGCCGGATAGGCTAAGACTGGGATCGGTTGAGTTAAGTTGATTGGGTTTCTCTCTCTATCATTTCATGGGTCATTTTAACTACAATTCTGCATGGGATCTTTTGACGGTCTCTGCTCCCAATTTTCCACATCCACTTTATAGAGCATTAAAAAAGAGGAATATTGGAGCTTGAATTACCTCATTTGGATGTAAAATGGCCAATTTATGAATTTATGAAGTTTAAAAAGGCCAAATTACGATAATTTCGCTAACAACTCTACATGAGATGCCTCGGAGACCTCTGCTTCAAATTCTCTACGTCCACTTTGTAGAGCGCCAAAAATGGAACGCATTGGGACTTGAATCACCTAATTTTGACGTCGGATAATAAAATTATGAAGAATCAAAATTTAAATAATTTAACTTACAATAATTTGCATGCAAGTCTTTGATCATTTATTATTAATTTTCAAAAAATGCCCTTATTCTTATTCCTTGACTAAAATCGCCATATCTTCTTCATTTGACATTAGAACTGAGCAATTCTTGTCTCATTTCGAAGGTATTTCCATGACTTACACATCCATATAGGTTGCAACCCATGACCTTGCTATACCGTATCAAAGTCACAGCTAAAAATACAAAACTTGCATTGGGATCCACCAACTTACCATATGATTTCACTTAGGCTCCTGGACATTGGGGATCATCTCAGTTTTTCTCAAGACACAATGGTGAGCATGCCGAGACTGATTGACTGTCATTTTTGAGAGAGTTTTACTCACCTCCCCTGTACTTTCTAAACTTTCTCTTTTCTCTCCTACTTTGCTGTCTACACTTCAATATACTTTGTTCAGCAGGGATGGCAAAAATGGGGTGCTTATAGCATGCATCTATCAACTATAGTCAGGTACATAACTGTAAATGCCAGCTCAGGACAACCCACATATGGAGTTTCCAGGCACTGGTCTTTTCCCATCAGAATGACGTTGTCCCACACATGGAGCAAAACACATCCCCAAGTATGGATTCGTCGTTGAGGTACAGGTCCGTATTCCATCGATCGCCTGCCCAAACTCATCCCAAGTGCACAGTCCATTTGGCATTTGAGGAGATGGAAATCACACTAGTCGACTCGCCAGCTCATCCACACTATGTCAGGTATAAGGAGCATTGTAGCTATGATCATACCATCTTTTTATTGAACCCATGCCATTATAGAATCCCCCAATGGCTAGGGCTACAGTTATTTGGGTATTAAATATTTAACTGACCATATTCACCTAATTAATAATATTGCTGGACCATAACTTCCCCAAGCTTTCTACCCCATCTGAGCCCCTACATAGGACATCGTGACTTGGTTATGTTACTTATGGTTAATGCAAAGCAGTGCTAGTAAAAAGTGGTGCAAGCGTCCCATTCCACCCACCTTCCTCTTTACTGACCTAACCAAACATCATTAAACAACAAGACCAGATTTACCTTTCGTAGAGAGGTTACGAGGTGTTCCATTCCACCCTGCTTTCAAACCACTATGAGTTTTACTGATCACACACAATAGAATGCATATGCATGAACAAACAATATAGTTTATTGGATGGCATGTTATCACATACAAGGCATGTTATCAATCTCATAACATCATGCAACATAATACAAAGAACTAATCTATCAAATAAAGGTTTAGTTCCCTTACAGTTACTTTGAGAGTAGTCCTCAGTAAGTCGTTCGAGTAATAGTCTACCAACGTTCTCGTCACTAAGGATTCAACATCATAAACAGTAATATTTGCTAATGCATTATTTGATAGAATTAATTAGACTTCTCTTTTGGGTTCATTATTTGAGTGTTTATAGTCTAGTAGCTCATCTAATGTTCAATACCTTCCATTTTTCATTTGCTTATCATGCTATGACATTTAGGATTTCATTACTAGATTCACTTGTCACTATTCACAACTCTTGGATACATCTACACTTGTATAAAGTCTGCTGTCCATAAGAATCTAGTGCTATTTCTACCAATCTTCCATAAGACAATATACTTGCTAGCAAGGTTTTCCTTACACCTTAATACTAAGAAGGACTTCTTATCATGAAGTCAGGGGCTCTAGTTTCTCATTCCTCAAGTTTCTTATAGGCTGTCCAAGGTAACTAACAAATTTAAATACTAAACAGCAAATTACATAAGGTTTAATCGATTGAAACATCCTACTTAACACCTATGAGTACCTAATTTTGGACAATTAAACCTATAGACAGGCTCACATAAATCCTATAGAGTCACTGACCAAAGATGATCATTAACGAAGCTCGGTACCTTATGTGGTACGTAGTCGATGGCACGATCACTGGCCACTAGGTGTGTAGCATTAGGTTGACCGCACGTCGAGCCATGGCTATGTGATATTGTCGATACCACAAATACTCAACTAACCTCTGTAGGGTTAGTTTCTAGTCCCATCTTGTCATAAAATTTCACAATTAATGAGTTTAAGGTGTACACCATCACGTAATTTTAGTATCCATGATGTGCGATAAATTTTTACATTGAAAGATATAAATTTCAGGGTTCTAGCCCTTCAATAAATTCTAATAAATTACCATGAAGTCTCCAGCCGATTTTGGTCTACTTTTGATGTCGGAATTGCATGCGGCATGTGTGAGACCGCATGTCACTTTCGGTTAGGCCGTGCGGCATGTCATAGACCGCACATCAGATCGTGGCCATCTGGACTCCAAATTTCTTTTGACATGTTTCTTACATTCTTATTGGTCTATAATCCGAGTTTGGTTTCAACTCAACTCCTATGTACAGTTATGGATACTGTTTCGATTTGACAAACTGTCAAAATCTTAGATCTGGTTCTATTCCTCTCAGGTCCGATTTTCATTTTTCAGATTCGATATTGAATCATGATCTTAGGTCTCCTAAGGTCTTTCCAGAGTCTCTAAGAATCATTCTTTGCTTTTCATCATTCCATAGATTCTATTTTAACTATATCATCACTCCATTCATCAGTTTTACAAATCATGTCTGCGATCCAATACTCCCTCAGCCATGCTTTGCATTCTTCCCATTCATTCCCATTAACAAAGAAGGTTTTTGAAGTAGGAGAAATACTTACAGAGGGTATCTGTAAGACCCGCACTCCACTAACAGGTCTAACTGTGTCGTGCTAGGTCTTTCCATCATTGCTGGATCGAGTGGACCAACTGTGTGAAGAAAGACCATGAGACTAGGTAAGTGAATCGACTCAAAAATACTTAAAACTAAGTGTATGGTCGACTACCTGGGTAGGTACGGTTGACCATACGATGAAAAATAAAGGCCTTTGATAATTAAACGTATGGTAGATGGATTTTGTGACCGTACGTCAGACCATACGACCCCAAATTAGACTTTGAGTTTGGAAACTTTCCAAATAAAAGGGGGATCTCTTTTCTATTGTTGAAAAACTCTATATGGAGAGTTTCTCTCTATATAAAGAACATTCTTCAACTCTTTTTCACTCTTTCAAAACATTATCAAACCCTAGAGGTAGAAAAAGAAGAGAAGGAGAAGGAGAGAAGACTAAGAAGAAGGTTGTGCAGAGAAGGTTTTGGCTTTCTACTGTAGGCCAAGGTATGAAACTTACCTCTGAAGATGTAAATCCTATTGAATAAGGTTTCTATTGTGGATTGGAGATGTCAAACCGTGATGACCCATGTGCTCCTTTGAGTAAATCTAAAGGATAACTATGAAAGATGGATTTAGTAATAATGGTTAATGAGGAACTGTAAACAATGGCCATAGGATAACCTTAGGATGAACCCAAGTGAAGAGCTGAGAAATTGACTCAGGAGGAACTCGAAATGAAGGTAAATTTTGACCAGAAATCATATGGTCGCAGCTACGATTGACCATAGGATGACCAGAGAGTCGACCACAATCATTCGAGAAGAATTCAGGAAACGTATGGTGGCAGGTGTGGTTGCATATAGTGCAACCGTAGGGGTCGACCGTACGTGGTATGGTCGACACAACATGAGACCATAAGACCAATTAGTCACCTATCAGTAATCTATTTTGATTTTTTACTACTATAACATATTACACATGAATCCTAACTTAAATTCATATAATTTCTAGGTTACTAAATTAGTTCAACGGGAATTTCAAGGCTTGAAAGGAGATCGAATATTATTAAAAGGTGAGGGAACAAGACCTAAAGTAATTGGATAATAAGAAACTATTTTATTTTATTAAGTCCAATGCCATGATTGATTCTATGCTTGTATGCTTGTAATGTGCATCTCACATGTCATCCAATATTACTGTTATATTTTTCTCATGCATATTTATTTTTGTCTATTTATAACATGATGATGATGATGCTAGGAATAGACACGTGATTGTGTGTGTATGGTTAGTGTGTTGGATGTGAGTGGAGCATCAGGGGGAGGATGTGGCATTGTGGTTTAGCCTAGTCACCAGACTCTAGATCTATCTCTATTCAACTCTTTCCCACTGACATCGTCCTATCACCATTACCTTAGCAAAACTATTACGTCATAGGGCATCAGAGGAGGTGGTCTCAGACCGTATGGTCTTTGACTCTATCGGGGGGCCTTAACTCTATCTCTATGGACTTATTGAGGGATGCTGGGGTGAGGCCTTGGATACATTGAATGGCATTAGGATTGGTTAATTGCGAGCTCAATTTGCAAGCCCTCACCAACAAGGGCTTACGTGTTGGTATGGGTAGGCATCAGGGAAAGTATTAGTGGTGTGTGATCCGGACACTTTAGCTCTATCTCTATTCCGTGATGGGTGCATGTGGATCGACAATGATGTTTGATCCATTGGGCAGATTCACACACTCATGTATAGAGGTGCAGTGGCCGTCAATCCTTTCTATAGCACATTTCAAACTTAAAATTAGACCAAAGATATGAATTAAATGCATGCATATATTTACGCATTGTTTTGTTTGCTCACTGAGCCATGATGTGTGCTCACCCTTTCGACGTCGAATATTTTTAGTTGGTGATGCAGGTCCTACTGTAGAAGATTACGTAAATGCACCGTCGTATGGACACATGGCGGCTATAAACGTAGAAGCTGTGGAAGATGCGCATGATCCTTTATGTGAGTGCAACCAATGTGTTTTCGAGTAGTTTAGTTATGTTTAAGTACTGGAATTTGTAATGGATTATTTACTTTATGTCTTGAGTTATTTGGAGATAACTGAATTAAATATTTATTTTATCACTGTTAGACCTCAGTTCATTGTTTATAAAAACTTTCGCTTGTTAATTTATTATCTCTGATTATTACTGTGGAATGTGTTTGGTTTGATATGGTGGGTACGGCTTATATGAGATCCTAGTTGAACCGTTGGTTTATGGATGCTTCATCACACCACTAGTTAGTCCAGAATTAGGGTGTGATAGATTGGTATCAAAGCTCTTTTAGGTTCTACCCATTTACGTAACTACTTCCACGCGAGCGAGTCATGAACTGAGTTAGGAAAATTAAAACCTATAATAAGAAGACACCATAAGCATCTCGTTGTTTGAGACATAAACTAAGAAAAAGAATAATGCACATAAGTAAATGAAAAACAAATTATATATATATATATGCCAAAAGAAAATGAGAAGAATGTTTATTCCAACCAGAGTATGGTCTATAATCTGGACAGTTACTCTGTAATATAAACGGAAGAAAAATAAAAAGAGAAATCAAGGAGCTGGGGGTGTAGGTGGAAGAGGTGCCTCACGGTCTCGATCATAGTCTTCAGCATATACTCTCGTGAGCCTATCTAAGTCTGGGTTGCTCAAAAACTAGCCACCAGATCTACTACCCACTGGTCTGTGGAGTACTGAGCATCTAGAATCTCTCCTACCCTCTGATCCGTAGCACGCTAGGTGTCCCGAATCTCATGTAGTAATGCCAACATGCCATCTGGTGAAGGACGTGAGGGACCAGCCGTGTAAGAAGTCCAAGAAGGGCCAGCTCTTGTAGAATGTTGTGGTGATGGAGGAGGTATGGCATGCACATCCATGTACATCCAATCATCATCCTCCTCATCAACACTCTCGTTTGCCTCTGCTGCGGCGGCCTCCGCATCTGCCTCCGCCACCCAAGTAAGAGGACGTCTCATGGCATTCCTCTCATCATCACTGACCTATATATCTCTCATCCCCATCCTGCAGATGGCATCCCAATCAAGATCAGTTGAGAATGTGTCTTTATAGATCCTCTCATCCTCTAAGTTCACCTGTAGGCGAGAGTAAAGTGGTGATCAATCATCTATAGGGCAGGTTACCTCTCGAATAAGATAATGTGGCTCTGTGCATAGTTCGGATGATAATCTAAGGGAGACAGACAGGCTGCCTAGTGCAGATACAGTACAATAACTAGTGAGTCAACTAGGAGACCATCTTGTAATGTCCACCTTAAGGAATCAGATTATGCTGGATAATCTTATAGTATACCTGTGGCTCAGGACGCAGGTTGACTGCCTTCATCTCCCAGTGGTCTTCATGAAGAATCTGATTGCATACCTCTGCACATAATAGTGGTTAAGAACTTGGGTTCCTTAGGAGCACAGTAGACCAAGGGACTAGTGCTTGAGATACCCAGAAGATCCGCCAGCTATTGGGTATTGAAGGAGATAGGAACCCCTTTTACCCAACTTGTGATCCAAAGCTCTCTCCCACTATCTATATCCTCTGGATCACCCTCAGCCTATAGGTTGCAGTAGAATTGCTTTACTAAATCTAAACGGGTGCAACCTTTGTACAGGATCACGGGAAGCCAGCCTATATCCCCAAATGCCCTCTCCACATAAAATAGGGCTAAATGGGCTAAATTGATACACCGACCCCCTTCCACCTTTTTTCGATGAAACCACAGATACTGTACCTCCGCTTTGATGGACCTGAAGCGATGAGGGTCATGGACTCTGGGAACCTTGGTATGAATCATGATAACTGTGAGAAAAGAGAATAAGAAAACAAGTTAAAAAGTTAAAAATTTGGACAGCATAACGACATAAAATGGAAAAAAGCCTTACTTTTAACCAAAATACTTAAGCAGGAGTACATACATCAGGCACAAACCATCCTACAGGGATCAATCAATAGAAAATGACCACCAATCAAATAGAATTGAGGAAATTTTGAAATTTGGGATTTTCCACAAATTCTAGGCAAAATTGGGATTTTCGAAGTCTTAACCAAACCAACCGACGAAACTTGAATTTTCTTGAGGGCTTTCATTCGTTGGGTAGCCAATAGTAATAACCACCAATAAAAATCAAATTTTTATGGTCAAGTGGATGTTAATTTAAAGAAAACACTATAAATGACGAAAACCTAGGTCTAAAAGCTTGAAAAAGAAGAAAAGAGCAGAGAATGTACCTTGAAGAATAGGACGGAGGTTGTCAATCGATGGAGAAATCACCAAATTCTTACGGTTGACACTGTAGCAACCCAGTGGTGGTGAGCTGAGTTGAGACTATAGGAGAATAAGAGAGAATGAGAGGGCAAAGTCTCGAAATAGGTTTAAAAACCTGATTTTTTAATCGTACGGTCGCACAATTCAACAAAAATAGTCGACCATACGATCGATCGTACGATCGACTATAGGGTCTAGGGAAGTTGCCAGGTTTGTATGGTTGAACCTATGGTCACGTTACAAGCCACCGTATGACATCGACCATATGATTGACTGCTGTCTGTTTTGGCTCTGTTAGACCTAATGCCTTGTAATTTTATTTTCTCTCTTTCTATTGTGGGACTAACAAATATTATCATTTTATCTTGTATCACATGTGTAGCCTTCCCAATACTATCATACCCAAGAGTTTAAATGGCTGGGTGTAGACCAAGTAGAAGGAGAGAGAATGCAAACCTACCTCCACCACCTATGGAGGTTAATGTCAATGAAGGTCAAGAAGCACAAGAAGGAAATGTTGGGAATCAAAATGTTACGCCTTAAGATGTTCACACCCAGGCCAATCCAACTAACTTACTAGTACCACCAATAGATTTGGCTACTATAGTAATGAATTTGGTACAGCAAGTGTAGCAGATACAGCAAATGCAAGTGAACATGCAAACTGCTATGGGAATTGTTTCTCCAGCTGCAAACACAACACTAATACCTGTAGGGCAAGCCAGTACCATACCCGGGGATAGCAACACGGTGCCCTAAGCACCTCAAATGCCAATTGTACAAGCCCTAGTGAAGAATCTTGAAGCACCGCAAGGCAGACATAACCAACATAACTATCAGTACTAACCACCCATGTATGGAGCATATGCACAGTATCAGTTGGACACTCCAGACTAATCGAGCATTTTCTGAAGATGAAACCAAAGGAGTTTAGGGGTAAGCCATCAAATCCATTGTGGCCAGCTCACTGGATTGATAAAATGGAAAGAAATTTCATGATGATGACTATTACTGAAGAGGAGAAGGTATTGTGTGCAACATTTATGCTGAAAGAAGATGCACACTACTAGTGGAAATCCACTTGGGGTTATCTATTAACAAAACACACCCAACTGACCTGGACTATCTTAAAAGAAGCTTTCTTCAAGAAGTATTTTCTCAAGAGTTTTAGGGATCAGATGGAAAAAGAATTTCTGAGTCTATATCAAGGAAAAGTGTCTGTCAACGCTTACCAACAGCGTTATGAAGAGTTGTTCTTCTTTGCTCCCTCTAGCATGCAGGATGAAGGTAACAAAACCCGAAGGTTCGTTATGGGACTTAGGGGAAGTATCTAAGAACATGTATTGGGACTGAAAAAAAAATTTCTAATGAAGTTGTACAATTCTCGAGTACTGAAATTGAGCCAGAGTGAGAGTTACTTTGCTCAAAACAGGGGCACTAAGAGGCCGAACGGGAATACATTCAATGGAGGGAACTCAAAGACATTCAAACCCTTTTGTACTCAAGGCTTTAATGTAGTAGCTAAGACTACTCCAACAGCCCAACCTCAACAGAAGCAGGGTAGTACTGGAGTCAAATGCTTTAACAGCGATCAAGTAGGGCATTATTCAGGAGATTGTCCTAAGCTAAAGAAGCAGCTACAACAAGGAAAGGTTTATGCAGTTACTACTGAGGATGCTGCCGCATCGCCTGTGTGGTCACAGGTATGATTTGACTTTATGTTTTGAAATACCTTGTGTGAGCATAGGGATAAAATTAAATAAAATCATAGGTATCGTACCAATAGCTAATATACCAACCAGAGTGTTTTCGACTCTGGAGCTACATACTCATTTATGTCAGTGTCCTTCGTAAAGAAGCTAAATATACCCCTCAGACCTTTAGACTACAAGCTACAAATATGGTCAGCTATGGGATTAAAAGTAGAGTTAGACCAAGGTTATGTGTCACACCCCAATTTCGCACTATTCAGAATGGTGTGATGAACCGCTAGCAAACCAACGGTTCAACCAGGATCTCGAGTAGGCTATATTCATTTTATCTAAACCTCATACATCCACATTCATAATCAGAGTAAATACACAATAGCGAAAGTCTTATAGAAAAATAAACTGAGAAATCTAGATGTGATAATCATATTTAAGTAGCAAATTATTCTGTACCAACTAAGACATAAATAAATATCAATTACATGTCTTTACAAAATCCAAATAATTAAAATAAAATCTAATCGAATACGCATGAGTTGCACTCGCAAGAGGAGTCATGTGTATCCACTTCGTCTTCAACTTCTATCGCCGCCATGTGCCCGTACACTGGAGCGTTGATATAATCTTCGACGGTAGTACCTGCATCATCAACTAAAAATATTCGACGTCGAGAGGGTGAGCACACATCATGGCTCAGTGAGCAAACAAAACAATGCAACAATACATATGCATGCATTCAAATCACATCTTTGGTCTGGTTTAAAGTTTGCAATGCGCAATAGAAAGGTTCGGTGGTCAAAGGTTAACGTTTATTGACCCCTCCTCTATATACAGGGTGTGGAAGTCCACCAAAAGGTTAATGTTTATTGTCGTCCCCATCCACCCTACCATGAATATTGTACAACAAATGTTAACGTTTATTGTTGTACAGTGCCATACCAACACGTAAGCCCCTGCTAGCGAGGGCTTGCAAACTGGGCTCGCAACTAACCAATCCTAATGCCAAACAGTGTATCCAAGGCCTCACCCCAGCATCCCTCATAACGCCCATAGAGATAGAGCTAAGGCCCCCCGGTAGAGTCAGAGACTACAAGGACCAAGACTACCTCCCCTGATACTCTACGATGTAATAGTTCTGCTAAAGTAATGGCGATACGACGATGCTAATGCACAAGACTTGAGTTAGAGATAGAGCTAGAGTGCTAAGGCCGGCCTATGACACCTCCCCCTGATACTCGCTCGCATCAAGTACACCAACCACACACATACATCCAAATGCCTATTCCTATCATCATCATCATCATCATCATGTTATAAACAATAAAGTAAATATGCATGAAACAATTAATAGAAATATTGGATGACATGTTGAATGCACATTACAAGCATATTCGCATAGAATCAAACATAGCATTGGACTCAAGAAATAAAAATAGTTTGTTATTAACCAATTAGTTTAGGTCTTGTTTTCTCACCTTTACTTGATCGTAAGTCCTCTTTCAAGCTTTAAGAATCAACTATATATCAATATTATATCACTAGAAAACCTAACCAAGTCGATAGAATTTAATTAGAATTAATTTGGACTTTAAAAAGCATGCTGCTAACTGGGGGTCGATGCTAGGGTCGGAGTTTTGATTCACCCTGGGTGCGACCACCCCTATTCTGGACTTCTCGAACACTGGGGGTCGATGCTCAGGGTCTGGTAGGGTCGATTGGCCATCGACCCCCGATGTGACCCCCTGTGGGTTTTGTCAATTTTTCTTCCTTCAGTCCATTCTTCATGTTTTGGGTCCTATGGCTTGCTCCTACAGTCCATTCCACACATGTTCTATGGCCTAGAACTGTGGTTTATTCACCTATATGGCTTTCATGATTTCCCCCATGGTTTTTCATGAAAACCTAACCATGGGTGGATGATTTGGGTTCCTCCTAGAAAATCCCCTCTTCATTATCTACTCTAAGGTCTTAAGAAATTCATGGAGATAGTATCCATACCTAAGAAGTATGCTTCTTCCTCTGAATCCCTTCTCCTTGGTCTTCTTCTCCACTTTCCTTCTCTTCTCCTTCTCTTCCTTTTCTTCTCTTTCTCTCAATCCAATTAGGGTTGTAAAAGGAGGAAAGAGGCTTAGGAACGTCCTATTTATAGAGTAGAAACTCCTAAAATAAGTCCCATTGAGATTAGGAAGGAATCCCATTGAGATTACGAAGGTTTCCTAATTTTCGGTTCGAACTGTTTTTACTGACTACCGGGGGTCGATAGGGGGGTCGGAGATCCCGTCGACCCCTGGTCCTTAAAGTGTCAAACCCCCCATGTAAAACTGGGGGTCTGACTTTTACACTAGGGGGGTCCGACCCTCCCTTGCTGGGTATGATGCCCTCCCCTTATTTTGAGTGTTATTGGGTCAGTTTAATACCTGGGATCGTGATCTCCTTCACGTACGTGATCCATTTGGTTCAACCATGATGGGTAGACCTGGTTCAAGGTGGTAAGACCGGGTTAGTTTGATACGGGTCTTACAACTCCCCCTACTTATAAAAATTTTTCCCCGAAATTGTTCATACCTTCTGAGTCGAATAAATGAGGGTATTGCTTTCACATAGCATTCTCTTCTTCCAATGTAATTTCTTCCATGTCTCTACTTCTCCAAGTGACCTTAACATAATAGATATCTCGATTGGGTAGTCGTTGAACCTTTCGGCTGGTGATTTCAGTTGGTGTTACTTCAAATGTCAAATCATCAGTCAAATCAGGCAGATCTACTGTCAGAATGTGCGTTGGATCTTTGACATACTTCTTCAATAAGGAAATATGAAATATGTCATGCACACTTGACATAGGTGGTGGTAGTGCTAACTGGTAAACCACTTTCCCACGCTTAGCTAGAATCTCATATGGCCCGACATATCTTGGACTTGGTTTCCCTTTCTGTCTGAACTATTTCAATCCTCGCATAGGTGATACTTTTAAGAATACTTTATCACCCACGACGAACTCAAGATCTCTGCGTCGAGTATCTGCATATTGCTTCTGACGATTCTGAGCTGTTCTCACTCTTTCTTTGATAATGTCGACCACTCGACAAGTCTCTTCAACAAACTCCGATCCAATAATACTACGTTCCCCAACTTCATTCCAAAACAACGGAGTTCGACCCTTTCTGCCAAACAGTGCTTCATAGGTGACATCTGTATAGTAGCCTGATAGCTATTGTTATACGCGAACTCAATCAGTGGTAACTTTTCATCCCATGATCCTTTAAAATCAATTATACATGCTCGTAGCATATCTTCAAGAATCTGAATTGTACGCTCTGACTGTCCATCTGTCTGTGGATGGAATGCAGTACTAAACTTCAATGTTGTACCCATAGCCTTTTGCAATCCTTTCCAAAACTTGGAAGTAAATCGTGGATCTCTATCGGACACAATCCTCTCTGGTACACCGTGTAATCGAACAATATTATCCACATACAGCTTTGCTAACCTCTCTAGTGTATACTGAGGTCGTATCGATATAAAGCGAACTGTTTTAGTCAGGCGGTCTACAATCACCCAAACTGCGTCAACTACTCGAGGAGTCAATGGTAACCCTGTGACGAAGTCCATAGTGATGCAGTCCCATTTCCATGCTGGTTTCGGTAACGACTGTAAGAGTCCTGCGAGTTTTTGTCGTTCAACCTTTACTTTTTGACAATTTATGCATTGGGACACGAACTTAGCTACGTCTGCTTTCATTCCTCTCCACCAATATAATTTCTTTAGATCATGATACATTTTTGTACTTCCCAGGTGTATCAAATAAATGGTGGTATGGGCTTCTTTCATCAGTCGGTGTCTAATGTCCACACTTTCTGTTTCGGGTACACATATTCTTCCTTTGTACTTCAATACCTTCTCTTCGTCCAAGGTGAACTTGTGAGGACAAAGATGGAAATCTTTAAAAGTCGCCACCTAGATTTAGGTCTAAGACCTTAGAAATGTGAAATCTCATCCCAAGGTAAGACTTCGATTGACTCATGACCCTTAGATTGGATTTTTGGTCCATCAGAGATTGGGTAAGTGTCAGGTTACGGTTATGGGAAGGGATTAGGCACCCAAACCGCCCGATCGAAATCGGTCTCTTATACCTTTCCTATGCTAGACTCTATTTGCTAAGCCAAACCAAACCAAGGGGTTTGATATCATTGAACTGAATCTGTATCCATCAGATTGCCTACGTATTACGGATTTATTCCAAAAATCAGGTTCACCATCGTAGTTCAGGTGTGATTAAAGTTTATGGCTGTGATTTATGCTTGTGCATGATTAAGTTTATTGTTCAAGTTGAAATTTATGCTTGAAAGGCTGAGAAAACCCTATGGGTTAGGATCTGGATAGTCCAAGTGGACTGATAGATAGTCCTAGTGGATCTAAGAATAACCCTATTTGGGTTGGAATGTGGATAACCCTATCTGGGTTGAAATATGGATAACCCTATGTGGGTCAAAATGTGGATAAATATCCTAGTGGATCTATGGATAGTCCAAGTGGACTAAGGTTTGGATCTGAATTTGGGTTTCTCCCAAATGGCCTACGTATCCTAGGGTTTGACCTAGGAATCAGAATCCGCGTAGTTCGGGCTCTGGGTTGAAATGGGAATGGATATCCTAGTGGATCTATGGATAGTCCGAGTGGACTAAATGTGTGGATCCAAATTTGGGTTTCTCCCAAATGGCCTACGTATCCTAGGGTTTGCCCTAGGAATCAAAATCCACGTAGTTCGAAGTGGATAACCCTATTTGGGTCAAAATATGGGTAAGTATCCTAGTGGATCTATGGATAGTCCGAGTGGACTAAGGTTTGGATAACCCTTTCTGGGTTAGAATATGGATATCCTAGTGGATCTATGGATAGTCCGAGTGGACTAAGGTGTGGATAAATATATCCTAGTGGATCTATGGATAGTCCAAGTGGACAAAAATGTGGATCCGAATTTGGGTTTCTCCCAAATGGCCTACGTATCCTAGGGTTTGACCTAGGAATCAGAATCCACGTAGTTCGGGCTGATGGGTAGATATCCTAGTGGATCTATGGATAGTCCAAGTGGACTAAGGTGTGGATCCGAATTTGGGTTTCTCCCAAATAGCCTACGTATCCTAGGGTTTGCCCTAGGAATCAGAATCCGCGTAGTTCGAACTGGATAACCTGTTCTAGGTTAATGATTGAGAACCTATTCTAGGTTTAGGGTTTAGAACCTATTCTAGGTTTAGGGTTTGCCGAGGGGCAAATCGTCCTAAATTACCCTTTTCATTCTGAATTCTAATTTTGGAAGGTTTGGCAAAGAATTCTCTTTCTTTATTAAGGTTTTATTATTTCCATTATGCCCTTCCCAAGAATGTGGGTGCCTAAACGCACGTCCCCACACCTACATTGTCTTCTAGAAGTGTGCATATATGGCAGTTTAACTAGGGTGTTGCATAAAATAAGTTATTGCCAAAAAATAGAATATTCTATCTAAATATGGCACATAAAACATTTATGACAAGAAATTCACATACAGTAAGATTTTTTAAAATCTTTCAAATATGGCATGTATTGTAAATAAGGCAAGAGCCTACATGGCATGATCTAGTATGCTATTTTCTACCCTAATTGTTATTTTCTTTCCATTTTAGGGTTTTCTACCCTAATTATTATTTTATTTCCATTTTTTAGGGTTTTCTACCCAAATTGTTACATTCTTTCCATTTTAGGGTTTTCTACCCTAATTATTATTTTCTTTCCATCTTAGGGTTTTCTACCCTAAATGTTACTTTCTTTCCATTTTAGAGTTTTCTGCCCTAATTATTATTTTATTTCCATTTTTTAGGGTTTTCTACCCTAATTGTTACATTCTTTCCATTTTAGGGTTTTCTACCCTAATTGTTATTTTATTTCCATTTTTTTTAGGGTTTTCTACCCTAATTGTTACATTCTTTCCATTTTAGGGTTTTCTACCCTAATTATTATTTTCTTTCCATCTTAGGGTTTTCTACCCTAAATGTTACTTTATTTCCATTTTAGGGTTTTCTACCCTAATTATTATTTTCTTTCCATCTTAGGGTTTTCTACCCTAAATGTTACTTTCTTTCCATTTTAGGGTTTTCTACCCTAATTATTATTTTCTTTCCATCTTAGGGTTTTCTACCCTAAATGTTACTTTCTTTCCATTTTAGGGTTTTCTACCCTAATTATTATTTTATTTCCATTTTTTAAGGTTTTCTACCCTAACTGTTACTTTCTTTCCATTTTAGGGTTTTCTACCCTAATTATTATTTTATTTCCATTTTTTTAAGGTTTTCTACCCTAACTGTTACTTTCTTTCCATTTTAGGGTTTTCTACCCTAATTATGGCAATAAGCATCCAACTATGGCAATGAGCATTCAAACATGGCAGTGTATCTAAAAAAAACACTCATGATGAAAAATTCAATGGTATAAATCACCATTAATGGTAATCTAACCGTTCAGATGCTTTGAAATCAATCATTATGATAATCTAATGGTTTAGATGCATTTAAAACATTCATAGTGAAGATCCGACGATTCAGATTCATTTAAGACACTCATAATGAAGATCCATTGGTTTGGATCAAGCATCAACATATCTAAAATCAATGGTCCAGATTTGCTAATTCAAACATCCAAGATCAATGATCCGATTTTATCATTAAAGCATCCGAGATCGATGGCCAAATTTTATCTCATAAAAATTCATAATCCGAGGCCATGATCAATTACTTAAGGAAAATCTAAATCAAATGCTAGATCAATCACCTTAAAATTTCGAATCATATGGCTCACAATTGATCAAATTAAAATTCATTCAATATCAATGGCTCAAATTACATCCTCATCAGATTAACATCAATGACTCAAATCATATGACCATTTCATGGCATCATATGATCAAATAAAAATAATCATCCAAAAACTCAATTTCATGGGAGAGAAGATTAGGTGATAAATTTACGGATCAAGGGGGATTGCAATGGATATGGAGTAGCGAGTTCGGATAATGGCTGCAGGTGATAGGATGTTACAGTGGTACACCGAATCAGGTAAGTGAATGGTAGTATTGATAATAAAAAGAATGAAAGAGGAGAGGGTTTACCTGGTTTGCAGATCCCTGAACCTTCTGCTCTTCTTCTTCTCCTCTCTTCAACTTTCTTTAGCTTTCGGATTCCCAAAACCGAACCCCCCTAAGAAAGCCCACATTTCCTCCTTTTTTTCTCTCTTCTTCCCTTCTTTTTCTCCCAAAAACGTGAGCCACAAAGGCCTTTCACGTTTTTTTTCTTTTCCCCTTTTTTTTCTCTTTTCTTCCCTTCTTTTTCTCTCAAAAACATGAGCAGCCTTTCACATTTTTTTTTTCTTTTTCCCCTTTTTTTTTCTCTTTTCTTCCCTTCTTTTTCTCCCAAAAACGTGAGCAGCCTTTCACATTTTTTTTTCTTTCCCCCTTTTTTTTTTCTCTCCTCTTCCCTTACTTTTCTCCCAAAACTTAGCTAAAAAAGCCTTTCACGTTTTTCTTCATCTTTCCCTTTTTTTTCTCCTTGGAAAAGTCTCTTTAGAAAAAGTCACGTTTTTCTCTTTCTTTTCCCTTTTTTTTCCTCTCTTCTTCCCTTCTTTTTCTCCCAAAAATGAGCTCCCTAAGCTTTCCACGTTTTTTTTTTCTCTTTCCCTTTTTTTTGGAAAAATCCCCTCTTTCTTCTCTCTCTCACGTCCCTTTTATCTTCCCCTTCTTTCCCTTTTTGAAAAAAAATCTAGAAACCCTAAATCCTCTCCCTTTTCACGTCCTCTCTCTCCCTCTTTTTTTTTTCCTTTTTTTTTCTTTGGAAAACTCCTAAAACCGTGACTCTTAAAAAAAACCCTACATTTTCTCTTTCTTCTTTCCTTTTTTTTCTCCAACAAAATCCTTTGGATCTTAGAAAAAAGTCACGTTTTTGCTCTCTCCCTCTTTCCTTTTTTTCTCAAAATCTTTTGGATTATCTCCAAAAATCGAAATCCCCATTCTCTTCCACGTTTTTTTCTCTCCCCTCTTTCCTTTTTCTTCTCAAAAATCTTTTGGATTATCTCCAAAACCAAAATCCCCCTTCACTTTCACGTTTCTCTCTCCCCTCTTTCCTTTTTCTTCTCAAAATCTTTTGGATTATCATTTACATATAATAATATATATTATATACATATATACACATATATTTAATAACATACATACATATAGATACATATATATATATATATATATATATATATATATATATATATATATAATATAATATATAAATATTGTACACATAGATGAACTGATTCAAAATGGGTTGAGACTGGCTTAGGTTGACAACTGATATGGGTTGAGCTAGGTTGGACCAAAACTGGTTTGAACTGAGTTGACTGGAGTGATTGGAATTAACTGAGTTTTTTCTCCTTGTCATTTCACGGGTCATTCCCGCTGTTATCCCGCATGGAATTTTTTGATGGCCTCTATTCCAAATTTTTTGCGTTCATTTTGTAGAACATTAAAAATGAGGAATATAGGAACTTGAAACACCTCATTTGGAAGTAAAATGGTCAACTTATGAATTTTTGAAGTTTAAGCGGATCAATTATCGATAATTTGGCTGACCATTCTGCATGAGATCCTTCGGAGGCTTCTATCGGAAACATTTTACGTCCACTTTGTAGAGCACTAAAAATGGAACATAATGAGACTGGAATTATCTAAATCCGATGTAGAACGGGAAAGATATGAAGCTTTGAAGTTCTAACGATCATTTTGCATGCAAGCTTGCGTGGGACCCACTGGTGACTTCTACCTGAGATTTTTTACGTCCACTTTGTAGAACATCATGAATGAAGAATAATGGTCTTGGAATCATCTGAATCCGATGTAAAACGGGAAAGATATGAAGCTTTGAAGTTCTAACGATCATTTTGCATGCAAGTTTGCATGGGACCCACTGGTGACTTCTACCTGGGATTTTTTACGTCCACTTTGTAGAACATCATGAATGAAGAATAATGGTCTTGGAATCATTTGAATCCGATGTAGAACGGGAAAGATATGAAGCTTTGAAGTTCTAAGGATCATTTTGCATGCAAGTTTGCATGGGACCCACTGGTGACTTCTACCCGGGATTTTTTACGTCCACTTTGTAGAACATCATGAATGAAGAATAATGGTCTTGGGATCATCTGAATCCGATGTAGAACGGGAAAGATATGAAGCTTTGAAGTTCTAATGATCATTTTGCATGCAAGTTTGCATGGGACCCACTGGTGACTTCTACCCGGGATTTTTTACGTCCACTTTGTAGAACATCATGAATGAAGAATAATGGTCTTGGGATCATCTGAATCCGATGTAGAACGGGAAAGATATGAAGCTTTGAGTTCTAACGATCATTTTGCATGCAAGTTTGCATGGGACCCACCGGTGATTTCTACCGAGATTTTTTACGTCCACTTTGTGGAACATCATGAATGAAGAATAATGGTCTTGGAATCATCCGAATCCGATGTAGACGGGAAAGATATGAAGCTTTGAAGTTTACGTCATTTTGCATGCAAGTTTGCATGGGACCCACTGGTGACTTCTACCTGGGGTTTTTTACGTCCACTTTGTAGAACATCATGAATGAAGAATAATGGTCTTGGAATCATCTGAATCCGATGTAGAACGGGAAAGATATGAAGCTTTGAAGTTCTAAGGATCATTTTGCATGCAAGTTTACATAGGACCCACTGGTGACTTCTACCCGGGATTTTTTACGTCCACTTTGTAGAACATCATGAATGAAGAATAATGGTCTTGGGATCATCTGAATCCGATGTAGAACGGGAAAGATATGAAGCTTTGAAGTTCTAAGGATCATTTTGCATGCAAGTTTGCATGGGACCCACTGGTGACTTCTACCCGGGATTTTTTACGTCCACTTTGTAGAACATCATGAATGAAGAATAATGGTCTTGGAATCATCTGAATCCGATGTCGGATGATCGAGATATGATGATTTGAAATTCAAACGATCAGACTTAGGATAATTTGCATGAAGGCCCCTGGGATTATTATTTATAATAATTTCAGAAACCTCCCCTATATGTATCATCCGACTAAAATGGTCGTATCTTCCTCATTTGATATCAGAACTGAGCAATTCTGGTCTCGTTTCGAAGATAATTCTACGACCTATGCATCTATGTAGGTAATAGCCCATGACCCTGCTGTGGGGATCAGTGGAGAATCACAAATCTTTGGGTTAAAGGTCAGAAACCTGCCATATTGGTTCACTTATGCCGAGGGTGGCAAAAATGGGGTGCTTACAGAACTCAGGGTCAGTTCTATCTTTTTCGATGTCTTCTTGTACCGTTCTCAGGTAAGGGTCTGATTTGATAGCTGTCTTCACTTCATCAATTATATCCGGTATAATCTTCAATGCAGCAAACATATTAGAAAACCGATGAATGAACCCTTGGTTGGCTGATCCATCCGTTGTATCTATCACATACTGCTCATTGCTGTGATTGAATACCATTCAAGTAGTACACATTGCTGCAGCTGTGCTAACCTCTCCTTGAGATTTTATCATTGTCTTTCTGCTCAACGCATCCGCTACTACATTAGCTTTCCCCGGATGATACTGGATATCACAATCATAGTCTTTCAATAGTTCCAGCCATCTTCTTTGTCTCATATTCAACTCCTTTTGATAAAATAGATAAGTAAGACTTTTGTGGTCCGATTTAATCTGAAACTTCTCTCCGTATAGGTAATGTCTCCATATCTTGACAGCATGTACCACTGCCGCTAACTCCAAATCATGAGTGGGATAATTCTTCTCATGTGTCTTTAACTGTCTTGAGGCATAAACAATTACTTGTTCTCCTTGCATATGCACACATCCTAATCCCAGTCCTGACGCATCAGTGTACAAGACAAATGGCTGTCCTAGAGTCCGAATAGTCAAAATCAGAGCGGATATCAATCTGGTCTTCAAGGTTTGAAAGCTCTTCTCGCATTTATCCGTCCACACAAACTTTTCACCTTTCTTAGTCAGACTGGTGAGAGGTACGACAATCCAGGAATAGTCTTCCACAAATCACCGATAATAACCAGCTAGACCCAAGAAACTTCTAATTTCTGCAACGCTCTTTGGTGCTTCCCACTTTACAATAGCCTTGATCTTGCTAGGATCCACTTTGATTCCTTCAGCGGATACTACATGGCCTAGGAAGGCGACTTCACTTAGCCAAAACTCACACTTGGTAAATTTGGCATACAGTTTTTCTTTCCTTAAACGCTGTAGAGTGGTGTTTAGATTCTATATATGGGTTTCCTTGTCCTTGGAATATACCAATATATCATCAATAAATACAATAACCGATGTATCCAACATATCGTGGAAAACCCGGTTCATAAGTTCCATGAAAGTTGTTGGTGCGTTTGTTAATCCAAAAGACATGACCACGAATTCATAATATCCATATCTAGTCCTGAAAGCTGTCTTAGGAATATCACCATCTTTAATCTTCAACTGATGGTAGCCTGACCGAAGATCGATCTTAGAAAATACTTTTGCTCCTTGCAACTGATCGAACAAGTCATCGATCCGAGGTAGTGGATATCGATTCTTGATTGTCAGTTTGTTCAACTCCCGGTAGTCGATACATAATCGAACGCTACCGTCCTTCTTCTTTACGAACAATACTGGCGCTCCCATGGTGATATACTGGGTCGAATATAACCCTTGTCCAGTAGTTCTTGTAGTTGTACTTTCAGTTCTTTTAGTTCAGTAGGAGCCATTCGATAAGATGCTTTTGATACTGGTGCGGCTCCAGGTATAAGATCTATCACAAACTCTGTGGCTTGGTCGGGTGGTAATCCTGGTAGTTCCTCAGGAAATACGTCAGAGTAGTCCTGCACGACATCAATATCTTCCATCCGTGGTGCTTCTTTGGTGAGGTCGACCACTAACACTAAATACCCGACTGCTCCTTTCTCAAGGCACTTCTTAGCCTTTAGTGCTGAGAGTATGAGCTTGCGTTTACGGGGAAGTTTGGTTCCCACAAAACTGAATTCTGCTCCATCTTTGTCTTTAAATGTTAGCTTCTTTTCGGCGCATAATAGGTTCACAGAATGCCGAGCTAACCAGTCCATTCCCAAGATGACGTCAAAGTCTGCCATCCCAAGTTGGATCGAGGTTGCATCTAAGGTTTTTTCGCTAATGAGAACTGGACATGGCCCATAACCTTTTTCTAACTCTACTTCTAACCCCATCGGTGATCGTACAAGTAGTTTGTAGTCTAATGTTTTGATGGGTAAATTCAGCTTCTTTCCAAATGACACATATATAAAAGAATGAGTAGCTCCTGAGTCAAAGAGTACTCTGGCGGGTATGTCATTTATAGATACGATACCTGTGATTTATTTTAACTTAGTCTACATGCTCACACAATGTAATACAACTTAAAAGGTTTCAGTCATACCTGTGACCACATCGGGTGATGCGGCAACATCCTCAGATGTAACAGCATAAACTCGTCCTTGATGTAGCTGCTTCCTGGGCTTAGGACACTCCCTTGCCAAATGCCCCGCTTGATTGCAGTTATAACATTTTGGACCTTCAGTATTTTGCTTTGGCTGCTGTTGAGCTACTGGGGTAGTCTTGGGTGCAGCAGTAAAGCCTTGGGCACGAAAGGGTTTGAATGTCTTGTTATTCTCTCCATTATAAGCATTTCCAGCTAGCCTTTTTATACCTCTGTTTTGCATGAAATAACTCTCCTTCTGGCTTGATTCTATAACTCGAGAAATTTACACGACTTCATTATATATTTTCTTCTCCAAACCTAGAACATGCTCTCTGATGCTTCCTCTAAGTCCCGTGACAAACCTACGGGTCTTAGTGTCTTCTTTTTGCATGCTGAGTGGTGCAAAGAAAAATAACTCCTCATAACGTTGTTGATATGCATCCATGGACATCTATCCCTGATATAAACTCATGAACTCCTTCTCCATAGAATCTTTGAAGCTTCGGGGAAAGTACTGCTTAAAGAAAGCTTCTTTATATATAGCCCAGGTCAATAGGGCTTGCTTGGTTAATAGGTAGGCCCTAGTAGATTTCCACAAATGATGTGCATCACCTTTTAGCATGAAGGTGACACATAATAAATTCTCTTCTTCTGTAATAGTCATCATCAGAAAATTCCTCTCCATCTTGTCGATCCAATGTGCTGGCCATAAAGGATCGGACGGTTTACCGTTAAACTCCTTGGGTTTCATCTTTAGGAATCGCTCGACTAGTCGGGAGTGGTCCATTTGATTTTGAGGGTATGCCCCAAACATAGGTTGTGGATACTGGTAATTAACCTGAACCGCTTCAGGACCTGGTACTGGAATCTGTGCAGCTGGTGGTTGAGGTGTTTGAGGTGCTGGGTGGTTACCCACCGGTGCTGCACTTGTTTGTCCAGTCGGCATTGGTGTAGCATGTGCTGCCTGAAACATTATTACCATTGCTGCTTGCATTTGAGCCTGTGCTTGTTGCATTTGTTGCAGCCGTTGCGCTAGGTTCATAACCACGGTTACCAGCTCCGGTGGTGGAGGTGGCAAGTTTGTAGGATTTTCCTGACCCAGGTTTACTGGTGGTGCAACCTGCGGGTTACCCTGTGCATATATATTTTCTTGACTGGCTTCCTCCATGGGTGGTGGTGGTGGAACTGCGTTTCGACTCTACCTGGTTACTCTACGCCCAGCCATATTTTCCCTCTGATAATGGTGATGCCTGAAAATCATTAAAATACGTGAGGCAATCATGTATACTTCATGTAGATACGCTAACCGATGTTATTTTCAAATTTTTCAGATCATTCTGTGAAAAATACTGTCTTTTCTATGCAGGGTCGATGGTGGGGGTCGATGGTATGTTTGACCCTAGGATCCGACCCTGGGAAATCATCCATTTTTCCCGAGAGCCGGGGGTTGATGGGGGGGTCGATGGGTATCCGACCCTCAGTGCGACCCCTGGTTCTCTGTCAGGTTCCCGAGAGCCGAGGGTCGATGCCGCGGTCGATATGGGGGTCGATTGTTCTAATCGAACTCTCCGACCCCCGGACCAAAATTCAGATTTTTAAGGTCCGATTCTGAGTTCATTTTCCATTATTCCTCCTCCGTTTCGACTCCTCTCCTTCCTCTAAGTTGTTACAGTGCCAACTCTACTACATTGGTCATTTGGGTTCCTTGTTTCGACGTCTACACCTTCCCTACAGGTATGTATCTTACCTTTACATGTTTTTAGGTTTTCTTTTCTAGGTTTTCACCCGTATATCTCATTTTCTTCAAATTAAACTTTTTCTAGTCATAAAAATTCGATTTTTATTGGGGGCTTTTGTTGTTGGTGAGTCAATGGACGAAAGCCCTCAAAAATATTTGAGTTTCATCGGTTGGTTATCGAGAAACTCAAAATTTTCACTTTTTGCCTTAATTTTGGCGAAATTTTGAATTTCTTGAAATTTCTTGAAATTCAATCTAATTAGTTGCAATTTCCACCTGTTTAAGTCTCACAAGTTAGTTTAGGATCTATGTAAGTCCTCCTGCCCACGTGTATGGGTGAAAAGTGAGGCTTTTATCCAATTTACATCGTTATTATGTCGAAATTTTAGATTTTTACTCACTACTAACCCATATTTGTTTTTCTTTCTTATTTGCAGATACTATGACTCATACCAAGGTACCCAGAGTTCGCGACCGTCTTCATTTCCGTTCCAACAAAGCCGAGGCACAGTATGCCCACTATGCTCGCAAGAAGGTAGAGGGAGGTCACAAGGTGAACTTGGCTGAGTTAGCCTTGTTCAATGTGGAGAGAGCATTTGGTGATATGGGATGGCTCCCTGTCATCACTTATGACACCTATACCTGCCTTGACTTGGTACGCCAGTTCTATTGTAACCTCCAGGTGGTGGGGGATTACAATGATGTGGAGAGGGGTGATGAGCTACGCATCACGAGCTACGTCAAGGGAGTTGACATCTCATTTGATTATCGGCAGCTAGCCGACCTACTGGGCATTTCCTATGCTGGCCCCATGGTTTTCTACGCTCCTGGGGAGCCCCAGTTCTTCTCTCTACAGATGAGGGCTGAGATCGATAGTCAGCTCATTCGACCTGATCGCTGGCAGATGAGGGCGTGTTATCTGCGTTCTGATCCACGGGTATACTGCAAGATCATTCAGCATAACCTGATACCGCAGAGTGGTCATTACGAGAGGGTTTTCCACCTGACCCAGTATCTCCTATACTGTATATGCACTAGGCAGCCTGTCTGCCTTCCATACATCATCATGCGTACCATGATCAGTGCCACGTTGCCCAATCACACGGGCAACCTTCCTTACAGACGCATGATCACTACCTTGCTTACCCGCCTGGGGGTTGACTTATTAGATGAGAAGATTCAGGAGAAACCTTCTCATTGCCTTTGGATTGGGAGGCTATTTGCAAGATGGGCATGCGGGATGCCCAGGTCAGTGATGAGGAGAGGAACGCGATGGTGTGCCCTCGCACTCGCGTTGAGATGGCTGACGCTGAGGCAGCAGCAGCAGCCGCTGGAGTTCATGGGGAGCCTGCTGGTGATGATGACCATCTGTACATGGATGTGGACTCCATACCACCTCCTTCACCTACACATGCTGCTGGAGCTAGTACTTCTTATGCGGCTGGTCCTTCTCATGCGGCAGGTCCTTCACACCCACCTTCTGATATGATGGGGATATTGCATGAGATCAGCGAGGCTCAGCGCAGATCTGATTTGAGGATGGGGGAGTTACTAGACGCTCAGCGTGTGAGAGTAGATGAGCTATTAGACGCCCAGCGCATATCGGACATGAGGATGGGAGAGCTCATAGATGCTCAGCGCCGGTCATATATGCGTATGGAGGAGCTTTTGGGTGCTCAGCGTGTGACTGATCAGCGATTGGCTGGTCTCACAGCTAGTCTTCAGACGACCCAGACTCAGGTAGCCTGGTTGACTAGAGTCTACGCTGAGGATTATGACAGAGACCGTGAGGCACCGCCTCCTCCTTCACCTTCAGCTTTATGATTGTATTTATTTTCTTTCTTTGTACTATAGAGTAACTGTAAGACCCGTGTCAAACTAACCGGGTCTTACCACCTTGAACCAGGTTCACCCATCATGGTCGAGGCAAATGGACCAAGGGCGTAAAGGAGAGCGGGATCCCAGGTATCAAATCGACCCAAAAACACTTAAAATAGAGGAAGGGTCGCATACCCAGCTAAACAGGGTCGACCCTCCCAAAATAGAAACTCAGACCCTTGAAATTTGGGAGAGGGTCGGACAGTGTCAGACCATAGGGTCGACGGGATCATCGACCCTCTCATCAACCCTCACTTGCCGTCGAAACTGAAATTAGAAAATTTCCTAATTTTCGATTGGGATTCTTTCCAAATCTCAATGGGACTATTATAGGACATTCCTACTCTATTTAAAGGACGTCCCTAAGCCACTTTCACTCATTTCACAACCCTAATTGAATTGAGAGAAAGAGAGAAGAAGGAAAAGAGGAAGAAAAGAGGCAAGGAAGAAGACTTAGCAAAAGGGAGAAGAATTTTCAGGGAGAAGTAATCTTTTCAGGTATGGATATTAATTCCATGAGTTTCTACAGACCTTAGGTTAGATATGGTTGAGTGTAGGATTTCGGAGAAACCCAAACCATCCATCCATGATTAGGTTTTCATGGAAAAACCTAGGATAATGCATGAAAGCCCATCTAGGAGGATGAATCATGGTTTCAGACCATGGAATGAATGTTTAATGGAATGTGGAAGCAAGCCATAGGACCCCAAACATGAAGAATAAATTAAAAATTGGAAATTTGACCAGAGTGCACCGAGGGTCGCACACAGGGTCGATAGACCCATCGACCTTAGGCACCTTGACCATTGACCCTCAGCATTCGGGAAGTTCAGACAGAGGATAGGGTCGATAGACCCATCGACCCTATGTATCCTGAGCATCGACCCTCTGATCGACCCTCAGTTAACAGCAAGTTTTTAAATTCGGAATTAGTTCTAATTAAATTCTATCGACTTTGTTAGGATTGCTAGCATTATAATAACACTGTAGAGGTGATTTTAAAGCTTGGAAAAGTATCTTATATCAAACTAAGGTGAGGAACCTTAACTCCAAACTAAATCGGTTAATAATAAACTGTTTTCTAATTCTTGAGTCCTATGCCATGTTTGATTCTATGCAAATATGTTTGTAATGTGCATACAGCATGCCATCCAATATTTCTATTACTTGTTCATGCATATTTACTTTATTGTTTATAACATGATGATGATGATGATGATAGGAATATGCATGTACTTGTATATGTGTGGTTGATGTACTTGATGCGAGCGAGTATCAGGGAAGGTGTGATGAGAACGTCAATAAACGTTAACCTTTGGCGGGTCTCAGCACTTTAGCTCTATCTCTAACTCAAGTCTTGTGCATTGACATCGTCGTATCGCCATTACCTTAGCAGAACTATTGTGTCGTAGGGTATCAGGGGAGGTGGTCTCGGTCCTTGTAGTCTCTGACTCTACCGGGGGGCCTTAGCTCTATCTCTATGGACATTCTGAGGGATGTTGGGGTGAGGCATTGGATACACTATTTGGCATTAGGATTGGTTAGTAGCGAGCTCAGTTTGCAAGCCCTCGCTAACAGAGGCTTACGTGTTGGTATAGCATTATATAGCAATAAATGTTAACCTTTGTTGTATAATGTTATGGTAGGGTGAATGGGGACGACGATAAACGTTAACCTTCGGGCGGACTTCCACACCCTGTGTATAGAGGCGGTGTCAATAAACGTTAACCTTTGACCACCCAACCTTTCTATTGCGCATTGCAAACTATAAACCAGACCAAAGAGATAAATGAATGTGCATGCATATGTAATGTTGCATTGTTTTGGCTACTCACTGAGCCGTGTTGTGTGCTCACCCCTCGACGTCGAATATTTTTAGTTGATGATGCAGGTTACACAGTTGAAGACTATATGAATGCTTCTACGTACGGGACGGTAGCAGCAATGGAAGCTGGAGCTGAAGATGATACACACGACTCCTCTTGCGAGTGCAACTCGTGTGTATTTGACTAGATATTTTTATAGGTTTCTTTATTGGATTTATAAGACTTGTATTTGGTACTTAAATATTTATGTCTCAGTTAAACACAGAATAATTTGCTATTATTTATGGATATCATTTTAGTTCTCAGTTTATTTATTTATAAGACTTCCGCTATTGTGTATTTACTCTGATTATGATGGTGAGTGTATGAAGGTTCAGGTAACGCGGGGATAGCCTATTTGAGATCCTGGTTGAACCGTTGGTTATTTAGCCGTTCATCACACCATTCTAAAATGTGTGAAATTGGGGTGTGACAACTTGGTATCAGAGCATCTCAGGCCTTGTCCGTTGAACTAGCATACATTCAAGACAATAGTGAATTGAGATAGGAGGAGGTGGAGCCTCACGATCTCTGTCGTAGTCCTCAGCATAGACTTTAGTCAACCAGGCTATCTGAGTCTGGGTCATCTGTAGACTAGCTGTGAGATCGGCTACTCTCCTATCAGTCACACGCTGGATCTCCATGAGCTCACCTATCCGCGCGTCAGATGTGTGCTGAGCTGCCAACAGCTCATCCACTCTCATGCGCTGAGCATCTAGCAACTCCTCCATCCTCAGGTCCGATCTGCGCTGAGTCTCTCTGATCTCGCGCAACATCTCCATCATATCAGAAGACGGATGCGAAGGACCAGCCTCATGAGAAGGACCAGTCTCAGGTACAGAATCCGCCGCATGCGAAGTACCAACTCCAGCCGCATGTGTAGGTGAAGGCGGGGGTATCGCGTCGACGTCCATGTACATACGATCATCATCGTCGATGGGATCCACCTGAGCTCTAGCAGCAGTAGCAGCAGCCTCAGCATCAGCCACCTCAACCCGAGTGTGAGGGCGCACCATCGCGTTCCTCTCATCATCGCTAACCTGAGCGTCTCGAAGTCCCATCTTGCATATAGCCTCCCAATCTAGAGGCGACGAGAAGGTCTTCTCCTGAATCTTCTCATCAACTAGGTCAACCCCCAGACGAATCAACAGTGTGGTGATCATACGTCCATAGGGTAGATTACCCCTATGATCGGACAATGTAGTACTGATCATCGTGCGCATGATGATGTAAGGAAGACAGACGGGCTAATGAGTGCATATACTGTAGATAAAAAACTGGGTCAGCTGAGACACCCTCTCATAATGCCCACTCTGCGGGATCAGGTTGTGCTGAATGATCGTACAGAACACCCGTGGAGCCGGACGCAAGTAGCATGCCCTCATCTGCTAGCGATCGGGCTGTAGTAACTGACTATCAATCTCGGCCCGCAACCACATCTCAATAAAGTCGTGCTCACCAGGTGCACAATACACCATAGGACCATCATAAGGAATGCCCAACAGGTCGGCCAGCTGCCGATAATCAAAGGAAATCTGCACCCCCTTGACGTAGCTAGTGATGCGCAACTCCTGACCAAGCTCCACATCGTTGCGGTTTCCCACAATCTGAAGGTTATAGTAGAACTGGCGCACTAACTCTGGATGTGTGCATGCATCGTATGTAATGACAGGGAGCCACCCCATATCACCAAAAGCTCTCTCTACATTGAACAAGGCTAGCTCAGCCATGTTCACAATACGACCCCCTTCCACTTTCTTGCCTGTATAGTAGGCATATTGTGCCTCGGCTTCATTGGAGCGGAAGCGAAGCGGATCATGAACCCTGGGTACTTTGGTACGAACCATAGTATCTGCAGATAAGAAAGAAAAAGGAAAACAAGGAGTTAATAGGATAAAAATTTAAAAATTGGGCATTATAACGATGTAAGTTGGTCAAAAGCCTCACTTTTCACTCATACAAGTGGGCAGGAGGACCTACGTAAGTTTCAACACATCATACAACAGTTAAACATAAGGAAATTTTAACTGACAAGGTCCAATTTGAAGGAATTGCAAGAAATCGAAAAATTTCGACAAATTAGGGCAAAAAGAGAAAAAAAATCTAAGTTTCTCGATAACCAACCGATGAAACTAAAAATTTTTTGAGGGCTTTCGTTCCTCAAGACACCAACAACAAAAGCCCCCAATAAAAATCGGATTTTTACGGTTGGAAAAGTTTAATTTGAAAAAATACAAGTTAAATGGGAAAAAACCTAGGAATGGAAACCTAAAAACAGATAAAAATGGGAAAGCATACCTGTAGGGATGAAGTGGATGTCGAAACTCGGACTAAAATCGATCCACAACAGTGAAGTAGCACTGTAGCAACTCGGAGAGAAGAGGCGAGTCGAAACGGGAGGGAAATAATAGAAAATGACCCAAAATCAGACTTTAAAAATCTGATTTTTGGTCAGAGGGTCGAACAACTCGACTAGAGCCATCGACCCTCTGATCGACCCTCTAATCGAACCTCAGCTCTTGGGAATCTGACAGAAAAACACAGGGTCGGACATTAAGGGTAAGACATACCATCGACCCTCACCATCGACCCTGTATAGAAAAGACAGTATTTTGTTTATAAAATAAGCTCAAATTGGAATTGGTTATTGGTTAACGTGCCTACATGACATATACATGATTTCTCACCTATTTTGATGATTTTCAGGCACCACCAATCATCGAAAATAAATATGTCTGGACGTAGAGTTATCCGACAGACCCGAAATACAGTCCCACCACCACCACCAGTGGAGGAGACTAGTCAAGAGAATAACCATGCACAGGGTAATCCAGAACCGGCAAACCCTACAAATTTGCCACCTCCACCACCGGAGCTAGCAACTGTGGTTATGAACCTAGCTCAGCAGCTACAGCAGATGTAACACGCACAAGCTCAAATGCAGGTTGCCATGGGGATTATGTATCAAGCCACTCAGGCTGCACCCATACACACTGGGCAAGCCAGTGCAGCACCAGTGGGTAACCACCCAGAGCTCCTCAGACACCTCAACAACCGGCTGCACCAATTCCAGTGCAGGTCCCAGAAGCAGCACAAGGGATGTACAACTATCCACCCCCTATGTTTGGGGCATACCAAAATCAACTGGATCACTCCCGACTAGTGGAGAGATTTTTGAAAATGAAACCGAGAGAATTCAACGGCAAGCCGTCTGATCCACTGTGGCCAGCACACTGGATAGACGAGATGGAAAGGAACTTCCTTATGATGACTATCACCGACGAAGAGAAAGTACTATGCACCACCTTCATGCTCAAAGGTGACGCACACCATTGGTGGAAATCTACAAAGACGTACTTATTGACCAAGCACGCCCTACTGACATGGGCTATATTTAAAGAAGTGTTCTTCGAGAAGTATTTCCCAAGAAGCTTCAGAGATTCAATGGAGAAAGAGTTCTTGAGTCTGTACCAGGGGCAGATGTCCGTAGACTCGTATCAACAACGCTATGAAGAGCTGTTTTTCTTCGCACCGGCTAGTATGCAGGAAGAAGATACCAAAACCCGTAGGTTTGTCGCGGGACTAAGAGGAAGCATAAGAGAAAATGTTCTGGGCTTAGAGAAGAAAATCTACAACGAAACTGTCTAGATTGCTCGAGTGATCGAATCGAGCCAGAAGGAGAGTTATTTCTCCCAGAACAGAGGCATCAAGAGACCAGCCGGAAACTCCTACAACGGAGGCAATAATAGGACGTATAAACCTTTTCGTCCTCAGAATTTTGCTACTGCACCAAAGTCTACTTCCGCAGCTCAACCACAGCCAAAGCCAAATTATGTAGCCCCGAAGTGCTATAACTACAACCAACCAGGGCATATGGCAAGAGAATGCCCAAAACCCAAGAAGCAGTTACATCAAGGACGGGTATATGCTGTTACATCAGTGGATGCTGCCGCATCGCCGATGTGGTCACAGGTATGACCGAAACTTTTAAGATTATAATTTCATTGATTGAGCATGTAGACTAAGTAAAAATGAATCACGGTGATCGTACCTATCAATGGCATACCCGCCAGAGTACTCATTGATTCAGGAGCTACTCATTCATTTATATCTGTGTCGTTTGGAAAGAAGACCAATTTACCCATCAAAACATTAGACTACAAATTACTTGTACGGTCACCGATGGGATTAGAAGTGGAATTAGAGAAAGGTTATGGGCCATGTCCAGTTCTCATTGGCGAGAAAACCTTAGATGCAACTTTAATACAACTTGAGATGGCAGACTTTGACGTCATCTTGGGAATGGACTAGTTAGCTCGACATTCAGCAAACCTATTATGCGCCGAAAAGAAGCTAACGTTCAAAGACAAAGAAGGAGCAGAATTTAGTTTCTCGGGAACCAAACTTCCCAGGAGACGCAAGCTCATACTCTCAGCATTAAAGGCTAAGAAGTGCCTTGAAAAGGGAGCCGTCAGATATCTAGTATCAGTGGTCGACCTAACCAAGGACGCGCCACGAATGGAAGATATTAATGTCATGCGGGATTACCCAGATGTATTTCCAGAGGAACTACCCGGATTACCACCCAATCGAGCCACGGAGTTTGTAATAGACCTTCTACCCGGAGACGCACCAGTATCAAAAGCACCTTATAGAATGGCTCCTACTGAACTGAAGGAATTAAAAGTGCAATTACAAGAACTGCTGGATAAGGGTTATATTAGACCCAGTATATCTCCATGGGGAGCACCGGTGTTGTTCGTAAAGAAGAAGGATGGTAGCGTTCGATTATGTATCGACTATCGAGAGTTGAATAAGCTGACAATCAAGAATCGATATCCGCTACCTCGGATCGATGACTTGTTCGATCAGTTACAGGGAGCAAAAGTATTTTCAAAGATCGATCTTCGATCAGGCTATCATCAGCCGAAGATTAAAGAAGGTGACATTTCGAAGACAGCTTTCAGGACAAGATACGGACATTATGAATTCTTAGTGATGTCATTCGGATTAACTAATGCACCGGCAACGTTCATGGAACTTATGAACCGAGTTTTCCACGATATGCTGGATACGTCGGTTATAGTATTTATTGATGACATATTGGTATACTCCAAGGACAAGGAAACCCATATCAAGAACCTAAACGCATCCCTACAGCGGTTAAGGAAAGAGAAACTATATGCCAAATTTTCAGAGTGTGAGTTTTGGCTAAGTGAAGTCGCCTTTCTAGGCCATGTAGTATCCGCTGAAGGAATCAAAGTGGGCCCCAGTAAGATCGAGGCTATCGTAAAGTGGGAAGCACCAAAGAGCGTTTCAGAAATTAGAAGTTTTCTAGGTCTAGCTGGTTATTATCGGAGATTCGTAGAAGACTATTCTCGGATTGCCGTACCTCTCACCAGTTTGACCAAGAAAGGTAAAAATTTTGTATGGACGGATAAGTGTGAAAAGAGTTTTCAAACATTGAAGACCAGATTGATATCTGCCCCGATTTTGACTATTCCTATTCCAAGACATACGTTTACCTTATATACTGACACGCAGTATGTGATAGACACAACAGATGGATCAGCCAACCAAGGGTTTATTCATCGGTTTTCAAATATGTTCGCGGCATTGAAGATTATACCGGATATAGTGGATGAAGTGAAGACAGCTATCAAAGCAGATCCTTATTTGAGAACAGTACACGAAGATATTGAGAAAGGTAGGACTAACCTTAAGTTCACCTTGGATGACGAGAAGGTACTGAAATACAAAGGAAGAATATGTGTACCCGAAATAGAAAGTGTAGACATTAGACACCGACTCATGAAAGAAGCCCACACCACCATCTACTCGGTACATCCTAGAAGTACAAAGATGTATCATGACCTAAAGAAATTATACTGGTGGAGGGAAATGAAAGCAGATGTAGCTAAGTTCGTGTCTCAATGCCTAAATTTTCAAAAAGTAAAGGCTGAACGACAAAGACCCGCAAGACTATTGCAGCCGTTACCGGAACCAGCATGGAAATGAGACTGCATCACTATGGACTTCGTCACGGGACTACCATTGACTCCTCGAGTAGTAGACGCAGTTTGGGTGATTGTAGAACGTCTGACAAAGACAGCTCGTTTCATACCTATACGACCTCAGTATACACTGGAAAGGTTAGCAAAGCTGTATGTGGATAACATTGTTCGCTTACACGGTGTACCAGAAAGCATTGTGTCGGATAGAGATCCACGATTTACTTCTAAATTTTGGGAAGGATTGTAAAAGGCTATGGGTACAACGTTGAAGTTCAGTACTGCATTCCACCCACAGACAGATGGACAGTCAGAGCGCACAATTCAGATTCTAGAAGATATGCTACGAGCATGTGTTATTGATTTCAAGGGATCATGGGATGAAAGGTTACCATTGATCGAGTTCGCTTATAACAATAGCTATCAGGCTATTATACAGATGTCACCTTATGAAGCACTGTATGGTAGAAAGTTTTGAACTCCTTTGTTTTGGAATGAAGTTGGAGAACGTAGTATTGTTCGACCAGAATTTGTTGAAGAGACTTGTCGAGTGGTCGACATTATCAAGGAAAGAGTAAGAACAGCTCAGAACCGTCAGAAGCAATATGCAGATACTCGACGAAGAGATCTAGAGTTCGTCGTAGGTGATAAAGTATTTTTGAAGGTATCGCCTATGCGAGGATTGAAAAGGTTCGGAAAAAAAGGGAAACTTAGTCCAAGATATGTCTGGCCATATGAAATTCTAGCTAAGCGTGGAAAAGTAGCTTATCAGTTAGCACTACCACCATCTATGTCAAGTGTGCATGACGTATTTCACATATCCTTATTGAAGAAGTATGTCAAAGACCCAACACATGTTTTGACAGTGGATTTGCCAGAATTGACTGATGATTTGACATTTGAAGTAACACCAATGGAAATCACTAGTCGAAAGGTTCAACGTCTACGCAACAGAGATATCTACTATGTTAAGGTCACATGGAAAAGTAGAGACATGGAAGAAGTAACATGGGAAGAAGAAAATGCTATGCGGAAGCAATTCCCTCACTTATTTGATTCAGAAGGTACGTCCAATTTCGAGGATGAAATTTTTATAAGTTGGGGGGAATTGTAAGACCCGTGTCAAACTAACCCGATCTTGCCACCTTGAACCAGGTTCACCCATCATGGTCGAGGCAAATGGACCAAGGGCGTGAAGGAGAGCGGGATCCCAAGTATCAAATCGACCCAAAAACACTTAAAATAGAGGAAGGGTCGCATACCCAGCTAAACAGGGTCGACCCTCCCAAAAAAGAAACTCAGACCCTTGAAATTTGGGAGAGGGTCGGACAGTGTCAGACCACAGGGTTGACGGGATCATCGACCCTCACTTGCCGCCGAAACTGAAATTAAGAAATTTCCTAATTTTCGATTGGGATTCTTTCCAAATTTCAATGGGACTATTATAGGGCATTCCTACTCTATTTAAAGGACGTCCTTAAGCCACTTTCACTCCTTTCACAACCCTAATTGAATTGAGAGAAAGAGAGAAGAAGGAAAAGAGGAAGAAAAGAGGCAAGGAAGAAGACTTAGCAAAAGGGAGAAGAATTTTCAGAGAAAAGTAATCTTCTCAGGTATGGATATTAATTCCATGAGTTTCTACAGACCTTAGGTTAGATATGGTTGAGTGTAGGATTTCAGAGAAACCCAAACCATCCATCCATGGTTAGGTTTTCATGGAAAAACCTAGGATAATGCATGAAAGTCATCTAGGAGGATGAATCATGGTTTCAGACCATGGAATGAATGTTTAATGGAATGTGGAAGCAAGCCATAGGACCCCAAACATGAAGAATGAATTAAAAATTAGAAATTTGACCAGAGTGCACCGAGGGTCGCATACAGGGTCGATAGACCCATCGACCCTAGGCACCCTGACCATCGACCCTCAGCATTCGGGAAGTTCAGACAGAGGGTAGGGTCGATAGACCCATCGACCCTATGTATCCTGAGCATCGACCCTCTGATCGACCCTCAGTTAACAGCATGGTTTTTAAATTCAGAATTAATTCTAATTAAATTCTATGGACTTTGTTAGGATTGCTAGCATTATAATAACACTGTAGAGGTGATTTTAAAGCTTGGAAAAGTATCTTATAGCAAACTAAGGTGAGGAACCTTAACTCCAAGCTAAATCGGTTAATAATAAACTGTTTTCTAATTCTTGAGTCATATGCCATGTTTGATTCTATGCAAATATGTTTGTAATGTGCATACATCATGCCATCCAATATTTCTATTACTTGTTCATGCATATTTACTTTATTGTTTATAACATGATGATGATGATGATGATAGGAATAGGCATGTGCTTGTATGTGTGTGGTTGATGTACTTGATGCGAGCGAGTATCAGGGGAGGTGTGATGAGAACGTCAATAATCGTTAACCTTTAGCGGGTCTCAGCACTTTAGCTCTATCTCTAACTCAAGTCTTGTGCATTGACATCGTCGTATCGCCATTACCTTAGCAGAACTATTGTGTCGTAGGGTATCAGGGGAGGTGGTCTCGGTCCTTGTAGTCTCTGACTCTACCAGGGGGCCTTAGCTCTATCTCTATGGACATTCTGAGGGATGCTGGGGTGAGGCCTTGGATACACTGTTTGTCATTAGGATTGGTTAGTAGCGAGCCCAGTTTGCAAGCCCTCGCTAACAGAGGCTTACGTGTTGGTATAGCATTAAATAGCAATAAACGTTAATCTTTGTTGTATAATGTTATGGTAGGGTGGATGGGGACGACGATAAACGTTAAACTTCGGGCGGACTTCCACACCCTGTGTATAGAGGCGGTGTCAATAAATGTTAACCTTTGACCACCCAACCTTTCTATCGCGCATTGCAAACTATAAACCAGACCAAAGAGATAAATGAATGTGCATGCATATGTAATGTTGCATTGTTTTGGCTACTCACTGAGCCGTGTTGTGTGCTCACCCCTCGACGTCGAATATTTTTAGTTGATGATGCAGGTTACACAGTTGAAGACTATATGAATGCTTCTACGTACGGGACGGTAGCAGCAATGGAAGCTGGAGCTGAAGATGATACACACGACTCCTCTTGCGAGTGCAACTCGTGTGTATTTGACTAGATATTTTTATAGGTTTCTTTATTGGATTTATAAGACATGTATTTGGTACTTAAATATTTAAGTCTCAGTTAAACACAGAATAATTTGCTATTATTTATGGATATCATTTTAGTTCTCAGTTCATTTATTTATAAGACTTCCGCTATTGTGTATTTACTCTAATTATGATGGTGAATGTATGAAGGTTCAAGTAACGCGGGGATAGCCTATTTGAGATCCTGGTTGAACCGTTGGTTATTTAGCTGTTCATCACACCATTCTGAAATGTACGGAATTGGGGTGTAACAGTAACTGTCCGGGTTGTGGACTGTACTCTGCTTTAGCTATTTATATACGTTTGTTTCTCTCTCATTGTATTTAAAATTGTTCCCCCTTTAATAGATGCATTATTCTCTTTTTAAGTTTGGTCTCAAACATCACTTGTGCTTATAGTGTGTTAATATTACAGTTTTTACTTTTATCCTATCTCAGTTCACAATTCGTCGTGAAGGTATGCTAGTTTAGCGGACAATGCCTGAGAAGCTCTGATACCAAGTTGTCACACCCCAATTTTGTACTATTCAGAATGGTGTGATGAACCGCTAGCAAACCAACAATTCAACCAGGATCTCGAGTAGGCTATATCCATTTTATCTAAACCTCATACATCCATATTCATAATCAGAGTAAATACACAATAGCGGAAGTCTTATAGAAAAATGAACTGAGAAATCTAGATGTGATAATCATATTTAAGTAGCAAATTATTCTGTATCAACTAAGACATAAATAAATATCAATTACATGTCTTTACTAAATCCAAATAATTAAAATAAAATCTAATCGAATACGCATGAGTTGCACTCTCAAGAAGAGTCATGTGTATCCACTTCGTCTTCAACTTCCATCGTCGCCATGTGCCCGTATACTGGAGCGTTGACATAATCTTCGACGGTAGTACCTGCATCATCAACTAAAAATATTCGACGTCGAGAGGGTGAGCACACATCATGGCTCAGTGAGCAAACAAAACAATGCAACAATACATATGCATGCATTCAATTCACATCTTTGGTCTGGTTTAAAGTTTGCAATGCGCAATAGAAAGGTTTAGTGGTCAAAGGTTAACGTTTATTGACCCCTCCTCTATACACAGGGTGTGGAAGTCCGCCCAAAGGTTAACGTTTATTGTCGTCCCCATCCACCCTACCATGAACATTGTACAACAAAGGTTAACGTTTATTATTATACAGTGCCATACCAACACGTAAGCCCCTGCTAGCGAGGGCTTGCAAACTGGGCTCGCAACTAACCAATCCTAATGCCAAACAGTGTATCCAAGGCCTCATCCCAGCATCCCTCAGAATGCCCATAGAGATAGAGCTAAGGCCCCCCGGTAGAGTCAGAGACTACAAGGACTGAGACCACCTCCCCTGATACTCCACGACGTAATAGTTCTGCTAAAGTAATGGCGATACGACGATGCTAATGCACAAGACATGAGTTAGAGATAGAGCTAGAGTGCTGAGGCCCGGCCTATGACCCCTCCCCCTGATACTCGCTCGCATTAAGTACACCAACCACACACATACATCCACATGCCTATTCCTATCATCATCATCATCATCATGTTATAAACAATAATGTAAATATGCATGAAACAATTAATAGAAATATTGGATGACATGTTGAATGCACATTACAAGCATATTCACATAGAATCAAGCATAGCATTGGACTCAAGAAATAAAAATAGTTTGTTATTAACCAATTAGTTTAGGTCTTGTTTCTTCACCATTACTTGATCGTAAGTCCTTTTTCAAGCTTTAAGAATCAACTATATATCGATATTATATCACTAGAAAACCTAACCAAGTCGATAGAATTTAATTAGAATTAATTTGGACTTTAAAAAGCATGCTGCTAACTGGGGGTCGATGCTAGGGTCGGAGTCTTGATCGACCCTGGGTGCGACCACCCCTATTCTGAACTTCCCGAACACTGGGGGTTTATGCTCAGGGTCTGGTAGGGTCGATTGGCCATCGACCCCCCATGCGACCCCCTGTGGGTTTTGTCAATTTTTCTTCATTCAGTCCATTCTTCATGTTTGGGGTCCTATGGCTTGCTCCTACAGTCCATTCCACACATGTTCTATGGCCTAGAACTGTGGTTTATTCACCTATATGGCTTTCATGATTTCCCCCATGGTTTTTCATGAAAATCTAACCATGGGTGGATGATTTGGGTTCCTCCTAGATAATCCCCTCTTTATTATCTACTCTAAGGTCTTAAGAAATTCATGGAGTTAGTATCCATACCTGAAAAGTATGCTTCTTCCTCTGAATCCCTTCTCCTTGGTCTTCTTCTCCACTTTCCTTCTCTTCTCCTTCTCTTCCTTCTCTTCTCTTTCTCTCAATCCAATTAGGGTTGTAAAAGGAGTGAAAGAGGCTTAGGAACGTCCTATTTATAGAGTAGAAACTCCTAAAATAAGTCTCATTGAGAGAGAAAGGAATCCCATTGAGATTAGGAAGGTTTCCTAATTTTTGGTTCGAACTGTTTTTACCGACTACCGGGGGTCGATAGGGGGGTTGGAGATCCCATCGACCCATAGTCCTTAAAGTGTCTGACCCCCCATGTAAAACTGGGGGTCTGACTTTTATACTGGGGGGGTCCGACCCTCCCTTGCTGGGTATGCGACCCTCCCCTTATTTTGAGTGTTTTGGGTTAGTTTAATACCTGAGATCGTGATCTCCTTCACGCACGTGATCCATTTGGTTCGACCATGATGGGTAGACCTGGTTCAAGGTGGTAAAATCGGGTTAGTTTGATACGGGTCCTACATTATGGACCATGTCTAGTTTTCATAAATGGACGAAGTTTAGACGCTAACCTAGTGCAACTTGAGATGGCAGACTTCGATGTCATCCTAGGGATGGACTGGTTATCCTAGCATTCTGTGAGTTTTCTTTGTGCTGAAAAGAAGATATCATTCAAGGACAAGGAAGGAGCAGAGTTTAATTTTATGAGAACCAAACTTCCCCGTAAATGAAAACTCATTCTTTCTGTATTAAAGGCTATGAGATGCCTCGAGAAATAAGGAATTAGGTACCTAGTGTCCATGGTTGAGCTCACTAAGGAAGCACCATAATGGAAGACATTGAAGTTGTGTGTGAATTCTCGAATGTATTTTCTGAGAAATTACCAAGATTACCACCTGATTGAGCGATAGAGTTTGTTATAGATCTTATACCCGGAGCCGCACCAGTATCTAAGGCACCCTATTGAATGGCTCCTATTGAATTGAAGGAACTAAAGGTACAATTACAGGAGTTGCTGGACAAGGGTTATATCTGACCCCGTATATCACTATGGGGAGCACCACTATTGTTTGTGAAAAAGAAGGACGATAGCGTTCGACTTTGCATAGATTAACTGGAATTGAATAAGCTCACAATCAAGAATCGATATCCATTGCTTCGGATCGATGACTTATTCGACCAGTTGTAAGGTACCAAAGTGTTCTCCAAGATTGATCTCCGGTTAGGACACCATCAGTTGAAGATCAAGGAAGGTGATATTTCGAAGACAACATTCAAAACCAGATACGGACATTACAAATTTCTAGTTATGTCTTTTGGATTGACTAATGCACCTGCAACTTTTATGGAACTCATGAATCGGGTATTCTACGATATGCTAGATACATAGGTCATTGTATTTATAGATGACATCCTAGTCTACTCCAAGGACAAAGAGACTCATATAACAAATCTTAGAGCCGCACTGTAGCGACTAAGAAAAGAAAAGCTTTACGCTAAATTTACTAAATGTAAATTCTGGTTAAATGAAGTCACTTTCTTAGGTCATGTTGTATCAGCTGAAGGAATTAAAGTGTATCCCAGCAAGATTGAAGCTATTGTGAAATGGAAAACACTTAAGAATGTTGTAAAAATTAGAAGTTTCTTGGGTTTAGTTGGGTATTATCAACGATTCGTGGTAGATTACTCTAAAATCATCGTACCTCTCACCAGTCTGACTAAGAAAGGGGAGAAGTTTGTTTGGACCAACAAATGTGAAGAGTGTTTCCAAACATTAAAGGCCAGACTGATATCGGCTCCCATCTTGACTTTTCTGATCCTAGGATAACCATTTACCTTGTACACTGATGCTTTTGGGTTAGGTTTGGGTTGTGTTCTCATGCAAGGAGAGTAAGTAATTGCGTATGCTTTAAGACATTTAAAGACACATGAAAGGAATTATCCCACTCATGACTTGAAGGTAGCAGCGGTGGTACATGCTGTCAAAATATGGAGACATTATTTGTATGGAGAGAAATTCCAGATTAAGTCAGACTATAAGAGTCTCACTTATCTCTTCAATCAGAAGGAGTTGAACATGAGACAGAAAAGATGGTTGGAGTTGCTAAAGGACTACGATTGTGATATCCAGTATCATCCAAGGAAGGCTAATGTAGTTGTTGATGCACTAAGTAGAAAAGCAATGACAAAATTTCAGGAAGAAGCTAGCACAAATGCTGCAATGTATGTCGCAAGAAGAATATTCAATTGTGGCAATGAGCAGTTCATGATTGATAAACTAGGTGGATTGATTGACCTAGGGTTTATTCATCAATTTTCAAACATGTTTGCTACATTGAAGATTTTACCTGATTTGATAGACAAAGTGAAAGCAGCAATTCAATCAGACTCCTATCTGAGGACAATATAAGAAGATCTGAAAAAAGGTAGGACTACTCCTGATTTCACTATGGACTTTGAAAAGGTACTAAGATACAAAAGGAGAGTGTGTGTTCCCGAAAGTGAAGATTTAGACATCAGACACAGACTAATGAAAGAAGCCCATACTACTGCTTATTCAGTACATCTTGGGAGTATAAAGATGTATCATGATCTAAAGAAACTATATTGGTAGAAGGGGAATGAAAGCGGATATAGCTAGATATGTGTCTCAATGCCTAAATTGTCAGTGAGTAAAGACAGAAAGGCAAAGACCTGCAAGCTTGTTACAACCACTACCAGAACCAGTTTGGAAATGGGACTGCATTACTATGGACTTCGTCACAGGGTTACCATTGACTCCCAGAGTAGTTGACGCAATCTAGGTAATTGTAGATCGCTTGACTAAGATAGTTCGTTTCATAGCTATACGACCTCAGTATACCTAGAGAGGTTAGCTAAGCCGTTTGTGGATAATATTGTCAGATTGCATGGTGTACTTGAAAGCATCATATCTGACAGAGATCCACGCTTTACCTCAAAGTTCTAGGAAGGATTACAGAAGGCTATGGGCACAACGTTGAAATTTAATACCGCATTTCACCCTCAGACCGATGGACAATCGGAGTGCACCATTCAGATTTTAGAAGAGATGCTCCGAGCTTGTGTAATTGATTTCAAAGGATCATGGGATGAGAAATTACCGTTGATCAAGTTTTCTTATAACAATACCTATCAAGCTACAATACAGATGTCGTCTTATGAAGCACTGTATGGTAGGAAATGTCGAACTCCTTTATTTTGGAACGAGGTTGGAGAACAGAGTATTGTTGGACCAGAATTTATCAAAGAGACTTGTCGAGTAGTCGACATTATCAAGGAAAGGGTCCGAATAGCTCAGAACCATCAGAAGCAGTATGTAGACAATCGACACCGAGCCTTGAATTCACCATAGGTGATAAGGTATTTTTTAAGATATCTCCAATGTGTGATTTAAAATGGTTCAAATAGAAGGGAAAGCTGTGTCCTAGATATATTAGACCTTATGAGATTCTGACAAGTCATGGAATGGTAGCATATCAGTTAGCACTACCACCATCGATGTTTAGTGTACATGATGTATTCCATGTCTCACAACTAAAGAAGTATGTCAGAGATCCAACACACGTGTAAACGATGGATCCACCAGATTTAACTGAAGATTTGATGTTTGAAGTGGTACCTTTTGAAATCACTAGTTGGAAAGTTCAACGTCTTCGCAACCACGACATCTATTATGCTAAGGTTACTTAGAGAAGCCAAGATGTAGAAAAAGTCACAGAGGAAGAAGAAAATGCTATGCAGAAGCAATATCCTCACCTATTTGACTCGGAATGTATGTGTAAATTTTGAGAATGAAATTTATGTAAGGGGGGAGTTGTAAGACTCGCACTCCACTAACCGGTCTAACCATGTCATGCTAGATCTTTCCATCATTGCTGGATCGAGTGGACCAACCCTGTGAAGAAAGACCATGAGACCAGGTAAGTAAATCGACTCAGAAACACTTAAAACTAAGTGTATGGTCGATTACCTGGGTAGGTATGGTCGACCATACGATGAAAAATAAAGACCTTTAATAATTAAACATACGGTCGATGCTTTTAAGCGTATGCTCGATGGATTTTGCGACCGTACCTCAGGCCCTACGACCCCAAATCAGACTTCGAGTTTGGAAACTTTCCAAATAAAAGGGGGATCTCTTTCTTATTGTTGGAAAACTCTATATGGAGAGTTTCTCTCTATATAAAGGACATTCCTCAACTCTTTTTCACTCTTTTGGAACATTATCAAACCCAAAAGGTAGAAAAAGAAGAAAAGGAGAAGGAGAGAAGACTAAGAAGAAGGTTGTGCATAGAAGGTTTTGGCTTTCTACTGTAGGCCAAGGTATGAAACTTACCTCTGAAGATGTAAATCCTATTGAATAAGGTTTCTATTGTGGATTAGAGATGTCAAACCGTGATGACCCATGTGCTCCTTTGAGTAAATCTCAAGGATAACTATGAAAGATGGGTTTTGTAATAATGGTTAATGAGGAACTGTAAACAATGGCCATAGGATAACCTTAGGATGAACCCAAGTGAAAAGCTGAGAAATTGACTCAGGAAGAACTCGGAATGAAGGTAAATTTTGACCAGAAATCGTATGGTCGCAGCTACGGTCGACCATAGGATGACTAGAGAGTCGACCACAGTCATTCGAAAAGAATTAAGGAAACGTATGGTCGCAGGTGTGGTCGCATATAGTGCAACCGTAGGGGTCGACCGTACGTGGTATGGTCGACACAACATGAGACCATAAGACCAATTAGTTACCTATCAGTAATCTGTTTTGATTTTTGACCACTATAACATATTACACATGAATCCTAACTTAAATTCATATAATTTCTAGGTTACTAAATTAGTTCAATGGGAATTTCAAGGTTTGAAAGGAGATCGAATATTATTAAAAGGTGAGGGAACAAGACCTAAAGTAATTGGATAATAAGAAACTATTTTATTTTATTAAGTCCAATGCCATGATTGATTATATGCTTGTATGCTTGTAATGTGCATTTCACATGTCATCCAATATTACTGTTATATTCTGCTCATGTATATTTATTTCTGTTTATTGATAACATGATGATGATGATGCTAGGAATATGGATGTGATTGTGTGTATGTGGTCACTATGTTGGATGCGAGTAGAGCATCAAGGGGAGGACGTGACATTGTGGTTCAGCCTGGTCACTAGACTCTAGCTCTATCTCTACTCAAGTCTTACCCACTGACATCATCTTATCGTCATTACTTTAGCAGAATTATTACGTCATAGGGTATCAGGGGAGGTGGTCTTGAACCGTGTGGTCTTTGATTTTACAGGTGGGCCTTAGCTCTATCTCTATGGACGTATTGAGGGATGCTGGGGTGAGGCATTGGATACATTGGATAGCATTAGGATTGGTTAGTTGTGAGCTCAGTTTGCAAGTCCTCACCATCAAGGGCTTATGTGTTGGTATGGGTAGGGCATCAGGGAAAGTTTTGGCGGTGTGTGATCTAGACACTTTAGCTCTATCTCTATTCTGTGGTGGGTGCATGTGGGCCGACAATGGTATTTGATCCATTGGGCAGATTCACACACTCGGGTATAGAGGTGCAGTGGCCGCCAATCCTTTCTATAGCACATTTCAAACATAAAAACTAGACCAAAGATATAATTGAATGCATGTATATATTTGTGCATCATTTTATTTGCTCACTGAGCCGTGATGTGTGTTCACCCTTTCGACGTCAAATATTTTTAATTGTTGTTGCAGGTCCTACTGTAGAAGATTACGTGAATGCGCTGTCGTATGGTCACATGGCGGCTATGGACGTAAAAGCAGTGAAAGATGCACATGATCCTTCATGCGAGTGCAACCAATGTGTTTTCTAGTAGTTTAGTTATGTTTGAGTATTGAAAGTTCTAATGGATTATTTACTTTATGTCTTGAGTTATTTAGAGATAACTAGATTAAATATTTATTTTACCACTATTAGACCTCAATTCATTGCTTATAAAGACTTTTGCTTGTTAATTTATTATCTCTGATTATTACCGTGGAATGTGTTTGGTTTGATATGGGGGATACAGCCTATACGAGATCCTGGTTGAGCTGTTGGTTTATGGATGGTTCATCACACCACTGGTTAGTCCAGAATTGGGGTGTGATAGTATCCCTTGCAAGTTTTCCATCGAGCAGATCATTGCTTCAGAGGTTGGTCTCTTTCTTCTCTTCTCCCTCTTCTCTTCGTTCTCTCCTGCTGGGCGATACTAGGAGAGAAGAGCTTCCTTCCCTCTTCTTCCTTTCTTTTTCTTCTTTCTTCTTCCTCCTCTCTGGTCATGCGTCAGAGCTCTCTTTCTCAATCTCCTTTCTTTTGGTTAGATTTGAGAGAATAGGGAGAATAAATCTCCCTTTACACAAAATCGGTAAGCCTGCTCACCAAATTGGAATAGAGACAATTCTCTTCCCTCTCTTTCCATTTTAGACTCAATCATGGATGGCTACCATGAATAAAGTCAATCTTTTTTTACCATGGAGGGAGAAAATGGATTTTTGAATAGTGGGTCCTGCACAAGGTTGGTCTCAAACCAGTTCTACACATAGGGGTGCAGGTGGACACGTGCGGTTAGTAGTCGGCCGCACGCCCTCTGCATAGTACCGGACCTCATTTTGCCAGTTCTAGGCATGTGTGCATCACACCTTTGGGGTTCGTATAAGCAAGGTCCAAGACTTCTTTTAAGGCATCCTTACGTACTCAAGTGACATAAGAGTTTCATGATTGTGTTTTAAGTCACCTCATAGTTATTCTTTCGTCTTTAGACATGCCATCATGATAGGTTCATACGTGGGAAGACCCGACACATGCCCAAAATAGATGCTTTGTAATGGGATTCGGGCATGGGTCTTGCAGTCTTTACTGATTTGTTTAACTCTTATCGTCATCCGTTATAATCCTATGGTTCCTCAAGTTTTAATACAGGTTGTAGAGATCTTGGGATTCATCAATCATTTCATTCCCTTTATTTTCATATAAGTAATTGTTTCCAATTCTTCGATTTGTCTTAATATCTACTTGTTATTTTCCATATCTACTCAAAGAATTCCCACCCTTCATGGTAGGGATTCCATTTGGTTTGTCATTTCCTCTCCTTTTAATTCATTCCTCAAGACACAAATCATGTGGGTTTTCAAAGATCTCAATCAGTTCTTAATATTTTTTTCCAATTGAATCTTCCAACAATATATTACATAACTTATGGTTCCTAAAACTTCACATTTCACATTCTCATAGAAGTGGTACTTTAATTCTCCATGTAGCCTAAGATCAATTTCTAGTTGCATGAATAAAACACAAAATACTATTCGAAGGTTGAACAAAATACCTCTCAGAACGGCAAGGGCATTGTTCCTAATCCCTGCTATGAACAGCTGGTTTCCTTCTGGTTGAGGTGTTTGGCTCACCAGGTATGGGCACTGACTCATGGTATGGCCCACCCTGCGGCAAATAGAGCATCTAAAAGAGTAAGGAGCAAAATCCCAGCGTACAAGGACTCGAGGTCATCTCAGTAGTTAAACACACCTGTGAATTTCTTCGGTTCCCTTCTCTCCACAACAGGGGCGGCCATCGGCTTGTGCAATGCTTCTCTAAAAACATCCCAGGTGATAACACCATGGTGTTCTCGTAGTACTGGTTGTACTCCCAACCACTAGACGTAAGGTTCGCCCTCCAATTGGTAGGTGGCACACATGACCTTAAGTGCATCCGGTAGTTGGAGGTTTCCCATGACCTCAACCATATTCTGGACCCAGTTCTGTGACCATTTTCTAGAGTCACTTCCTCTGGTAAACCATTCAGGCTGTTCTTTTACAAATATGCTCATAGCCTTCAGCCTAGGGCTATTGTTTGAACTAGATGCACCATTCTGAGAAGAGTTTGATGCCATAACTAGAATGTTGCGTTAGGACATGGGAAAATTTAATCGTTAGTTGCATCACGAATAGAATGTTTCAAAGATAACATCATGCAATGGAATAGGTAATGCTCAAGGTCAGCAATAATGAATCAATAAGGGCATTGAAGATGTACTATCAAACAAACATCTAATCAGAGCGAGAACATTGAAAGAAAAGAATAGGACATGTGGCTGGGAAAATGCACATATTGGTCATAATACCTTTTCTTTGAGGTTTCTTAGGTGCTTCAAGGCTAGCACTTTTCTCATTCATCATCAAATCACTTCAGCAAGGTAACATTCGTATCAATTTCTCATTTTCTGCCCTAAACACATTTTCGTTTCGAATCCTGGGGTAATATTCTCTGTAATAGCTTAAAATAATGGGGCTTCATTCCGAAATCACTTGAAGTAGTCTCTATCATACTTATCTTTGCCTTTGCATTTCATTTTTATTGACTCAAGTTAGTCAGTCACATTTATCACATTTTCTCAAAACTTAAAATCAAGTCTGCTCATTATTTGTTTCTCTTATCACATTGATATGTTTGTTGTCAAGACTTCTACATAAATCATTCAACATCAATTTAAAGATATTAACTCCTCGAACAATGGTTTCTTTTTTACTTTCGTCTTACAACATATAATAGGCACCACTTAAGATCTCTTTTACCATTATGGTATATGGGTGCACTTATCTATTCTTGTATTTTTAACTCAACTTCTTTTTATGATAGATTTCTTTCCGTTGAAAACTGGACCGGTTGCAATGACCCCTCCAAACATTTTGTTTTATCGTAGAAAGGAGTCATCCATTGCAGGGGCAATCATGACTTGCATCGTCTGAGTCTTCAGTGTATAACCAACAACAATTTCAGTTAGTAGAGGTGGTTAGAAATTGGCATTGTTTTGAAAGTAGACTGGTTGAATCAGGTCAATATGTGAGATGCGATGAATTAGAAAGGTTTGCGGTTCGTTAAGCATTCACAGATATGGGTTGGTTACTAGTTCTCCAATATCAGATACCTTTACGTTCTAACCTTGTAAGGTAGTTCTATTTTAATCTTCAGGTAGAACAAGGTATAGCAAATGGTGCAGATGATTCGTCTTTATGCATTTCCAGTTCGGTACTTGGGCGAGAAATTATTTGGACATTCATATTCTTACGCATCTCTTAGGTATCTTGGCACAAGGTGAATTAGTTTATGTGGAGCCAAAGACTCTAGTTCTAGCTGAGTGGGAGCTTACATTGATATAGGAACAGACGATGTTGGGTCCCGATTTAAGAGAAAGTAATTGTCGACCAGTTCCCAAAGTATACAGTCACATCATCCAGCACAACATTGTTCCCAGAAGCAGTCATAGGGATGCTATTATGCATTTTTACAAGTTTGTCGCTTATTGTGTTACAGTGCGACGACAGTTCTGAGAACACTGATTACTTTGGCACTCTATTCTCAGTCTAGCAGTCTTTCTTATGGGAGGTTGCTTACTCACGTATTCATTCAGCTGGAGATAGACCTTCTTCGAGATGATTGTATGGAGCGGTCTATCCATTCTGAATTTAGTTGGAATTCTCTGTCAGGCTCGACCTTCGTGATGTCGTGCTCAGTGTTGATGAGTAAAAGGAGATTCCTCGTCCAAGTCCATGATCTTAGCAATGATCAATAAAGCAAATTCAGCATAGGACAATCCCATCTTTATCCAAGATTAAGTCGGCTTCAATAGAGGATAGTAGTGATCTGACATACATCCCTACAGATTTTTCACTTGCTCAAAGCTCAAAAGATATGGTATTGGTAGAAATTGAACAAAAAGATATGCCACAACAATGAGAGGTTTACGATGATGTGTTGCAGATGATGGTTCCTCAGACTTCGGTTCTTGATGCTACGAAGCTGCAAGGTGTGTTGATAGATGCTCACACTCTTGTGTCTGAGTTACATGAGTACCATCAGAAAGTACTAATAACATTTTTGTTTATCGAGTAGTATATACTACAAGGCATCTCGGGTGTGGATTGATGTGTGATAGCTATTGAGAATGTGGCATTGCAGTTACTTGACATCAGGAATTTTCAGAAAAGAAGTGTCCGCTTGTAGCATACATTTATTTTGGTAGTCTTGTTTCTACTTCTGTCATTGGCCATACGAGATGGTGAGACAATGGTTAAGCGTAGGAGTATTCGCAAGTATGAGGTTAGATCCATAGTTGGAGTCAAGTAGGTGGAAGGAGTCAGTGGTAGCATCCTTCATCTATTTTTTAGCTTGGATCATTTGGCTTGTTCGATCAGATAAGTCTGATTTTTAGGATGGTTACCAAACTCATTTATAAGTCTATGGTTACTTGTATCATAATGTGTAAGAGTAAAGATTTCAAACTTATGTCAATCTACCCTTTCTGCTTAATTTAATGTTTCACTTGTTACGGATTATCTCATTGGGTTTATACAATATGCACTGGAGTTCTGTAGTTGTTCGTTGGTCTCAGTAGAGCAAGGGAACGAGAAAGAATCAACTCCCTGAGCTCCGAGCATGTCAGAACAACAAAGACAAGCTACTTTATAGCAGCCCAATGGAGAGTCAGGCACGCGTAACGGCTTTCGCGCGAGGCGTAGTCGCTTGTCAGGGGCGAAATGGAAGACCGAATAGAATGGCATGATACCTTTGTTCTCCAACCTTATTCATTCAATAGGGTGCGCATTCACTTCTCCTTCACACACACACTGATCACTTACTATACCACAAAAAACGATACGAGAAATTCGAAAAAACTCATATACAGAACGAGGGCGACCAGTGAAAATACATCGGTTTCTTACTCGTGTAAAGGAACTCTTTCTTGGCAACTTGGACAACTTATAATGATGTTTGTCCCGCATATCAGACGGAAGATCGGGATCTTTACAAAAGGCTTTATAAAGCTTTCGTCTCAATTCATATTTAGCCAAAAGCAATCTACATTTATGATCTCGTATATTTTGCTTCTTCGACAACTTACTGAGTTTGCCCCTCATCTTTTTGCAAAAAGCCGCTCCACGGTGGTAAAGTCTCATCTTGTGTGTTGGCCGAAGTGACAATAGTCACATTGAACCCTCAACGATGGCTATACTAGAGAAAGAATTTTATCAAATCGATACGAGATCCAAGAATCTCTATTTTATAAAGGGGGAATGCCCCTGAAAGAGAGCACTTTGGATCTATATTCAAAACAGATTCAAAACGATCCTAGGGATAGCATTCCCTATAGAAAAATGCAAACCGAAGATTACCGATAAGCCAAATGCTTCGCAAACCACCGGTATATTTTGTTGCACTTAAATCACCCTCGTGAAGAGGCGCACTCCGATACTATTAATGTCCAATAGCTTTGTCTACAGTTTATTCTAAAATGGTGTTTTATTTTGTTCACCTAATAACAGCATTTATGTTTCATATTACATGGATTGATTGTGGCATAGCATGATATGCTCTGTTTCCAACTTCTGGTATCAAAGTATATTGGATTGATAGTGGTATAACTTGATGTGCTCTAATACCAAACCTCTGTATCAGAGCACTATTGATCGTTAGTGGAATAATGCGATGCGCACTGATACCGAAGCAGTAATACCCCCGTTCCCGTCGTATCGATACTATGGAATGCAATGGGATCTCTCCATCCTATCAGGGCACAAGAAATCCCCTTCCAAGATTACACAATCACGGTATTCAATAAGTCAAACCAAGCATAATAATTGTCAAAGTAAATTTATCATCTTATTTTAAAACATAGAATTATCCAAACTGAAAGAAAGTAAATTAGCAGAGGACTTACAATTTAAAACCATTAAATCAATAGTTGACAAATTGCTAGTTAAATCCTATATAATTATTCATTTAATGTTACAACCGTAAATGAAATCCAACATCCAATTATTCCAAAACAATTATTCCAAAGAAAATTGTTTCCAACCAATAAATATTATTCATAGTTTATTTGCTGCATAAACCCAAAATAAATAGAATAGTCCCAACTGAAAGAAGAAAACATAGGCACAACCTAAGCCCATGCTCAGCTCTACGAAATGCTTCGAGAATCAGACAACATCCTCCTCAGGCTCAGAGTCTTCATCTTCCACACCAGACAGACTACAACTGGAAGAGTCATGAAAAGTACCCTACAATATCTAAAAGAGTTTGTGCACACAGGGTAAGCTCAACCACCGAGCTTAGTAAGAAAACTAAACATGCAACATAAAATATGCATACACTATAGCTGTAAGTGCCAGCTCAAGACAACCCATACACGGAGTCTCTAGTCTATACAGGTCATCCATCCCCATCAGATGATACTGCCTCACTCGGCATACAGTACCACCCCCAAGTATGGGTACGTCGTTGAGGTATAGGTCTGTATTATGGTGGTCGTCTGTCCACATCTCATCCCAAGTCCACCTCATTGCACTTGAGGAGATGATAATCCCACTAGTCGACTCGCCCGTCCATCGACACTATGCCGGGTATGGGGAGCATCACAGCTATGTTCATACCACCTTTTTATTGCACCCATACCATTACATAACCCCCTAATTTCTAGGGGTACAGCTATCGGGTTATTTATGTTCAACTAATCATGTCCACCTAATTACTCATATTATTAGGCCATAACTTTGCCAAGCTTCCGACCCCATCCGGTCCCCACTTAGGACATCGTGACTTGGCTAGGTTACATATGGTCAGTGCAAAGCAGCACCAGTAGGAAGTGGTGCAAGCATCCCATACCAATCACCTTCCTCCTTACTGACTTAACCAGACATCATGAATCAACAAGACTAGCTCTACCTTTCATGGAGAGGTTACGAGGCGTCTCATTCCACCCAGCTTTCAAACTACTATGGGTTTCACTGATTGCACACAAGAGACTTCATATGCATGAGCAATAATACAGTTTATTGGGTGGTATGTTATCACATACAAAAGCATGTTATCAATCTTATAACATCACTCAACATAATTCAAAAGAACTAGTCTACCAAACAAAGGTTTAGTTTCCTTATAGTAATTTAGAGAATAACTCCTCAGCAAGCTGCTCGAGTCATTATCTACCAGGGTTCTCGTAGCTAAGGATTCAACATCATAAACAATAATATTTGTTAATAAATTATTCAATAGAATTAATTAAACTTCTCTTTTAGTTCACTATTCGGGTGTTCATAACTTAGTAGCTTATCTGATCTTCAATGCCTTCCATTCACTGTTTGCTTATCATGCTATAACATCTAGGGTTCATTACTAACTTCATTTATTACTATTGATAACCCTTGGGTATATCTACACTTGTAGGGAACCTGTTGTCCATAGGAGTCAAGTGTTATCAGTCTCAATCCTCCATAAGACGGCACACTCGCTAGCAAGGTTTTCCTACTAAATGTTTTAATACTAAGAATGACTTCTTATCACAAAGTCATGGGTTCTATCATCATACAGGGTCTGGTTTCACATCCCTAAGGTTCTTTATATGATGTCTAAGGTTACTTGTCAATTGACATATAAACAACAAGTTACATTATGGTGTAATTGGTTGAAATATCCTACGTAACACCTAAGAGCATCTAATTTTGCACATTTAAACCTATAGGCAAGCCTATAGAAGTCCTACAGAGTCACTAACCAAAGATGGTCATTAACAAAGGTAAGAATCTCGTGTGGCACATGGTCGACCACACGGTCATTGGCCACTAGGTATGCCGCACATAGTCGATCGCACATCGAACCATGGCTATTTGGCAGTGTCGACACCTCAGACACTTACCTAACCTCTGTAGGGCTGGTTTCAGGTCTTATATCGTCATAACAACTAATGATTAATGAATTTGAGGTGTAAACTATCATTTATTTCCAATATTTATGATGTGCGATGAATTTTGGCATCAAGACATACAAATTTCTAGGTTCCAGCCCCTCAATAAATTCTAATAAATTATCAGGGAATCACTAGCCAAGTTTGGTCAACTTCTAGTGTCGGAATAGCATGCGGCATGTGTACGACAACACTTTACGACAACTAGGCCGTGCGGCTCATATCGACCGTATGTCAGATCTTGGCCATGTGGACTCCAAATTTCTTTTGACATGTTTCTCATATTTTTAATGCTCTATACACCAAATTTGGGCTTCAAACTCCATATCTATGTACGGGTATGGATACTGCTTCGATTCGAGAAACTGTTGAGATCTAAGATCTGGTTTTGATTCCCACAGATCCAATTTCCATATTCGGATCTTCTATTGAATCATGGTCTTGGGTCTACATTGGTCCTTTTGGAAGTATGCAAAGCCTATAATATTCTTCTTAATTCATTTGATACATTTTTTTTCATTCATTCATCAAGCCATGTACACTACCGTCCATTCCTTCGGATCTGGTAACGATAATTTACATGTTCATGGCTCTGCTATGGTTGATGGTTCATTCTTATCCTTTTTAATTATGTAATCACTCCATACATCAAGCTTTACAAATCATACCTGGGATCCAATACTCCCTCTGCCATGCTTTGCATCTTTTCATTCATTCTCATTAACAAAGAAGGTTTTTGAAGTAAGGGAAGTACTTACAGAGGGTATCCCTTTCAAGCTTTCCAGCAAGCAGATTGATGCTTCAAAGGTTGTTCTCTTTTTTTTCTTCTCTTTCTTCTCTACGTTCTCTCCTGCTGGGTGGTACTAGAAGGAAGAGTTCTTCTTCTCCTTTCTTCCTTTCTCCTTCTTCCCTTCTTCTTCTTTTTCTCTTTTCTATTTTCTCTCTGGTTGTGTGTCGGAGTTCTCTATCTTAATTTCTTTTCTTTTGGTTAGATTGAGAGAATAGAGAGAATAAATCTCCCTTAGTTCCAATTGGATAAGCATGGGAAACTATTGATGGAAAGGGGGAGGATCTTCTCCCCACCTTCCATTTTTTATCAATCAAGGTCGATTACCATGCAGGGAATCCAATTTCAATTAGTTATGGAGGGAGAAAAGACTGCTTTTTGAATGGTGGTTCCCGTACACAGTCGGTTTCCAAACTAGTTTGGGCACAGGGGATGTGGCTGGACACGTGCGGTCAGTAGTCAACTGTACCTCCTCTGCATAGTGCCGGACCTCATTTTGGTCAGCTAGTTTAGGTTCTTGCATGTCAGACTTTTTGGGGTTTGTACGGACTGGGTCGAAGACTTCGTTTAGGGAATTTTCTTATCCTTAAGTGACACAAGAGGTTCATGATTTGTGTTTTGTGTCACCTCATGATTATTCTTTCATCTTTGGACATGTCGATATGATAGGTTCGTACATGGGAAGACCCGATACATGCCCAAAATAAATGTATCGTAGCGGAATTTGGGCATGGGTCTTACATCTTGTGTGTTGGCTTTTGAAACTTTGACTATACACACAAGGAAGGGAAAATAAGAAAAGGGAAAGAAATAAGACTCTATTAGCTAATTAGATAAATCAAAGAGGGTCTAATAGTAGCACGCCACGTGTTACACAAGGGTTCTCTCAAAGATCTTGTGTGTTAGCTTTGGAAGTTTTGACTTCACATACAAGGAACAAGGATTTTAGAAAGAAATAAAGCTACAAGGAGATTCCATTAGCTAATTAAAAAGTTAAAGAGGGATTCAATAGTAGAGTGACATGCGTCATTAAATAAATATGGACACAAATCTTGTGTGTTGACATAGGAAAGTGGCTAAAATTCAAAAGAAAAGAAGAAAAAAAAAGAAGGAAAGAAGAAAAAGAAAATTTAGAAAACTTTAGAAACTAAATGGTTCCTAATTAGAGACTAATTTATAAGATCAACTCTAGGCTAATAATATGATAACACATGTCAAGATTCAATGTGCATATGAAGATTTAATTCAAAACATGAAATTGGAGAAAATTTCATTAAGGCTATTGGCAATTCATTGTGAGTTGGCAAAGGAGAGGCCTTGGGCTATAAATATGACCCAAGGGGTCCTCATAAAGAAGCATCCACGAAATTGGAGCCCCCCCCCCAATCTCCCCAAAAACGTAAGCAAGTGAGAAAAAAGAGAGAAAGAGAGAAAAAAAGAAAGGAGAGACAGAGAAAAAGAAAAAGAGGGGACAGAGAAGAAGAGAAGAAGCTTTCACCTCCACCATCTTTATCTTCCATTAAACTCCTGCAACAAGGATCTTCATCCCCATAGAGAGACAAGGTAAGTCTCCTTCCCAACCTCTATTAAAACTTCATGAATTTACATGTGCAAGAATTGGCTCAAATAGATCTTGTCATGCTTAAAAGATAGCATATCTAGATCTTACTGTATTAGCACATGCCATATTTAGATGAATCTTTTCCTATACACGTGAGAATTGCCATTTTTAGATAGAATATCTTATTTAAGGAATAATTTAATTCATGCAACACCCTAGTTGAACATACCATATTTGCACACTTGAAGACAAACTAGGAGTGAATACGTGCATTTAGGCACTCACATACTTGGTAACGAAAAAAAAAAGGAAATAAATAGAAATCTTAATAAAGAAAGATTGTGCATAACCAAACATTCCAAAAATAGAGCCAAAGATAAAGGGTAGATTTAGGACGAACCTTACCCGTCAATAACCCTAACATAGAACAAGGTTATCCCTTAGAACTAGAACAATCTCCAAAACCTTTAAAACTAGAACAAGTTCTACAATCCTTTAACCTAAAATAAGGTTATCAGCCTTTAACCTAGAACAAGGTTATCATCCCCTTAGACCTAGAACAAGCTCTAAGCCACCACCTAAAAAAAGTTACCAGATATAAAACTGGCTAAACTACGCAGATCCTAATTCTTAGTAAGAAACCCAAAGATACGTAGGCAATTTGGGAAGAACTTCCAAATACGTAAATATGGACCCATGACCTACTTGGACTATCAATCCATCTACAGAGGTTATTCTCTATCCATTTAGAAACTCATCAGATTCCTTAAGTCATCCATTATCCATATCCATACCCATAGAATCTTCAAGCCAATTAAGCATAAACTTCAAACTTGAACAAAGAATCTAATCAAACCAAGCATAAGCTTTAATCACACCTGAACTATAGTGGTGAACCTAATTCTTAGAAGATTCTTGTGATACGTAGGTAATCTGGAAGATTCTAGATTTGGTTCAAATCAAAAGAGTCTAACATATGAAAGGCATAGGAGACCGATCTCAATCAGACGGTTTAGATTCCTAATCCCTTCACATAACAGTAACCTGACGCTTACCCTAATCTCTGATATAGGCCAAAAGCCAATATATGGGTCATGAGTCAATAGAAGTCTTGTCTTATGATGAAACTACATTTTAAGGTCTTAGACCTTAATCTAGGTGGCGACTTTAAGTTTTTAAACCCAAGGATGTCATCTGAATTCCCTCACATGAGTGACTAGAGAACCTACCTTTGAGCCTGTTCGTGCCACCTTTACTGAGCCAATGGAAACCATGAGTGATAGCCTAAGATAAGCTCAAAACCAAATGGAGACTAGAATGTCCAACATAGAAGAGACTATAAACATGATGGTTGTCAAGATGAAAGACATACAACAACAGCTACATATCCAAGGGCCAATAGCTGAAAAGGTAGATACGTCACTCCCAAAGGATCTGAAAACTCTTAAGCAAATGATGCCTCAAGTGATTCTGAACCCCATATTTAAAGGTAAAGAGGAAGCCATATATATAAAACCCCAAGTCAACCGAAAGGACCTTACATTGCAAAAACCTAAGGAAGAAGAGGACCCGCTAAAAGGCAAGCTGAGCCAGATTCTGAGAGGAATGAAGGGGGTCAAGAGCCAAATCATCAATGCTGAAGGGCTATGTTTCTTCCTAGATGTAAAGTTACCCTTAAAATTCAAGTGGACCTTTGAGAAGTTCGATGGGACGGGAGACCCTATAACCCACCTGAGATCATTCACCAGTCTACTCAAGGAAGGACAGGGATTTACCAATGAGTAATTATTGCAAGCATTTCAGTTCTCTCTTACAGAAGGAGCCCATAGATGGTTAATGAATCTAAAACCAGCCCAAGTCCATTCATGGTCAGATATTACTAAGGCATTCGTGGGTTTCTACTCCTACAATAATAAAATTCAGACTCACCAAAGATAGTTAGAAACCATGGTACAAACGCTAGGGGAAGGATTCACAGCATACTTAACTAGGTTTAGAAATGTGGCAGCACTGCTATGGGACAGACCTTCTGAAAGAGATCAAGTTCAGATAATGATGAGAGGCCTGATTGGGGCATACAACATGTACATCTTTCGACAGGCCATCTTATCATTTGAAGGGCTCATCGTAGCAGGACAACAACTAGAAGATACCATTACTCGAGGGGACATACTACCAGCAAAGGTAGAAAAGGTAAAAATGGTTCCAAACAGAAGAGCATACCCATTGAGGAACTCAATAAGTCAGCCAGTGAAGTAAGTTGCCAACACCAATCTTGAGTCACTGATCGTAGGGAATACAAGTTACACTCCTTCTCCAAGGGCGCCAATGAGAAAGTTTACCAATCTGGGCATGACCCAAACCAAAGCCTTCGAGAAGTTATTACAAGCTGGAAATTTGATGGTACTAGAGTCCCAACCACTTCCAAATCCGCTCCCACCAAACTTTAAAATGGAGCTATTTTGTAAGTACCATAACTAGCAGGGACATGACATTAAGAATTGTTTCACCTTGAGGCATGCCATCCAAGACCTGCTAAATTCTGAAAAGTTCAAGGTCCAACCTCCATAAGCGTCACAACGTCAACTTCTTAAAATGGGGTGACACATGGTCAAATCTTAATTGAAAGATAGAGATCTTCTTAAAGGAAATAGTGATGATGAAGTTCAATTAACAAGAAGTGGAAAAAAAGAGTGTTCCGAGTCAGATACCTAGAAAGACTCATGGCATTCAGTAGTAGAAGAAGACTCATCCGAGGAAGAAATAGAAGGTACTTGTAATTTCCTTGAAATGGAGTTCGTAGTCCCTAAAGTCAAAATGGTAGAAATCAAGATAGGGAAGAACTCCAAAGATGTCACAACTGATTGCCACATAAACACTGGAAAGGATAGTCAAGAGACAGAATAGAGCACAATTGATGACATCTCTCTTGATGGGCTCCAAATCAACAACATCTTGGCCACAACAGAGCCAGCCTAGTAGATTTGGACTGGGGTACACCCCTACAGAAGAAGACTTAAATCTGATAGGGAGAAACAGAGGTGGGCCAATGAAGTTTTCTAAAGGCTTGAGAGGAGGAAGTATAAAAATCATAGGTAGTTCAATAGTAGTCCAATAAGCACAACAAGCCAGAACAATGTGGCAACCTCAAAGAACCAACTAACGGTCTATCAAGCATGCTTTGACAGTCTAAGCAGCATAGAAGATGTCCAGTACTCAAAGACTCTTAATGGATACTTTGTCAAAGAAGGTGATGACCACATCTTTTCCGGGTTCCTAGAACGTTTGTTCAACATGCACCTTCAAAAACATGTACCTAAATTTGAGATATTCAATAACTATATCATTGATTGGGAGGAGATTGAGCGGATGAAGATCCAAGAGCAAGAAAAAGATCAGAAGTCAGAGACGGAGACCATCGACATCGGCAACCTGTTCGACGATGACCAAGTGTTGATATTCGCTAGAGAAGATCAAGATGAGAGTCCAGACTTGCAGTAATTCATCCTCCCCATTAACGAAATAATCCCGAATTGGAGTTACCCAAATGGTTTGTCATGTAACCTATATAGTATGGCCATGTCTGGTCTCAGACTAATCGAGTCCTTAGATAAGGTTGAGTCATTTAAATGCTTTGAATCCATTCTGAAAGGAACCACCTCCTCTGTACCTCTATTTTTGAGCATAAATAAAGATCATATTTCCAATTATTTTGTGTCTACTTCTTCCTTTCTAGGCTCTTCAAACTCTAACTTTGAAAAAGATGAGAATGATGAACCACCTCTCAAAATAGTTCAATCCATCCAAACCTCAGAAGGCAATAAGGCTCAACCAATCAGCAAAGACTTCAAGACGATCAATCTCGGTTCAATAGATCAACCTTGATAGATAAAGATCAGAGCAACCTTGATAGAAGAGGAAATCAATCCGATGATAGAGCTACTGAAGGAATTCCAAGAAGTGTTTGCCTAGTCCTATGAAGATATGCTTGGAGTAGACCCTGAAGTTGTGCAACCCAAGATACCTCTATTTCTGAAAGCAAGGCCACACAAACAAAAATTGATGCAGGATTTCTTGAAGTAGAAAAATACCCAGAGTGGTTAGCGAACATTGTGGTTGTACCAAATAAGGATGGAAGACTAAGGGTATGCGTGGATTACCGAAACCTGAACAAATAAGCCTTAAGGATGATTTCTTGCTACCCAAGATCGACATTTTAGTGGACAACACAGCTGCACATGCACTACTATCATTCATTTATGGATTCTCAGGATACAATCAGATCAAGAAGGCACTAGAAGACAAAGAGAAGCCTTCCTTTACAATAGATTGGGGCACATATTGCTATATTGTGATGTCGTTCGGCTTAAAGAATGCTGGGGCAACCTACTAGAGAATGGCCACCACAATCTTGCATGACCTGATCCATAAAGAAGTTGAAGTATATGTGGATGACATGATTGTGAAATCCTTTACCAGAGAGGGTCATATCCCGGCACTAAGAAAGTTCTTTGAGAGGATTAAACACTAAGATAAGGCTCAACCCACGGAAGTGTGCATCTGGGGTAATGGCAGGCAAGATGCTTGGTTTCATGATCAGTCAAAGAGGAATTGAAATTGATCCAACTAAGATAAAGGCTATTTCTGAGATGCCACCTCCTTAAACAGAAAACAAGTGAGAGGATTCCTCGGAAGGCTCCAGTACATCAACAGATTCATTGCCCATCTTACTGCAACGTGTGAACCAATCTTCAAGCTCCTAAGGAAGAACTAGCCCAAGGAATGGAATCCCCAATGCAATTAGCATTTGACAAGACCAAGACATACTTACTGAATCCACCAATCTTAGCCCCACCAGTACCAGGAAGACCACTAAATCTTTACTTGTCAGTGTTAGAAGACTCCATGGGATCAATGATAGCTCAACATGACTCAGATGGAAAAATAGAGAAGGCCATATACTACTTAAGCAAGAAGTTTACAGGCCATGAGGCCAACTACATACCATTGGATAAAACATGTGTGGCCCTAGTCTGGGTGACAAAGAGATTGAGCCATTACATGCTGTCATATAAGGTCGTACTCATCTCAAGAATAAAGTACCCTCTGAAATACCTATTTGAGAAGCTAACATTGGCAGGGAGACTAGCAATATGGTTACTATCATTGTCTGAGTTCGATATCAAAGGCACCACATAGAAATCTATCAAGGGGAGTGTGATTGCAGAACAGCTATCAGTCCTACTGATCGAAGACAATCTCAGACACTTAGAAGATGTGTTCCCCGATGAAGAAGTTCATACTATCCAAGAAGAAAAGAAGGACGACACGTGGATAATGTTCTTCGACGGAGCACCAAATCACATGGGATGTGGAGCTGACATCGTATTCATAGATCTAGAAGGAGCATTTGTGCCATTCTTATTCAGATTGGACTTCAAATGCACAAATGACATAGTAGAATATGAGGCGTGCATCACGGGACTAAAAATAGCCTTGGCCATTGGAGTCCAAAAACTGAAGGTCTACAAGGATTCCTCCATAGTTATCTACCAAGTCAGAGGAGATTGGAAGACCAAAGATGAGAAATTGGTGCACTATCAACAGTATAAGATAGCCTTCGTTCAGGAGTTCACAGAAGTAGAATTGGATTACTCCCCAAGAGACACTAACAAGTATTCTGATGCATTGGGAATGCTGGATTCAATGATTAGCAATGTGGGATGAATCAAACCACTAATCATAGAAAAAGGACATGATCAGTTCACTCAGAGGAAAAAAAATGCACTGACAACAAATGGACGACCATGGTTCACCCCCATCATAGATTTTTATCAAGGAAGGAAAGTACCCAGTAGATGCTTCAACAGCTGAAAAGAAGTCTTTAAGACGATATGCCTCTCAGTTCATACTTTGTAAGGACATCTTGGACAAGAGATCCTACGAGGGTGTACAGCTGGTCTATGTAGACAAAGAACAAGCACGAGATGTCATAGAGTAGATCCATCAGGGAATTTGTAGACCACACATGAATGCCAGAATGCTAGCAAAGAAGATCCTCAAATGGGTTACTACTGTAATGCAAGGGAAACTAAGAGTATAGAGTTTGTAAAGAAGTGTCACAAGTACCAAATCCATGCTAATCTGATACATGTGCCTCTGACAAAATTATATACTCTCAGCTCTCCATGGCCTTTCTTAAACTGGGGCATAGACGTGATTGAAAAAGTATATCTGTAAGACCCGTATCGAACTAACCTGGTCTTACCACCTTGAACCAGGTCTACCCATCATGGTCGAGCCAAATGGATCAAGTGCGTGAGGGAGATCACGATCCCAGGTATTAAATTGACCCAAAAACACTAAAATAAGGGGGAGGGTCACATACCCAGCAAGGCAGGGTCGGACCCCTCCAGTATAAAAGTCAGACCCTGAGTTTTTAACCTGGGTTCAGACATTTTAGAACTAGGGGTCGACGGGATCTCCGACCCCCTCATCGACCCCCAGTCTATTGACAGAAACCGTGAATTAGGAACTTTCCAAATTTCAATGGGATTCTTTCCTAATCTCAATGAGACTTATTTTGGGAGTTTCTACTCTATAAATAGGACGACCCTAAGCCTCTTTCACTCTTTTTAGAACCCTAACTGGATTGAGAGAAAGAGAAGAGAAGGAGAAGAGAAAGAGAAGAGAAGGAAAGTGGAGAAGAAGATCAAACAGAAGGCTTCAGAGAGACAAGCCTAATTCTCAGGCATGGATACTATCTCCATGTAATTCTACAGACCTTAGAATAGATAGTGAAGAGGGAATGATCTAGGAGAAACCCAAATCATCCATCCATGGTTAGGTTTTCATGGAAAATCATGGGAAAAATCATAGAAACCATGTAGGGGAATAAACTATGGTTCTAAGCCATAGAACATGTATGTAATGGATTGTAAAAGCAAGCCATAGGACCCAAATACGAAGGAATGGACTGTAGGATGAAAAATTGACTAAACCCACGGGGGGTCACATGGGGGGTTGATGGCCAATCGACCCGACCAGACCCTAACAATTGACCCCCAGTGTTCGAGAAGTCCAGAATCTGGGTGGTAGCACCCAGGGTCGATGGAACATCCGACCCTGGCATCGACCCCCAGTGAACAACATGCTTTTTAAAATCAGAATTAATTCTAATTAAATTCTATCGACTTGATTAGGTCTTCTAGGGATATAATATATTTAGTTGATTCTTAAAGCTTGAAAGAGGATCTACGATCAAGCAAAGGTGAGGGAACAAGACCTAAACTAATTGGTTAATAATAAACTGTTTTATTCTTGAGTCCAATGCCATGACTGATTCTATGCATGTATGCTTGTTATGTGCATTCAACATGTCATCCAATATTTCTATTATTACTGTTCATGCATATTTAATTATTGTTTATAACAGGATGATGATGATGATGATATGAATAGGCATGTGGATGTATGTGTCTGGTTGGTGTGCTTGATGCGAGCGAGTATCAGGGGGAGGTGTCATAGGCCGGGCCTCAGCACTCTAGCTCTATCTCTAACTCAAGTCTTGTCCATGGACATCGTCGTATCGCCATTACCTTAGCAGAACTATTATGTCATAGGGTATGAGGGGAGGTAGTCTCGGACCGTGTAGTCTCTGACTCTACCAGGGGGCCTTAGACCTATCTCTATGGATGTATTGAGGGATGCTGGGGTGTTGCCTTGGATACACTGTTTGGCATTAAGATTGGTTAGTTGCAAGCCCAGTTTGTGAGCCCTTGCCAGCAGGGGCTTACGTGTTGGTATGGGCAACGGGTACAGCAATAAACATAACATTTGCATGTACATTTTCCATAGTGGGTGCATGTAGGAAGACAATAAACGTTACCTTTGGGCGGCTTCACACACTCGTGTATAGAGGTGTGGTGTCAATAAACGTGACCTTTGGCCACCTATCCTTTCTATAGCACATTACAAACTTATTTACCAGACCAAAGATATGAATTGAATGCATGCATATGTTTGTTGCATTATTTTGTTTGCTCACGAAGCCATGATGTGTGCTCACCCTCTCGACATCGACTATTTTTAGTTGATGATCCAGGTACTACAGTTGATGATTATATGAGTGCTCTGGTGTATGCGCGTATTGCTGCAATGGAAGCCGAAGAATTAGTGGATACGCATGACCCCTCATGCGAGTGCAACTCATGCGTATTCTATTAGAATTTTATTTGAATTTATAAAGGGATGTAATTAATATTCTATTTATTTATGTCTCAGTTGATATAACAGTAACTTGATATTTTAATTATGATTATTACAGCTAGATTTCTCAGTTCATTTATTATAAGACTCCCGCTATTGTGTATTTATTCTGATTATGGTTGTGGATGTACATGATTTTATTTTTAATGGATATAGCCTATTAGATATCCTGGTTGAACCGTTGGTTTATTAGCGGTTCATCACACCGTTCTGAATGGTGCAGAATTAGGGTGTGACAACTTGGTATCAGAGCATCTCAGGCTTTATCTGTGAAACCGTATACTTCCACAAAAGGTCGTAAACTGAGATAGGATAAAAATTTAAAAGATGTAATAGTAACACACCATAAGCATCTATGTTGTTTGAGACTAAACTGAAAGAGAATAATGCATCTATTATATGAGAAACAAATTTATATACAACCAAAAAGAAGAACAAATGTTTATATATATATGATTAAAATAGAGTACAGTCCACAGTCCAGACAGTTACTCTGAAATACAAAAAGAAAAATAAAAGAAGTACATCAAGAAGCTGGAGGTGATGGGGGAGGCGGTGTCTCACGGTCTCTATCATAGTCCTCAGCATAGACTCTAGTCAACCAAGCTATCTGAGTCTGGGTCGTCTGGAGACTAGCGGTGAGATCATCCACCCGCTGGTCAGTCTCACGCTGAGCATCCCTCAGCTCTCCCATCCACTGATCCGATATGTGCTGAGCAGCTAGAAGCTCTCCCACCCGCTGATCCGACACGCACTGAGCAACCAGAAGCTCTCCCACCCGCTGATCGAACGAGCGCTGAACCTCTAGAAGCTCTCCCATCCTCAGGTCAGACATACGCTGAGCCTCTCGTATCTCGTGCAATATCCTCATCATGTCATCAGATGGAGAATACGAAGGACCAGCTGCATGCGAAGGACCAACTGAAGAAGGCGGACCAGCTCCAGTAGCATGAGTAGGTGGTGGAGGAGGTATGGCATCTACATCCATGTATAGCCGATCGTCATCATCCCGATGAACCCCTGCTCTGCGGCTGCTACTGCTGCCTCAGCGTCAGCCATCTCCACTCGAGTGCGAGGGCTTACGATCGCGTTTCTCTCCTCATCGCTGACTTGGGCATCCCGCATGCCCATCTTGCAAATGGCCTCCCAATCCAGAGGCGATGAGAATGATTTCTCCTGAATCTTCTCATCCAATAAATCAACCCCCCAGGCGGGTAAGCGAGGTAGTGATCATGCGTCCATAAGGAAGGTTGCCAGTGTGACTGGGCAACGTAGCACTGATCATCGTCCGCATGATAATGTAGGGAAGGCAGACGGGTTGCCTAGTGCATTTGCAGTACAGCAGGTACTGGGTCAACTGGGAGACCCTCTCGTAATGGCCACTCTGCGGTATCAGGTTATGCTGAATGATCTTGCAGTATACTCGTGGATCTGAACGTAGATAACTCGCTTTCATCTCCCAGCGATCAGGTCGGATGAGCTGACTATCGATCTCAGCCCTCATCTGTAAAGAAAATAACTGGGGCTCTCCAGGAGCACAGAACACTAAGGGGCCAGCATAGGAAATGCCCAACAAGTTGGCCAGCTGCCGATAATCAAATGAAACATCAACCCCCTTGACGTAGCTGGTAATCCGAAGCTCACCACCCCTCTCAACATCATTGTAATCTCCCACCACCTGGAGATTACAGTAGAACTGGCGTACCAAGTCAGGACGGGTACACGCGTCATAGGTGATGACGGGAAGTCATCCCATATCACCAAAGGCCCCCTCCACATTGAACAAGGCTATGCTAGCCAAGTCCACTTTGCGGCCTCCCTCTACCTTCTTGCGAGCATAGTGGGCATACTGTGTCTCGGCTTCATTGGAACGGAAGCGAAGATGGTCGCGAACTCTGGGTACCTTGGTACGAGCCATAGTATCTATAAATAAGAAAGAAAAACAAATAATGGCTTAGTAGAGAGTAAAAATCCAAAATTTCGACATAATAACGACGTAAATTGGGCAAAAGCCTCACTTTTCACCCATGCACGTGGGCAGGAGGACTTACATAGATCCTAAACTATCCTGTGGAACTCATACATTCGGAAATTTCAACTAATTAGATTGAATTGTAAGAAATTTCAAGAAATTCAAAATCTCAAAAAATTAGGGCAAAAAGTGTAAATTTCTAGTTTCTCGATAACCAACCGATGAAACTCAAATATTTTTTAGGGCTTTCATTCCTCGAGTCACCAACAACAAAATCCCCCAATAAAAATTGAATTTTTATGGTTGGAAAAAATTTAATTTGAAAAATACGAGATATACAAGCAAAAACCTAGGTAAAGAAACCTAAAAACATGAAAAGGTAGAAGACATACCTGTAGCGGAGGTGTAGACGACGAAACAAGGAGTTCAAACCACCAACGGATCGGAGTTGTCACTGTAGCAACTCAGAGGGACGAGTCGAGTCGAAGCGGAGAAGAAAGAATGGGAAATGGACTTTGAATCGGAACTTAAAAATCTGATTTTTAGTCCAGGGGTCGAAAAATTCGATTAAAACAATCGACCCACCCATCGACCCCCGCATCGAACCTCGGCTCTCAGGAATCTGATAGAGAACCAGGGGTCGCACCCTGGGTCGGACATCCTCCGACCCCCCCCCCCCATCGACCCCCGGCTCTCGGGAAGAATGGGTGATTTCTCAGGGTCGGACACCCATCAACCCTGTAGTGAAAACATAGCATTTTCGACAGAATGATCTGAAAATTTTGAAATTTGCAATTATTAGTGGTTTTAAAATATGAGAATGAAGTATTTAATGATTGTCTCTCATGTTCACTGATTTCAGGCAATCCCACTATCAGATTAATTAATGGCGAGACGCAGAGCAACCAGATAGAGCCGTAACTCTATCCCACCACCACCACCTGTGGGGGGAGATAACCAGACATACCCAAAAATACAGGGGAACATGAACACGGCATCGTCCGTCATAAATGGGCAGACAAATCCTACAAATCTGCCAGCTCCACCAACAGACTTGGCCACAATCGTAATGAACTTGGCCTAACAGCTGCAACAGATGCAACATGCACAAGCTACTATCCAAGCTGCCATAGGCATAACTCTTCCAGCTACACAAACACCTCCAATGCCGGCTGGAGAGGCAAGCACAGCACCAGGGGGGAGTAACACAGTACCCCATGCACCTCAGACTCCTATCATGCAGGCTCAAGTACCGAATCCTGAGATAGCTCAAGGTGGATATCAATACCAACCACCTATGTATGGAGTGTATGTCCGGCAGCCACTAGATCACTCCAGACTGGTGGAGCGCTTTCTGAAACTGAATCCTAGATAGTTTAATGGCAAGCCAGCAGAACCTTTATGGCCAGCACACTGGGTTGACGAAATGGAAAGAAATTTTATGATGATGACACTAAATGAAGAAGAAAAAGTGTTGTGTGCCACCTTTATGCTGAAAGGAGATGCACACCAATGGTGGAGGTCTACCAGGACGTATTTACTTACAAAGCACACCCAACTGACTTGGGATATTTATAAAGAGACGTTCTTTGAGAAGTACTTTTCGAGAAGTTTCAGAGATTCTATGGAAAGTGAGTTCTTGAGTTTATATCAAGGGCAGATGACCGTGGATGCGTATCAACAGTGTTATGAAGAGCTGTTCTTCTTTGCACCCACTAGTATGCAAGAGGAAAACACAAAGACCCGAAGGTTCATCATGAGACTTAGGGGAAGCATCCGCGAGCACGTTCTGGGACATGAAAAGAAAATTTATAATGAAGCGGCACAATTTGCTCGAGTTATAGAATCGAGCCAGAAGGAGAGTTATTTCATGCAAAACAGAGGTATAAAAAGGCCAGCTAGAAGCTCTTATAATGGAGGGAATAACAAGACATTCAAACCCTTCCGTGCTCAAGGCTTTACCGCTGCAACCAAGACTACTCCCGTAGCTCAACAGCAACAGAAACCAATTACTAAAGGGATAAAATGTTTTAACTGCAACCAAGTGGGACATATAGCAAGGGAATGTCCTAAGCCCAAGAAGCAGCTACATCAAGGACGAGTTTACACGGTTACATCTGAGGATGCTGCCGCATCGCCTGATGTGGTCACAGGTATGACTTACATTTTTAGTTAGTTATATTACATTCTATGAGCATGTAGACTAAACCAAAACAAATCACAGGTGTCGTACCTATTAATGGCATTCCCGCCAGAGTACTTGTCACACCCCAATTCTGATCCAAGCAGAATGGTGTGAGTGAACCATCACGGAACCAACGGTTTACACCAGGATCTCGAATAGGCCGTGTCCACTCATACAAACCATTACACATAACCACAATCAGAATATAAATAATACAGCGGAAGTCTTTAAAATATAATGAACTGAGTATCTATTGATAAATTAAATAAATATTCAATTATTTAAATCCAAACATAAAATAAATATCTTTTACATCACTTTAATACCAAACGAAAATAACTGAAACGAATAACAAAATCCGATCACAGGTACACGCAGAAAGGGCACTCGCCTGAAGCGTCATGCTCGTCCTCTCCTGCCTGTACACTCAAAGTAGCAACATCACTATACGCCGGAGCGTTCATGTAGTCATCCACCGTATAACCTGCATCAACATCTAAAAACATGTATATATACAAAGGGTGAGCTCACAACTTAGCTCAGTAAAACAATCAGACAGTTTCACAATATTATGCATGAGTAACAATCAATTTTATGCTGTGGTCTGGTTTTAAGTTTGCAATGTGCTATAGAAAGGTTTGGTGGCCCCCGCACCTCTATACACGAGTGTGTGGCACCTCATGGATCACACCCCCATTGGCCCACATGCACCCATCATGGAATAGAGATAGAGCTAAGATACCCTCATACCTCCCCTGATGCTCTACCCATACCAGTACCTAAGCCCCTACTGGCCAGGGCTCGCAAACTGGGCTCACAACTAACCAATCCTATATGTCATCAATGTATGCTCTATCCCAGCACAGCCGTCTACGGCATAAAGATAGAGCTAAGGCATTCCCACACCTCCCCTGATGCCCTATCCGCAACTAACCCACTAGGATAGAAACAATACGCAGGTAGACCCTATCCCAACACAACTTCCTACGGCATAGAGATAGAGCTAAAGCATCGTGGACAAGCCATCGTCGACTCGAAGACCACAGTGCCACATAACCATGGCCAGGCCAACATCAATATCGGAGACCACCATACCACGACCTTCCCCTGATGCCCTACCCGTACCAAGCATGTTAAGATAGAATACTACAAAAAGGTGCTAGTGTGAGGAGCGATCCCAGGCCCATGCCCCACTCCACACACTAACGAAAACAATCACATGCTTAACAATCACATCCTATCAATGCATGAACAATAATAATAACTGAAAGTAAAGGATGGCATGTGAATATGCACAACATCACATCATATATATTCAGGTGATTAACAAAGATTTACTGTCCATTAATTATTAGGTTTAGGTCAGATTCCCTTACCTGACGCTTGTTTGTTAGCTTGCTCCACGTCACAAGATCTAAACGGGAAGTCACAAAGTCCTACAATATTATTAGGGTTTCATTAGAATATTTTTCTTAGGGTTTCATGTTGGTCGGAAACCAACAAGGTTACAAAATACCCTCACAGAGCTGACCAGTGGCATGTACCGGTCGCAGCTCTGTGGGGAAGACTGGCGACCGGTATGGTCAGCCGGTCCCCACAGACCAGCCTCCCGAGGGATACCGGTGGCAACATACTGGCCGCAATATATGCAACCGGTATAGTCGACCGGTATGTCTCCGGAAGGCCATACATGGGTTTTTCGACTGCCGTCGATCATCCTCCATGGATTTCCAAGGTTTCTCCTATCCATTCTAAGTCTAATCTTTGAGTTAGAGTTATCCCCAACTCATTCGAGTCTAGTTTCGATGAATATCATCTCGGAACTCGAATCCAAGGTTTGACGGCAACTTAGGGTTTATTGGCCAATTAGGGTTTTAGATCAATACCTACTTTGCATGGTATTGATCCACCCACACAACTAACATAGGCTAAGAAGATTGATTCAAAGACTTACCATTGACTGGCATAGAGTGAGCGTCGTCGAACGGTAAGGGCGGCACCTCTTTCTTCTTCCTAGCTCCCTCTCCTTTCCAACCTCCTTCTCTTCTCTAGAGTTTGTGAGAGACAATGGAAAGGATTTGAGGATATTTAAGGGTGTATTTATAGGCTAGAATTAGGGTTTAGTAACCCTATTAGGATTAGGAAAGTCTTAGGATTTGAAATCGGGAAAGTGGGACCCTCAGAAGTCAATTTCTGGATTTCCACATTCAGCTGCGCAGAGCTGACCGGTCGACCGGTACCAAGACCGGTACCATCGACCGGTCAACATAAAATGATGACTAATTGACCGTCTTTGATCCGATTTCATACCTGTTTGTCATCCGCTCGTCCCGTCTGGCCCGGTGATGATCGGAAGACCTGCTACGACACAAAAACCAAGGTTTAGATCGGGTTTACGGAGTGCGGGTCTTACAGTACTCTTTGATTCAGGAGCTACTCATTCCTTTATATCTGTGACGTTTGGAAAGAAGTTAAATCTACCCCTTAAATCCTTAGACTATAAACTACTTGTACGATCACCTATGGGATTAGAAGTAGAGTTAGAAAAAGGTTATGGACCATGTCCAGTTCTTATTGGTGAAAAGACCTTGGATGCGACCTTGATCCAACTTGAGATGGAAGACTTTAACGTCATTTTGGGAATGGACTGGTTAGTTTGGCATTCTGCAAACCTATTGTGTGCCGAAAAGAAGCTGACATTTAAAGACAAGGAAGGAGTATAGTTCAGTTTTTCGGGAACCAAACTTCCCCGTAAACAAAAGCTCATACTCTCGGTGCTAAAGGCTAAGAAATGCCTTGAGAAAGGAGCAGTATGGTATTTAGTATCTATGGTCGACCTTACCAAGGAAGCACCACGATTGGAAGATATTGATGTCATGCGGGACTATTCGGACGTATTTCCTGAAGAATTATCAGAATTACCACCCGACCGAGCTATAGAGTTTGTTATAGATCTTATACCTGGAGCCACACCAGTATCGAAAGCACCTTATCGAATGGATCCTACTAAACTGAAGGAATTGAAAGTACAACTACAAGAACTGCTGGACAAGGGTTACATTCGCCCTAGTATATCACCATGGGGAGCGCCAGTATTATTCGTGAAGAAGAAGGACGGTAGCGTTCGCTTATGTATAGACTACCGAGAACTGAATAAACTGACAATCAAGAATCGATATCCATTGCCTTGGATCAATGATCTGTTCGATCAGTTGCAAGGTGCCAAAGTGTTCTCCAAGATCGATCTTTGGTTAGGCTACCATCAGTTGAAGATTAAGGATGGTGATATTCCCAAGACAGCATTCAAGACCAGATATGGACACTATGAATTTTTGGTCATGTCTTTTGGATTGACAAACGCACCAGCAACCTTTATGGAACTTATGAACCGGGTTTTCCACGACATGTTGGATACGTCGGTTATTGTATTCATTGATGATATATTAGTCTACTCCAAAGATGAGGAAACGCATGTTAAGAATCTAAACGCCGCTCTGCAACGACTACGTAAGGAGAAGCTCTACGTCAAATTTACAAAGTGTGAGTTTTGGCTAAAGGAAGTTGCATCTATAGGCCATGTAGTATCCGCTAAAGGAATTAAAGTGGATCCCAGCAAGATCGAGGCTATTATAAAGTGGGAAGCACCGAAGAGCGTTGCAGAAATTAGAAGTTTTCTGGGTCTAGCTGGGTATTATCGACGATTTGTGGAAGACTATTCCCGAATTGCCGTACCTCATACCAGTTTGACTAACAAGGGCGAAAAGTTTGTTTGGACGGACAAATGCGAGAAGAGTTTCCAAACCTTGAAGGCTAGATTGATATCAACTCCAATCTTGACCATCCCGATTCCAGGACAACCATTTATCTTGTACACCGATGCATCAGGACTGGGATTAGGATGTGTACTTATGCAAGGAGAACAAGTAATTGCTTATGCCTCAAGACAACTAAAGACACATGAGAAGAAGTATCCTACACATGATTTGGAAGTAGCGGCAGTAGTATATGTTGTCAAAATATGGAGACATTATCTATACGGGGAGAAGTTTTAGATTAAATCAGACCATAAAAGTCTTACTTATCTATTAATCAGAAGGAGCTGAATATGAGACAAAGAAGATGGCTGGAACTATTGAAAGACTATGATTGTGATATCCAGTATCATCCGGGGAAAACTAATGTAGTAGCCGATGCGTTGAGTAGAAAGGCAATGATAAAATCTCAAGGAGAGGTTAGCACAACTGCCGCAATGTGTACTATCAGAAAGGTATTCAAACATAGTAATGAGCAGTTTGTGATAGATACACCAGATGGATCAGCCAACCAAGGGTTTATTCATCGGTTTTCAAATATGTTCGCTGCATTGAAGATTATACCGGATATAGTAGATGAAATGAAGATAGCTATCAAATCAGACCCTTACCTAAGAATGGTACAAGAGGACATCAAAAAAGGTAGGACTAACCCTGAGTTCACCTTGGATGAAGAAAAGGTACTGAAATACAAAGGAAGAATATGTGTACCCGAAACAGAAAGCGTGAACATTAGACACCGATTAATGAAAAAAGCCCATACCACTCGATACATCCTGGAAGTACAAAAATGTATCATGATCTAAAGAAATTATATTGGTGGAGAGGAATGAAAGCAGATGTAGCTAAGTTCGTCTCTCAATGCCTAAATTGTCAGAAAGTAAAGGCTGAACGACAAAGACCGGCAGGACTGTTACAGTCGTTATCGGAACCCGCATGGAAATGGGACTGCATCACTATGGACTTCGTCACAGGATTACCATTGACTCCTCGAGTAGTTGACGCAGTTTGGGTGATTGTAGACCGCCTGACTAAAACAGCTCACTTTATACCTATACGACCTCAGTATACACTGGAGAGGTTAGCTAAGCTGTATGTGGATAACAATGTGCGATTACACGGTGTACCTGAAAGCATTGTGTCCGATAGAAGAGATCCACGATTTACTTCAAAGTTTTGGGAAGGATTGCAAAAAACTATGGGTACAACATTGAAGTTTAGTACTGCATTCCATCCACAGACAGATGGACAGTCAGAGCGTACAATTCAGATTCTAGAAGATATGCTTCGAACATGTGTAATTGATTTTAAAGGATCATAGGATGAAAAGTTACCACTGATTGAGTTCGCTTATAATAATAGCTATCAGGCTACTATACAGATGTCACCCTATGAAGCACTGTATGGCAGAAAGTGTCAAACTCCTTTGTTTTGGAATGAAGTTGGGGAACGTAGTATTGTTAGACCGGAATTTGTTGAAGAGACTTATCGAGTGGTCGACATTATCAAAGAAAGAGTGAGAACAGCTCAGAATTGTCAGAAGCAATATGCCGATACTCGACGCCAAGACCTTGAGTTCGTCGTGGGTGATAAAGTATTCTTAAAATTATCGCCTATGCAAGGATTGAAACGGTTCATACAGAAAGGGAAACTAAGTCCAAGATATGTCGGGCCATATGAGATTCTAGCTAAGCGTGGGAAAGTGACTTACCAGTTAGCACTACCACCATCTATGTCAAGTGTGCATGACGTATTTCACATTTCCTTATTGAAGAAGTATGTCAAGGATCTGACGCACATTTTGACAATGGACTTACCTGATTTGACTGAAGATTTGACATTTGAAGTAGCACCAACTGAAATCACTAGTCGAAAGGTTCAACAACTTCGCAACCGTGATATCTATTATGTTAAGGTCACCTGGAGAAGTAGAGACATGGAAGAAATTACATGGGAAGAAGAGAATGCTATGCGAAAGTAATATCCTCATTTATTTGACTCGGAAGGTATGTACAATTTCGGGGACAAAATTTTTATAAGTAGGGGGGAGTTGTAAGACCCGTATCGAACTAACCCGGTCTTACCACCTTGAACCAAGTCTACCCATCATGGTCGAGCCAAATGGATCAAGTACGTGAGGGAGATCACGATCCCAGGTATTAAACTGACCCAAAAACACTAAAATAAGGGGGAGGGTCGCATACCCAGCAAGGCAGGGTCGGACCCCCCAGTATAAAAGTCAGCCCCTGAGTTTTTAACCGGGGGTCGGACATTTTAGAACCAGGGGTCGACGGGATCTCCGACCCCCTCATCAACCCCCAGTGTGCCGACAGAAATCGTGAATTAGAAACTTTCTAAATTTCAATGGGATTCTTTCCTAATCTCAATGGGACTTATTTTGGGAGTTTCTACTCTATAAATAGGACGTCCCTAAGCCTCTTTCACGCCTTTTAGAACCCTAATTGGATTGAAAGAAAGAGAAGAGAAGGAAAGTGGAGAAGAAGATCAAAGATAAGGTTTCAGAGAGACAAGCCTAATTCTCAGGTATGGATACTATCTCCATATAATTCTACAGACCTTAGAATAGATAGTGAAGAGGGAATGATCTAGGAGAAACCCAAATCATTCATCCATGGTTAGGTTTTCATGGAAAACCATGGGGAAAATCATAGAAACCATGTAGGGGAATAAACTATGGTTCTAAGCCATAGAACATGTATGTAATGGATTGTAGAAGCAAGCCATAGGACCCAAACACGAAGGAATGGACTGTAGGATGAAAAATTGACTAAACCCACGGGGGGTCCACGGGGGGTCGATGGCCAATCGACCTACCAGACCCTAACAATCGACCCCCAGTGTTCGAGAAGTCCAGAATCTGGGTGGTAGCACCCAGGGTCGATGGAACATCTGACCCTGGCATCGACCCCCAGTGAATAGCATGCTTTTTAAAATCAGAATTAATTCTAATTAAATTCTATCGACTTGATTAAGTCTTCTAGGGATATAATATTGATATTTAGTTGATTCTTAAAGCTTGAAAGAGGATCTACGATCAAGCAAAGGTGAGGAAACAAGACCTAAACTAATTGTTAATAATAATCTATTTTATTCTTGAGTCCAATGCCATGATTGATTCTATGCATGTATGCTTGTTATGTGCATTCAACATGTCATTCAATATTTCTATTATTACTGTTCATGCATATTTAATTATTTTTTATAACATGATGATGATGATGATGATACGAATAGGCATGTGGATGTATGTGTGTGGTTGGTGTGCTTGATGCGAGCGAGTATCAGGGGGAGGTGTCATAGGCCGGGCCTCAGCACTCTAGCTCTATCTCTAACTCAAGTCTTGTCCATTGACATCGTCGTATCGCCATTACCTTAGCAGAAATATTACGTCATAGGGTATGAGGGGAGGTAGTCTCGGACCGTGTAGTCTGTGACTCTGCCGGGGGGCCTTAGCCCTATCTCTATGGACGTATTGAGGGATGCTAGGGTGAGGCCTTGGATACACTGTTTGGCATTAGGATTGGTTAGTTGCGAGCCCAGTTTGCGAGCCCTCGCCAGCAGGGGCTTACATGTTGGTATGGGCAACGGGTACAGCAATAAACGTAACCTTTGTGTGTACATTGTCCATGGTGGGTGCATGTGGGACGACAATAAACGTTACCTTTGGGCGGCTTCACACACTCATGTATAGAGGTGCGGCGTCAATAAACGTGACCTTTGGCCACCTATCCTTTCTATAGTACATTGCAAACTTATTTACCAGACCAAAGATATGAATTGAATGCATGCATATGTTTGTTACATTGTTTTGTTTGCTCACTGAGACATGATGTGTGCTCACCCTCTCGACGTCGAATATTTTTAGTTGATGATGCAGGTACTACGGTTGAAGATTATATGAGTGCTCCGGTGTATGCGTGTGTTGCTGCAATGAAAGCCGAAGACTTAGTGGATACGCATGACCCCTCATGCGAGTGCAACTCATGCGTATTCTATTAGAATTTTATTTGAATTTATAAAGGGATGTAATTGATATTTTATTTATTTATGTCTCAGTTGATACAATAATAACTTGATATTTTAATTATGATTATTACAGCTAGAGTTATCAGTTCATTTACTATAAGACTTCCGCTATTATGTATTTATTCTGATTATGGTTGTGGATGTGCATGGTTTTATTTTTAATGGATATAGCCTATTAGAGATCCTGGTTGAACCGTTGGTTTATTAGCGGTTCATCACACCGTTCTGAATGGTGCAGAATTAGGGTGTGACAATATCCAAAGACCTCAAATGGGCATGAGTTCATCCTAGTCGTCATTGATTACATTATAGAGTGGGTGGAACCACAGTCATATGCCAAGCTTACAGTGAAGAAGGTAGCCAAATTCCTACAAGAGTACATCATATGTTGACATGGAATGCCTCACACTCTAATTTTAGATCAAGGGAAAAATCGTATTCTTTGGTGTATGGCATAGAAGCAGTCCTCTCGATAGAGATAGAGGTACCATCACTAAGGGTCATGATGGAATGTACAATTCCAAAAGCAGAATGGCTACAGACCAGATGTAATGAGTTGAACTTTATGGATGAAAGGAGAATGAAGGCACTCGATAATGTGAAGAAATATCAACATAGAATGGTAGCAACCTTCAACAAGAAAGTGTTTGTTCGTCATTTGGCAGTCAGAGACCTAGTACTAAAAGAACAATGGGCACCTGTCCATGACCTTAAGGGGAAGTTTCGTCCTAATTTGAGTGAACCTTCTACCTAGCAAAGTTGCACGACTGGTCAACCTCAACGGCATCGAGCTACGGTACTTGTACCCTTCACATCCTTAAAAAAAGGATGGAAAAGGACCTTCTCTCCCATGCATGAATTCAACAACAAGTATCGGTCACCTAAAAAGCTTACCGATAAAATTAACTAGATTCTCCAATGAGGTGCAATATCCCCACCATTCGAGTGGTGGCCCATCGTGTTATCATAATTAGATTTCTTCCTACTTTCAGCACAACTCTTTCTTCTGTTCATATATCCAACAGGATTCCCAAGAGTTGCACATCAGGCCCTTCCTTCACATCAACTGACACCAATCCTCATGGATCATCAATCTGGAAAAAATAATATTAAAATATTCTAGCTGGAACTATTATCTGTCATCCATTACATTCGGCGACATCCCAAGATTCCACTAAGCCCTTCTCTTTTCAAGCCATAAAATGAGATCTTTTTGGAAAGATAAGCCCATTCCACATAAACAACCAAAAGCTCTTCCAAATGGCAAACCCACTTAGACAGTTTCTCGTTAACCATTTTAAGCCTTCATTTTCTATCACTTGTCTCTAGGATTTAGATACTTAGGCCCATACAAGGTCATGCATATGCATACATTTTGTGAACAATCCATAAGGATATTTTAATATGTTTTAGCAATTACAATGAAAGAGAATTCTAATGATTCCCTTAACCAATCCTGTTTGCAAGGTCAGGATTCTTGCAGATCACATTTGATGAGCAATTAACATTTGGTCAGACAGTCCAACAAAGCCATAAAGTTGGATAAAAGCCCTAGATAATTGAAGTTGGTGCATAAAGTGCATGAGGATAAGACATTCCTGAAGAAGATATAACAGGAAGCTTTCCTTCAAATGGTGACCTTAAAGCCATGCCCAAAGCTACATAAAGCAGCCATTCAATGATTAGATCTAACAGCTCATCTCTTTAAGTTCAGAGAAGTACGACTATGTCCTACCATCGAAGACTTCGGGGCATGCCTCATTTACTCACCTAAGCACAAGATTTTCAAGCCATCTAAAAGGAAAGCTTACAAACAGGAGATAAGAAACTTCTTTGGATGGGATGAAAAAAAATGTAAGCCAGTTCACCCAAGGTCAGAGATTGAAGATTAGGCCCATGATCAAGGTTTATGCACAACTATTGGAAAAAGCTCCCCGATGAAATCAAGATCTTAGCCATCAGATGGAAATGCAGTTGGTGGATCCAAAAGAAAGCCATCATGAATACCCATAATAGTACATATGTTCATGATCAAAGGGCTGACTCATACCTCATTTTACGCACCAACCAACGTACCATCATAGTACAATGAAGTCTCGGGCATCAGAAGGGAAAATTTAACTGTAGGCCATCCAAAGAATTGACATCAGAATTGGTAAAGACCATTGCTCAAGAATAGGAACAGCAAACCGTGCAAGTAATCCCTAGAAACATTTTAGTCAAGGAATCAATAGCATTTTCAGAGGCCTTTATCTCTACATACTCTATTTACTGTCATTTTGGATAGATACATTTTTTATTCATTGGAAAATCTTATTGACGATGGTTTTTACCTCAATCTTTTTTCGCAAATAATGATAATGGTTTTTACTTCAATCACATTTCATTTACAATTAATCCGTAACATGTTTCTTTGGTTTTTAACATGGAGCGTGTGCAAAAAATGGTTTTGCCGCCTGCAAGAGAAATTTATATCATTTATCCCTAAGATTATTTCTTAATAGGAAGCATGTGCAAGAAAATGTCTTCCCACCTAAAAGTGGAATTTAACTAACCTTTTATGTGTTTCTTATAGTTCCTAATAGGAAAACAAGTATAAGAAGAGGTCGTCAGCCTACGAATGGAGGAAGCCGAGAGATAGAACCCGTGCAAACTCTTACATCCAAGGAAACCTATGCAAGAAAAGGAGGTAAATCCAGCCTATAAGATGAACAAAACTTTGTATCCAAGAGAAGTCGTACAAGAAGGATAGGTCTTGTAAGACCCACACCTGAAATCCTCACCAGTTTGGATCCCTCTGAATTGGGTCTCACTGTGCCAACACTTGGCACCCGAACATCTTGACCATCAATATGATGTGCGGTCCACTTGTTGGATCATATCTGCTTGACTGCAACCGGTTGAACGCGAGATTGGGCTTCTCTCTCCTCAATTTTTATAAAAGGAGGCCTTATTCCTCCTTTTCTCTTTCTTGGAACCGTGGGAGAGTAAGAGAAGAGGAAGAAGAGCTCAAGAGACCAAGCTCAAGCCCTAACTTCTTTGGTGTTGGTGTGTAGAACCCATTAGTGATTGTCACCATTTATGGTCTCCTTCAATGGAGACCAATGGAAACCTAGAATGTTAGGTTTAGATTTACCCACTCCATGAATGGAGCTAAATGAGACCTTAAATGACTTCCTTAAGTCACATTGATGGTGGGAAGATGATTCCCACCAACTAAAATGGATATCATGAAGTAAAAAATAAATCCCTAAGAAATGGAAATCGAGTTTGACCTAGAAAACCTAGGTTATCACCCCTCCATGAATGGAGACATCAATGGGGTCTAAATAACTCTCATTATGTGTAAATATGATGGGAGAATGTTTCCCACCACTTAGAATAAAGGAAACCAAGTGGAAAAGACTTTCCCAAATAAAGGAAGCCTTCTCTGGTTTGTGCTTAGCTTATGGGTTTGAACCAGAGGCACATACTAGAAGACCGTACCTCTGGTATACTTAAACTAAGCCTTTGCCAAGGCAAATGCCTTGACTAAATGACTAAGATAGAACCGGAGGCACCAACCGATGGACCCCTACCAGAGCCATGTAACCAAAGCCACTTAATTGGAGCCATGTAACTGAAGTCATGTAATCGGAGCCACATAGCCAGAGCCACTGAACAGGTAGCATGAACTGGCGGCATAGACCGGCGGGCAGTACCGGATGATATACCACCCGGAAAAGCCTTTGAAAATCCCACTGGAACCACACTGTATACTAATGGATATAAAGTGGACGGTTTACCGGATGATCGACCAATCGGTTCTATCTTCCAGTTCAGTCTGTTTTGACTTGTATGCCTAGGAATGATTAAAAAGACCTACCTTTTGATTCTTGGCTTATTTTATGACCCGTGCATGGACTCTAGGACTTGTCCATACTAGTTTAAAAGATGATTATCAAACTAATGAAGCTTATCTAACTAATTAGGTAAAACACCAAGCCTTCTGCTAGCTTCAAGGTTCTTTAGCACCACTGGTGTTTACAATGAGGGGTCGGGTCACGTAGAGTTTGAGCATGTGCTTGATCTATGTTGAATGTTGTCTTTCTTTTATAACATGTCATCCAATGAAATGTATATAACTGTTCATGCATTTGTGTTATAACAATAACTATGTATGTTGATTGTTGTATGATGGACGTGTGGCGTGTGGGAGCATAATATACGAGCCATGTTGATAATTATTGTTATCCTTGTGGAAACACGGTGAACCATGGGAGTGAGAATCCGAGGTTCTCTACAAGGAGTAGTGGTTTATATCATTTGCGTGCATAACCATGTATAATGGTGTGTATGATGTATTGGAGTACGGGCATGTGTACCATGTTGGTGTACCATTGTCCTAGTAGAGACACGGTAATTCATGAGAGTATAGATCTGGGGTTCTCTATTGGGATACCACCTGTAAGCATCCCATTTTTGCCATCCCAGCTAAACAAAGTCATGTTGGAATGTGGACAACAAAAGGACGAAAGGTGATTGAAAGTTTGGATTTTTGACTGTGAATTTACGAAAGTTTTCAATGGGTCTGTAAATTTGAGGAAGTCTTCAATAGATCCCATAAAAGGTCACGGGTTATAATTTTGCATGGATGCCTAGGTCGTAGAATTATCTTCAAAATGAGACTAAAATTGCTCAATTCTGATATCAAATGAAGAAGATATGATCAGTTTAGTCGGATGATACTTACAAGGGAGGTTTCTGAAATTATCATAAATAATCTCAGGGGCTTTCATGCAAATTATCGTAAGTTGGATTGTTTGAATTTCAAATCATCATATCTTGATCATCTGACATCTGAATCATATGGTTTAAGTACCATTATTCCTTATTTTTATTCCTCTTCAAAGTAGACGTAAAGGATTTTGACATCTGAATCACCAGTGGGCCCCATGCAAGCTTGCATGCAAAGTTATCGTTAGAACTTCAAAGTTTCATATCTTTTCCGTTCTACGTCAGATTCAGATGATTCCAAAGCCATTAATCTTCAATTGTGATGTCCTACAAAGTGGACGTAGAAAATCTCAGGTAGAAGTCTCCGGAGGGTCCCATGCAAAATTACATATGAAAATGGTCATTTAATCTTCAAAAATTCATATTTTGATCATCCCATATCCAAATCAGGTAATTTCAATTTCATTATGTTCCATTTTTAGTACTCTACAAAGTGGACGTAAAGGATTTCGATAGAAGTCTCCAAAGGATCCCATGCAGAATGGTCAGCTAAATTTTTGATAATTGGTCTGCTTAAACTTCAGAAATTTATAAGTTGACTATTTTATTTTCAAATGAGGTGATTCAAGTTCCAATATTCCTCATTTTTAATGTTCTACAAAGTGAACGCAGAAAATTGGGAATAGAAGTTATCGAAAAATTCCATGCAGAATGACAGTGGAAATGGCCCATGAAATGATAGAGAGAAACCCAGTTAATTCCTGTCAACTCAGCTCAACCCAAGCCAGTCTTGGCCCAATCCAATCAATCCTTGTCAATTCGGACCAATTCATGTCAGTGCATATGCATGTATTTCATTTATATATTATTATATAATGTATAATATGTAAGACCCGTACCAAACTAACCCATCTTACCACCTTGTACCAGGTCTACCTATCATGGTCGAGCTAAATGGACCAAGTACGTAAAGGAAATCACAAAACCAGATATGAATTTGACCCAAAAACAGTAAATAGGTAGGGTCGCATGCATAAACAAGTAGGGTCGACCCCACCTCAATAGAGTCCAACCCATGACTTTTCAGTCCTAGGGTTGGATGACTTGAGACCCTAGGGTCGACGGATTCTGCGACCCTAGCATCGACCCTATGGTGACAGACTGAAACCGTGAATTAGGAAAATTTCCTAATTTTAGGAATTCCTTTCCTAATCTCGATGGGACGTATTTTGGGAGGTTTTTCTTTATAAATACGACGTCCCTTAGCCTCTTTCACTCCTTTTGAAACCCTAATTGAGAGTGAGAGAAAGAAAAGAGAAGGAAGAGAAGAAAAAGAAAAGGAGAATTTGAGAAGAGAACTAAAGAGAAGGAATTCAGAGAAATCTCTGAATCTCAACAACCTTAAGGTATGAATACATTCCCCATGAATTATGAAAGACCCTAGAATAGCTTATGAAGAAGTTAGGTGTCACACCCCAAATTCTGATCCAACCAGAATGGTGTGAGTGAACCGTCATTGAACCAACGGTTCATACCAGGATCTCGAATAGGCCGTGTCCACCCATACAAACCAATTACACATAACCACAATCGAATATAAATATACAAAGGAAGACTTTAAATAGAATGAACGAGTATCTATTGATAATTTAAATAAATATCCCATTATTCAAATTCAATCACATAAAATAAATATCTATTACATCTCTTAATAACAAACGAAAAATAATCGAACAAATAAATAAAATCCATCACGGTACACACGAAAGGGCACTCGCATGAAGCGCATGCTCGTCCCGTCCCGCCCCGTACATCCAACACCGCGGCACCACCATACGCCGGAGCGTTTACGTAGTCGTCCACGGTATATCCCGCATCAACATCTAAAAACAATGTATATACAAAGGGTGAGCACACAACACAGCTCGAGAAGGCAATCGGACAGTTTCACAAGATTATGCATGAGTAACAATCATTTTATGTTGTGGTCCGGTTTTAAGTTTGCAATGTGCTATAGAAAGGTTTGGTGGCCCCCGCACCTCTATACACGAGTGTGTGGCGTCGCACGAATCACACAACCACCAACCCACATACACCCATCATGGAATAGAGATAGAGCTAAGGTATACCCGCACCTCCCCCGATACTCTACCCATACCAAGACCTAAGCCCCTACGCCGGGCTCGCAAACCCGGGCCTCGCAACTAACCAATCCTATATGTCAACAATGTATGCTCTATCCCAAGACACCGCCTACGGCATAGAGATAGAGCTAGGCGGCAGGCCGGGCCTGAGACCTCCAAAACCTCACCTCCCCGATACCCTATCCGCAACTAACCCACTAGGATAGAAACAATACGCGGTGGACCCTATCCCAACACCACTCCCTACGGCATAGAGATAGAGCTAAAGCATCGTGGACAAGGCAACGTCGACTCGAATCCTCGGTACCACCCAACGATGGTCGGGACAACATCAATATCGGAGACCAACGTACCCACGATCTTCCCCCGATACCCCACCCGTACCAAGCATGTTAAGATAGAATACTACAAAAGGTGCCGGTGTGAAGAGCGATCCCATGCCCATGCCCCACTCCACACACCAACGAAAAACAATCACATGCCTAACAATCACATCCTATGAACGCATGAACAATAATAATAACCGAAAGTAAAGGATGGAATGTGAATATGCACAAACATCACATCACGGATACTCAATGATTAACAACGATTTATCGTCCATTAATTATTAGGTTTAGGTCGATTCCCTTACCCGACGCTCGCTCGATCACTTGCTCCACGTCACAAGATCCAAACGATATGTCACAAAGTCCTACATAATATTAGGGTTCCATTAGAATATATTATTTAGGGTTTCATGTTGGTCGGAAACCAACATGGTTACAAAATACCCTCACGTAGCTGACCGGTGGCATGTACCGGCCGCAGCCTCGTGGGAAAGACCGGCGACCGGTATGGTCAGCCGGTCCCCCACAAACAACCTCCCGAGAGGTAGCGGTCGCAACATACCGGGTCGCACTATGTGCAACCGGTATAGTCGACCGGTATGTCTCCGGAAGACCACACATGGGTTCTTCGACCGCGCGATCATCCTCCATGGATTTTCGGGGTTTCTCCTATCCATTCTAAGTCTAGGCTTTGAGTTAGAGCTATCCCCTAACTCATTCAAGTCTCGCTTTCGATGAATATCATCTCGAAACTCGAATCTAGGGTTTGACGGCAACTTAGGGTTTATTGGCCAATTTAGGGTTTTAGATCAATACCTACTTTGCATGGTATTGATCCACCCACACAACATATCATAGGGTAAGAAGATGGATCCAAACACTTACCGTTGACGGTGTAGCGAGAGCTTCAACAAACGGTAATGGCGGCACCCTCCTTCTTCTTCCTAGCTCCTTCTCCTCTCCAAGCTCTTTCTCTTCTCTAGGGTTGGTGAGAGACAATGGAAAGGATTTGAGGGGTTTAAGGGTGTATTTATAGGCTAGAAATAGGGTTTAGTAACCCTACTAGGATTAGGAAACTTCTAGGATTCGAAATCAGGAAAGTGGGACCCGCAGAGACTAATTTCCAAATTCCCGCACATAGCCGTGCAGGCCATACCGGGCCGACCGGTACCATCATCCGGTACCATCGACCGGATACCTAAAATCAGGTATAATTGGTCGACTTCGGTCCGATTTCGTACTGCTTGTTATCCGCTTGCCCCGTCCGCCTCGTGATGATCGAAGACCTGTCACGACACAAAACCAAGGTTTAGACCGGGTTTTCGTGAGTGCGGGTCTTACAACTCCACCACCCTTAAAAGAAATTTCGTCCCGAAATTTGCATGTAGGTACTACAACTCCCCCCACCCTTAAAAGAAATTTCGGCCTCGAAATTTGAACGTACCTTGATCGTCAAAAAGGTTAGGGTACTCCTTCCTCATCGCGCTCTCTTCTTCCCAAGTAATTTCCTCCACATTTTGGCTTCTCCAATGCACCTTTACATAGTGGATATCCTTGGTTCGAAGTTGCTGAACTTTTCGACTTGAGAGCATTACAGGCACCACTCAAAGTTAAGTCTTCGGCCAAGTCCGGAGGATCAGCGCAAGATATGCAATGGATCTCTGACATACTTCTTTAGTAATGATACATGGAACACACTATGGACGCTGGACATGGATGGTGGTAAAGCCAATTGGTATGCTACATTACCACATCGATTCAATATCTCATATGGTCCCACATACCTGGGGCATAGCTTCCCCTTCTTACCAAACCGTTTCAGACCTCGCACCGGTGACACCTTCAAGAACACTTTGTCACCCACCGCAAACTCCGGATCTCGACGTCGATTATCGCATAGTGCTTTTGTCGAACTTGAGCTGTCTTTACTCTCTCTTTGATCCGATCAATCACTCGGCAAGTTTCTTCAACAAACTCCGGTCCTACAATTCATCTTTCCCCCCACTTCATTCCATAACAGAGGTGTACGACATTTTCTCCCATAGAGAGCTTCATATGGGGCCATCCGAATTGTAGCCCGATAACTATTGTTGTAAGCAAACTCGATAAGTGATAGCTTCTCATCCCAAGCTCCCTTGAAATCTAATGCACAAGCTCGAAGCATATCTTCCAAAATTTGAATGGTTCGCTCCGACGTCCGGTCCGTCCGAGGATGGAAAGCCGATCTCGAACTTCAACTTTGTTCCCATAGCTTTCGTAATCCTTCCCGAATTTCGATGTAAAAACGGGGATCTCCGTCGGACACTATACTTTTCGAACGCCATGAAGTCCGACTATATTATCAACATATAACTTGGCCAGTTCTCCATGGTATCCCGAGGTCCGACCGCAATAAATCGAGCTGTCTTGGTGAGCCGATCTACTATAACCCAAACCGCATCCACCGACCTTGGTGTCAAAGGTAGGCCTGACAAAAATCCATAGTGATACAATCCCACTTCCATGCAGGTTCGTAATGGTTGTAGTAAACCCGCGGGTCTTTGCCTTTCCGCTTTAACTTGTTGACAATTCGGACATTGAAACACGAAACGAGCTATATCGGCTTTCATACCCCTCCACCAATAGAGTCTTCTTAGATCATGGTACATCTTGGTACTTCCCGGATGTACCGAATATGGAGTGTAATGAGCTTGGCCATAACTCGGCCTCCGATATCGCAGTCTTCGCTCTCGTATACATACCCGTCCGCGATACTTGAGTACTTTGTCCGATTCCAAGGTAAAGTCGGGATTACACGTACCCTTCTCTAAGTCTTCCCGATCGTCCCGAGATATGGATCCCGTAGGATTGCTACCTTGACTTCATCAATTAGGCTCGGCGAGATCTTCAATGCGGCGAACATCATAGTGAACTTATGAATCAAGCCTTGCTCAACCGGATCTTCGCAGTTTCGATAATATGGTCTTCATCAATTTCCATCGAACTCGAGGCTGCAGCACACAATGCGGCATTTGTACTCGGTCCCGCCTCGGGTTCGATGCCCACTTTTTCGCTTAAGGCGCCGGCCACCACATTTGCTTTACCCGGATGGTACCGGATGTGCAATCATAATCTTTTTAACAATTCCAGCCCATCTTCTCCGTCTCATATTCGGATCCTTCGAGTGAAGAGATACGTTAAGCTCTTGTGATCCGACTTGATCCGAAACTTCTCACCGTACAAATAGTGTCTCCAAGTCTTGATTGCATGAATAACCGCTGCTAGCTCCAAGTCATGCGTAGGATAGTTCTTTTCATGCTCTTTTAACGTCTTGATGCGTAAGCGATCACCGTTCTCCTTGCATCGAACACACCCAATACCCAGCCCCAAGCATCCTTATATAGAGTAAACGGTACGCTTGGTTCGGGGATGGTCGGGATAGGTGCGAAGACAAGTCTTGACTTCAAAGTCCGGAAGCACTTATCACACTCATCCGTCCATATAAATTTCTCTCCCTTCTTGGTTGGTGAGTGGAACCGTGATCCTGGAGTAATCTTCCACGAATCTTCTATAATAACCAGCCAACACAAGGAAACTACGAATCTCTGCCACAGATTTTGGTGCTTCCCATCCTACGATAGCAGCTATCTTGCTTGGATCAACCTTGATACCGTCTCCAGACACGACATGGCCCAAGAAAGCTACTTCCCTTCAGCCAAAACTCGCACTTCTTGAATTTTGCATAAAGCCTCACATCCCTCGACCACCTGTAGGGCTGCTCTCAAATGCGCTATGAGTCTCCATGTCCTTAGAGTAAATCAATATGTCAGCCGATGAATACGATGACCGAAGTGTCCAACATGTCATGGAACACTCGGTTCATCAGCTCCATAAACGACGCTGGAGCATTGGTCAACCCGAAAGACATAACCGGAAACTCATAATGTCCATACCTCGTCCCGAAAGCGGCCTTCGGAATATCTCCGGCCTTGATCTTCAATTGGTGATACCGATCGGAGATCGATCTTTGAGAAAACCTTTGCACCCCCGCAGCTGATTGAACGGATCATCGATCCTAGGCAGAGGATACCGATTCTTGATCGTCAACTTGTTCAGCTCACGATAGTCAATACATAGCCGTACACTTCCATCTTTCTTCTTGACGAACAACACCGGTGCTCCCCAAGGCGAAATACTAGGTCGTATGAAGCCCTTATCTAGCAATTCTTGTAATTGGGTCTTCAACTCCTTATAGCCTAATTCCAGCGAAACCGTATTCTTTCCCCCTCCTTGTCAAGTAGCATAAGCTTCCTTTCACCACATAAAAGGACGGCCGAATGATGGCCTAGCCAATCCATTCCCTAAAATGACATCAAAATCGCCATCTCAAGTATTACTAGGCTTGCTTCTAGGTCTCGGCCCCGATACTTACGGGACATGGTCCATAATACTTGGTCAAAGCCACTTGACTCCTAGTGGAGAGCGAACCATCAAGCTTGGGTTCAATTGCTTGATTGGTAACTCCATTCGCTTCCCAAAAGAAACAAACAAAGAAGTGCGTGGCCCCGCAGTCAAATAATACTCGGCGGGTAAACCAGCTACATTTACAATTCCCGGAATATATTGTCCCTTAGTTCTATATGCTCATGCAACCGAAAAGAATAAACCAAATAGTAAGGGATAGAGTCATACCCGGTTACCACATCGGGTGATGCGGCTGCCTCTTCGGTGGTGGCATAAACTCCGGCTTCTTTGGGGAGCTTGCTTCCTAGGTAGCGTGCAGTTCCTTGCAACATGTCCCGTCTTGCGACGTTATAACACTTAATATTCGGGTTGGGTCGGCTAATTGTGGCACAGTGGTGCCGGGTTGTTTCCGCAGTGCTGTAGCGGTCCGCCCCCCGTATGGGCGGAATGGTCTAGGATTACTGCCACCCGAGCTCTCTCCAGCAGATCTCTTCACTCCTCCGTTACGAGCGAAGAAGCTGTCCCTCCGACCGGACTCTATCACCCTCGCAACCTGCACCGCCTCATTGTAGGGTCTTCTTATCCGGACCCAACGGATGCTCTCTAATGCTTCCACGTAGTCCCATGGTGAACCTACGTATCTTTGTCTCCTCTTCCCCGCATACCGACCGGGTGTGAAGAAGAATAGCTCTTCATACCTCGTTGATAAGCATCTACAAATGACCGACCCCCTGCCGCAGCCGAGAAACTCTCTCTCCATTGAATCTTTGAAACTCTTTGGGAAATATTTGTCGAATTTTAAATTCACTTTTCGGTCTTTGCGCGCACCGGTCGCAACATACCGGTCGCACACCCGTAGAAATCCATCGGCGGTATAGTCGACCGGTCAAAATTAAATTTTTGGCCGAGACATACCGGTCGCATGTCCCATGAGATACCGGTCGCCACTCCGAGACGGTGTTGCGACCGGTATAGTCGACCGGTCAGAAAAATTTTCTGGCCGAGACATACGGTCGCGACACTGGGTTGATACCGGCCGACCGGTATAGGCATAACCGTCGACCGGTATGCCCGAACTGCCTTTAAAATCGCGAAAAGTGAGAAATTTTCTCACTTTTCTTTCTTCCTCCTCTCCGGTGGCGATTCTTCTCTCGCCCAACCGAGTTGCTATAGTCCGACCGTACTCTTAGAAGCCGATTTCTTCCATTAAAAAGCTAGAACATCGTCTCCGGTATGTCTCCTCCCTCTCTCTCAAGTTTTTAGATAATTCCCATATCGTCTTTTATGTAGAAATTTAGGTTTTTCTTTGTTCGAGATGATTTAACCATAGGAACTCTTTTCCTTCGGCTTGGAAAGGGTTTAGGGACCCCCAAGAGCAAAAAGCCCACAACTAATTTGGGGTTCCACCGCAAGGTTTTGATAAAATCGAATTTTTACTCTTTTTAACCTAGGTTTTTCAAAAATTTCGAAATTTTTCTAATTTTTTCTTACTTCTTGAAATTTCTTATTATGATTGCTTGTGATTGGATTATGGAAGAGTGTGGGGGTTACGTAAGTCCTCCTCCCCATGTTTTTTGGGTGAGTTCGAGGCTTTTTCCCAATTTATAGCCGTTATCTTTGCCGAAATTTTGAAAATTTCTAACTTTTATCTCTTTTTCTTTTTTTTTGCAGATTCTAAATGGCTCCTAGACGCACTCTCGGAAAGCGCTCACATGGTTCTAGTTCTCGGTTTCCCTCTCCACCTATCCCTCGCCTAGATGAGCTCTGGTTTCGCCTTTGGAAGCTCGGGCTCGGTTTCCCCGGTTTTGATGACAAGAGTATTATATCCGGCGCCGGGTCAATGTGGGACAATTGCACCGGTTTAATGTAGAGACGGCTTTTGGCGCTCTAGGTTGGCTCCGGTTATTTCCTACCACGAGACTACACGCCCTAACCCGGTCAAGCATTTTTATGCAAATTTGGAACTCGAAGGGGATGTCGAAGACCCGAACCGTGTAGGGATCTATGCATCACCGCACGTCCGGGTGTACATATCTCCTTCAACACCCACCCGGTTGGCTGATCTTCTTGGGGTTCCCAATGATGGAGATTTGGTGTCTGCGCCCCCAAGGCGAAAGGTTATTTGACTCGAAGATTTGCGCCGAGAGATAGCGCATCGATACTCAATCTCGGGGCTCCTATGAAGGCAACTAGCTTGAGACCTATACCCCGGGTCTACAACCGCATCATCCGACGATATAGTGCCACGGAGCGGTCACTACAATGAGTTGTCCCAGCTCACCCGACGTCACCTATTGCGCGCCGCACCGGAGAGCGGATCTCACTTCCATACCTCATCATCCGGACTATGCATCGAGCGGCCGTGGCCGATCGGGCCAGCAACCTTCCCTATGGCCGCCTCGCACTTTCCTTCTTGCCGTCCGGGCGTGAGTTTCGAGGAGAGACAGCCGTTGAGGACTCCATGACCTCCGACATCGACCGGGATGCGATAAACGGGATGCGATGGTTGATCCGCCCGTTAGTGATGACGAGTTGGAGGCTCGCCCTCGTCCACTTGGGAGAGTAGCGGCAGCGGGCCAATCGGCCTATAAGGCAGAAATGGGGGATGATGATGATGACGATGTAGTTGGGGGAAGCACCGTGCCCCCGCCCACCCTCCACCTGTACCCACCACCATCCGTTCCCATAGCTGGACCATCTCGGCCCCCTCCGGCTCGGTGTTGAGTATGTTTTACGAGATCGGGGACACCCGGAGGGTCATCCCGGAGTCTCGGCGAGCGATGGGTCGGGAGTTGGGACGCCCGGCTCGTGGTCTCGGGTGACTCGGGACCGGTGCACCGGCTTAGGTCGCATACGAGCGGGACTATGACATAGCGGACCCCATTCCTCCCGGGCCTCCTACCCCATGATTTCCATCTACTTTCTTTTCATATGACTGTTTATATAACAGGGTAACTTTCCGGTTTGTGGATGTACCCCGTAGCACTATTACATTTGATACTATTTTTCCATTTAATGAAAGTTTCATGGTTCACCTATCTAGTGTATGTACATTAAGTTTCACATTTAGAATAGTACATTATTCTCTTTCTTAGTCCGTCTCGGGTATCAAACAATGCTTAGGGTGTGTTTGTATTAAGATTTTTAAACTTCCTAACCCGGCTCATCGACCCCATTATGTGTAGCATGGTTTGTTGGAACGAGGCCCGAGAGCTCGATACCAAGTTGTCACACCCCAAATTCGATCCAACCGAATGGTGTGAGTGAACCGTCATTGAACCAACGGTTCACACCAGGATCTCGAATAGGCCGTGTCCACCCATACAAACCAATTACACATAACCACAATCGAATATAAATATACAACGGAAGACTTTAAATAGAATGAACTAGTATCTATTGATAATTTAAATAAATATCCCATTATTCAAATTCAATCACATAAAATAAATATCTATTACATCCTTAATAACAAATGAAAATAACCGAACAAATAAATAAAATCCATCACGGTACACGCTAGAAGGGCACTTCGCATGGCGTCATGCTCGTCTCGTCCCGCTCTGTACATCCAACACCGCCAGACCACCATACGCCGGAGCGTTCGTAGTCGTCCACGGTATATCCCGCATCAACATCTAAAAACAATGTATATACAAAGGGTGAGCACACAACACGCCTCGGAAGGCAATCGACGTTTCACAAGATTATGCATGAGTAACAATCATTTTTATGTTGTGGTCTGGTTTTAAGTTTGCAATGTGCTATAGAAAGGTTTGGTGGCCCCCGCACCTCTATACACGAGTGTGTGGCGTCGCACGAATCACACAACCACCAACCCACATACACCCATCATGGAATAGAGATAGAGCTAAGGTATACCCGCACCTCCCCCGATACTCTACCCATACCGTACCTAAGCCCCTTCGGCCGGGGCCTCGAACCGGGCTCGCAACTAACCAATCCTATATGTCAACAATGTATGCTCTATCCCGAGACAGCCGCTATGGCATAGAGATAGAGCTAGAGCGTGCAGGCCGGGCCGGAGACCTCCAAAACCTCACCTCCCCCGATACCCTATCCGAACTAACCCACTAGGATAGAAACAATACGCATGTAGACCCTATCCCAACACCACTCCCTACGGCATAGAGATAGAGCTAAAGCATCGTGGACAAGGCAGTCGACTCGGAATACTCGGTACCACCCAACGATGGTCGGGACAACATCAATATCGGAGACCAACGTACCACGATCTTCCCCGATACCCCACCCGTACCAAGCATGTTAAGATAGAATACTACAAAAGGTGCCGCTGAAGAGCGATCCCGGCCCATGCCCCACTCCACACACCAACGAAAACAATCACATGCCTAACAATCACATCCTATGAACGCATGAACAATAATAATACCGAAAGTAAAGGATGGAATGTGAATATGCACAAACATCACATCACGGATACTCAATGATTAACAACGATTTCTTGTCCATTAATTATTAGGTTTAGGTCGATTCCCTTACCCCGGCGCTCGTTCGATCACTTGCTCCACGTCACAAGATCCAAACGATATGTCACAAAGTCCTACATAATATTAGGGTTCCATTAGAATATATTATTTAGGGTTTCATGTTGGTCGAAACCAACATGGTTACAAAATACCCTCGCGTAGCTGACCGGTGGCATGTACCGGTCGCAGCTCCGTGGGAAAGACTGGCGACCGGTATGGTCAGCCGGTCCCCCACAAATAACCTCCCGAGAGGTACGGTGCAACATACCGGGTCGCACTATGTGCAACCGGTATAGTCGACCCGGTATGTCTCCGAAGACCACACATGGGTTCTTCGACCGCCGGATCATCCTCCATGGATTTTTCGGGGTTTCTCCTATCCATTCTAAGTCTAGGCTTTGAGTTAGAGCTATCCCTAACTCATTCAAGTCTCGTTTCGATGAATATCATCTCGAAACTCGAATCTAGGGTTTGACGGCAACTTAGGGTTTATTGGCCAATTTAGGGTTTTAGATCAATACCTACTTTGCATGGTATTGATCCACCCACACAATTATCATAGGGTAAGAAGATGGATCCAAACACTTACCGTTGACAGGTGTAGCGAGAGCTTCGTCAAACGGTAATGGCGGCACCTCCTTCTTCTTCCTAGCTCCTTCTCCTCTCCAAGCTCTTTCTCTTCTCTAGGGTTGGTGAGAGACAATGGAAAGGATTTGAGGGGTTTAAGGGTGTATTTATAGGCTAGAAATAGGGTTTAGTAACCCTACTAGGATTAGGAAACTTCTAGGATTCGAAATCAGGAAAGTGGGACCACAGAGACTAATTTCCAAATTCCCGCACATAGTCTGTGCAGGCCCATACCGGTCGACCGGTACCATCATCCGGTACCATCGACCGGTATACCTAAAATCAGGTATAATTGGTTGACTTTGGTCCGATTCACTGTTTGTTATCCGCTTGCCCCGTCTGGCTCGTGATGATCGGAAGACCTGTCACGACACAAAACCAAGGTTTAGACCGGGTTTTCAGAGTGCGGGTCTTACATTAGGGTTGGGAGAAAACCAAATCGTCTACCCATGGATGAGTTTCGAAGGAATCCATGAAAGTAATCATCATAGACAATGAAAAGTGTGTAAAAATCATAGTTATGAGCCATTGAACATCCTTAGAATGGACCTACGAGACTACAGGATCGACCCCATGCTCTCGGGAAGTCCAGAGAGGTTGTGGTCGGACATAGGGTCGATAGGTAACCGACCCTATGACCGACCCTACACCTTGGGGTCTCAGATACCTACGACCCTAGCTTTACAGCAAGCTTAAATTGTTGGAAATTATTTCTAATTAGAATCTATCAATTTTTTAGGTTTTCCTAGTGATATAAAAGTGATTCTTAGAGCTTGAAAGAGGATCTACACTCAATCAAAGGTGAGGGAACATGACCTAAACTAATTGGCTAATAATAAACTGTTTTTGTTTATTGAGTCCAATGCCATGTATGATTCTATGATTGTATGATTGTAATGTGCATATCACATGTCATCTACTATTCCTGTTATTACTGTTCATGCATATTTAATTTTGTTTATTATAACATGATGATGATGATGATGCTAGAAATAGGCATGTGAATGTATGTGTGTGGTTAGTGTACTTGATGCGAGTGGGGCATCAAGGGGAGGACATGGTATTGTGGTTCAGCCTGGTCACCAGACTCTAGCTCTATTTCTACTCAAGTTTTGTCCACTAACATCGTCGTGTCGCCATTACCTAAGCAGAACTAATACATCGTAGGGCATTAGGGGGGTACATGGCATTGTGGTTCAGCCTGGTCACCAGACCCTAGCTCTATCCCTATGGGTGTATTGAGGGATGCTGGGGTGAGGCCTTGGATACACTGTTTGACATTAGGATTGGTTAGTTGCGAGCTTAGTTTGCAAGCCCTCGCTAATAGGGGCTTACGTGTTGGTATGGGCAGCCGATACAGTAATACCATTTTCATTGGGTGTATACTTGTCCATGGTGGGTGCATGTGGGACGACAATGCCGTATTCATTGGGTGGCTCCACACACTCGTGTATAGAGTTGAGGCGGCCTCCGAACCTTTCTATAGCACATTGCAAACTTATAAACTAGACCATAGATATGAATTGAATGCATGCATATATTTGTTGCATTATTTTGTTTGCTCACTGAGCCGTGATGTGTGCTCACCCTTTCGACGTCGAATGCTTTTAGTTGATGATGCAGGTACCACAGTTGAAGATTATATGAATGCTCCGGTGAATGGACATGCAGTAGTAATGGATGTTGATGTTTTGATGGAATCGCATGATTCGTCATGCAAGTGCAACTCTTGCGTTTTTGATTAGTTTTTATTCAAATTATACAGACGATGTAATTGATTAAATATTTTATTTATGTCTTAGTATTTGGAAAATAATTGAATAATTTATTTATGTTATCATCTTTAGACTCTCAGTTCATTTAATATTAAAGACTTCCGCTATTGTGTATTTACTCTGATTATTGTTGTGTATGTATATGGTTTAAACAAACGGACATAGCCTATTTGAGATCCTGATTGAACCGTTGGTTTATTAGCGGTTCATCACACCATTCTGAATAGTGTAGAATTGGGGTGTGACAACTTGGTATTAGAGCTCTCAGGCCCTATCTGTTAAACCAGTATACTTCTACAAAAGTAATGAACTGAGTTAGGATTTAATTTAAAAGTTGTAATAAGAACACACTATAAGCACCTATGTTGAATGAGACAAAATTAAGAAAGAGAATATTGCACATATAAAAGAAGGAACAAGATTTACATACATCAAATCAAAAGCAATGTTTATACATATCCAAATCAGAGTACAGTCCACAATCTGGACAGTTACTCTGTAATATAAGAAAAATAAAAGAAAAAATATATATACATCATGGAGTTGGAGGTGCTGGAGGAGGAGGTTCCTCGCGATCTCTATCATAGTCCTCAGTATACACTCTAGTCAACCAGGCCACCTGAGTCTGGGTTACCTGGAGACTAGCTACCAGCTCGGCCATCCGCTGATCAGATGCGCACTGGGCCCCTCTAATCTCACGCAGCAAACCCATAATATCATTAGAAGGTGGGCGTGAAGGACTAGCCATGTGTGAAGGAGCCTGAGATGGACCAGCTCCAGTAGAATGTGGAGGTGATGGAGGAGGTATAGTGTCCACATCCATATAAATACGATCCTCATCATCACCCCCATGAACCCCTGCTCCTCCTGCTGCTGTTGTTACCGTCTCAGCGTCTGCCACCTCTACCTGAGTACGAGGATGCACCAGAGCGTTCCTCTCCTCATCATTGACCTGAGCATCCCGCATGCCCATCCTACAGACGGCCTCCCAGTCCAGCACTGATGAGAAAGTCTTCTCCTGAATCTTCTCATCTACTAAATCAACCCCTAGGCGGGTAAGCAGTGTAGTGATCAGGCATCCATAGGGCAGGTTACCTATCTGACCAGGCAGCGTAGCACAGATCATCATCCTCATAATAATATAAGGGAGGCAAACAGGCTGCCTAGTGTAGATACAGTAAAGTAAGTACTGGGTCAACTGGGAGATCCTCTCATAATGTCCACTCTGGGGTATCAGGTTGTGTTGGATGATCTTACAGTACACCCGAGGCTCTGGACGTAGGTTGATCGCTTTCATCTCCCAGTGATCCTCTCTGATAAGCTGACGGTCTATCTCAGCCCGCATCTCCAAGGAAAAGAACTGGGGCTCCCTGGGAGCACAGTACACCAAAGGGTCGTCAGGTGATATGCCCAAAAGATCTGCTAATTGTTGGCAGTCAAAGGAAACCTCTACTCCTTTGACGTAGCTAGTGATCCTGAGCTCCCTACCCCTCTCAGTGTCATTGTGATCTCCCACCACCTAGAGATTACAATAGAACTGTCTCACCAGATCCGGACGGGTACAGGCATCATAGGTAATCACGGGAAGCCAGCCCATGTCACCAAATGTTGTCTCCATGTCGAACAAGGCTAGACTAGCCAAGTCCACACAACGACCTCCCTCTACCGTCTTACGAGCATAGCGAGCATACTGAGCTTCGACCTCGTTAGAGCGGAAACGAACTCGGTCGTGAACTCTAGGTACTTTGGTACGAGCCATATTATCTGCCAAAACAAAGAAAGACAAATAATAGATTAGTAATGGTGAAAAATCCTAAAATTTTGGCATTATAACGACATAAACTGGTCAAAAGCCTCACTTTTCACCCAACCACTTGGACAGGATGACTTACATAGGTTCCAAACCATCCTACAAGGTTTATACAATTGAAAATTTAATCTAGAAAGATTGAATTCGAAGAAATTCAATAAATTCAAAAAATCTCGAAAATTAGGTCAAAATTAGAAATTTTCAAGTTTCTCGATGGCCAACCAATGAAACTTGAATATTTTTGAGGGCTTTCGTCCATTGGGTGACCAATAGCAAAAACCCTCAATAAAAATTAAATTCTTACAGTTAAAAAAATTTAATTTGAAGAAAATGACATAAATGGGGAAAAACCTAGTTTTGAAAGCTTCAAAATACGAGATAGTAGAGAGTATACCTGAAGAGACGGAGCGGAAGTCACAAATGGAAGGGAAGATCACCAAACACCAAGGGTCGGTACTGTAGCAACTCAGGAAACCGAGTTGAGTTGGAAGGAAGGAGAAAGAATGGGAAATAAATCCCAAAATCAGGATTAAAAACCTGATTCTGGACCGTAGGGTCGCAGAATTCGACCAAGACATGTGACCCTACGATCGACCCTGTCATCGACCCTAGCCTCTCGGTGATCTGACAGAGAACTAGGGGTTGGACCTAGGGTCGGATGTATACCGACCCTACCATTGACCCTAGGCTCTCGGTAAGCTGACAGTAATTCTCAGGGTCGCATACCCTGGGGTTGCATAAAGACCGACCCTATCATCGACCCTACGATGGAAAATACAGTATTTTTGCCAGAATGATCTGAAAATTTTGAAATTTGTATTGATTAGTTGGATTTGGACTTAAGAAAATAATTTATATTGATGGCCTCACATGTGCTATGATTGTTTCAGACACTACTACCACCAAAACAGGAAATAGCTGGGCGAAGAGGGAACAGACGAGAACGTGACCCAATTACACCACCACCACCTATGGAGGAAGACAGCCACATAAATCAGGAAGTACAAGAGAATCTGAATACGGCACCGCCAGTGGCTAATGGCCAGACAAATCCTATTAACTTACCAGTCCCACCTACGGATCTGGCTACGGCGGTAATGAACTTGGCACAACAGCTACAGCAAATACAACAGGTGCAATCTAATATGCAAGCTGCCATAGGCATGACTTTTCTAGCTGCATATACGACACCGATGCCAGTAGGACAGGCAAGCACAGTACCAGGGGGAAGTAACACGGTACCCCACGCACCTCAAACACCAAGCATGCATGCTCAAGTACAGAACCCTGAAGTAGCTCAGGATGGATATCAGTACCAACCACCTATGAATGGGGCCTATGCTCCGTATCAACTGGACCACTCCAAGCTAGTCGAGCATTTTCTGAAGATGAAGCCCAAAGAATTTATGGCAAGCCAGCAGATCCTTTGTGGCCAGAACACTGGGTTGATAAAATGGAAAGGAACTTTATGATGATGACAGTGAATGAAGAAGGGAAGGTGTAGTGCACCACATTTATGCTAAAGAGCGATGCACACCATTGGTGGAAGTCTACCAGGACATATTTGTTAACCAAGCACACCCAATTGACCTGGGGTATATATAAAGAGGCATTCTTTGAGAAGTACTTTCCTAGAAGTTTTAGATATTCTATGGAGAGAGAGTTCCTGAGTTTATATCAGGGACAGATGAATGTCGACGCATATCAACAGCGTTATGAGGAGTTGTTCTTCTTTGCGCCAGTCTGTATATAAGAGGAAGATACGAAGACCCGAAGGTTCATCATGGGACTTAGGAGAAGCATCCATGAGCATGTTCCGGGCTTGGAAAAGAAAATTTACAATGAAGTGGTACAAATTTCTCGAGTAATAGAGTCGAGCCAGAAAGAGAGCGATTTTGCTCAAAACAGGGGTATTAAAAGGCCAACTGGAACTTCATATAATGGAGGGAATACAAGGACATTCAAACCCTTCCATACTCAAGGCTTTAATGCTGCAGCCAAGACAACCTCAGTAGCCCCATCACAACCGAAGAAAAATGGTGAAGGATTAAGGTGTTTTAACTACAATCAAGTGGGACATATTTCAAGGGAGTGTCCTAAGCCCAGGAAGCAGCTACAGCAAGGAAAGGTTTATGCATTTACATCTGAGGATGTTGTCGCATCACCTGATGTGGTTACAGGTATGACCTGAACCTTTCACTTTGTGATTACATTGTAAGAGCATGTAGACTAAATTAAAACAAATCATAGGTATCGTACCTATTAATGGCATACCCACTAGAGTACTCTTTGATTCTGGAGCTACTCATTCTTTTATATTTGTGTCGTTTGGAAAGAAGCTAAATCTACCCTTCAAATTTTTAGACTATAAACTGCTTGTACGATCGCCAATGGGACTAGAAGTGGAATTAGAAACAGGTTATGGACCATGTCCAGTTCTTATTGACGATAAGACTTTGGATGCAACCTTGATCCAACTTGAGATGGCAGAGTTTGACGTCATCTTGGGAATGGACTGGTTAGCTCGGCATTTTGCAAACCTATTATGTACAGAAAAGAAGCTGACATTTAAAGACAAGGAAGGAACAGAGTTCAGTTTTGCGAGAACCAAACTACCCCATAAACGGAAACTCATCCTCTCTTCATTGAAGGTTAGAAAATGCCTGGAGAAAGGAGGAGTTGGGTATCTGGTCTCAGTGGTTGACCTCACCAAGGAAGCCCCACGAATGGAGGATATTGATGTTGTGCGTGACTTCCCAGATGTATTTCCTGAAGAATTACCAGGACTACCACCTGACCGAGCTATAGAGTTTGTTATAGATTTGATACCAGGAGCCGCATCGGTATCTAAAGCACCCAATCGAATGGCTACTACTGAACTGAAGGAATTGAAGGTGCAGTTACAAGAATTGTTGGACAAGGGTTACATCAGACCTAGCATATCACCATGGGGAGCGCCAGTATTATCCATAAAGAAGAAGGACGGTAGTGTTCGACTGTGTATAGACTACCGGAAACTGAATAAGCTAACAATCAAGAATCGGTACCCATTGCCTCGGATCGATGATTTGTTCGATCAGTTGCAAGGTGCCAAGGTGTTCTCCAAGATCGATCTTCGATCAGGATACCATCAGTTAAAGATTAAGGATGGTGATATTCCCAAGACAGCATTCAGGACCAGATATGGACATTATGAATTTTTGGACATATCTTTTGGGTTGACGAACGCACCAGCAACTTTTATGGAACTTATGAATCGGGTATTCCATGATATGTTGGATACGTCGGTCATTGTATTCATTGATGATATATTGGTCTACTCCAAGGACAAGGAAACTCATATTATGAATCTAAGTGCCACTCTGCAACGATTACGGAAAGAGAAGCTTTACGCCAAATTTACAAAGTGTGAGTTTTGGCTAAATGAAGTCGCTTTCTTAGGCCATGTTGTATCCACTGAAGGAATTAAAGTGGACCCTAGCAAGATTGAAGCCATTGTGAAGTGGGAAGCACTGAAGAGTGTTGCAGAAATTAAAAGTTTTCTAGGTCTAGCTGGGTATTACTGACGATTCGTGGAAGACTACTCCAGGATTTCCGTTCCACTTACCAACTTGACTAAGAAAGGAGAGAAGTTTATTTGGACTGACAAATGTGAGAATAGTTACCAAACATTGAAGGCAAGATTGATATCTGCTCCCATCCTGACTATTCCTATTCCAGGACAACCATTTGTTTATACACTGATGCATTTGGATTGGGTTTAGGATGTGTACTTATGCAAGGAGAACAAGTAGTTGCATATGCTTCAAGACAACTGAAGACACATGAGAAGAATTACCCCACTTATGACTTGGAATTAGCAGCAGTGGTACATGCTGTCAAGATATGGAGACATTATTTGTATGGAGAGAAATTTCAGATTAAATCAGATCATAAGAGTCTTACTTATCTATTTAATCAGAAGGAGTTAAACATGCGACAAAGAATATGGCTGGAATTATTAAAGGATTATGATTGTGATATCCAGTACCATCCAGGAAAGGCTAACGTAGTGGCTGATGCGCTAAGTAGGAAAGCAATGATAAAATCTCAAAGAGAAGTTAACACGACTACAACAATGTGTACTACAGGAAGAGTATTCAATGATGGTAATGAGTAGTTCGTGATAGATGCACCGGGTGTATCGACCAACCAAGGGTTTATTCATCGGTTTTCAAATATGTTCGCAACATTGAAGATTGTACCTGATATAATTGACAAAGTGAAAGCCGCTATTAAATCAGACTCTTATCTGAGAACGGTACAAGAAGACATCGAAAAAGGTAGGACTATTCCTGAGTTCACCTTGGACGAAGAAAAGGTACTAAAGTAAAAGGGATGAATATGTGTTCCTGAAATGGAAAACTCGGACGTTAGACACAGACTAATGAAGGAAGCTCATACCACCGCCTATTCGGTACATCCTAGAAGTACAAAGATGTATCATGAATTGAAGAAATTATATTGGTGGAGAGGAATGAAAACTGATGTAGCTAAATTCGTGTCTCAATGCCTAAACTGTCAGAGGGTGAAGGCTGAACGACAATGACCTGCCGGACTGTTGCAACCGCTGCCAGAACCAGCATGGAAATGGGACTGCATCACTATGGACTTCGTCACCGAGTTACCGTTGATTCCTCGAGTAGTTGACGCCGTCTGGGTGATTGTAGATCGTCTGACTAAGACAGCTCGCTTTATATCAATGCGACCTTAGTATACACTAGAAAGGTTAGCCAAGTTGTATGTGGATAATATTGTCAGACTACACGGTGTACCTAAAAGCATTGTGTCCAACAGAGATCCACGATTTACTTCAAAGTTTTGGGAAGGATTACAGAAGACTATGGGTACAACGTTGAAGTTTAGTACTGCATTCCATCCTCAGACAGACGGACAGTCGGAGCGTACCATATAGATTTTAGAAGACATGCTTCGAGCCTGTGTAATAGATTTTAAAGGATCATGGGATGAGAAACTACCATTGATCGAGTTTACCCTATAACAACAGCTATCAAGCTACTATAGAGATGTCACCCTATAAAGTACTGTATGGTAGGAAATGTCAAACTCCTCTATTTTGGAATGAAGATGGAGAACGTAGCATTGTTGGACCAGAATTTATTGAAGAAACTTATCGAGTGGTCAACATTATCAAAGAAAGAGTAAGAACGGCTCAGAATCGTCAGAAACAATATGCAGATACTTGACGCTGAGATCTTGAGTTTGTTGTCGGTGATAAGGTATTCTTGAAAGTGTCACCGATGCACGGGTTAAAATGGTTCAGATAGAAAGGAAAGCTATGTCCGAGATATGTCGGGCCATATGAGATTCTAGCCAAACATGAAAAAGTGGCTTATCAGTTAGCACTACCACCATCTATGTCAAGTGTGCATGATGTATTTCATGTCTTCTTATTAAAGAAGTACGTCTGAGATCCAACGCACGTTTTGACAGCAGATCCACCCGATCTAACTGATGATTTGACGTTCGAAGTAGCACCAACTGTAATCACCAGTCGAAAGGTTCAACGTCTACATAATCGTGACATATACTATGTTAAAGTCACCTAGAGAAGTCGAGAAATAGAAGAGATCACATGGGAAGAAGAGAATGCAATGCGAAAGCAATACCCTCATCTTTTCGACTCGAAAGGTATGTACAAATTTCGAGGATGAAATTTTTAATAAGCAAGAGGGAGTTGTAAGACCCGTACGGAACTAACCGGTCTTACCACCTTGTATCAGGTCTACCTATCATGGTCGAGCCAAATGGACCAAGTACGTAAAGGAAATCACAAAATCAGGTATGAATTTAACCCAAAAACAGTAAATATGAGGGTAGGGTCGCATGCATAAATAGGTAGGGTCGACCCCACCTCAACAGAGTCCAACCCATGACTTTTCAGTCCTAGGGTCGGATGACTTTGAGACCCTAGGGTCGACGGATTCTGCGACCCTAGCATCGACCCTATGGTGACAGACTGAAATCGTGAATTAGGAAACATTCCTAATTTCAGGAATTCCTTTTGTAATCTCGATGGGACGTATTTTGGGAGGTTTTTCTTTATAAATAGAACATCCCTTAGCCTCTTTCACTCCTTTTAAAACCCTAATTGAGAGTGAGAGAAAGATAAGAGAAGGAAGAGAAGAAGAAGAGAAGGAGAATTTGAGAAGACAACTAATGAGAAGGAATTCAGAGAAATCTCTGAATCTCAGCAACCTTATGGTATGAATACATTCCCCATGAATTATGAAAGACCCTAGAATAGCTTATGAAGAAGTTAGGATTGGGAGAAAACCAAATCGTCTACCCATGGATGAGTTTCGAAGGAATCCATGAAAGTAATCATCATAGACAATGAAAAGTGTGTAAAAATCATAGTTATGAGCCATAGAATATTTTTAAAATGGACCTACGAGACTACGGATCGACCCTATGCTCTCGGGAAGTCCAGGGAGGCTGTGGTCGCACATAGGGTCGATAGGTAACCGACCCTATGACCGACCCTACACCCTGGGGTCTCAGATACCTGCGACCCATCCTGCGACCCTAGATTTACAGCAAGCTTAAATTGTTGGAAATTATTTCTAATTAGAATCTATCAATTTGTTAGGTTTTCCTAGTGATATAAAAGTGATTCTTAGAGCTTGAAAGAGGATCTACACTCAATCAAAGGTGAGGGAACAAGACCTAAACTAATTGGCTAATAATAAACCGTTTTCATTTATTGAGTCCAATGCCATGTATGATTCTATGATTATATGACTGTAATGTGCATATCACATGTCATCTACTATTCCTGTTATTACTGTTCATGCATATTTAATTTCATTTATTATAACATGATGATGATGATGATGCTAGGAATAGACATGTGAATGTATGTGTGTGGTTAGTGTACTTGATGCGAGTGGGGCGTCAGGGGGAGGATGTGGCATTGTGGTTCAGCCTAGTCACCAAACTCTATCTCTATCTCTACTCAAGTCTTATCCACTAACATCGTCGTATCGCCATTAACTTAGCAGAACTAATACATCGTAGGGCATCAGGGGGGACGTGGCATTGTGGTTCTGCCTCGTCACCAGACCCTAGCTCTATCCCTATGGGCGTATTGAGGGATGCTGGGGTGAGGCCTTGGATACATTGTTTGACATTAGGATTGGTTAGTTGCGAGCCCAGTTTGCAAGCCCTCGCCAATAGGGGCTTACGTGTTGGTATGGGCAGCCGGTACAACAATGCCGTTTTCATTGGGTGTATACTTGTCCATGGTGGGTGCATGTGGGATGGCAATGCCATATTCATTGGGTGGCCCCACACACTCGTGTATAGAGGTGAGGCGGCCTCCGAATCTTTCTATAGCGCATTGCAAACTTATAAACCAGACCACAGATATGAATTGAATGCATGCATATGTTTGTTGCATTATTTTGTTTGCCCACTGAGCCGTGATGTGTGCTCACCCTTTTGACATCGAATGCTTTTAGTTGATGATGCAGGTACCACGGTTGAAGATTATATGAATGCCCCGGTGTATGGACATGCGGCAACAATGGATGCTGAAGTTTTGATGGAATCGCATGATTCGTCATGCGAGTGCAACTCTTGCGTTTTTTATTAGTTTTTATTCAGATTATACAGACGATGTAATTAATTAAATATTTTATTTATGTCTTAGTATTTGGAAGATAATTGAATAATTTATTTATGTTATCATCTTTAGACTCTCAGTTCATTTAATATTAAAGACTTTCGCTATTGTGTATTTACTCTGATTATTGCTGTATATGTGTATGGTTTAAACAAACGGACACAGCCTATTTGAGATCCTGGTTGAACCGTTGGTTTATTAGCAGTTCATCACACCATTATGAATAGTGTGGAATTGGGGTGTGACATAATATATTATAATATATCATATAATATATGCATATGTCCTATATGTATATTATATCATATATATTAATATATTAATATATTATATATTTATATATATGTTTTATATATAAAAAAAGGCAAGTAGGATCCAAATAAAAGGGACTCGGTGAGATTGTCGAAGAAGGAAAAAATCGAAGAAGTTGAAGAAGGAAAGAAGAAATATAAAAAAAAACAGAAAAAAAAGAAAGAATCGAGAAGAAGGAAAGAAGAGAGGGAGAGCGGTGGAGAAGATATAAAAAGAAAAAAAAAGAATCGATAAGAAGGAAAGAAAAGGAGGGGCGGACAGGTGGAGAAGTTGAAGAAGGAAAGAAGAGATATAAAAAGAAAAAAAAGAAGGGAAAAGGAAGGGAAGAATCCGAAAGAGATCGAGAAGATGAGAGAGGGAGAGCGGTGGAGAAGAATAAAAAAGGAAAAAAGCTGAAGAGATGGGGAACCGAAAAAAAGAATAAAATAAAAAATAAGAGAGACGGCGGTGAGGAGGAGAATAAAAAAGGGAAAAAAGAGGAAAAGGGAGAGGGGAACCGAGACGAGAAGAGGAAGGAGAGAGAGAGGGCGGTGGAGAGAAAGAATAGAAAAAGAAAAAAAGAGGATAAGGGGAACCGAGATGAGAAGAGGAAAGAGAGAGAGAGAGGGCGGTGGAGAGAAAGAATAGAAAAAGAAAAAAAAGAGGAAAAGGAGGCGGAGAACCGAGAAGAGGATTGAAGTGGGAGAGGCGGTAGTGAGAGTGAAGAAAGAGAATAAAAATAAAAAGAAAAAAAGAAGGGTCGAGAAGATTGAAGAGGGAGTGGCGGTAGATCGAGAAGAAGGGAAGAAAAGAAGAAAAAAAACAAAAAAAGGGGAGAAGAAGCAGGAGCTGGAGAGGGGAGAAGAAAAGAAGAAAAAAACAAAAAAAGGGGAGAAGAAGCAGGAGCTGGAAGGAGGAGAAGAAAAAGAAGAAAAAAAAAAGGAGATGGCAGATTAAAGAGGAGAGATATGAGGAGAGGAAGAATAAAAAAAATCAGAGAGAAGAGGAGGACGAGAAAGAGAGGCGGCAGCGAGAAGATTGAGAGAAGAGGAGAGATATGAGAGAGAATTGTGAGAGAGAGAGAGGTGTTAAGAAAAAAAAATCAAAATCAGAAAGAGAGGAGCAGAAGAATCAAGAAGATTGGGAGCTCAACCGAAGGAAAAGAAGCAAGAGAAGAAGAAGGTGGAAAAGAGAGCCGAGGTAAACCACTTACACTCCCTTTTGGTTTTATTATTTTTTCTTTTGTTATTACTTGCCTTACTGCTGCCATCCAATCTGCTATCCTAAATTGCATAAAACCTTTTCATCCCTGCAAAACCCTATTGACCAGGCCTACAACCTTGTTGTATACCCAATCCCTCAAGCCACTAATACCATCTCATTAATCCCTCACCTACATAGCACCACCCAATCAGGTTTTCCAGCTAGCTCCTGCTTGCCTAATACCGGATCAGCCACCTGCACATCTCCATAACTGCCTGTCACACTATGACACCTGCTGAAACCCCAACCAAACTCATCTAATCAGGCCAAATCCACCCTCGACAAACTTGCCTTCAACCCGATAAACATCCCTGCTTATCACAACCACAACCGCTACCCAGATTTCTGCATACCTACCTGGCCATGTAACCGATTGCCACCTCCATAGCCAACCTACTCTACCTGCTTAAATCCATTTTCTTCACACCTGTCCCACAAATCCCATTGCACCTCGCTGCTACTCACACTAGCCACCTCTTGCTGCCACCTAATACCCTACACATCCACTTCCTTCCATCATTTTTATCAACCCAAACCCACTGCTATACCCCATTTGCCGTAGCACCCTGCAGCAAATCCCATGTAATCCTCCCCTTAAACCAGCCCTTGATCTGCCCCATTTAAGCCATTGATTGGAATCTAATATGATCATGATGACCATAATATAATCTGAGCCATTAATTCTGATATGATTTTGATAATGATTGATGTTAGATAAAATCTGAACTTTTGAATGTAATCTGATTATGATATGAAATTTTATATGAACCATTGATTTTGAGCCTAATCTGATGATATTTGATGTAAGATGATCTGAACCTTTGATTTCAAATCTGACTAGAGCATGAGAAATTAAAATAATTTAAATTGTTGATTTAAAGATGATCTGAGCATGATGTCGTTAATTAATTCTGAACCATTGATTTTTAATATGATCTGATGATGTTGATGTTGATGTGATCATGAGTAATCTGAACTTTTTGGTCTTCATTGTGATTAATTTAAGAGAATCTGAATCATTATATCATGCATACAAGTTGTTTTGATACATACGATGCCACATAATTTTCCATATTTGATGCTTACACTCTCACATCCCATACTTGAAATGCTTTCACATGTTATCTTTGGATGCTTCTATTTTTAGATTGCACACTTACCATGTTTGTATTGATTCACATGCTCACTTGCCATCTTTGACTGATTTGTTGCTAAATTTGGATATATTTCTAACATGTTATATTTGGATGCTTACACTGCTATATTTAAGCTCACATTGCTATGTTGGATTGTTTATATTGCTATTATTGAGTACAACAACTAGGGCAAAATAAATCCTAAAATGGAATGACCAATTAGGCAAGATACACCCTAAAATAGAAAGAATACAACAATTAGGGTAGAAAACCTAAATAGCAATTAGGGTAGAAAACCCTAAAAATGAAAAGAAAATAGCAATTAGGGTAGAAAACCCTAAAAATGAAAAAAAAAATAGTAATTAGGTTAGAAAACCCTAAAAATGGAAAAATAGCAATTAGGGTATGAAACCCTAAAAATTAAAAATCACAATGAAAAGGGATAGAAAATCCTAGAAAACCTAAAAATGGAAACAACAAAATGGTAGGAATTTAGGTCTCATCCCTAGATCCTATTGACAAAAATAGAAAGAATTTGATACACATTCCAAATAAAAATGGTAGGAATTTAGGTCTCATCCCTAGATCCTACTAACAAAAATAGAAAGAATTTGGTACACATCCCAAATAAAAAAGATAGGAATTTGGTCTCATCCCTAGATCCTATTAACAAAAATAAAAAGAATTTGATACACATTCCAAATAAAAAAGGTAAGAATTTAGGTCTCATCCCTAGATCCTATTTACAAAAATTGAAAGAATTTGGTACACATCTCAAATAAAAATGGTAGGAATTTAGGTCTCATCCCTAGATCCTATTGACAAAAATAGAAAGAATTTGATACACATCCCAAATAAAAATGATAGAAATTTAGGTCTCATCCCTAGATCCTATCGACAAAAATAGAAGGAATTTGGTACACATTCCAAATCCGACTCTCACAATCATTTTGAACTACGTCGTACCTAATTTCTAGGGCACACCCTAGAATACGTAAGCAATTTGGGAATCCCAAATACGGTACAAATCCACCCATCAACCATCCATCCAACATAAACTTCAACTTGAACAAAGAATCTAATTGAAGTACATGCATAAATCACTTTCATAATTTTTAATCACAAAACCCTTTTCAAACTACATTTTTGGACTTGATTTCCAAGATTGGAATACATAGGCAGCTTGAGATGTCTTATACGTCTCAGATTCAGTCCAAGACCGAACCATCTTTGGTCCGGTTCACTGTATAATATTGTATATTATATTTGCTTATTTATTTGCTTTAAAACATGATTGGCTGAACCCTAGGTTAGAATAACTTAGCAACTTGGTTTAGGACATCCCCCATTGAACCCTAGTCATCCAGTTGACCAAGCACAGTCAAAATTAGAGTCTAAGAAAAGTTTAGGAGGCCAATATTGATCGGGCGGTTTGGGTGCCTAACACCTTCCCATACCCGTACCCTGAATACTTACCCGATCTCTTGCAAACCAAAGAACTGATACATTGGGTCACGAGTCAATAGAAGTCTTACCTTAAGGTGAGGCTACATTTTTTGAGGTCTTAGACCTTAATCTAGGTAGCGACTCCAACAGAACAATTGATCTTCATCGATACAGATCCACATTCATCCCGAGGAGGATCACAATTTTCCATTGTCCTCACACCACCCATGTATGGTGGTTTATGTAACGAGTAACATCATGAATCAAATAAATTGTTCCTTGGTGGAGGCACGACGAACCATGAGAGTGGGGAATCGGGGATCTCTGTAGGGTGCAGTCTTATTTGAGACTATGTATGATGGGCGTGTAGTGTGTGGGAGTACTATACACTTGCCATGTTGGCACACTATATTCTAGTGGGGACACAGTCAGTCCATTAGAGTGGAACGGAGATTCCTACTGGAGTATAGCTTTATTTACTGCTTACACATGCCATGTTGAGTGATTGTTGATCTAGATATGATTATGTTGTAGGATATATGATCATGTGGCGTATGGGGGTATGATACACTACCATATGCCAGGTTACACCTTAGTAGGGGCACGGTCAGTCCATTGGAGTAAAGCCGGGGATCTCTGCTGGGGTGCAACCTATTTATTATATTATCATGCATCATGCATCAACTTGGTCAAATGACTAGTGCTTTAACAAAAGGATGAACGAGCCACTAATTCAACTGGGTTCGTCTCGGGATCAAGGGTGTCATTGATTGTCTAGGTGTGCCTCGAGATCAATGACGATTCACCTAGTGATGAGCCACTGACCATAAAGGATGCACTCGGGTCAGTGGTGTCATTGATTGTCTGGGTTTGACTAGAGATCAATGATGGTCGGTTGAGCTAGGGTACAGGCCGACCATGATTGCATATACATTTAATTGTTACTTATAATTGCTTGTTTATTTACTTCTGTACTACATTCATAAATTGTTGCATAGGATTGTATTGGATACCTGACTTCTCGTTGAGTTGGGATGTGAGTCACCCCTCTATATTGAAATCTTTTAGCTTTGGTTGCAGGTACCTCTTCTGTGACGACTGATATGGATCGTATTGATGTAGAGGGCACTTCTCCCGGTGGAGGGCCATGGAGGGGTCATATCGAGGGTTATACCTATAAGGACTGTGTTTATGAGACCTGAGTTAGCATCATACCCCCATTTTGATATCTATAGATAGATACGGTTTGGTCTATCTATAGTATGTTATTTCATATTTACTCTAGTTATTTAGTATGGGGAATAATATAATATGAATGGTATATGTGAAATAATTTGTAAGACATAATAGATATATTATGTATTGATAACATTATAAGCATCTGTTCTCTATAATGATTCTACTGCAACTCTTATTATTTGGCTATTTGACTGCAATAATTATTATCTATTGTTGATTATTATGGATATTATTTGTATAGACTATGGGATTACTGGTAAATCATTTTAGTTGTCGATCGCTGGAGGATTCGGATTGCCACGAGGGTTGACCTGGATATCACGATCGATTCCCCGTAATGGGCTATGTGTAAGAACCGTGTTCTTAAAACTGGGTCTAACCCGTGGTTTTATATGGTGACATGTGTTCCAATCTTAACTGGACAGGAAGGCGAAGCCGGGTGACGAACCATGCAAATTTCAGGTATGAGAACCACTCAAAAATGGTATAAATCTCATACCGGTCTGACTATACTGGTCTGAGTCAGTCAAACCGGTATGGTGCAACCGGTATGTGTATACCGGTCTGACTGTACCGGTCTGAGTCAGTCAGACCGGTATGTGCAACCGGTATGCTTAGTCTTTGCGGGAGACGGACTCCAGTTGGTCCCCCACTCCGAATGGAAACTTGGAAAGTTTTCAATCGTGGAAAACCTTCCCAAGAACGGCTTTCCTCTATTAATAGAGATTATGACACTCCATTGATGCTTCTCAAACCCTAGCCGTCTGGAGGAGAGTTGAGAAGGAGCAAGGAGGAGGAGGCTGCCCAGGAAGGAGATTTCCATTGGAGGAGCTCGCCGCCAATCGACGAACACCGTCGGTAAGTGCTCCATACTATTAGTAATATTAGGATGTCAGATCGGAGCCGCGAAGCGGTGCGGAAATCCAAAACCCTAGATCTTTCAATGAACCTAGTCTCTCTTTTAGATCTGATCTGGTTTGATACGGCGCTCTAGTACAATTCAGAAGGCCATTAGGATACTTGGACCTTAGTGTGGGTTAGAAGAAACTCTGGAAACCTAGCTGATGATCGACGAGGAAAGGAGATCCGAGACCTCGCTCTCGGATCCAAACCGCAGAGTATACCAGTTGGACGCAAGGTCCAGCGATATGGGCCTACGGTATATACCACAGACACATACCGGTCTCACTGACTAAGACCGGTATGTACTGCAACCGGTATATATACCGGTGGCACCATACCGGTCTCACTCTACTGAGACCGGTACCGGGACCGGTATGTCCTCTGAACCTGTTTTGTTTGGCCGAACATGGTGCTGACCACTTGTAACCTTAATAAATTAATTCTAACCTATGAATATGACTGTGTAGGACCTATAGACAGCGTGAGTAAACCCTGTGATGCAGAGCGGGATTTTTATCACGTGTTAGGTAAGGGACAAGACCCAAAACTCTAAATAACTAATTAACAGTAAACCTTTGTGACTAAATTGTATATGAATTCATTGCTTGATGTCTGTGCATTTCACATGCCATGTAGTTGCTTCTTTTACTACTATTATCTGTTCATGCATTTCATATGCTAGGATTGTTGGATGTTAGGCATGTGTATGATTTTCGTTAGTGTATGGAATGTGAAGGGGAGAGTGCCCTGGATATATCCACAACTAACACCTTTTTCGTATCACCTTCTACCTTAGCAGACTTGGTACGAGTAGGGTATCAGGGGGAGGACGCGGTAGTGTGGATTGTTGTCTGACCGTCAAACTCTAGCCCTATCCCTATGTCGTAGGGAGCCATGCTGGGGTAAGGCCATAGATACTGTTTGACATATAGGACTGGTTAGAAACGGAACCCACTTGCAAGCCCTTGCCAATAGGGGTTTAGGTATTGGTACGGTGTAGGGTATCAAGGGGAGGACGCGGTAGTGTGGATTGTTGCCTGACCATCAGACTCTAGCTCTATCCTTATACTAGAGTGAGTGATGTGGGACAACAACAGTAGTGTGGATTATTGCTTGACTGTTGGGTGTGCTCACACTCTCATGCATGGAGGTGCAGAGGCCACCAAACCTCACCATAGCACTTTTCAAGTTATACCTGGCCTAAATTTGTAATGTTATCTTATGCATTTTGTATGTTGCATTGGTCTTGTACTTACTGAGCTAAGTTTTGAGCTCACCCAAATATATATTCGATTTCTTTTCAGATCTTGATGCAGGATACTCAGTGGAAGACTTCATGTTTGCTCCAGCTTACAGCACGGTGGCGGCTTTGGAATCACAGACTGTAGAGGACGAGCATGATGCGTCATGCGAGTGCTCGTTCTGTGTATTCTATCACTAATGGTTATTTTCTTTTGTTACATTGTAATAAATATTATTTAATTTTGTGGATGATGGAATAAGTTGAATAATTATTTTAAATTACAACATAGATCTCAGTTCATTTATTTATTTCTGCTGCTATGTATTAATCTCTAATTAAGTTAGACTGCTTGGGAATGACTGGTTAACATGGTCTATTGAGATCCTGGTGTGAACCGTGATTTAGAGCCGGTTCACTCACACTTCTGGTTCAGCCTGAATTGGGGTGTGACACTATGACAGGTCTTACATCTAAGAGAAATCGTACAAGAATGAAGGTATTAACTCTGAATTCGAAAGAAATCATACAAAGAATGATAAGTCTTGCATCCAAGCAAAGTCATGCAGAAATAACGTATTTTAAAGAGAAATCAAGAGATAGGAATAGTGGCATCAGTTTGTATTGAAGAGAAGATCGTACAAGAAAAGCAGCCATTAACATCTACAAAACTAAGTTTGAACTACGTTCTGCACTTGATTTTTGAGCCACCTCAAAATACGTAGGCAATTCAAGAATAGGAATCCTAAACACAGTTTACTAAGAACAAAAATAAGGGTTCTTTTATCGTTAGTTCAATTAGAACAATCTCGGCTAAAGAATGGCATTTATAAACACCCTTTTTTTGCCTCACTAATCTCTCACAACCTTCACCTACCATTTTAGGAATAACCTGTGTCATTCTCCCTAAATAGAATTTAAACCTGCCATAAATAGCATCCCTAGAGGTACTTTCTACATTAGGTTAGAACTGACCATATATCGCCTCTCTAGAGTTAGTTTCTACATTAAGTTAGAAATTGCCATAAATAGCCTCTCTAGAGTCAATTTTCCCATTAGGTTAGGACCTGCCATAAATAAGCCTCTCAGAGTCATCATTGAACCTAGGTTAAAAACCTACTATAAATAGGCCCATTAAGACTAAACCCCCCTTGAGGAACACTACCTTATTTAGGTCACTTGAGGTCATTTCCAAGCCCAGAACCACTTAGAACCATTCCAAAGGTTTTTTTGGTAATTAAAGTCAAAGTTGATCAAAGTTGGTCAAAGGTAGTCAAAGTTGATCAATATGGTCAAAGTTGGTCATAACTAAACCCTAGAGTAAACTTAGAGTTAAACCTAGCCAAAACCCATCCTAGTCATCTAGTAATCATCCTAGGTGTCACTTAAAGTACCCATGTGTCACTTAGATGCCATGCCCATGCATTTCTCCCATAGTCCATAGGTGATGTAAGAGAGAGATAAAGTAGAAGAATGGAGGGAAAGAAATGAGTGATATAAACCCCAAGGGGGACAGCTCGTTGGTAAAAGATCAACACCTCAAAAAAAGATGGTCATGAGCCCTACTTTCCTTGGGGCCACTACCTATCCCAAAAAAAAAAAAAATGAGTGATATAAAGAAATTTCGTACCCTACTTAACACTTGAGATTTGTTGTACATTCGGGTTATAGCACATGAAATTTGTTGCACATTTGGGTTACAACAATTGAGATTGTGACACATTTAAAATGCATATACATGAAATTTATTGCACATTTGAAATGCATATATTTGAAATTTGTTGCACATTTAAAATGTATATACTTGAAATTTGTTGCATACTTGAAATGCACATATATTACACACTTGAAATGCATATATTTGAGATTTATTGCATACTTGAAATGCAACATACATGAGATTTGTTGCACACTTGAAATGCAATATATTTGAGATTTGTTGTACACTTGAATGCAACGTACTTGACATTTGTTGTACGTTTGAAATGAAACATACGTGAAATTTTTTGCATACTTGAAATGCATATACTTGAGATATATTGCTCCATTAGTGATGTGCAACATGCCATTCAAATGTTCACTATAAGATCTTGTATGTTAGCTTTGGAAACTTTAATTATACACACAAAGAAGGAAAAATAATAAAACGAAAAGAAATAAGATTCTATTAGCTAATCAGAAAAATCAAAGAGGGTCTAATAGTAGTACGCCACATGTAACACAAAGGTTCTCTCAAAGATCTTGTGTATTTGCGTTGGAAGTTTTGACTTCACACACAAGGAAGGAAAACAAGGATTTTAGAAAGAAATAAAGGTACAAGAAGATTCTATTAGCTAATTAAAAATTTAAAGAGGGATTCAATAGTAGAGTGATCTCATTGAACAAATATGGACACAAATCTTATGTGTTGACATAGGAAAGTGGCTAAAATTCAAAAGAAAAAAAAAAGAAAAAAGAAAAGAAGAAAAGGAAATTTTATTATAGAAACTAAATGGTCCCTAATTAGAGACTAATTCAAAAGATCCACTGTAGGCTAATAATGTGATGACACTTGTCAAGATTCAATGTGCATAACAAAGATCTAATTCAAAACATAAAAATTAGAGAAAATTCAATTAAGGCTATTGACAACTTATTATGAGTTGGCAAAGGAGAGGCCTTCGGCTATAAATATGACCCAAGGGGTCCTCATAAAGAAGCATCCATGAAATTAGAGCCCCCTTCTACCCAAAAAAGTGAGGAAGTGAGAAAGAAGAGAGAAAGAAAGGAAGGAGAAGAAGAGAAGAAGCTCTCACCTCTACCATCTTCATCCTTCATCAAGCTCCTGCAACAAGGCTCTTCATCTCTATAAAAGGACAAGGTAAGTCTCCTTCCCCACCTCATTAAGACTTCGAAAAGTTACATTTGCTAGAATTGGCTCAAATAAAAGCAAGTGTAGAGTAGCATGTTTGCTTGCATTCCTATATAAATTCCACCATTAAAATCTAAATCAGATATTTTTTTTATAAAAATATATATTATAAAGAGTCTCTCCCTCAAATTTGAGCTCCATCCATGGAGATTTTCCTAAGCAAAAAAAATCCATGAATGAAGTTCAGATCCAGAAGAGCCAGATCTGGAATCTGGCTATAATATTGATTTTAGACATATAAGATGAAGTCTTCTCACCTCCAAAAATTATGGGACATGCCCTAATGAGTTAGGAAGATCCTCCAAGAAGCCTAAATTGATTTGGATTTGGGATAACCTCCAAAAAAATTGTGCAATGCACGGAGGTTAGAAACAGAGACATAAACTTCAAGCCAATTAAGCATAAACTTCAAACTTGAAAGAAAAATCTAATCAAACCAAGCATAAATCATAAGCATAAACTTTAATCACACCTGAACTATTGTGGTGAACCTGATTTTTAGAAGATTTACGAGATACGTAGGTAATCAGGAAGATTCTAGATTTGGTTCAAATCAAAAGAGTCTAGCATAGGAAAGGCATAGGAGACCGATCTCGATTGGGAGGTTTGGGTGTCTAACCCCTTCCCATAACCATAATCTGACACATACTCGGATATCTGATATAGACCAAAAGCCAATATAAGGGTCATGAGTCAATAGAAGTCTTGTTTTACGATGAGACTATATTTTGAGGTCCTAGACCTTAATCTAGGTTGCGACTCCAAGTTCTCAAACCCGAGGATGTCATCTGAATTCCCTTATGTCACACTCTGTTCCAGACATATCGGTACTATGGAATGCAATGGGATTGCTCACGTACGAGTTTATCCCCTACATGGATCACAAATCGGGGTATGTCAACCAACGATCCACATTTTCATACACACACATATATACAACCATCGAATCAGATAAATCAATAAACAGAGTATAGCGAAAAACTTTAGATAAAATCAAACCAGTAGTTGACTACTAAATGGTAAAGTAAAAAATAGTATCCAACCCATTATACCTTTATAAATAAATTATGGTAGCCTCATGATTAAAATGTATCGTGGACAGCACATCCCCATCAACTTAAATTAAACCCCAAATGAAATTGTTTATAATATTATTTCACTCATGTCTAGGCATAGACATAGTCATCACATTCGCACTCCGAACTATGGATATCATCATCATTGACATCCACATTCTCGAATTCAATGACATTCACACCTGCATCATCAAAAATATTTTGTGTACACAAGAGTAAGCTCAATCACCTAGCATAGTAAATGAATTAAACATGCAACACACAAATGCATGGAATTGCAAACTACAATCAGGTATGATAACTATATGTCCCAACTCATGGGCCACCAAGATGAATGTCGCCTCCTTTGACGTACAACAACATCCCCAGGTTGCATGGGTCACTGCCAAAAGATGAAAATCACCTCCCTCGGTGTACAAAAAACATCCCCATGTATAGGTCCCACAGCTTGGTCCTCTCCTGACCACAACTAATCCCAAGTTCACCTACGTAACACTTGAGGAGATGGTAATCCCACTAGTCGACTAGCCTATCCATTCACACTACTTCAAAACTGGGAAGCATTGTAGTTATAATCATACATACCACCCTTTATTGAACCTATGCCAATACATAATCCCCTATTGGTTAGGACTACAGTTATACATGTACAACTAATCATGTCCACCTAATTAATCTATATTACTGGACCATAACACAGCCAGGCTTCAAACCCAGTCCGAGCCCTCACATAGGACATCATGACTTGGCTAGGTCACATAGGTTAATGCAAAGTAGTTCCCAGTAAAAAATGGTGTAGGTGTCCCATACCACCCACCTTCCTCTTTACCAGGCATAACCAGACATCTTGAATCACCAAAACCAGCACCGCCTTTCATGGAGAGGTTACAAAGCATCCCACACCATTCATTTTCAAACCACTATAGGCATCATTGTCGCATACTAGAGTAATGCATATGCATGAACAAACAATACATTTTATTAGATGGCATGTTATCAAATACAACATGTTATCATTCTCACAATAATCATCACAGTGTAAAATCATACACAAACAAGGGTCTAATTCCCTTACCTGAGAAGCAAAGGAAACACTACTGACGTACGGTCTGAATAGGCCTCTCAAGGATTTCCTTCGTATCTCTATCAAAATCATACATTTAGATATTAACCCTTTGTCTATCATGTGCCTTAACTGATTGTTTATCATAGCATATCATTAGGTATTGGTTACTATTCATGGTCCTAAGGTCCATTCCCATGTACGACAAGCTTGTTGTACATGCAAGGTAGGTGGCGTGTGGATGGACATCCACTTGGTAGTCTGTTCTCGTACTTCTTTAATTCATAATACTAAGAAGGACTTCATTTGACATTGTTACAGGGCTCTTTGCCCTCAATCATGGTCCAAAAAGCTGCAGGGCAGTTCATTGGCCAAGCATAGGAGGGTGCGACTGGTGAATAGCGTGTGGCTAGTGACGTCGGCCAGCCACACCACACCACTTGCTTCACCCTTAAATAGGGTGCGACTGGTGGTCATGGCCGCATGCCTCAGCTTGGCCAAGAGGTCCCACCGCACCTCTGGGGTGCTATCAAACCTCAGCCAGTGGGCCTTGGACCCTTGTGGGTGCGCGGGGTCTTTATGTGCACCCCCATTTAGACGCCTTTCCCATCCGGATGGTGTCCAAACTGCAGGATCCGAGATAAAATCCTTCGGATCAGGGTTCCAATCTTTGAATCCAACAGGGTTTCACAGTCCTAGTATCCTAGGGTCTTTCTTAGTCCCTTAAGGGATTGCGGATAGCCCTTTGGTTAATTTAAAATTGGATCTATAGGGCTTTGTTGATCCTTCGGTTCTTGTTTCTAATTCAAAATTGGATCTGACAACTGATTCGATGTTTGGGTGCTTACCATTAATGGTGATTTAGAATTTCTTTCTAGGCACTATTAAAGAGGTAGTTTCTCTAGGTACAATTGAATCAGAGACATCGAGAGAGGTAGGGATTCTTACCAGCAGATTACTCTCCTCCAAGATTTCAACGAGCACACGACTCGAGAATCAACCAAGTCTCCTCTCCTCTTTCTCTTCTTCTTCTTCTTCTTCTTCTTCTCAGATTCCTCCTTCTTCTTTCTCCCAAAATGCATCAGACCATCTCCTTCTCTCTTTCTCTTTGTTAGACTTAGGTTTGCTAGAATGAAAGGGTAGAGAATGATCTCTACCAAGGTGGCGATGGTATGGGATCCTTAGGATCTCACAATGGTAATTTAGAGGATTTTCCTCCTCTCTTACCTTATTTAAAATGTATCTAGTCAGCCTATCGAGATTGGAGAAAATCCAATCTCTTTCGGTGGGTCCCGCAGTGGGTTGGTCACCAGCCCTATTCAAGCTAGCATGCGGCTGGTAGTTGCAGCCGGACCTCCTTGTCCAGTTGGAACTTCCTTTAATTGTTGAAATGCTCAAGTTCATATGCAAGAGTTTTATGAGTTCGGTTTTGTTACCTCCACTAGGTTTTGTGGGTCTTGTTCATGTCGGTCCTACTCTTTTGCCGTAGTAAGACCTGCTACAAACCCAAAAATTTTAAATTAGGATAAAAATCTGGGTGCGGGTCCTACAACTCCACCCCCCTTACAAAAATTTTGTCCTCAAAATTTAGACATACTTATATCATTGAATAAATGCTGGTATCGCTCTCACGTATCGTCTTCTTTTTCCAATGAGGTTTCTTCTTTGTTATGATTCATCCACAACCTCTTGACAAAAGGGATACTGTGGTTTTGGAGCTTTTAGGTCTTTCAATCTATAATAGTCAACAATTCTACTTCTTAGTTAAATCGGCCCTTAGCTACTGCGGTTTGGTGGTCAACACGTGTGATGGATCTCTGATTAGCATAGACATTTGGAACACATTATGGATGCTAGATAGGGCTGGTAGTAGAGTTAATTGGTATGCAACGGCTCCGCTCTTCCTTAGAATTTCATAGGGTCTGACATAATGGACTTAGCTTACCTTTCTTGCCAAACCTCTTCGCTGCCTTGAAGGGAGATACTTTTAGGAACACTTTATCAACCACTTCGAACTCCAAGTCCTTTCGTTTCGTATTAGTGTAAATCTATTGTCAAGCCTACGTGGCTTTAATTCTACCCCTAATCAAGTCAACTTTCTCACATGTTTCTTGGATAATGTCAGGTCCCAAAATTCTTCTTTCGCTGACCTCGTTCCAATATAGTGGGGTCCTGTACTTCCTCCCATATTGAGCTTCGTATGGAACCATGCCTATGGTGGCTTGGTAACTATTGTTGTAGGCAAACTCCATTAGTGCCAAATTTTCATCCCACTTAGTCTTAAAGTCCAAGGTACACGCCCTAAGCATATCCTCCAATATTTGGATTGTCCTCTCCGATTGACCATTGGTCTGCGGGTGATATGTTATACTGAATCTTAATTGGGTACCCATTACACTCTGTAGTCCCTCCCAGAATCGCGAGGTTAACCGAGGGTCTCGATCCAAGACTATACTGGCCGGTACTCCATGGAATCTGATAATGTTGTCTATGTAAAGCATTGCCAAACGGTCCATGATATATTGTGGACGAATAGCAATGAACCTTACAGTCTTGGTAAACTTATCCATATTTTTTGAGATGGCATCTACATCTCATGCCGTTAGGGTTAAACCTATGATGAAATCCATTATCCCATGTCCCACTTCCATTATGGGATAGGAAATGGTTGTAACTTCCCTGTTGGTCTCTAACGATTAGCTTTTACTTGTTGGCAGGTCAAGCACTTATAAACAAACCTAGCCACGTCGGCCTTCATTCCTTTCCACCAAAAATTCTTCTTCAGATCCTTGTACATCTTAGTACTGCTAGGATCCATGGAGTAGGGAGTTGTGTGTGCATCCATCATGATGGTTTCCTTCAAATTCTCCTCACTTTCGTGTATACATACTCTTCCCCGAAAATATAGTAACCCGTCGTCACCCTTGGCGAAGTCAGGGACTAGGTTACCATTACAAGTTCCATCACAATCTTTCCTAGATGCGGATCCTTGGGCATAGCCTCCCTTATGTTCTTTAGTAGGGTTGGCTTAATGCTTAATGCATTGAATAGGATAGATGTGGATGTGGAAAAATCTTCGAGCAAGGCATCTATAGTTGTCTCACTCGGAGTGATTGGAAGATAGGTCACGGTTACATGTGCAACCATGTAGGCTTCTTCTCCATCTTTCGACTCATCGTCCCTACTCATATAGATGACCATTCTGCTTAAGGCATCTACCACCACATTGGCCTTCCCTAGGTGGTATTATATATCTATCTCATTGTCTTTCAATAGCTTTAACCACCCTCGTTGCCTCATATAGATGACCATTCTGCTTAAGGCATCTACCACCACATTGGCCTTCCCTAGGTGGTATTATATATCTATCTCATTGTCTTTCAATAGCTTTAAAACCACCCTCGTTGCCTCATGTTTAACTATTTTTTATTAAAGAGGTAAACCAAACTTTTATGGTTTGACATGATTTTGAAAGCAGCACTGTATAAATTGTGTATCCATATCTTCAATGCTAAGATTACCACTGCCAATTTGAGATCATGCATGGGGTAGTTTTTCTCGTGTTCTTTTAGTTGTCATGATGCATATGCAATAACTTGGTCATGTTGCATCAACACACATCCCAATCCTATGTTGGATCCATCAATGTATACCGTATACTCAATGTTTTCGCTTAGTACAGTAAATATTGGGGCTGTCATGAATTTCTGCTTCAATGTCTGAAAGCTTTCTTTGCATTTTATGGTCCATTCTAACTTTTGTCCCTTCTTAGTGAGTGGGGGTTAATGGCATAGCGATTCATGAGTAATCTTATATGAATCGCCAGTAGTATCTTGTTAAGTGTCAGTACCCCAGTTTTGCCACTACGTGAATCCTTCTCTCGGCACCTTAGGTTAGAGAATGAAACTTTTTTTCCTAGTAATTTAGGTTTTATACAAAAATAATAAAAAAATATAAAAAAGTAAAATAAAAAAAATGGTACCTTCAAATATACATGTAAACTAAAGAAAGGGATTCAAGAAGTGGACACGTGAGTGGTTTATGAGCCATTTTTATGGTGTTAAAAAAATATAAGGATTTCAAAAGTGGTTTTGTCATTTTTCTTTTTCAAATGGTTTTCATTGATAAAGTGGTTACAATTGGGAAAAGCTGTATACGTGCCTAGGATGGGACACTGCGGTATTTAAAATTTCTTATACGTAAGGAGTTGTAGTGATACCTAGGGTTATGGGCCTAAGGCCTAGGTCCTAGGATTTATTGAAAATAAAAATAATAATAACAGTATTAAAAAAGAAGACAGCGGAAGGAGGAAAGACGAGATGTGTTTGGAAAATCGAAAAAGGAGGTAAAGAGGCTTATTACCTTATTGGTTGGGGTTTTATGAAAAGAGGTGGAAGGCAAGAAAGTGGATTTTATTGGGGCTTTGGGAAAAGTAAAGAAAAACCAGAAGGTATTCGGCTGCAAAGTGGAGGAGTCCAAGAAGAAGAGTAAAAGTGAGATGGAGTGAGTTTGAGAGGTTGTGGAAAGCAAGGTTTTGGGAATTCCACTTGGTTAGGAGATGGGAGACTGAGCAAGTCACGGCCGCTGCCGTTAGAGGAACGAGGAAGAATATGGGTGAAAGGGTTTGTGAGAGGGATAAACCAGGAGAGCTAGGTCTGGTGGGAGAATGATCAGAGAAGGGGTTTGCGATCTCGGTTAAAAGAAAGAAGATAGAAGGGGTTTTCGGTTTGGGGTTCTATAGAGAGAAGGCAGTGGAATTGCAGGGAAGGAGCTGCAATGTTGATTGGTTGTAGCAGAAAGGAAGATCAGAGAGGGGAGTGAGAGAGGGCCAAGAACCGAGTGAGGCTTCTCGGTTTCGATGAGGTCGGGGAGAGAAATTTATAAGAGAATGCGAGAGGCCGAGGAAGAAGAATGGAAGAAAGAGAGAGAGAGAGTTGTGCGGCTCTATGAGAGAGAATGGAGAAAAAAAGAAAGATAGAGAAGAGAGAGGTACGAGGGAAAGAAGTGTAAGACTTTATCATCTCTACACTGAAGATTAATGCGGAAGATAAATACTTCCAGTGTGACTTATTCGAACCATTGTCCGTCCAACCGATCTCCTCTTGATCTATTCTGATATGCCTGCTACACAAAGAAAAAGAGAAGAGAGAGGGGAAGGAGATAGGGTTTCTATGTACTCCTTATTCTCAGACAAAGAGAACGTAATGGAAATTCTCTTTTTGCATAAGTGTACACAGGACCCCACCCTTGGACTATTTATAGATCAATCGTCTCCTTCCATTAAGGATCGACGGTGATCTGGGTACCACATGTCACAGGATCCTAATGTTAATCATCCAACTTAGGTGGGGCCAGGTGGCATGTGGGCCACCCAACTTACATTCTCCCACTTGGCCCATATTGCCACACGGCAAGCCACTTTATGATTATTAACATGATGTATGGCCATACAGTAATTTTCGGATCCTTCTTTATGGACTTGTTCTTTATGTTCATAATAAAACTCCCAACCTACGAATCATGATGGTGCATGTCCCAGTATTGAAGTACAATGGAAACACTTCCTTCTATGTATTACAATAGATTGTTTATTTTACGATGAACCTCAATTGTGACTACCCTACTTTATAGAATCAATTCAATAATCGATTCAAGGGTTAAACTTTATTGCCTAGAAAACTTTATAGGCATCTGTCATTCCAAAATTTTATGTATACAACCAAATAAATGACAGGAAAAGAAATAACTTTATTTCGAATCGTCAAAACTTTATATTGCAATATCATAGATAAAACATTCAAAAAAAAAAAAACTTAATGATTTACATAGCCCCTCATGATCCACGTGAACTACATACACCTTGGGCGGTAGCCATTTGGTGAAAGGATCAACTATCATATCATCAATGTCAATATGTTTTATCTAAATGCGACGAACTCGAATGTCTTCTTTAACAACAAAATACTTTATCTCAATGTGTCGGCAGTGACTCACGAGCATGTGTTGTTAGAGAGACGTACTGCTGTAGTATTGTCACAGTAGATCCTTATAGGTCTTTCAATAAAACTTATGACCTCAAAACTGTGATAAACTGCCTCAACCATAATGCCTGAGAAAATGCTTTATAGCACGCCACCACTTCCGCTTCAATAGTAGAAGAAGCTGTCTTAGGTTGCTTTACGCTGCGCCAAGACACTACTCCTCTAACAAACAAAAATGAAGCCAGAAGTATACTTCCTTGTATCTCCACATTTAGCAAAATATGAAACTGAGTAACTGATTAGCTTCAAAACATCAATATGTCTATATATGAGCATGTGATCCTTGATGCCCTGTAGGTACCTCAGTACTTTCTTTGCTATTGTCCAATGTGAAAAAACAGGGTTCTTTCGAAACCTACCTAATACTCCCACTGAATATGAGATGTCAGGTCTGGTACAGACCTGAACATACATCAATTGCTTACTACTGATGCATAAGGGATATTTTACATTGTCTGCTATTTTAGATTGGTCTTCGGACATTGCTCCAGACTAAGTCTGTCGCCTTTAACAATAGGTGCTACACTTGATGAATATTGCTTCATCTTGAACCATTCCAAAACTTTGTTAATATAACCCTTCTAGGACAGTCCTAAGGTCTTAAGAAAACTGTCCATGTGAATCTCTATGCCTAAGACATTGGAGGCTTCATCCATATCATTTATGTCAAAGTTTTGGGTCAAGAAATATTTAGTCTCGTGTAGCATCCTTAAATCATTGCCAGCTATAAGAATGCCATCCACATATAATACAAGTATGGTGAAACTAGTTCCCTTGATCTTTATGTAAATGCATTGATCAGCTCGATTCTCCACAAAATCGTATGAAGTAATTGTGCTATCAAATTTCAAATACCACTATAGGGAAGCTTGTTTCAATCCATATATGGATCTCTTAAGCTTGCATACTAGATGATCACCTTTATCCGAAGTAAAAACCTTCAAGTTGATCCATGTATACCTCCTCAATCAGATCACCATTAAAAAATACCATCTTGACATCCATTTGGTGCAGCTCAAGATCATAGTGAGCCACCAGTGCCATAATGATCCCCAAAGAATCTTTTCTAGACAAGGACGAAAAGGTTTCTTTATAATCAATGTTAGCCTTCTGATTATAACCTTCTGTCACAAGTCAAACCTTGTATCTTTCAATATTGCTATGTGGGTCCATTTTAGTTTTGAAAACCCATTTACACCCTACAGTAGAGGTGTCCTTAGGCAATTCTACAAGTTCTCATACTAGATTCTTTGACATAGATTCCATTTCATCCTTCATGGTATTATGCCATAAAATGGTATCTATACAACCATAGCCTGTGAAAATAATATCGGATCATCACTTATTCCAATATTAGTTTCACAATTTTGGATATACACTTCATAATCTGAAGGGATTGTCGATTTTCTCTTTCTCGAGGATCTCCTTAAAACTTGTGGTTCAGGATTGGTTTCTTGATTCTGGACCACAGGTTCAAACGACAACTGGTTCCTGATGTGGTGTATCCTAATGTGGTAATTAATCATAAATAGGTAGTGTTGTTCATGAACCACAGGTACCACTGGTAAAAGGATAAATCCCTAACCACCAGATGTAGAAGGAATTGTCGATACATCTTGTTCTTTGGACTCAATGTTTCGACTCTGTATACTCCCACTGGTATCGTCATCCTATAGAAACATGACAACTTTAGACTCTACAATGGTAAGACTATATGAGGGACAATAAAACTTACAACCCTTAAATCTTTCAGAATAATCAATGAAATATCCACTGACTGTTCTAGGGTCCAACTTCTGAAGAAGTGGATTATAAACTCTTATTTTGGCTTGACAGCCCCATATGTGAGTATGCTTCAAATTAGGTTTCCATCCATTCCACAACTCAAAAGGAGTTTTATGAACCAACTTGGATGGTACCCTGTTCAAGATATATACCGCTATTTTAAGAGCTTCACTCCACAATTTCAGAAGTAGATTAGAGTTACTAATCATACTCCTGACCATATCCATAAGTGTACAGTTTCTTCTTTCAGCAATGCCATTTTTATCTGGAGATCCAGGCATAGTATATTGTGGTACAATACCTTGCTCTTGAAGATACCGTACAAATGGGCCAGGTCTTTGATCATATTTTGTGGTTCTACCGTAGTATTCTCCACCTCTATCTGATATTACGATCTTAATCACTTTTTCAGTCTGTTTCTCTACTTCTGTCTTGAAGTTCTTAAAGGCTTATAATGCCTCATCTTTATGAACTAAAAGATAGAGATACATGAATTTAGAATGGTCATCAATGAAGGAGATAAAGTATCTCTGACCATTCAGACAGAGAGTGGAAAATGGGCCACAGATATCTGTATGTATGATTTCTAGTAGTTTAGTTGACCTTCTGGCACCTTTCTTTATTTTGTTAGTCTGTTTTCCCTTGATGTAGTCCACACATAACCCTAGATCAGTGAAATCAAGAGTTTCAAGGATTCCATCATTCACTAATCTTTTAATTCTGTCACTAGATATGTGACATAATCTAAGATGGCACAACTGAGAGGATTTCTCATTCACATTCATTCTCTTTATGCCAATATTATTTACAGAGAGTAAACTACTTTCATATGTTGGATCTAGATTTAAGAGAAATAAATCATCAACTAAAGAACCTGAACCGTTGAATACATCATTTTTTTTTAAATCTTTATTTCTGTACTAGAAAAATTAAACACATAACCCAAAGGTGTTAATCTAGAAACAGAAATTAGATTCTTTGCAAAAGATGGAACATAAATGGTTTCTCCTAAATCCAACACATATCCGGATTGCAATATCAATCTATAGACACCTATAGCTTCCACTTGAGATTTCATCCAATTTCCTGAATGGATATGTCTCTCAGTTTCTTTTGGAAGTATTGTATGCAGAAAGCCTTGCATGGTATTGGCCACACGGATTGATGATCTAAAATCAATCCACCAGTTATTTGAAATGAGAATCAACTAAATTTGATTCATAACAAATCAAAATTCTCTGAGCTGAGATGTCCCTCATGCGCATGATGTAGTCACACACATCATCCTTACCATTGTAACTTAATGAGTCTGATTTTTCCATTAGAGTGCTTACTAACATCTTGTTTGAACTCACAAACTAAGCATCAATTGCCTTCATATAGTCAATGACCTTCTTACATTCAAGAATTGATCCTTTAATGCTCTTGTCGATGACAAGCATTAGGCTCAAGTGGTTAGACCGCTCCCACTTATCATAATGAGCAATTTGGACTAACGTACTGGAATCGGTAAGAGCAGCGGGCTCTTCTATACGGAGCGTCATATCCAAATCCATGCACTCTAAGGTTAAATAAATCTTCTATTTCCAATCTGAATAATTTTCCCTAGTAAGCATTGGGAGACAAATCTAGTTATAAACTGCAAACAACAATAAGGAAGTTTAGATTTATTAGCGTACAACTTTATACTGATATCAACCCACGTCAATAATCAGTAACACACTAAAATTAATTATAATCTACCTGTGGGCTAAACTTATAATCAATTTTAGTATGTGAAACTTTACACTAAGTTGATTGACATCAAACTTAAGTGACAGACAGATGTATCCTACAAAATTACCTGTGGGCTAAGATTATAGTCTATATCTGTCAAGGTCTATATTAATAAGACTAGAATGCTACACTACAATTTAGAAGGTTGTTCCACACCTGTAGGCAGAATAAGACTCCCACTGTCTTGTAGTTTCACATTCTACCTTATTCCATCTTCTCACATAAGAAAAGAATATTTCCCTGTGGGGATGATATCCAGTCCCAATGCAAAAGATGCAATTTTCTGATGCCTACCACTAGAAGGGTATTTCAATCTTTTGACATCCTTAAATAAGCACTTATATGTGTTAAAAATAAAACTAATTATTTCCTTGATTTGAACACAAAACTTTATGATAAGGGCATATTTGTCATCTATGGCATCCTTTAAACAAACATTCATAAGTGTTAATATAAGCCTAATAATCTTAAAGAGTTTCTAATGGCTTATTCTTTTATTTAACACTGACTTTTAATGGTGTTTGTTACTGTCACTAAAACAGTGACATAAACAACTTACTGTATTTATATAATTAGTGGCGTTTATTCTCCAATGTCACTAAACAGTAAGATAAATCATTCTGTTATGTATGTCTATATACAGTGGCGTTCTGTCTTTAAATGTCACTAAAACAGTCCTTAATACATTCTGTCATGTTTATTGATACAGTGACGTTCTGTCTGTAAATGTCACTACAAGAAAACTAGATTTTTAGCGACGTTCAGAATACACTGTCATAACAAATATATCACTGTTCTTTAACTTTTAGCGACGTTCAGAATAAACTGTCATAAAAGTGCAGTCACTAAAATAGTGACGTTCGGTTCATAACTATAATATGGTGACATATAATAAAGATAGTCCAAAATCATTAAACGTCACCATCTGTATAACAGAATCACCCGATTTAAAAGGTCATGGGTCAGACCGAAAATGAACCGAATCATAATGGTTCTAACAGGTCCAACCAAAATAGAACCAATCCGGGTCCATCCCGGGTCAAAAGGTGGGTCTTCGGGTCAACCCGAATGGGGATTGGTTCGGGTCATGGGTTGAGTTTGGTTCGGTTCAACCCGTAACCGGGTTTTCTTTATCCGGTTCATATTATTGAACCGGGTTGAACCAAGAGCACTAAAAGAAACCCTAATTTCTTTATATTTAAACAAAGATTCCATTATATTTACCATTCATGCCATTGAAGAGTTTTCTATTCTTTTCTTGCTTTACAGATGACCGACTCTTACAGCGGCGGCATGGGACTTGCTGGAAAATCCGGCACTTCCCAAAAGATTTCTGCGAAAGTGCCGGTCACCACCACTCCATAACCGAAAGGGCCGGAGAGAGCGAGAGAGAAAAAAAAAAGGTTTAAAAAAAAATCCCTCGGCTTGCTTGCGGCAGCCTGCTGGCTGCGCATGGCCGCGGCCGGCTGGCCCTTGCGGGCTGGCTTGCTATGCCTAGCGCGGCCGGCAGTCTACTTCTGCTGCCATCCTGCAAAGGCTGGCTGCCGTAAAGCCGCAGCCGGCTAGCCCTTGCGGGCTGGCCTGCTGCTCCTTGCGCGGCCGCCAGAACAATAAAAATTTTTTTTTATTCATTAAGACCGATTCTAAAAATCAGATCGGTGGATGGGTGGCTGAAACCTTGCTCTGATACCATAATGTAAGACTTTATCATCTCTACAATGAAGATTAATGCTGAAGATAAATACCTCCAGTGTGACTTGTTCCAACCATTGTCCGTCCAACATATCTCCTCTTGATCTACTCTGATATGCCCTGCTACACAAAGAAAAAGAGAAGAGAGAGGGGAAGGAGATAGGGGGTTTCTATGTACTCCTTATTCTCAGACAAAGAGAACGTAATGGAAATTCTCTTTTTGCATAAGTGTACACAGGACCCCACCCTTGGACTATTTATAGATCAATCGTCTCCTTCCATTAAGGATCGACGGTGATCTGGGTGCCACATGTCACAGGATCCTAATGTCAATCATCCAACTTAGGTGGGGCCAGGTGGCATGTGGCCACCCAACTTACAAGAAGGGGTATTGAGAGAAGAGTAATGGGCTGCAGATGGAGAAACAAATCATCCAAGGGGTCGAACTTATCGGCAGCCAGGATCAGATGGGTGTGCGAGAAAGTAGATTCGGCTACACAAAGAGGGGTTCCATCTCATCAAATCAGAGGAAGAGGTATATACTGTGAAGGAATTCTTCGGCTGCTGCGGGAAAGAGAAAGGACGAGAAAAGATTAGAAGAACAAGAATGGTATGTTTATTTTTCCCTATCTATTTTTGTTAATGCATGGATTTGTTGGGATTTTCGGCTATCACACTATTGTTAATTGTCGTGTCTATGTATGTTTTCATTCTGGTTTTGGGTTTTCCTCTTCCACCCTCTCCTTGATTAATTTTTCTGCTGTACTGGTTTTGGGATCAGCAGTAACCTCTTTACTGTTGAATGTTCCTTCCATTTTTTTCCTTTGTTCTTTCAGTTTCTTCTTATTTGGTTCTCTTTGGTTGATTAGATGTTAGTCTCTCTCTCTCTCTCTCTCTCTCTCTCTCTCTCTCTCTCTCTCTCTCTCTCTATATATATATATATATATATATATATATATATATATATATATATTTTTTTTTCTCTTCGCCACACTACTGAATCTATTGCTGTTCTGGTTCTGATTCATTGATTACTTTTTCTCATGTCTCCTTGATCCTTCCTCCATAACCTACATAAGCATGCTCATTTTTGGGTCATTATATCCGTGTCTATTGCATGGTTGTCATGTTTGTTGTCAATGCCACTAGTTTTGAATTAATTGAAGACAATTGGGAGAATTTGCTTCGGGTTTCATGATTTCAGTGGAGATTAAATATTTTGGCCGGTCTTTGTGGTACGAGTTGGGGTTGCTATAGATCATGACTTGGGTTCCATTTGTTTAAGTTTAGGTTGGTCGGGTTTGCTTGGTTTGGATTAGGTTTGGCTTTATAGGGTTTGAGTTGGTTGTGGATGTTATGTGGTTTAGGTTAGGCTGGTTCTGGTTTGGTTGGGTTTAAATATAGGTTAAAGCTGATTTGGTTTAGCCCAAGTAGATTCAGGTTTCATATAACCCTAAGTTGGTTCAGTTTTATGTTTGGTCCAAGTTTGGTTCAGGTATGGGTTTAGGCTTAAGCTGGTTCAGGTTTTATGTGGGTTATGGTTTAGTTTTTAAGTATGGTTTGGTGGGGTTCAGGTTTAGTTTAGGTTCTGGTTTGGTTAGGTTTAAGTGTAGGTCAAGGTTGGTTCTAGGCGGGTTCGGGTCAGCCCAATTTCTGGTCTTTAGAGTCTATTTTTAGTTGGTTCTAGGCTTGTTTGAGCCAGCTCAAGTTCTGGATTTACACTATGGTCTAGTTGGTTTTGGACTGATTCAGGTCAGTCTAGGTTCAAGTCTATAGAGTCTGGTTCAGTTTAGTTTGGGTTGGTTTTGGCTTAGGTTAGAGTTGGGTTTAGTGGACTGGTCTAATATGGTTTGGGTTAGTTCAACTTAGGTTAGAGTAGAGTTGGGCTTATGTAGGCTGGTCAAGTTTGGTTTAGGTTGGTCTTGGTATATTTTAGTTTATTCTGGTCTAACCCGAGTTGGTTTAACCCATGCATAATATGGAAATTTATTTTAAATGCATGGTGATCTAATCTAGTGCTGTAATGTTTATATCTTTTTAACATATGCTTGAGTCACATGTTAAATTCTCTTATATCCCGTGTTTGATGTTTTTATGATTAGAGTAAAGGATATATGTGTGGGTAGTCCGTATGCCGAATCTGATTTTTTGAATGCATGTCCCCTCCCCCAAAGAGATGTGTCTCCATTTTGCGTCTCCTTATATGTAATGGATGTATGTTAGGATACATCCTTCTCGTTATGTGATTGCTTAGGGAACTCCCACGAGTCCAACCTTCGCATGAGATCCCGGATCTCGTGCCGACCAATGCGAGCCCACCTAGGCTGAGGCCCGCACATGCCTTAGGATCGGATCATTGAGTGTTATGGGGATAATTGTTGTACAAACTGTATTAATGAAATATACGTTAGGTAAATGTATATTTAGGATTGATGGCCCCATGGGGTGTGTCATTTTGTTACCCCAAGATTGGGATGTGAGTGAGTTTAGACAAACCCCGTGTGTGGGGAGTTGAGGCTTTTGCCTCTCTTTTGAGTGTTGTCGCACGGGATCCAACAGCCCGTTAACTGTTGGGAACTACATTTGACTTGATTCTAGAGAGACAGAGGTCTCAAGAGATAATTAGGCAGCGTGGGAGTTTGTTTGCTCCACGCACGGTAAAATTGAGGTAAGTTTCATGTGTTATGGGATTACCTCATCGAGGGGACTTCCTTGTGATAAGGAGTACCTCAAACCGAAATGTGTTCCATGATCTATGGGAGCATCTCACCCCGAGATGTGTTCCACGAGCTGTGGGAGCGTCTCACCATCCGATGTGTTCCATAGTTGTGGGAGCATCCACCACCTTGATGTGTTCCATGATTATGGGAGTATCGTTCACACACTTGGTTTTGGTCTGATTCCTGCCGCATAGAGATACGTAGGCAGTTTGTGATGTTTCTCAAAGTTGGTCATACCTTTGTTGCTGTTTTTATTATTCTTTTATTCTTTCATTTATTCATTTATTTGTTTGTATATTCGTTCATTTCCCATTTATTCTTTTGTACATCATTCTTTGTGTAATTAGTCATTTCTCTTTTAGAGAAATGAGTGAGTCGATCCATTGAGTCCCAGAGTCATTAGAGTTTTTCCAAGCGAGAAACAACATTTATAGGTCCTAGACCTTATCTATGTGGCGACTCTAGATTTTACTCTCCACTGGCGTGAGTGGATGAGATCTTAAGGCAAAATCCTTTTGATCTCTATTGTGTGATTGAGTGTAGAAAACTTGAAAATTTAAACAATTTAAAAATGAGGATCACATTTCCATTAAATGGGGAATTTCCCAAATTCCCACCATCGTCCTTACACTAAGCCCGGGAAACTTTTCACCTCCGTGACAGTCTTTGGGGCTTCCCATTCTAGCACTGTTTGGACCTTGTTGAGATCCACAGGTATCCCTTCCCCATAAACTATATGGCCGAGGAATGCTGCTTTTTCATATCAGGTTGAATACACAGGAATGTCGTCGATGAACACTACGATGAATCGGTCCAAAAAGTCATGGAACACTCTGTTCATTGACTCCATGAATGATGCAGGACCGTTAGTTAATCCAAATGATATGACCAAGAATTCGTAGTGACCATAGTGGGTTCTAAAAGCAGTCTTCAGAACTTCAGCCTCTTTGATTTTCAGTTGATGGTAGCCAGATCGTAATTCGATCTTTAAAACACAGAGGCTCCCTACAATTGATCAAACAAGTTGTTGATCCTAGGTAACAGGTACCGATTCTTGACGGTAAGCTTGTTCAACTCACGGTAGTCGATACACAACCTTACCGCTTCCGTCTATCTTTTTGACCAACAAGACAGGTGCTTCACAGGGCGATATGCTTGGTTTTGATAAAGCCCTTGTCTAGTAATTCCTAGAGTCGCACTTTGAGTTCGATCAATTCTACAGGTGCCTTGGACATGGGTGCAGATCCTAAGAGTACATCGATCACGAACTCCGTTGCCCTATTTGGTGGTAGACCCAGCAGGTCTTTTGGAAATACTTCTGGGAATTCCTTCACTACCCTTATCTCTTATAATTTAGGGACTTCTATGGTAGTATTTACTACAGATGCAATGTACCCAGTGCAACCTTGAGCTAATAACCTACAAGTTGTCAAGGCGGATATGAATAATTTCTTTTGCTTCTTTGACTTATCTCTAATGAACACGATTGGTTCGTCGTCGTCTATTTCAAATGAGACCTTCCTCACTGTACAAAAGACATTGGCCTTGTGGCTGGATAGTCAATCCATACCTAGAATTATGTCAAAGTCTGACATATTCATGAGGATTAGATTCTTGTCCATTTGTTTGTCACCGACTTGCACTGGACATGGTCTGTGGTAGTAGCTTAATTTTACTTGTTGTCCCAATGGTGCTGACCATGCGTCGTGACTCCATTTGCCTTAGGGGTGTTCTCAATTTCTCGACGAATGTGGGTGATACAAAAGAATAGGTCGCATCCGAGTCAAAAAGGACTCGAGCCAGCTAGTTCAATATATTTAATGTACCTAATTGTACGTGGCATATTAACTCAACATGCAGTCATAAAAATTCTCAACTCATTGGTAAGAATAATTTAACTGTGTGAGGGAAATATTTGTCACCGCACTGGTGGATCTTTCAGCATCTTTTGCTGTGGTGGCATAGACCTTTCCCTGTTGAAACCCTTGTTTCAATGGGTGAGGACAGCTTCTGGCTATGTTTCCCTATTGATTACAGTTGAAACATCTCGTTGGGCTTGGTGCTATATTGAACGGAGTAGGGGGAGTAGTCTTCTTAGCAGGTATCTGAGTGGTCACTTTCTTGGCAATAGCGGCTCTGAAAGGTTTCTTAACTGCGCGGGCATTGGAGAAAGTATTAGCTGGCTTAGAGCCAAAATTGGCTTGCCTATCTCTCTATCGAGCTTGATATCCATCTCTTTGACTATCTTCTACCACTTTAGCTATTTGAACGACACTAGCATATGTGGTATGACCTTGGGCTTTCACGATGGCTTGCATGCCTCCTCTCAAACCATCGACAAATCTCTTGGCCTTTAATGCATCAGTGCGCATATTAGGATTTGCGAAGTAGTACAGCCTTTCGAAATCCTTCAGGTATTCCGTAACTGACCTCTGGACTTGGCTAAATATCAAATATTCAGCTTCTGTTTGATCCCTGTAACTCTAAGGGAAATAATTTCCAAAGAAGGCCTCCTTGAAGTTTTTTCCAAGAAATAGTACCATGTCTAGCTTCGAGTATTGGTTGTGTAGACTCCCACTAATTATCAGGTTCATCTTCAAACATAAATGTGGCATAGAGGATCTTTTGTTCGTCCAAGCATGGCATCATCCTTAGCATCTTCTCTATGGTATGCATCCAGATAGCAAGGCATAAAGGATCATTTCCCACGCTAGTGAACTTGGGAGGTTTCATTTTCTAGAATGCTTCAACCAATCTTGCCATAGGTGCTAGAACAGGTTGGTGCACTTCTGGAGCAGCAATTGTAGTTATCGTCGGCGCTGGGGGAGGCATAGGGAAAGCAGTAGCTTGCGCTGGAGAAGGTATATTTATCACAACGGGTGGCACTGGCACATGAACAAGCGTGGGTGCTGGTACGTGCATGGTGGCAGGTGGTACCTGCACATGAATAGGAGCGGGGCTGGTATGTGCACAGCAGTAGGTGCTGGGGTAGCCGGAGGGGCAGGTTCCCTTCGGATAGCAGCTATGAGTTCTGTCATGAGTTGTTGCTATTGGATGTTAATGTCACGAGCAAAATTTCCCGTGATTGCGGTTACATCCACGGCCATTAGCACCTGTGGTGGAGGTGGAGCTACTGGAACTGGCTCAACTATCACCTCAGGCGGAGGCACGGGCTCTGCATCCCGTTCTTGCATTACCACCTCGGGTGGGGCAACGCTTTCGGCAGTGTGAGGTACTCGTTGCCTTTTACGAGTGCTAGGATCCATGGATAGGGAAATTCCTCAAAACCTAAAAATTTAAACCTTCGGTCGCCTCTTGAATATGAATGTTTCAAAGGGAACATCATGCAATGCAAATGAAAATGCTCAAAGTCAACATAATTGGATTAACATGAGCATTGCACATGTAACAAGCGAGTAAACATCCAAAACGAAGTGAGAAACAGCAAAAATGGGACGTGCGGCTAGAGAATGTGTGAGGTTGGGGCGTGCAACTACGACGCCCGACCGCACATCTGTTTCTCCATTCAAATTCGAGGTGCGACTCTTTATTTCTCAATTCTCACTGGTGCAGCTGAGTGTGTGGTTGCAGGAGTGGATACACCTACCGTATGACCTTCTTGGAGGATTCCTTAGTGATTCCAAGCTTCTATCTCTTCATCCATCGTCTCTCCACATCATTAAGTTGAATTTGATACCGATTTTCGTTTTTCACCCTAACCAATGCTAGGTTTAAAAAATTTCTTGTTGATTTCTACCCAAAATGGCTTGAAATGATGGGGTTTTGCCATACAATCATGCTAGGGAGTTGATTTTGTGTTTTACCCCATGTTTAATCCCATTTCCACTGATTAATATTGACTCCTTAAGCAAAAATCAGGATTTACACTATTTTCCCAAAACCGAATTTGGGTTTTTGGTTTTTATTTGATATCCTCCGAAACATTTGTATTATAATGTCTTATTCCCTTCATGTATCACATATGTGAGGCTTTTGGAGACGTTGGACCCTCCTACAATTGTTTCTTTGCAACCTCTAAGTTTTTCTCCATTTCGCTCATTGTCTATATTGGCTTTTCCAATCGATAATGCTCTCTATATCACTTATAATTCGTCCTATCCTTGTGGTACATTGGTATACTTGATTCACTTGTAGCCAGTAAGTACACTAAACTTTTCTTCTTTGGACAGGTGATCACTACTTTGATTTAACCCATCTATAATGACGTCTCCGAACCTTCCAATACCTATAGGGGAGGAGTCATCTGTTGCAGGTGTAGCGAGATAGGCATCACCCCCTCCACCAACATATGGCCGGTTTTGTTTTTAATCAGCCGAGGCAGCTAAGTCTTGGCCTCTGTTCGAGCATAGACCAGTGGAGTCGGGTCGCTTCATTAAATGCAATGAGTTGGCGAGATTTGATGTTCGTAGCGTGTTCTCTAACATGGGTTGGTTGCCTACCCTTGAGTTTCACTTACCCACACGGTCCAACCTCGTGCGACTATTCTATTGCATTTTGTTGGTTGACCGGGGTATGGAGGAGATAGCAAATGGTTATACTTTGTAGGTTCCCAGTTGGGTTAGGGGACGAGAGATCATTTTGGATATTCCCTATTTAGCTTAGCTCTTGAAGATTTCTACAGAGGGCGAGCTAGAATATGTGGAGCCCAAAACTCTAGTAGTGGATGAATGGGAGCTAGCCTTGATACAGAAGCAGATGTTGTTGGGTCCTGAATTGAGCGAGAGTAACTGTCATCCCATTCTGCGAGTATACAGTCGTATTATTCAACACAACATCATACCCAAGAGTGGCCACAGGGATGCAATTGTGCATTTTTACGAGTTTGTGGCATATTCGCCTCTTTTGCGCGGTCGCATTTGCTCACCTTCTTGATTTTGAGGACCCTGATCATTACAACGCTCTACACTTGGACTGGCATATTGCGTCATTGTACGGTAACAGATTTGCTTACCTTACTTGATTTTGAGGACCCTGATCATTACAACGCTCTACACTTGGACTGGGAGCCTCCCTTGTGGTAGGTTACTCACGCAGTTGTTCTTTAACGTGGGGATTAACCTATCATTGGATGATGACACAGAGAGATTAGTTATCACACCCTAATTCTGGATGAACCAGAAGTGTGATGAACCATCATATGAACCAACGGTTCAAGCCAGGATCACATAGGACCGTGCCAACAATCAAACCATACAATCCACACAATCAGAGATAATAGTAAATAAGCAGAAGTCTTTATTAATGAAATGAGTATCTATAGTGATAATTAATAATAACTAAATTATCTCAAAGTATACCAAAACATAATGTAATAAACTATTACAGGTTTCATAAATCAAATACGAGAATATTAAGCGTAAACACAGTAGAAACACTCGCATGACGAATCATGCTCATCTTCCACAGTTTGCACGTCCATAGCCACCACGTGTTCATACGACGGCTCATTAACATAGTCTTCGATAGTTGTACCTGCATCATCAACTAAAAGAAATACGATATCGTGGGGTGAGATTACAACTTAGCTCAGTAAGTAAACAAAACAATGCAACAAACATATACATGCAGTCATATTCATATTTTTGGTCTGGTATAAGTTTGCAATGTGTTATGGTAAGGATAGATGGCCATCACACCACCATACATGAGAGTGTGAGCACGTTCAACGGATCACACACCGCTGTCGTCCCACATCACCCGCTACAGAATAGAGATAGAGTTAGAGCCTAACTGATCATACACCGCCAGCGCTCCCCTAATACCCTACCCCATATCAGTACGTATGCCCTACTAGCGAGGGCTTGCAAACTGGGTTCGTGTCTGACCAATCCTAGATGTCATCAAACTTGTATCTAAGGCCTTACCTTAGTTTCCCTCAATACGTCCAACTAGGGTCTGTTGGTAGAGCTACAGCCACACATCGCAATCACTCCCCTAATGTCCTATGGCATACTAGTTCTGCTTAAGTAATAACGATACGACGATGTTAGTGTAGTGAATGGTTCGATGCTACAACCTCTCCCGTTCAGCACACCAACTACACACAAACACATGCCTATCCTATCATCACCATCATAACAAAATAAGAATAATAATAAAATATGCATGAACATGAATAGCAGTTATTGGATGACATGTGAGATGCACAAACAATCATACAAAACATGACATCAGTCAAATTAATAGAAAGTAAAGGGTAGCTTGTTATCAACCAATCAGTTTATGTCTTGTTCCCTCACTTGTGAATGATGTTTGTTCCTATTCCAAGCTTTGGAAACTATTTTGAACTAGTAGATAGACTAAACAATTAATGAACTTAAATTAGGGTTCCATTCCATCAAGTTGTGCATTTTGTTTCACTGTCCGGTCTCCAACATAAGCCTTCCAGACATTGTCCGATCAAGTCACCGGTCTTGCATTGGTCAACCAATGAGCCATCCGGACAAACCCTATCATACTTCCCGAGAGTAATCGGTCACCTCTCGGGTCTCCTATGTAGCTGACCGGTCAAGGGACCGGACAACTCCTGAGTCATATTCCAGGTTTATCTTTTAGTCCGAATTCCTTCTGAGTCGATTCTTCGGCTCAACAATGGGATCCATCCTAGGGTCATTTTATGGCCATTAGTCATTAGTGATTGGTCTTATTCAATGTAACTCTAACCATTACAACAATTCATTAGTGATTTATCAAGAGATCTAATAATTACAATCATGATGTTGGGTTTGTTCCACCAACACCGTGATTGATATCCAAATTTCAGTGTAGCCTAACATTCTACAAAGACAAAGGGATTTACCGTTAGATCCTTAATGCGTTTGATTAGAAACCGACGGCAATTTCCTCCTTCTATAGAACCTCTTCTCCTTTCTCTAAGCTTCCTTCCTCTCCAAAGCTTCTTTTCCTTCTTCTCCTCTCTTTCTCTAAACTCTAGGGTTTGAGATTGATCAAAAGAGTGAGAGAAGATAGAGGGACATTCTCTATATAGAGAGGAAGTGTCCATATAGAGTCATCTCTTAATAGGAGAGTAATCTCCTCAAATTAGGATACTTTCCTAATCTCGGAGTCAGATTCTGGGCTTCATCGGTTGCCAATCCCGAGGACTGGACAATCTAACACTATCGACCGGACAACCTACGAGAGATTGGTTCTTACCTAGCTTTGTGGTTTCTTCATCCGGTTGGTTCGCTTGAGCCGGTTATGATGGGAAGACCTGGCACGACACGGTCAGATCGGGTTAGTAGAGTGTGGGGGGTCTTACATCAGTCCATTTTGACTTTGGCTGGGATTCGTTGTTCAAGCTTGGTCTTCAGGATGTTGTTCTCAGCGATGATGAGTTAGAGAGGATTCCTCATCCAGATCCACGGCCAAGGGCACGGCAGAGGTGGCAGCCAGTCAAGAAAGTTTGACGCAGAGTGGCAGAGTCTTCTTCTGAGAGTTGGTCGGCATCATCTAGTAGTAGCATTGGCCCAATACCAGTTTAGGCAGGTTTAAAGGATGTGGCAGATTCAGCAGATGAGCGAGAGAGTCAGTTACCTTTGAGAGCTGTTGATGATGGCGGTGTGACAGTAGCGACGGTTCCTTATAGTGGGGTTCCTGAGATTGTGGAGCTACGGGGCTTACTCGAAGATGCTCGTTCCTTAGTGACTGAGTTGCAGGATTACCAGCGTGTTACTTAGACAGGTTTGGCTTTACACAAGAGACGCATGCTGCAAAACATCTCTGGTGTGGAGCGAAGTGTGATAGTGATTAAGCGCGCCGTTCCTGCAGCTTGCAGGATTATCTTGATGCTACTAGGCAAGAGGTTTCTTTTATGCGGACTGCGTTGACTTCTGCGGGTTTGTTGCCACCCATTCCTGAGGGGACAGTGGCTAGGGCAGAAATTGAGCGCGAGAGAGCTCATCAGCGGCGAGTCAAATCAGTGGTTGGAGCTCAGCCTATTTATTCTGCAGATAGTCCGAGTCAGCAAGAAGATCGTCGGTCACAACAGGTAGATTCATAGTCATTAGATTTATCTTTTATTTTGTCTACTTCACTGGATATGTATTATGTATTCTTTTTGTTTGGTTTTGATGGATAAAGATTTGTATGTAAATACCTACCCATCCTTGGTGTAAACATCTCCTAATTATGTATTTAACATTTTATCTCAGCTTATTTTTATCATTGTATTATGCTCTTTCTTTATTATCACATCTAGTCCTCTTACTTTTTGTAGCTTATTCATGGTATTAACCCCTTTATATTTTTTATTTTGATTATTCCTAAGTTAGCTTACTGTACTGGTGGTGTATGTGCGTATGTAAGATTAGTAGTATGCATAGCACGATTATGCTCTGAAACCAATTTCTGTCGCACCCCATTTCTGACATATCAGTACTATGGAATGCAACGAGATTGCTCTTGTACAAGTTTATCCCTTACTAGGATCACAAATCGGGGTATGTTAACCAACCATCCACATTCTCACACACATGCATATATATAACCACCGTAATCAAATAAATCAAAAAATAGAGTATAGCGGAAGACTTTAGATAAAATCAAACTAGTAGCTGACTACTAAATGGTAAAGTAAAAATAGTATCCAACCCATTGTACCTTTATAAATAACTTATGGTAGCCTCATAATTAAAATGTATCATGGACAACACGTCCCCATCAACTTAAATTAAATCCCAAATGAAATTGTTTATAATATTGTTCCACTCGTGTCTAGGCATAGACACAGTAATCACATTCGCACTCCGAACTATTGATATCCTCATCACTGACATCTGCATCCTCGAATTCAGCGACATTCACACCTGCATCATCTAAAATATTTTGTGTACACAAGGTAAGCTCAACCACCGAGCATAGTAAAGGAATTAAACATACAACACACAAATGCATGGAATTACAAACTACGGTCAGGTATGATAACTGTATGTGCCAACTCATGGGCCACTAAGATGAATGTCGCCTCCCTCAACGTATAGAAAACACCCCCCATGTATAGGTCCGGCGTCTTGATAATCTTCGGATCATGACTCATCCCAAGTTCACCCATTCACACTACTTCGGAACTGGAGAGCATAATAGCTATGATCATACCACTCTTTATTGTACTTATGTCAATACGTAACCCCCTATTGGCTAGGGGTATAGTTATACGGGTATTTATGTACAACTAACCATGTCCACCTAATTAATCCATATTATTGGACCGTAACACAGCTAGGCTTCTGACCCCGTCCCAACCCCCACATAGGACATCGTGACTTGGCTAGGTTACATAGGTCAATGGAAAGCAGTGCCCAATAAGAAGTGGTGCAAGTGTCGAATACCACCCACCTTCCTCCTTTCTAGGCGTAATCAAACATCATGAATCACCAAGAGCATCACCACCTTTTATGGAGAAGTTATGAAGTGTCCCATACCATTCGTTTCCAAACCACTACGGGCATTAGATCGCACAAAAAAGTAATGCATATGTATGAGTAAACAATATAGTTTATTGGATGGCATGTTATCAAACACAACATGTTATCATTCTCACAATAATCATCACAGTGTAAAATCATACGCAAACAGAAACCGAATCCTCTCCTCCACGGCTCCTCGGCTCCCACCCCATCCAACCGTTGGAGGGGGTAGGAGTTTGAGCCGGCTCACCCCTCCAACGGTTGGATGGGGTGGGAGTCGGGGAGCCGTGGAGGAGAGGATTTGGACGCACGCAAACAAGGGTCTAATCCCCTTACCTGAGAAACAAAGGAAACAATATTGACGTATGGTCCAAATAGGCCTCTCAAGGATTTCCTTCGTATCTCTATCAAAATCATATATTTAGATATTAACCCTTTGTCTATCATGCGCCTTGACTAATTGTTTATCATAGCATATCATTAGGTATTGGTTACTATTCATGGTCCTAAGGTCCATTCCCATGTACGACAGGCTTGTTGTCCATGCAAGGTAGGTAGCGTGTGGATGGACATCCACATGGTAGTCCATTCTCACCCTTTTTTAATTCATAATACTAAGAAGGACTTCGTTTGACATGGTTATAGGGTTTTTTTCCCTTGAACGTGGTCCAAAAAGCTACACGGCCATTTACTGGCCAAGCACAGGAGGGTGCAGCTGGTGAACAGCATGCGGCTGGTGCCGTCGGCCACACCACACCACCTGCTGCACCCTTAAATAGCCAGCCGCACGCCTCTGCTTGGCCGAGAGGTTTAACTGTAGCTCTGGGATGCTATCAAACCTCAGCCAGTGGGCCTTGGACGTTTGTGGGTGCACGGGGTCTTCATTTGCACCCCCATCCGGACACCTTTCCCATCCAGATAGTGTCCGAACTGTTGGATCTGAGATAAAATCTTTCGGATCCGGGTTCCAATCTTTGAATCCAACAGGGTTTCATAGTCCTAGTATCCTAGGGTATTTTTTTTGTCCCCTAAGGGATTACGGATAGCCCTTTGGTTAATTTAAAATTGGATCTATAGGGCCTTGTTGATCCTTCGGTTCTTGTTTCCCGATTCGAAATTGGATCCGACACCCGATCCGATGTTTGGGTGCTCACCATTAATGGTGATTTAGGATTTCTTTCTAGGTACCATTAGAGAGGAAGTTTCTCTAGGTACAATTGAATCAGAGACATCAAGAGAGGTAGGGATTCTTACCAACGGATCACTTTCCTCCAAGAATTTATCGAGCACACGACTCGAGAATCAACCAAGTCTCCTCTCCTCCTCTCTTCTTCTTCTTCTTCTTCTCAAATTTCTCCTTCTTCTTCTTTCTCCCAAAACACATCAGACCATCTCCCTCTCTCTTTCTCTTTGTTAGACTTAGGTTTGGTAGAATGAAGAGTAGAGAGTGATCTCTACTAAGGTGGTGATGGTATGGGATCCTTAGGATGTCATAATGGTAATTGAGAGGATTTCCCCCTCTCTTACCTTATTCAAACCGTGTCTAGTCAGCCTGCCAAGATTGAAGAAAATCCAATCTCTTTCGAGGGGTCCTGCAGTGGGTTGGTCACCAACCCTGTTCGGCTGGTGGTCGCAGTCAGTCCTCCTTGTCCAGCCGGACCTTCCTTTAATTATAGAAATGCTTAAGTTCATAATTAGGAGTTTTATGGGTTCGGTTTTGTTACCTCCATTGGGCTTTGTGGGTCTTGTTCGTGTTGGTCTGACTCTTTTGCAGTGGTAAGACCTGCTACAAACCCAAAATTTTCAAATTAGGATGGAAATTTGGGTACGGGTCTTACACTTCACATTATCCTCATAACCTCTGACTGTCCCAAATTTCAGGGTGTGACAGGAGTTGTCCAAGGATTTTGTGCATATCCTCCCACAAGTTGTCCTTGATGTTTGAAGATGTTGAAAATGGGCTAGGATTTTAACATCATATTCTGGTTGTTGTGGGATATTGGCATAGAATTATGGACCATAATTACTAGCAAAATATCCAAAATTTTGTAGATAAATTCCACGCCATTCTTGATTTGGAGAGTCTAGATCAATGATTATGATGCCACCTCATCGGGGATTGAGAAAGAAAGGTATCTTCCCTTTTTTGGGTTTGGTTGTTTGAACCAGTGGTTTTTTACTACAACTCTTATCAAATTTATCTGGAGGTTTACTAGACATGGTGAATCAGATTATCGACTTATGTTAGTCCATACAACTTTCGGTTACCTGCTAAGAAAATCAATTAAAACATTATTAGTACATTTGGTATATTCAATTTCAAAAAGAAATTTCATAGCCTCGTCTCTCTTTGTAAGCTTGAAGAACTATATGATCTTCTCCTTGTAACCTTCGAATACCATCTAATAACGGATTCTTTGTCCATTATCTGAAGTGAATACAAGTGTTTTGTAAAAGAAGACCACTTTACCCCAGGTTTGTGCTTTTAGTTTAATGAAAGTATTTTTATTTTTGCTAACGACAGGTATCCAGACCTTTGGCTTGACTAATCCCGCAGGTCCATACTGACTCTACAACGGCATGGACAGGGTCATTCTAGGGTTGAATGAGAATCATTCCACTTGCACCCGTAGTAGGAAAGAAAGAGCACTTAACACCCCTGTGTGAGTGGTCCCAAGGCAGTAAGAAGAGTCGAACTCAGTACCTTCCGCTTCCTGAGGCGTAGGCTCCTTACTGCCTCAGCTACCCCCTTAGGGTTAGTTTAATGAAAGTATTTTGTTACTTTACTTACAAGTCTTTTGTTCCTTTTACATTTTTCTTCTCTTACCCCCTACACACCTTTACACACGGAGGTTCTTTTCGTTTTTCAGTTTGTTCTTTACATACTTCCTTTTCCTTTTCCAGGTTGGTTGAAATGCTTTAAGAGCTTTCGGTTTCTTACCATATCTCTCTATGGGGTAGTTGGCCTCTGTGCTCCTTTTTTAGCCAAAAAAAAGTGTAGTTGAGCTGGCCATAATCCGTATACTGAACCCACGAGATTTGAACTGGTAATAGACACTCGAAGGTCATAAAGCAAAGTTAAAATCTAAATGGTAATAGATCTAGGAAGTTGTGATTGTATTGCTAATTTATGTGATGTTAATGGTTAAGATTATGATCACAATACTAATATATTAAAATCAAGTAATGATAAATTGCTCGCTATAAGTGGTGCATTTAAATGTTATTAGATTTTTCTTTTACATATTTTTGCAATATCAACAAAAAAAGTCAATACCCTTCAAACTGAAGTTAAAATAGTACAAGACCAAGTAAACCAACTTGGTTCCATAGTCAATTTGGATCTCAACCAAAATACCAAAGAAAAGATAAATAAGTTGGACAAAATTTCAAACAAAAATTTTGATCCTGAAGAGAATCAGCGATATCTACATCATATCGAACTTCTTGGTATTATGGGAAGGATGAATCCCTATTATCCCCTTTAACACTAAAAAACCGACTACTCTAGCTTAATTTCTTTCTTTAAAAGAATATTAAATTATTAGAAAAATGATTTAAATAAGAAGCTGATTTTTTTGAAAAAGAAAAATTAACGACAGCTATATACCCAACACGAAAAGGTATTCCAGCAACATCATTATCATCTCTTTGAGAAAAACACCTATGAAGAGACAAATTCAAAAGAAAACTCTTCTGAAGTATTATCCATTGAAGATGAGTTGATTTTGGTATCAAAAAAGATTTTGGATGAACTCTTCACAGACGCAGAAAAAACTGAAATAATAGATGAATCTTCAAAGTAACATCGGCCTAAAAAACCTAGGAAACAACCATCACGAGATGATTTACACATGACGGATACCCCATCATGGAATCCGCGAAGGATAGATTCCCACAGTGATAGTTCAAAAACCGAGTCACACACTGATTCAGAAAAACTTGAAATGGAGTCAAAAGCTAAACCTAACCAAACTCGGAAAGGTTAAAGAAAAATTGTTAACGCCTTAAGACTACTTTCGAGGAACTTCTTAACACTACAAATGATTCTAAATATTTTATTCCAATGCCTTACGTAACTAGAAAAGATGATCTAAACAAAGGGAATGTTGCCTCTGGGGGAACGTAATTAGATTTAACATATATCCCTTTCAAAAATTATGAATCAGTCATTGATGATTAGGCACAATCCTTGTCCATCATCATCACAAATTTTGAATCCACATGGTCTAAGAAAAAAATTCTTATAATTGGTTAGTTGAACCTAATCCTCTACTTTCTCAAACAATGGGAAAGTTCTCCAGAAGGACAAGCCACAAAAGCGATTTTGCAAACATCAATGAAATCCTTTGATGCCTTGTTAGTAGACATCGTAAAACTCATTAAAAATGAGTTTTGCTGACTAAGATCCAAAGAACAAACTTTAGAAGATATAACATATACTTTAACCACTGCCATGGGATAAAATTTGCAAAGATAATTATCCTAAATTATGTCTCGAAACCAGTAGTACAAATACTTTAGGAAATCAAATTAGTTATGTTTACATACAACTAATTAATAATTGTTTGGATGTAAGGGCAGCCAAATAGTTTAAAAAAAAAAAAAGAAAAAAAAAACTTAACCTAGATTTCAGCAAATCCCTAATAATAAAACAATTAAGAATTTGGTTGTGAAAAGACGTACTATAAGAAAAATCACAAATCTTATAACATGTCTAAACCTAAGAGACCAATTTGACAAAGATATAGGTGGAAGAGATTTAATCCACAAAATAGAATCTCTAAGCTTAAAAAATATGTTAGAAATTACAACCCAAAAAACAAGGCTAAAACATGTCGTTATGCATGTAATGATGAAGGACATTACGCTAATAAGTGTCTTCAGAATAAAAAAAAAGTGCTCGAGAATGGTAAAACAATTAGTGATAAAAAATTTTGAAATTGTTTTCAGAACAGATATTACCGGCTCTTTAGAAATTTTTTACTTATTAGTAAGCGAAGCTGATTCTAATACATTTTTAGATTCATATGAGAATTTTGAATTCAAAACATTAGATGTTCCCTCTCAGTCTAATAGCCATGATACAATCAATCTTGAGGAATGCTTTGAACAAGCTCTACCTGAAGAAAGAGATTAGGTCCGTCTGTCCAAGTATATCCAAGATGTATGGTTGTTGATTTTTCCAAAATGAAAAACCTAAAAATCTTTGAAAAGAAGAGGTCTATAGATTGTCTAGATTACCTTTCTGGTTAACTAAATATTTTGAGCAAGATAGTGGAAACATCACTGCTCAACTCACCAAAAATTTAAAAATTGAAATTAATCTCTTTAACAAAGAAAAAAATTATGAGATTGTGTAAAAAACACCTTTAGATCCGATATATTCACATTGGCGTATTCCAAATTGAAATCATTGACTTATTTCGGCAAGGCATTGACACCCTTATCATAGAATTTCTCTTTGATAAAAGATTCATAGGGAATCCTACATCAACCTTTAGAGGAATCGATTCTAATCTTGTGGTAGGTAACATATGGTTTAGGGTAAAACCCAATTACTTTATCTCTGTTACAAACTCCAACATAGAAGACACCCTTGTCCTACGCATTAAAATCGAAGGATTAGGAATGAAATCAAACAACAAAAACTTAACAATTTCATGGATAGCTATTTATGAGTTGACTAACATCGCTAAAACCTTCAAGCTAATTGACAAGCGAATTATTGAGATTTTTGAACCCAAACCTTTTGAAACAAAAATTCAACTTCACTTAATTAATTGACATGATCTTAGTCCACCAAAACAATAGTTACTAGATGACATTATTACTAAAGAAAAAAATAAAATTTCCCACTCTAGAAATAGTAGTTTCAGGAAAAAAATCTTTACTTCCAGCATCAATTTTCTAAGTAACAGAAAATCTTAACATAGGCATAGCTTTTCTGAAAATCAAAAAAGCTCTACACCTTTAAGAATAGAGGAACCAAAATCTATTGCAACAAAAATTGTTCAGATACCTATAAGCTTAGGAATTGGTTCTTACTCCTTTAAAAACAAAGAAGCCATTGGTGATGCTGAAAAAGCTAAAACCTTAGTTATTTATCATCAAACTTTCATCGACAATGACGAGTATATTTTTTTTTCTATTAAATAAAGCAAGAAATAATATTTATATATAAAAGCAAAATGTCAGTTCCAAAATTATAAACCATATACTTTGGATGTGTTACTCGATACAGGTGCCATAACATGCTATGGTAGATGGCATACCTTCCTCTCTTCTACCAACTCTCTTCCCCTTAAGTTTCTTTTGTAAGCTCTCTCTCTCTCTCTCTCTCTCTCTCTCTCTCTCTCTCTCTCTCTCTCTCTCTCTCTTATAGTTCTTCTTCTCTCTCTTTTCTTATAGTTCTTCTTCTCTTTATGCTCTTTTGAATCCTTCGATCTGAGTCAAATCACTCTTCCATATTAGACCATTTATAGCCTCCGTTGGATATAGTCATACCATTTCAAAAGAGAAGGGTTGGTAGTCTACACCCAAAAAAAATAGTTGAACCCTTAACATGAATTCATAATCAACAAAGATGTACTCCAGGAAAATCCGTCAATAGACCCAATTCAGAATGATCAAACATTATAGTATGTGTTGACAATGCAAGGCCCTGATGTGGTTTCATTTTTTTTCGATTGGTGGGTGTTGATACTGAAAACTAGTCTAACTGACTTTTATGCCTTGCTGGTAGAGTTATCCACGGTGTAATCATGTTGTTGGAGTAGAATCTGAGTTGACCACGTAGTAACCAACTTGTCTTTGGTTATAGACAAGTTTAGGATAAAACCCTGAAATCAAGGAAAAGACATTAAGAGGTGGACTGGGTAGTCTGGTGGTCACTCCGATGATTAAGTCAATCCTCAGATCAAGCAATATGAAGTATAATAAAGAAAATACTTCTTTGAAAGTGGAGTAAGGTTTGAGTACAAGTTAAAATGGATGTGGAATTATTCGTCCATGTACCTTTATTTTCTCTGATATATATAGACTTGTGTAACTAACCAGAGTGGTCTACAATACTTAATTAGTAGAAGACAGTTGAGAATTGTCTCTGTGGTGATTAACCGTCATATGAAGATCCAATGACTAGCATGGTAGCAGTTGTCCAAGTAATGGTCCGCTAGATGCGGTTTGTGGGCGTCGATTGAGGAAGAGTTTCCCACCAGAATGGGAAACTACTTATTTGAATAGAGTCTTGACATGTGTAGTGTCATACCCCATTTTCGACGTATTGATACTATGGAATGGACGAGATCTCCATATCTTAATTAAGGACATTGGAAATCCCCTTTCAGGATCATGGAATGTGGTACGCCAACTAATAAACCCTCCCATCATAAAGGATAACAATAAATCTACACCACCAGATAAAAGAGACTATAAATCAAGAGTTTAGCGGAAGACTAAATCACACTAGCTGAATAATCAAATGATAGAATATAGGTAATTCCCAAACCATTTTAAAGTAATTATATAATTAAATCCTTATATCCCATTATTCTCATGGGTGACACGCCCCCAAATCGAAATAAAATAAGTCCGAATAAGATTGTTTATCAAAATGTTCATTTTGCCTATCTGTAGACATGGTTGTTGATGAATAGATTTAATGTGTGAATTTAGGACATAAAGTATACATCTCTTATTCATTTTATGATGATTCTCGGATGTTTAATGCTGTTTTTTTTGGTTTATTGAGTGTAGGTGAAAGAATGGAGCAATCCGAGCTGAAAAAGACCATTATATGCATTTTTTGGTGATCCTGTCCAGTTAACTCACCCAGTTAACTCAGCAGCCATGCATAGGGATGGATTTTATAAGGAGAGCCACAAATTTTGTATATAAGATCAGCCTTGGACTAAGTCAAAAAGTAGCCCAATCTCATGTGAGGGATTCCATTCTCTTAAGAAAATATTCTTTACTTATTTGGAATCGAATTTACAAGGTGAAAATTGCCATATCTTTGGGGTTTCTTTTTTTTTTTTTTTCTCTCAAGGTTGATATCATATGTGGAGATTGACATGACATGGAAGAATGGAAAGCTCCAATCTGTTATTGAAGTTTTTAAGTAGAGATAATGATGCCAAAGATACAATGAGTTGTTGCAAGATCATTTTCTATTAAAAAATCGTCCACATACAATGAACCTATAAGGTTGGCATTTGGTTACCAAAATTATTTTCACAAATTCCCTTGTAATCCAATTGTAAAGATTGATTGTGATCTTTACTTAATTGTATATATATGTAATGTTCAGCAATAGAAAAATCATCCAAGAATTCTATTGTAAGTTTTTTTTAGTTTTGAAAATTTATGGGAGAGTACGAGAGTCTTAGTTTCTTCTTTTTAATTTGTATTCTTCTTACTTAATTTTTTTTTTATCAAATTTTAATTTCAGATTTAGAAATCTGTAGTAGGATAGGTCAATATGGGTTGTACCCCATTACTATTTTAATTTAGGGGAGAAGGTTCCCTTTGTAATTGTTTGTGAATCGTCTTAAAGCGACAACGGGATGACGAGCGACTATAGAGAAATCTTCCAATGAGATAAGTTTTTCTTTCATTCTTTTATTTTTAATTTCGTTCCCTTCATGCAACAGATCTGTGTTACTCTATGGTTAATATAGTGGTTTCATATATATTCGTGCCTTTAAGAATCGATTATTATTGTTTTTGTTGGTTGATTAATTTTTATTTCATGTGATTAGGGTAGTTTATTCATTCAAATCCCTTTGGTACGCTTTGCTTTATTTGAGTTAGGATAATAACGATTCCTCCCTGAGATTGACCCGTTACTGCACGATATCGTGCACTTACGGTTACACATTTAATTATCATCAAGTTTTTGGTGCCGTTGCTGGGGAGGCAAGCCATTATTTTTTCTATTTTAAACAGTTCAAAGTGATTTAAAATAAAATAAAAAAAAGAAAAAAAATGTAAAAAATTTTCATTGGTTTTCATGTCTTTCTTTGCACCTTCGATCCTTTAGGTTGGAACAGTACAATCGACGGTCCAATCCTGATTATGATGTTGTATTAAGGGATGATGGCTATTTAATTATCAAGAGGAATAACAACCAATAGCTTTGACGGTAATGGCGTTGTTTCTCAAGGTGATTACGGATATGACCGGTCTCTAAGCCATTAATCGTCAATAATCGATTCGAACAAATCTAGCTTTTTGCGTCGAATTTAGAGGAAAAAGAAAGAGAAAATTTTAACTTGTTAAAGCAATTTTGTGCATGAGTGTGTGGACTTGTGATTCTAGCAACTGTCTGGTAAGAGTCCTATCGTTTACAATGGCTGAACCCAAGACGACACTTAAAGATAGATTCTACCCTGCTAGGGCAGCACAACCCTCATGTATTTAATTGTCGACTGCCATAGGCAATAACTATGAATTGAAAACTCAATTCATTACTATGTTTTCCCATTTTCATGGGTTATCTTTAGATGATGCATATTTGTTCCTCCGTGAGTATAAGGAGGTGTGTGCCCTCATTAAGATGCAAGAGCTCAGTGATGATGCTGTCAAATTGAGGTGCATCATTGTTTCACTCAAGGATGAAGCTAAAAAATGGCTTTATGGTTTTTCCTCAAATTCCATTACTTAATGGGACAAATTTACTGTGTTATTTCTTAAAAAAAAATTTCCTCTTTACAAGACAAATAAACTTCGAAGGGAAATAATGCGGTTTAAACAAGAGCCAAATTAGTCTTTTTTGCAACTCATGGAGAGGTTCACCATGGGATTGAAACGTGACAGTTTTGCCAAATTATCTACGAGAGGATAGACTTCCCTACCAAGCAGATGCTTGAGCTATGTGTCCTTAAGGATTCACTTCCTGTGAGGATGGTACTGACACTTGGAACTTTTTTACGGATCTCACCGAAAAAACAAGAGAGTAGGAGTCTGCACAGGAGATGGACCGCACCTAAAAGGTAAATATTACTTTGTCAATAGCATATAGCTAAGGAGGCACACTAAGATAGCCTTATCAAAATGATTGAAGCTTTAATTCCTAGAGACCCTATTCAAAAGCAAGTCCTAATGTGCAATTGTTGTCAAACTCCTAGACAAACAATGGAGGAATGCCCTTCGGGGGGTAATTTTTAGAATGCGAATGTAAGTGCACTTTACAATCCGTATAGTAACACTTACAATCCAGGATGGAGAAATCACCCAAATTTCTCCTAGAACCAAGAGAACCGTGCGGACCTACCCCAATTTCCAAATCAAGTTTTCCAGATCACATCAGGCCATATGCTCCCCCTAGACCTAATTTTGCTTCCCAAGGTAATTTTCAGTAACTCCTTGGGTTTTTTAACGCGGATGAGCCGGCCAGACTTAGTGAGTTAGAGAAGAATGTGAGCTCTTATGGCAGGAATACTAGTATGGAGAGGACACTCACCCAATTGGTTATCCTGATGTGTGAAAAGAACAAGAGTATTTTGCCCAACCAACCAGAGACCAACACACGCCATCACCCACAACAAAATAGGTCAAACCCTCAGGTGAATGGCATAGAGAATCAATTAGGACCCTTCAAACAATGTAATGCAGTCCATGCTTTACGGAGTAGCCGAAAGTACCAACGGGATGATGCAGCATAGACCAAACTCATAGCTGACCCTGTTGATGTTCCCCAATCTAAGACCCGCACTCTTAAAAAGACCGGTCTAACCTTGGTTTTGTGTCGTGGCGGGTCTTTTCCGATCATCCCGGGGCAGAGCCGGGAGGGCAAGCGGATAACAAGCAGTACGAAATCGGACCAAAGTCGACCAATTATGCCTGATTTTAGATACCGGTTGATGGTACCGGATGATGGTACCGGTCGGCCGGTATGGCCCCCGGCTATGTGCGGGAATTTGGAAGTTGGTCTCTGCGGGTCCCGCTTTCCTGATTTCGAATCCTAGAAGTTTCCTAATCCTAGTAGGGTTACTAAACCCTATTTCTAGCCTATAAATACACCCTTAAACCCCCTCAAATCCTTTCCATTGTCTCTCACAAGCCCTAGAGAAGAGAAGAGCTTGGAAAGGAGAAGGAGCTAGGAGGAAGAAGGAGGTGCCGCCATTACCGTTTGGCGAAGCTCACGCTACGCCGTCAGCGGTAAGTGTTTGAATCCCTCTTCTTACCCTATGATAGTTGTGTGGGTGGATCAATACCATGCAAAGTAGGTATTGATCTAAAACCCTAAATTGGCCAATAAACCCTAAGTTGCCGTCAAACCCTAGATTTGAGTTTCGAGATGATATTCATCGAAGCGAGACTTGAATGAGTTGGGGATAACTCTAACTCAAAGCCTAGACTTAGAATGGATAGGAGAAACCCCGAAAATCCGTGGAGGATGATCGGCGGCGGTCGAAGAACCCATGTATGGTCTTCGGGAGACATGCCGGTCGACTATACCGGTTGCACATAGTGCGGCCCGGTATGTTGCGGCCGCTACCTCTCGGGAGGTTATTCGTGGGGGACCGGCTGACCATACCGGTCGCCGGTCTTTCCCACGAGGCTGCGGCCGGTACATGCCCCCCGGTCGGCTCCGTGAGGGTATTTGTGATCTCTGTTGGTTTCCGACCAACATGAAACCCTAAGCAATATATTCTAATGAAACCCTAATAATATTGTAGGACTTTGTGACTTATCGTTTGGACCTTGCGGCGTGGAGCAAGTTATCGAGCAGCGGCGTGGTAAGGGAATCCGACCTAAACCTAATAATTAATGGACGGTAAATCGTTGTTAATCATTGAATATCTATGATGTGATGTTTGTGCATATTCGCATGCCATCCTTTACTTTCGGTTATTATTATTGTTCATGCATTCATAGGATGTGATTGTTAGGCATGTGATTGTTTTTCGTTGGTGTGTGGAGTGGGGCATGGGCTCGGGATCGCTCTTCGCGCGGCACCTTTTGTAGTATTCGGTCTTAACATGCTTGGTGCGGGTGGGGTATCGGGGGAAGATCGTGAGTGCGGTGGTCTCCGATATTGATGTTGTCCCGGCCATCGTTGTGTGGTGCGAGGATTCAGTCGGCCCTGGCTTGTCCACGATGCTTTAGCTCTATCTCTATGCCGTAGGGAGTTATGTTGGGATAGGGTCTACTGCGTATTGTTTCTATCCTAGTGGGTTAGTTGCGGATGGGGTGTCGGGGAGGTGAGGTGTGGTGGTCTCCGGGCCCGGCCCCGCCGCTCTAGCTCTATCTCTATGCCGTAGGCGGCTGTCTTTGGGATAGAGCATACATTGTTGACATATAGGATTGGTTAGTTGCGAGCCCGGTTTGCGAGCCCCGGCCCGGTAGGGGCTTAGGTGCTTGGTATGGGTAGAGTATCGGGGAGGTGCGGGTATACCTTAGCTCTATCTCTATTCCATGATGGGTGCATGTGGGTTGGTGGTAGTGTGATTCTTGTGCGGCGCCACACACTCGTGTATAGAGGTGCGGGGGCCGCCAAACCTTTCTATAGCACATTGCAAACTTAAAACCGGACCACGGCATAAAATTGATTGTTACTCATGCATAATCTTGTGAAAGCGTCGATTGTCTTCTTGAGCCGTGTTGTGTGCTCACCCTTTGTACGTACATTGTTTTTAGATGTTGATGCGGGTTACGCTTGTGGGCGACTATGTGAGCGGCTCCGGCGTATGGAGGTGTGGCTGCTCTGGATGTGCAAGCGGGGAGGGGCGAGCATGATGCTTCATGCGAGTGCCCTTTACTGCGTGTACCTGTGATTTGTTTTATTTATTTATTTCGGTTATTTTTGATTGGATTAAAGGGATGTAAAGATTATTATTCTTATGTGTTTGGTTTTGAATAATGGGATATTTATTTAAATTATCAATAGATACTCGGTTCATTCTATTTAAAGTCTTCCATTTGTATATTTATATTCGATTGTGGTTATGTGTAATTGGTTTGTATGGGTGGACCACGGCCTATTCGAGATCTGGTGTGAACCGTTGGTTCAATGGCGGTTCGCTCACACCGTTACGGTTGGATCGGAATTGGGGTGTGACAACTTGGTATCGAGCCCTCGGGCTCCGTTCCAACAAACCATCTTGCACATAAGCGGGTCGATGGGCCGAGTTAGGAAAATTTAAAAATCTTAATACAAACACACCCTAAGCATTGTTTGATACACGAGGCGGACTAAGAAAGAGAATAATGTACTATTCTAAATATGGAACTTAATATGTGCACATTCACTAGTTAGGAAAAACCATGAAACCTTTCATTAAATAGAAAAGTGGTATCAAATGTAATAGTGCTACGAGTGCAGTCCACAAGCCGGAAAGTTACCTGTTATATAAACCGCCATATGAAAAGAAAAGTAAATGGGAAATCATGGGGTAGGAGGCACGGGGGGAATGGGGTCCGCTATATCATAGTCCCGCTCGTATGCGACCCTAAGCCAATGCACCCGGTCTGAGTCACCCGTAGACCACGAGCCGGGCGTCCCAACTCCTGACCCATCTCTCGGCGTGAGACTCCGGGATGACCCTCCGGGTGTCCACGATCTCGGTAAACATACTCAACCGCGAGTCGGGAGGGGGCTGAGATGGCCCGGTTGTGGGAGCGGATGGTGGTGAGTGCGGGTGGAGGCGTGGGGCGGGCCGCGGTGCTTCCCCGGCTACATCGTCATCATCATCATCCCCCCATCTCTGCCGCATAGGCCGCGTTGGCCGCGGCCGCCGCGGGCCGCCGCCGCCGCTACTCTCCCAAGTGGGCGGGGCGAGCCTCCAACTCGTCATCACTAGCGGGCGGATCAACCATCCGCATCCTCCGAATGGCGTCCCGGTCTATATCGGGCGTCATAGTGTCCTCGGCGGTCACCTCGCCTCTCATGCTCACACCCGGGCGGCGAAGAAAAAGTAATGAGGCGGCCGTAGGGAAGGTTCTTGGCCTTGATCGGCCCGGGGTCGCTGATGCATAGTCCTAATGATGAGGTATGGGAGAGAGACCCGCTCTCCGGTGCGGATGCCGGGTAAGTGATGTCCTGAGTGAGCCGGGATAACTCACCATAATGGCCGCTACGGGGGCGATGTTGTCTTTGGGCGATGCGTCGCGGGCCCGAGTGCGGGTCTCAAGCTAGCCGCCTTCATAGGAGCTCCGGGGTTCGGTGTCGATGAGCTATCTCCCGGCGCGGGTCCTCGGTCAAGTAGCCCTTCGCTTTGGGAGGGCAATACACTAGGTCTCCATCATTAGGAACCCCTAGAAGGTCGGCCAGCTGGTGGGTGTTGAATGAGATGTGTACACCCACGACATAGCGGAGATACGTAAATCCCTACCTTGGTTGGGATCGTTCGCATTTCCATGCGGCTCCGGGGTTAGCAAAGAAATGCTTAACCGGATTGGGACCGAGTGGTGTAGGCGTAAGAGATGACGGGCAACCAACCAAGCGGTCGAGCGCCGCTCGCCCGTCGAACCGGTCCTAAGCGTTCCACGTTGACCCGGCCCCGATTCTATATTCTTGTTATCGAACCATGGAAATCGAGCTTGTGCTTCCAAAGAGCGGAACCATTGCTCATCCAATTGGGGGGCGGTGGTTGTGGGAGTGCGTGAACTCGAGTCGTGGGGGCGCTTGCCAAGAGCACGTCTAGGAGCCATTTAAAGCGCAAAACAAGGGAAAAACAAGTGAAAAGTTAGAAATTTGTCGAAATTTCGGCGGCCTAACGGCTATAATTCAAGAAAAAGCCTCGAACTCACCCAAAAACATGGGGAGGAGGACTTACGTAACCCCCACACTCTTCAATAAACCAATCACAAGCAATTATAACAAGAAATTGCAAGAAATTTCAAGAACTAAGAAAAATTAGAAAATTTCGAAATTTCATGAAAACCTAGGTCAAAAGATGAAAAATTTCGATTTTTATGAAAATCGTTCGGTTGGAACCCCAAATTAGTTGAGGGCTTTTTGCTCTTGGGGGTCCCTAAACCCTTTCTAAGCCGAAGGAAAAGAGTTCCCTACGGTTAAAACATCTCGAACAAAGAAAAACCTAAATTTCTACATAAAGGCGATATGGAAAATTCCTAAAAATATGAGAGAGAGAGAAGAGACCTACGCGGAGACGATGTGCTAGGTCTTGAATGGAAGGAATCGGCTTCAAATAGCACCGGTCGGACTTGTAGCAACTTCGGAACCCGGAGGAGGAGAATCGCCACCGGAGAGAAAGAAGGAAGGAAAAAAGTGAGAAAAATCTCACTTTTTTCGCGATTTTAAAGTCAATTTCGCGGCATACCGGTCGACGGTTTTGCCTATACCTATCGGCCGGTATCACCCCGGTGTGCGACCGCTATGTCTCGGTCGAGAAAAATTTCGACCGGTCGACTATACCGGTCGCAACCGCGTATCCGAGTGTCGGCCGGTATCTCATAGACATGCGGCCGCTATGTCTCGGCCAGAATTTTAATTCGGCCGGTCGACTATACCGGTCGCGGCATATTTCCGCGGGTGTGCGACCGGTATGTTGCGGCCGGTGCGCCCCAAAGAGCCGAAAAATTGAATTAAAAATTTCTAAAATTTTGTAATTGAAATGTTACTTCTCGACTATTTTTCCCTGTATTATTCAAGACTAACACTACTATTATTGATGATTCTCACGTGTTATGTCTTCTTCCCGGGACCCAAATAAATAGTGCGAGATGGCGGGTGGAAGCGGTCGAAGGGGTCGGAAGCGTCATCGGGCCGGGATGCGCCTAGAAGAAGAGCAAGGCTGAGCAGGACCCGGGTTAGAGAAACCGGCCCCGAAGTGGAGGAGGAACGGGTCCCGGAAGTACCGGCGGGAGTGCCGGGACCACCCCACGGGAATTCCGAGACCATAGTTACAAACTTGGTCTATCGGATGCGAGCTCAACGGAAGGAATTTCCGAGCGAAGTACTAAAGATGCTCGGGCAAGCGGGTTCCGTTTCCGTTGGAAAGGCGCCCGAGTCGGGAGGAATTAACACTCCCCAGCCGGTGCGAGTAGCCCAAGGCCGAGGGCCAAGCACGAGAATGTACCACCACCGCATCGGTTTCCGTCGCCTTCCCGCGTATCCGGGGCGTATCCGTATCCACCACCATGGTGCGGAGGGCGGACCCCCGAGGGACGGCCCGATCTTAGCGGGTCGGTGGACAGATTCTTGAAGTTGAAACCTTCATCGTTCACGCGGCGGGGACGGGGGAACCCATTGTGGCCCGCCCGGTGGGTTTACGAAATGGAAAAGAACTTTCGATTGATGACTTGCGCGAGGAGGAGAAGGTCTGTTTGCCACTCCTATCTTTGAGAGAGGGCGCAAATGCTTGGTGGAATTCCACACGGGCATATCCCGGAGAACAAATACACACTAGTTGGCCGGGAAGTGTTTAAAGCGGCTTTCTTCGACAAATACTTCCCAAAGAGCTTGGGAGATCAAATGGAGAGAGAGTTTCTCAACTGCGGCGGGGTCGGTCGGCCCAGTAGATGCATATCGGCGAGAGGCACGAAGAGCTGTTCTTCTTCGCACCGGCCGGTATGCGGGAAGAGGGAGACAAAGATACGTGGGTTCACCATGGGACTACGTGGGAGCATCGAGAGAGCACCTTTTGGGTCCGGACAAGAAGACTTACAGCGAGGGCGGTGCGGGTTGCGAGGGGTGATAGGAGTCCGGTCGGAGGGACGGCTTCTTCGCTCGGAGCGGGAGGTGAAGAGATCTGGCTGGAGAGGCTCGGGTGGCGGTAATACTAGACCATTCCGCCCCTACGGGGCGGGACCGCTGCGGCACCGCGAGAAACAACTTGGCACCACGCAGTGCCGCAGTTAGCCGGACCCAACCCAAATATTAAATGTTATAGCGTCGGCGGGGGGACATGTTGCAAGGAGCTGCACGCTACCTAAGAAGCAAGCTCCCCGGCAAGCCGGAGTTTATGCGGTCCTGCCCCGAAGAGGCGGCCGCATCACTTTGATGTGGTAGCCGGGTGCGACTTTATCCCTTACTATTTGGTTTATTCTTTCGGTTGCATGAGCATATAGAACTAAGGGGCAATATATTCCGGGAATTGTAAATGTAGCCGGTTTACCCGCCGAGTATTATTTGACTGCGGGGCCACGCACTCCTTTGTTTACAGTTTCTTTTGGGAAGCGAATGGAGTTACCAATCAAGCAATTGAACCCAAGCTTGATAGTTCGCTCTCCACTAGGAGTCGAAGTGGCTTTGACCAAGTATTATGGACCATGTATTGTAAGTATCGAGGGCCGAGACTTAGAAGCAAGCCTAGTAATACTTGAGATGGCAGATTTTGATGTCATTTTAGGGATGGATTGGCTAGGCCATCATTCGGCCGTCTTTTTATGTGGTGAAAGGAAGCTTGGCTTCCTGACAAAGAGGGAAAGGAATATAGTTTCGTTGGGATTAAGCTATCTAGGAAGCGGAAGTTGATCCTCTCCGCCCTAAAGACTAAGAGATGCTTGGAGAAAGGGGGAGTGGGTTATCTCGTATGCGTAGTCGACCTCACGGCGAGTCACTCAAGATGGAAGATATAGATGTGGTTCGGGAGTTTCCGGATGTATTTCCGGAAGATCTTCCGGGCTTACCACCGAGACGGGGCTACGGGAATTTGTGATAGACCTTATACCGGGTTCGGCTCCGGTGTCTAAAGCACCATACGGGATGGCCCCGGCCGGAGTTAAAGGAGTTGAAGACCCAATTACAAGAATTGCTGGATAAGGGCTTCATACGACCTAGTATATCGCCTTGGGGGAGCACGCGTGTTGTTCGTCAAGAAGAAAGATGGAAGTGTACGGCTATGTATTGACTACCGTGAGCTAAACAAGTTGGCGATCAAGAATCGGTATCCTTTTCCTAGGATCGATGATCCGTTCGATCAGGCTGCGGGGTGCAAAGGTTTTCTCGAAGATCGATCTCCGATCGGGGTATCGCCAATTGAAGATCAAGGCCGGAGATATTCCGAGGGCGCTTTCGGGGCGAGGTATGGGCATTATGAGTTCTACGGTTATGTCTTTCGGGTTGACCAATGCTCCGGCGTCGTTTATGGGGCCGATGAACCGAGTGTTCCATGACATGTTGGACACCTCGGTCATCGTATTCATCGATGACATATTGATTTACTCTAAGGACATGGAGACTCATACGGCGCATTTGAGGGCAGCCCTACGGCGGCGAGGGATGTGAGGCTTTATGCAAAATTCAAGAAGTGCGAGTTTTGGGTGAAGGAAGTGGCTTTCTTGGGCCATGTTGTATCCGGAGACGGTATCAAGGTTGATCCAAGCAAGATAGCTGCTATAGTAGGATGGGAAGCACCAAAATCTGTTGCGAGAGATTCGTAGTTTCCTTGGGTTGGCTGGTTATTATAGAAGATTCGTGGAAGATTACTCCCGGGATCGCGGTTCCACTCACCGGATTGACCAAGAAGGGAGAGAAATTTATATGGACGGATGAGTGTGAGAAGTGCTTCCGGGACTTTGAAGTCAAGACTTGTCTACGCACCTATCCTGACCATCCCGAACCAAGCGTACCGTTTACTCTATATACGGATGCTTCGGGGTTGGGTATTGGGTGTGTTACGATGCAAGGAGAGCGGGTGATCGCTTACGCATCAAGGCAGTTAAAAGAGCATGAGAAGAACTATCCCTACGCATGACTTGGAGCTAGCGGCGGTTATTCATGCAATCAAGACTTGGAGACACTATTTGTACGGTGAGAAGTTTCGGATCAAGTCGGATCACAAAAGCTTAACGTATCTCTTCGCTCGGGAAGGATCCGAATATGAGGCGGAGGGAGATGGCTGGAATTGTTAAAAGATTATGATTGCGACATCCGGTACCATCCGGGTAAAGCAAATGTGGTGGCCGGCGCCTTAAGCGGGAAAGTGGGCATCGAGGCACGAGGCGGGACCGAGTACAAATGCTGCATTGTGTCCTGCGGCCTCGAGTTCGATGGAAATTGACGAAGAACATATTATCGAGGCTGCGAGAAGATCCGGTTGAGCAAGGCTTGATTCATAAGTTCACTATGATGTTCGCCGCGTTGAAGATCTCGCCGAGTCTAATTGATGAAGTCAAGGTAGCAATCCCTACGGGATCCATATCTCAAGGCGGTGCGGGAAGACTTAGAGAAGGGTGCGTGCAATCCCGACTTTACCTTGGAATCGAGACAAAGTACTCAAGTATCGCGGACGGTTATGTATACACGAGAGCGAAGGCTGCGATATCGAGAGGCCGAGTTATGGCCGAAGCTCATTACACTCCATATTCGGTACATCCGGGAAGTACCAAGATGTACCATGATCTAAGAAGACTATATTGGTGGAGGGGTATGAAAGCGGATATAGCTCGTTTTGGTGTTCCAATGTCCGAATTGTCAACAAGTTAAAGCGGAAAGGCAAAGACCCGCGGGTTTACTACGGCCGTTTCGGAACCCGCATGGAAGTGGGATTGTATCACTATGGATTTCGTCAGCGGCCTACCTTTGACACCAAGGTCGGTGGATGCGGTTTGGGTTATAGTAGATCGGCTCACCAAGGCGGCTCGATTTATTGCGGTCGGACCTCGGTATACCATGGAGAAGCTGGCCAAGTTATATGTTGATAATATAGTCGGACTTCATGGCGTTCCAGAGGTATAGTATCGGCGAGAGATCCCGTTTTACATCGAAGTTACGGGAAGGATTACGAGAAAGCTATGGGAACAAAGTTGAAGTTCGGTACGGCTTTCCATCCTCGAGACGGACGGGCCGGTCGAGCGAACCATTCAAATTTTGGAAGATATGCTTCGAGCTTGTGCATTAGATTTCAAAGGAGCTTGGGATGAGAAGCTATCACTTATCGAGTTTGCTTACAACAACGGTTATCGGGCTACAATTCGGATGGCCCCATATGAAGCTCTCTATGGGAGAAAATGTCGTACACCTCCGTTATGGAATGAAGTGGGGGAAAGAAGAATTGTAGGACCGGAGTTTGTTGAAGAAACTTGCCGAGTGATTGATCGGATCAAAGAGAGAGTAAAGACCGCTCAAGTTCGACGGGAGCACTATGCGGATAATCGGCGTCGAGATCCGGGTTTGCGGTGGGTGACAAAGTGTTCTTGAAGGTGTCACCGGTGCGAGGTCCGAAGCGGTTTTGGTAAAAGGGGAAGCTATGCCCCGGGATGTGGGACCATATGAGATATTGAATCGGCGTGGTAATGTAGCATATCAATTGGCTCTACCACCATCTATGTCTAGCGTTCATAATGTGTTCCATGTATCATTCCTGAAGAAGTATGTCGAGATCCATCGCATATCTTGAGCGCTGATCCTCCGGACTTGGCCGAAGACTTAACTTTCGAAGTGGTGCCTGTAATGCTCTCGAGCCGAAAAGTTCAGCAACTTCGAACCAAGGATATCCATTATGTGAAGGTGCATTGGAGAAGCCAAAATGTGGAGGAAATTACTTGGGAAGAAGAGAGCGCGATGAGGAAGGAGTACCTTAACCTTTTTGACGATCAAGGTGCGTTCAAATTTCGAGGCCGAAATTTCTTTTAAGGGTGGGGGAGTTGTAGTACCTACATGCAAATTTCGGGACGAAATTTCTTTTAAGGGTGGTGGAGTTGTAAGACCCGCACTCTGAAAACCCGGTCTAACCTTGGTTTTGTGTCGTGACAGGTCTTCCGATCATCACCGAGCCGGACGGGGCAAGCGGATAACAAACAGGTGCAAAATCGGACCAAAGTCGACCAATTATACCTGATTTTAGATACCGGTTGATGGTACCGGATGATGGTACCGGTCGACCGGTATGGCCTGCACAGCTATGTGCGGGAATTTGGAAATTGGTCTCTGCGGGTCCCGCTTTCCTGATTTCGAATCCTAGAAGTTTCCTAATCCTAGTAGGGTTACTAAACCCTATTTCTAGCCTATAAATACACCCTTAAACCCCCTCAAATCCTTTCCATTGTCTCTCCCAAACCCTAGAGAAGAGAAAGAGCTTGGAAAGGAGAAGGAGCTAGGAGGAAGAAGGAGGTGCCGCCATTACCGTTTGGCGAAGCTCACGCTACGCCCTCAGCGGTAAGTGTTTGAATCCCTCTTCTTACCCTATGTTAGTTGTGTGGGTGGATCAATACCATGCAAAGTAGGTATTGATCTAAAACCCTAAATTGGCCAATAAACCCTAAGTTGCCGTCAAACCCTAGATTTGAGTTTCGAGATGATATTCATCGAATCGAGACTTGAATGAGTTGGGGATAACTCTAACTCAAAGCCTAGACTTAGAATGGATAGGAGAAACCCCGAAAATCCGTGGAGGATGATCGACGGCGGTCGAAGAACCCATGTATGGTCTTCCGGAGACATACCGGTCGACTATACCGGTTGCACATAGTGCGACCGGTATGTTGCGACTGCTACCTCTCGGGAGGTTATCTGTGGGGGACTGGCTGACCATACCGGTCGCTGATCGCTCTTCGCGCGGCACCTTTTGTAGTATTCGGTCTTAACATGCTTGGTACGGGTGGGGTATCGGGGGAAGATCGTGGTACGGTGGTCTCCGATATTGATGTTGTCCCGGCCATCGTTGTGTGGTGCGAGGATTCGAGTCGGCGCTGGCTTGTCCACGATGCTTTAGCTCTATCTCTATGCCGTAGGGAGTTATGTTGGGATAGGGTCTACTGCGTATTGTTTCTATCCTAGTGGGTTAGTTGCGGATAGGGTATCGGGAGGGGGTGAGGTGTGGTGGTCTCCGGCCCGGCCCGCCCGCTCTAGCTCTATCTCTATGCCGTAGGCGGCTGTCTTTGGGATAGAGCATACATTGTTGACATATAGGATTGGTTAGTTGCGAGCCCGGTTTGCGAGCCCCGGCCGATGGGGGCTTAGGTGCTTGGTATGGGTAGAGTATCGGGGAGGTGCGGGTATACCTTAGCTCTATCTCTATTCCATGATGGGTGCATGTGGGTTGGTGGTAGTGTGATTCTTGTGCGACGCCACACACTCGTGTATAGAGGTGCGGGGGCCACCAAACCTTTCTATAGCACATTGCAAACTTAAAACCGGACCCCGGCATAAAATTGATTGTTACTCATGCATAATCTTGTGAAGCGTCGATTGTCTTCTTGGGCTGTGTTGTGTGCTCACCCTTTGTACGTACATTGTTTTTAGATGTTGATGCGGGTTACACTTGTGGGCGACTATGTGAGCGCTCCGGCGTATGGAGGTGTAGGCTGCTTTGGATGTGCAAGCGGGGAGGGCGAGCATGGTGCTTCATGCGAGTGCCCTTTCTGCGTGTACCTTTGATTTGTTTTATTTATTTATTTCGGTTATTTTTTATTGGATTAAAGGGATGTAAAGGGATTATTATTCTATGTGTTTGGTTTTGAATAATGGGATATTTATTTAAATTATCAATAGATACTCGGTTCATTCTATTTAAAGTCTTCCGTTTGTATATTTATATTCTGATTGTGGTTATGTGTAATTGGTTTGTATGGGTGGACCACGGCCTATTCGAGATCTGGTGTGAACCGTTGGTTCGATGGCGGTTCACTCACACCGTTTCGGTTGGATCGGGATTGGGGTGTGACACCCCCCCCGAAACCCCCCCCCTCCACCCCTTTAAAAAAAAAAAATTTTATCCCCTTTCTTTATATATTTTAAAAAAAACAAGACCACAAGGAAGATATAGGTTGGATTGTGGCTGACATCAAGGGTATTAGTCCGTCTATTGTTCAGCATCATATACACCTTATGGAAGGTGTTAAACCCTCAAGGGAACCCCAGAGATGGAAAAATCCTATTGTAAAGGAAGCTATTACGAAAGATATTCTAAAGTGCTTAGATCATGGAATCATATATCCCATATCTGATAGTGAGTGGGTAAGTCCAGTATATGTTGTACCAAAGAAGTCAAGAATCACTGTAGTTGCTAATGCAAACAATGAGTTGATTCCAACCAGTATCCAAACAGGGTAGAGAATGTGCATAGACTACAGAAAGTTGAATATGGCAACGTGGAAGGATCACTTCCCTCTTCCTTTCATTGACCAAATGTTAGAGAGGTTGGCTGGACATGAGTACTAATGTTTCTTAGATGGATACTCCGGTTACAACCAAATCCCCATTGCCTTAGATGATCAATAGAAGATCACTTTACTTGTCCCTACGGAACCTATGCTTACCGGCGCATGCCTTTTGGGCTATGCTCCTGCCACGTTCCAAAGGTGCATGATGAGCATCTTCTCAGATATGGTAAAACAATTTTTAGAAGTATTTATGGATGATTTTTCTGTGCATGGGTCTATTTTTTTTTATTGCCTACATAATCTTTCCTTAGTTCTTGCCAGTGTACGAAAAAAAATTTAGTTTTAATTGGGAGAAATGCTACTTTATGGTAAAACAAGGCATAGTGTTGGGTCACATCATTTCCAAAGAAGGGATCAAGGTTGACAGAGCCAAGGTAGAGTTGATTGAAAAGTTAACTGTTCCCAAATCTGTTAAGGACCTTCGCTCCTTTCTGGGACATGTTGGTTTTTATCGACGGTTTATTAAGGACTTTAGTCAGATTGCTCATCCTCTCACTTCTTTACTTGCTAAAGATGAGCCTTTTGACTTTAATGTTGCCTACCTTGAGAGTTTTAATCAACTCAAAAAGTTTTGACCACTACCCCCATCATTCAAGCACCCATATGGACAGAGCCCTTTGAGCTTATGTGTGATGCTTTTGATGTTACACTAGGAGCTGTCCTAGGGCAACGGATCAATAAGTTACCCCATGTGATCTGTTATGCAAGTAGGACTCTAAAAGATGCACAACATAATTACACCACCCCTAAAAAAGAACTCTTAGCTGTGGTATTCACTTTAGGGAAATTCCGTGCCTACTTGATAGGATCACACGTCATTGTCTATAGGGATCATGCAACCCTAAGGCATCTCTTGTAGAAAAAGGATGCCAAAACCCGTCTCATTAAATGGGTTTTGCTTTTACAGGATTTGACTTAGAGATCAAGGATAAACCATGAATAAAAAATCTGGTTGCTGACCACTTATCCCTACTGCCTAATTCTTTGACTGTCGATTCACTAGTCAACGAGTCTTTCCTAGATGAGCAGTTGTTTATAGTATCTAATCAACCTTGGTTCGCCGCTATTGTAAATTACTTAGTAACGGGTGTGATCCCTTCCCATTGGTCCTCCCAAGATAGGTATAGATTCCATTCCCAAGTCAAGTACTATCTTTGGGATGATCCATATCTGTTCAAGACTTGCCCTGATTAGATTATCAGGAGATGTATACCTGACCATGAACAACAATCTGTGTTGTTTTACTATCATGATCAAGCGTGTGGTGGCCACTTTGGGCCAAGTAAGACCGTGGCCAAGGTTTTACAGTCTGGATTCTACTAGCTTAGTCTTTTTAAGGATGCCTTTAATTACTGTAAGGCATGCCCTTCTTGCCAGTCTTTAGGCAGCATTACCAAGTGAAATATGATGCCACTCAACCCAATTCTGGTCGTTGAAGTTTTTGATGTTTGGGGCATCGATTTTATGGGTCCGTTCCCAAAGTCTTTTGGAAAAAGAGTATATCTTATTAGTTGTGGACTACATATCCAAATGGATGAGAAGATGTTGCCACTAAGACTAATGACCACAAGGTAGTCATTAAATTCCTAAAGGATAATATATTCTCCCGATTTGGTACCCCCCGAGCTATTATTTGCGACGGAGGGAAACACTTCTGCAACAAACCATTTGAAGCCCTTGTTTCGAAAATATAGTATTACCCATAAATTGGCAACCCCTTACCACCTTCAGACTAGTGGACAGGTTGAAGTGTCCAATCAACAAATCGTGCAGATTTTGGAAAAGACTGTCAATCTGACTCGCAAGGATTGGTCCATTCGCCTCGTAGATACTTTGTGGGTTTATATGACTACTTTCAAGACCATTCTTATTCAATCCCCTTACCGTCTGGTATATCGAAAAGCCTACCATCTACCAATCGAATTGGAACACCAGGCGTTTTGGGCCATTAAGAAATTAAATTTTGATTTGTCAGATGCTACTACTCATAGAGGACTCCAGCTCTTTGAATTGGACAAATTACAAAATGATGCCTACGACAATGCTCGAATCTATAAAGACAAAACCAAGGCTTACCATGACAGACAAATCCTTCGAAAGTCTTTCACCCCTGGTGACAAGGTTTTGTTGTATAATTCTCGTTTGCGTATTTTTCTTGGTAAACTTAGATCCTATTGGGAGGGCCCTTATATTGTTCAAAATGTTTTATCATCGGGTGCAATTGAGATTTTGAATCCAAGTACAGGTGCAACCAGTAAAGTGAATGACCAGCGTCTGAAGCCTTTTTTGGAGCTTCCACACCACTCCACTAAAGAAGTCATGGATCTTTAGGAGCCTTTTTATGTCGATCCTTGATTCAGGGAGTGTTTTTCTTCCCCTTGTCCTTGTCTTTTATTTTTCTGCATACATTGAGGACAATGCATGATTTATGTCACACCCGAATTCTGGCTGAACCAAAAGTGTGAGTGAACCATCACTAAACCAACGGTTCACCTCAGGATCTCGATAAGACCATGTTCACTTACACAAACCATTGCATACAACCATAATCAGAATGTAAATAGATACAGTGAAAGTCTTAAATTAAATGAACTGAGTATTCTATTGATACTTAAATAAACTATCCCAATTATTCAATAAACCAAAATGTAAATAAATATCTTTACATGGTTTATAAAATTCAACTGAAATAAAATAATTAAATCAAAAACATCCTAGAAGTATACGTAGTAAGGGCACTCGCATGAAGCATCATGCTCGTCCTCTCTTGCTTGCACTTTCAAGGCAGCAACACCTCCATACACTGAAGCATCCACGTAGTCCTCTACAGTGTAACCTGCATCAACATCTAAAAACATGTATATATACAAGGGTGAGCTCACAACTTAGCTCAGTAAGACAATCAGACAATGCAACAAATAATATGCATGAATAACATTCACATTTGGTCTAGTATACTTGCACAGTGATATGGTAAGGTTTGGCGGCCATCGTACCTCCATGCACGAGAGTGTGGCAACATCCAACAGTCAGGCACCTATCACTACTATTATCACCCCACATCACTCACTGCAGAATAGAGATAGAACTAGAGTCTAGTAGGCAGGCTACGCCTCCATCCCACGTCCTCCCCCTGGTACCCTACACCTTACCAATACCTATACCCCTATTGGCGAGGGCTTGTAAGTGAATTCCTCAGTAACCAATCTTATATGTCATCACAGTAGGCCTTATCCTAGCACAACTCCCTACGGCATAGAGATAGGGCTCGAGTCTGGTGGCCAGGCCGGAGACCACAATGCCAAGTCCTCCCCCTGATACCCTACCCGCTCCAAGCATGCTAAGATAGTAGCAATAGGAAAATTCGCTAGTGTAAGGAATGATCCAAGACCCAGGCCCTTCGCATTCCACACATCAACGAAAATATTTACATGCCTAAGACACAATCCTATCATAGTGAGTAAGATGACATGTGAATATGCACAAGCAATACTCCATAGAAATAATAGTTATTAACAACGTTTTACTGTTATTAATTAATTAGGGTTAGGTTTAATTCCCTTACCTAACGCTTGATTGCTAGCTTGCTCCGCATCACAGAGTCCAATCTCGCTATCACAAGGTCCTACACGACGTTAGGGTTTAGTTAGAATTAGTTTCATAGGTTTTACGTTGGTTGAAAATCAACTGGGTCAAAAACCAACCCATTCTGGACATATCGGTCGCATATACCGGTCGTAGGTCACTGTACAGTGGCGTAATTGGTACAGTCAACCAGATAGCCTTGGCAGGCTACCCAAGAGGTACCGGTTGCACATAGTGCCACTGGTATGGTCTACCGGTATGCCTCCAGAAGACCACCAACCTGGTGTTCATCTTCCGTTGATCATTGTACATGACTTCTAGGGTTCCTCCTATGCATTCTAGGACTAAGCAATGTTTTAGGGTTTGTTTTACCTTCCATTTAAGTCCTATGTTCTAAGAAACCTTAGCTTAGAATCCAAATTCTAGGGTTTATCAACCAAATTAGGGTTTAACGATAATTTTAAGGTTTTAGATCAATACCTAGCATTGCATGGTATTGATCATCATCAACAACAACATAACTAGGAAGATGTACATGGACTTACCATTGGCTTGCGAATTATGGAGTTCTTCGTCCAACGAAAACTCCTCTTCAAACTTTCTCAGCTCCTTCTCCTCTCTAGGGTTTGTGAGAATCAATCAAAGAGGTTTAAGGAGGTTTAAGAGTCCTTATATAGGCTAGGATAGAGTTTAGGAAAGTTTTCCTACGTTAGAAAAGTTTCTAGGGCTGAGATTTGGCAAGCAGGACCCACAGAGATCCGTTTTTGGATTTTACTAGTCTGTCGGGGCAGACATACCGATCGACCGGTATGTCAATTGGTATCATGATACCGATATGAAAAATTATCAACCTATTTTATCTATTTTCGTACCTGATTGTCATCCACTCGTCCTGTCGGGTCCGATTATGATTAGAAGACCTGTTACAACATGAAATAGAGGTTTAGATCAGGTTCATGGAGTGTGGGTCTCACAACTCCCCCACCCTTAAAAGAAATTTCATCCCCGAAATTGGCATGTAGGTCTCACAATTTAAGTATGGAGAAGGGTTGATATTTAAAAAAAAATGATTTTTTGAGCTTTTATTGCAAATTTTAATTTTGATTTTTGGGAAAGTCAAATCATTATTTCTATGGTTTTGACACAAAAGAGGAAGGAGAAAGAAACCTAGGACACTATCACATGATAAGTAATAAAACCCTATCTAAAGATAATACTTAGGTTGTATCTTGAGGTGGGAATCGAGTTAGAAAATACATCTTACCTTACCTGAAGGGATGAATCTTTTATGGTTATAGTTGGTAATTTAAACCTTGGAATAAAGCTGAGACCTCCTTGTATTAGAAAAAAAAATAATAAGAAAATAATAATATAAGAGTTTTTGTTCTTGGAACTAGACAGGGCATTCCGCCTTAGGATGCGAGATGTCTTGATTGAAATTCCTTTGATAAGACTCTTGTTAAAAAAAAATACTCTTTAGCATCAATGTCCTTAAGGATATATGCCAAAAGTAAGCTACATAGTAACATGGGAATGCATAACCACTTGTACTTCTCAAGCCAAGTGTAGTGGAATAGCTTAAAGAGGAAAGAATAAAAAAAAAAGAGAAAAGAAATGTGAAATACAAGTGTTAAAAACTGATTTTGGGTCTTGGTTACAAATATGTTACAAAGGATTCACCTTAAGGAAAGATATGTTTGGAAGATATAAAAAGGTTTCCTAATTGAGATACAACCTTAGTGTTTAAATCATATGGGTGACAAAGTTCAAGTGTGGGGGTTTCTATGTTTTCTTGATCTCAAGTTGACTGTCTTAACTCATAGGATGTGTGTGTGCTCTTTTTCCTTAATAGCGAAGTTAAAGTTTGAAATTTTTATATGAATTTTGTACGTTTATTCTCTGAAAACACTCACGAGATACAACTCGTCCACTAAGGGTGACCTAGGGGTTTAAAGGCTTTTTACACGTACTAAGTGCAATCGTGATTCTTACGAAAGTGAGTTAGGATTTTATTTTATTTTATTTTATTTTTTTTATATTTTTATATTTTTCTTTGCTTGGGATTAGCAAAGCTCAAGTGTGGAGGAATCTGATAAACACATTTTATGTGTGAATTTAGAGCACAAAGTATGCATCTTTTTTTCATTTTATGATGCTTTTTGGGTGTTTAATGTTGTTTTTATTTTGGTAGGATGTAGGTGAAAGAATGGAGCAATCTGAGCTTGAAAATACCATTATATGCATTTTTTGGTGATCATGTCCAGTTAACTCACCCAGTCAACTCAGCAGCCATGCAGAGGGATGAATTTTATAAAGAGAGCCATGAATTTTGTATATAAGATCAGCCTTGAACCAAGTCAAAAAGCAGCCCAATCTCATATGAGAGATTTCATTCTCTTGAGAAAATATTTCTTACTTATTTGGAATCAAATTTACAAGGTGGAGATTGTCATATCTTTGGGGTTTCCTATTTTTTTCTCTCTCAAGGTTGATATCATATGTAGAGATTGGCATGGCATGGAAGAATGGAAAGCTCCAATCGGTTATGAAAGTTTTTAAGAAGAGATAATGATGCCAAAGATACAATGAGTTGTTGTAAGATCCTTTTCTACTCAAGAATCATCCACATACAATGAACCTACAAGGCTGGCATTTGGTTACCAAAATTATCTCCACAAAATCCCTTGTAATCCAATTGCGAAGATTGATTGTAATCTTTACTCAATTGTATATATATATATATATATATATATATGATACTCAGCAATAAAAAAAATATCCAAGAATTCTATTGTAATTTTTTTTTTTTAGTTTTGAAAATTTATCAGAGAGTCCAAAAGTCTTAGTTTCTTCTTTCCAATTTGTGTTCTTCTTGCTTAATTTCTTTTATCAAATTTTAATTCTAGATTTAGAAATCTGTAGTAGGGTAGACCAATATAGGTTGTACCCCATTACTATTTTAATAGGGGAGAAGGCTCCCTTTGTAATTGTTTGCAAATCGGCTTGGAGTGACAGCGGGACGACGAGCGACAGAGAAATCTTCCAACGAGATTAGTTTTTCTTTCTTTCTTTATTTTTAATTTTGCTCCCTTCATGCAATAGATCTGTGTTACTCTATGGTTAATATAGTGGTTTAGTAAATCTTCGTGCCTTTAAGAATCGATTATTATTATTTTTGTTACTTGATTAATTTTTATTCGAAGTGATTATGGTGGTTAATTCATTCAAATCCCTTTGGTACGCTTTGCCTTATTTGAGTTAGGATAATAATAACGATTCCTCCTTGAGATCGATCCGTTACTACACGATACCATGCACTTGCGGTTACACATTTAATTATCATCAGTCGTCACACTTGCACAGTTCATCATGGACGTCATCATCACTAGCGTCCACATTGCCATAATCAACGTTGATCATTCCTGCATCTAAAAGAGTTTGTGTAGACAGGGGTAAGCTCAACCACCAAGCTTAGCGAGGAAATTAAACGTGCAACATACAAATGCATGGAGTTATCAACTATGGTCTAATATATAACTGTAGGTGTCAGCTCAAGACAACCCATACATGGAGTGTCTCTGGCTGTATGGGTCACTCTCAAAGAATAAATACCACCTAACTCGACGTACAGTAACATCCCCCAAATATGGGTCCTTCATTTTGGTGCAAGCTAGTATTACACCGGACAGTTGCCCACAACTCATCCCAAGCCTGTATTACGCTAGCCGCTTGAGGAAGTGATAATCCCACTAGTTGATGTGCCCGTCCACTAGTATTATACCACCTATGAGAAGCATCGCAGCTATGTTCATATCACCCTTTATTAAACCCACGCTACTACATAACCCCCTAATAGCTAGGGGTACAGTTATTAGGGTGATTTAAATTCAACTAACCATGTTCACCTAATTAACCATATTACTGGACCGTAACATCACCAAGTTTCTGACCCTGTTCGGTCCCTACATAGGACATCGTGACTTGGTTAAGTTACATGTGGTGAATGCAAAGCAGCGCCAGTAAGAAGTGGTGCAAGCATCCCATTCCACCCACCTTCCTCCTTACTAACTTAATCAGACATCACGAATGAAAATATGGATAGTCGCATTTATGGAAAGGTAGCAAGTGTCCCATTCCACTTGCCCTCCAATCCTTATTGGCACTGCTGATCCCCAACTCAAGGATGCATATGCATGAACAAGCAAAACAATTTATTGGATGACATGTTATCACCCAAGGCATGTTATTAATCGCACATCACCACACAGCATAATCAATGAAACTAAAACTGCTAAAAAAGGTCTAATCCCCTTACTTGAGATGGTAAGTAGCAATAACTACAGAGTATGGCCTCAAGTAGTACTCCTAAGGTTTTCCCATACCTCAAAAAAAATCAAAGTAATAACATTTAATCTATTTAATCACTGTTTGTTTCTATTGCTTGATCAAAACACATTCTAGTGAGTTATTCAACATTCTAAGATTTTGGTATTTAATTATTAGGCATTCTACACCTGCTGTCCCAAGGTTTCTAACATTTAAATAGGTAGACAGCAAGCATCAAAATGGTTAACATAGGTTACGAACGAAATAAAAGAGAATACATATGTAAACCTACGATCTCAGAGATCTAAATGCTTCCCAAAAATGATCAACAACGGAGGCCAATTCACTGTGCGGCACATGGCATTGACCGCACCGTTTTGGCCACAGGCGTGTGCGGCATGTACCATTGACTGCACATCAAAATGTGGTCAAATCAAGTCGATCTTTGGTGGTTTTCTTGGATTTTTTAAAACTAAAATAAGGAGTTTGGGCTTAAAATTCCCATTCTACCTCATTCAAATGATACCGATTCAATTTCCTAGTTAACTGATATTGCTGGATCTGGTTTTAATAACTTAAATCCGATTCCAGCAATACAGTTAAGGGTTCTCCTTGGGTTTTAGTCCATGAATGATCCATTTTAAATAATCTTCAAGGCCTAGGGTCCTTAGATTCAGTTATTGATCACTTTCATCCATTTACTAATATACTTAGGATCTCGGTTCTTCACTGAATCTGATCCAACATTCGAATAAATCCTTGAATGTGTCTCAGCAAGTGAAGGGAGATGATTGTATGGAATCATGATCAAGGGTCCTTCTATAGATTAACTTATCAGATTACATATGAAAGGAATCAAGAGTAGAAGAGAATTGATACCGAAAATGATTTTCTATTGGAGTTCTTGGCCAACGCTTGATTCCTGTAGTGGACTAACTCCTTCTTCCTCCTCTTTTCTCTCCCTCTTTCTCCCTTACTTTTCCAAAACCGACCAGCCATCCTTGGTGTCATTTCTCTGTTCTCTCCTTTTCTTAGTTTTGTCAAAATGGTGAAGAAATGAGAGAGAGAAGTGAATAAGGACTCTATTCACGTTTTGAGTTTTTGGATAGGATTCTAAACAAGGAAAGAGGAGGATTCCCTCCTTCTTTCCAATTTTAAAAGAGAGTGAACCTAGACATTCTCTCAATGAGTCCAAGTTCATAGACCAAAACAAACTGCTGGTCTAAATTGGGTTGGTTTTCAATCCAGACTTGGTAAAGCAGGTATGGCACGAGGTCAGGTGACCAACCACACCCTCTTGGTGTTGTACCAGACCTCTCAGATAAACCCTGATCGAATAATTTAAGTACAAGGGTTACAATGGGTTACCTCTATTGGGCTCCGGTGGTCTGGTTCATGTTAGCTTGAACCGTTCATCGTGGTATGACCTGTTAGAAAGCCAAAATTTAAAATTAGGACTAAAATTTTGGGTGTGGGTCTTACATGTAGGATAAGTGTTGTAGTACAGATGCCCCTAATTCCTAGGACACATGTCATCTTATTATTGGTTGACTATGTATGGTATTAACAGTTGCCCCTTGCTCCTTCAGATTTGTAAAAGGTGAGGGAACAACCCTAATACCAAGTTGTAGTTTTGATGCTTCTTTGGCCGACTTCATCACTTGCTTGCAAGTTGCATATAACATTTCTTTATAATGGAGCTCTGATTTGAAGTCGGCTAACAAACAACCGCCTTACACTTTGGAAAACGCAATGACAGTTGCCTTTTGAAAACTTTCCAGAGCTCGAATCTCGGATTTTACAGGGTGTGCAGACTTGAAATGCATGCCATAGGGATTCGTTGAGCATTGGGTTAATGCCACGTCTAAAGTAGGGTCTTTTTTGCTATAAAACGTTATAGTTGTCTGAATCGAGGTGACGCTTGAGTGCAATTCTTTGAATCGAACCATTTTGAGGCTGAGGTGCATTGTCCACGGTTACTAATTGATGCCTTCTTGAAGTTGGTTACAACATGACTTATAAAATAGTGATTTTCAAGCAGGATTTGATAGCTTTTCATGATTGCTCTTGGATTTCAAATGTTTGAAATCCGAATGGACATGTCCTTCACAAACTTATAATAGGCAAGTGTGTTGTTCTTGGAGTAACTTCATCTCCAAGCTTCTTCTTTTTCTATGAAGAATGCCTTATGCAACTTAACCCTTCATCTATTTTAACAATTAAGGAAGAGAATTAGTAAGTTCTTCCCTCTTTCAACATATATTTTCATCATGTCTTCTTCTTTTTCTTCTCCTGTTCACAAAAATCCTGAACAAGAGTTAGGTCTTCCCACCATCGTGGTCTCTATTGAGACCATTCAGAGAGAAAATCTTTCAAGGGCCGAAGCGGTGGTCGGGAGTAGCTCGACTGCTGCAATCATAGTCGGCCCTGCCCCGCAAGAGATTTCCTGTGCTACGGCTCGTTCTAACTTAAGCAAAGTAGGCTTATTCCATTCTTGAGAAATATGTTTTTCGTTTCCCTTGCAGAATAAGCCTCCTTGTAACCCTAGCTTTAAGGAAATCTATGTCTACGAAGATATGCTTGTCTTTGATTTCGTCTCCCTCTTTTAATTGAGATAGTCTGAATCTTAAAGTATTATAGACTTGTCCAGCATAATTACTTCTGAATTCCTTGTGCCAAATGGTGGCATTTGTTATCTTCTTTAAACGCCCCTACTGTGAAGCTTCAGTCGATCTCTTTAGAAGTATATTTAGTTGAATATAGATAAGGCAATTCAAGAGGGTTCTAGGGAGAAGGTCCCCATTGGATGGTACCATTTTAATAGAAAACCAAGAGCCCCTGAAGGTTTGAGCTCTAAGAGATTTTTAGTTCATGAGTGGCACAAAGATTTTTTCTATATTAGACGAGCTGATAAGGCTTATATGCTTGTTAGTAATATCTGGGGTCTCGATAGTGTTGATGAGTTGAATAGAAGATCAAAGTTATCAAAGTATGACCTTGAGTCTTACCAAGCTGCATGTATTCATCTCAAGGCATAGGTGTAACTCATTTTGTGTTACAGCCTATTTCGAGAATCAGACATGATATCCAGGTTGATCCACAAGACGACCCAAAACCACCCAGCGACTGACAACTACAGTGATCTATCAACAAATCCCACAGTCTACACTAGTAATATCCACAATAAGTTAATGAATAAACAGAGCAATAATAGCGGAAGCAATTACTAAGTAACAGATGCCAACTTAATTATATCATAACATAAGTAGAGTAGTGTTATGAATTACATTTTTATTATTTTCACAAAATACTACAATATCCATATACACATAGCTAAAGTAAAAGAGTAAATATGTTCAACTGCATCTAGATAGATTACACCATTTATTAAAGTAAATCGTAAGGGAGAGGGAGAGACAATATGGGGAGGGCTGCATTAAGCATAGACGCAATCGCTACAAGTGTAGCCCTCACCATGCTCCTCATAATACTCCTCTCCCACAGAAGCATTGCTCGCCAGCGGAGACTCCATATATTCTGCCACAAAGTAATTTGCATCAGAATCTGAAAACAAGTATCGATACGAGGGGTAAACTCTCATCCTAGCTCAGTAAAGAATCAAGTATCACATGCCATACACCAATGCGTATGATGAATTCTAATGTTAGGTCTTGGTATGGTTCTATAGGTACACTTAGTGTGTCTATTACAACTTTTGTCCCTGCCTATGGCTCGATGGCTTTCACACTTCATGCACCAGGCTAAGGTAGAAGCACGAAGCCCAAGTCTCTTTTGCCAAATTGCTTCTACTAGCGAATCCCCTTTGGATTTTTGGTCCAAGGCGTGCCACCTCCCTTGGGCTAAAACCCAGGTGATGCAACCTCCTAATGATTAACATATGAAATACAACATAAAGAATGTAACAGGGCTACACCCTAGTAGAGACCCTCGGTCCCCAATCCCTTGGGCTACGTATCCCCGCTAAGGTGCTAGCAATAAGTCTGGGCCCGTATACCCATGCATTATCTTCCATTAGTACTCACTCATCACACAAGCCCAGGACCCATGTACCCATGTGTTACCTTCTATTAGTACCCACACATCACACGAGCCACATACAACAACCACAACATTCATCAATTAAAGCATACATAGTTGTTATAATGTAATGCATGCTTAATTATCAAAGTTATTGGATGACATGTTAAATAGCATACATTCATAGATATTCACATCATATGTCCTAATTCTACGGACCCGACCCCTCACTTGTAGGCACCACTAGTATTAAAGAACCTTGAAGCTGGCAATAGGCTTTGTCAAAAACCCACATAGGTTTACCTATTTAATTACATAGATTCATTATGTTAGTTAAGTACCTTTTAAACCGGCATAGGCATGCTCTAAATGCCACAATGTGGGTCTGTCCCAAGATAAGTCGGGACCCCAATGGTTGGTCCCCAAAGGATCTAACTATATATATACTAACCAACAGTGGCCAAGGCGGCAAATGGTTTCGGGGGATAGTTCCTCCGGAATTAGCTGTCGGCTAATCCTTATAGTTTTCAACTAAGGCTAAGTCGGAGGATAGAGGCTGGATGACCATGCATCTAGCTCATCTAGCGAATACGCACCTATCATAACAATAGGCTCATAGAGAGTAAGGTAGAGTCTCTATCAGATGGTTCCATCGGCTTTGCCTCAGCTCAACTCAACCAAACTAGGCTAAGTATGGGTCTGGCGGAGGAGGGGGCCTTGTTGGGCCTCTTCACTAGCCAGACCATACATAGTCAAGGAATAATTAACTAGAGGCAGAGGCGGTGCCCTTGCTTCCAGCACGGGTCCGCTGGTTGAGTCTGTAGAACCAGACTCAAGTTGGGATGATGGTCTCCATTTGGGGAGCTTTGACTCCCCAACTACAATACACTTATTTATTCTCACCCTTGGTATACCAAATAGGAGTCATCAAGACTCCATTTATGCCACCATTAAAGGTGTTGGGTGAAAACCTAACTCCTAGGGTATGCCTTGGTCTCCATTAATGGAGACCATTAATGGTGGAGCTACCACCATCAAGTCTCCAATACAACCTATTGATGGAGGAGGAAAGAGGGTGAACTAACCTTCGGTGGAAGAGGAAATCCAAGCTTAAGCTTGATCCTCCCAACACTCTCCGATTCCTCTAAGGTACCCATCCACTAACCCTCAAGAGTCCAAAAATGGGAAATGAGGGTTTGGTCTCATTATTTATAGAAAGGAGGAAAGAAAGAGGGTAACCCATGGACACAAGCCTGTGGCAGAGAGCCGAATGACTTATCCGTAAGCCCTTTCACCGGTAGGGCTAAAACAAAGCCCCAACCTTCACTCATTGGGCCCCGCACAATGGGTTGCACGTCAGGCCCACCCAAGGCTTACTAATGTTGGTCTAAACCATATGGTGTAGGTATTAAGACTCACTTATGATTTGGATACGTCCATCAGCCCTTGATGTCAAGCGTGCTCCATGTCGGTATGGGAAGACCCGATACCATGGGAATCAGGGTAAATGGGGGATTTCGGGTGCAGATCTTACATTATGAGTTGGTGGACTATAATTTTTTCTTCTTTGATTCCCAAGAACTCTTGAGTGGAGATGATGTATATGACGAGTTCCTGGAAGCTTGAGCGGAGGATCTTAATCTTCCACTAATAGAATCTATTTTTTTCACACCCCTCTATAAGAGTTGGAGTTGAACCATCTTCTGAAGTCTGCCAGGCCGATAAGGGTAAAGAGTTTGAAGAGATTGATAGAGGGGTCAGTGAAGATGAACCCACCGATTCTGGTAAGTCAAATAAGCTTTCTGACTTTCTTTCCTCTTTATAGGTGACTTGTAGACTGATGTCTAATTCTTTTGCATTTAGCAGTGGTGAAGCCAAAGGTTGATGTGGGATCCATTAAGCGAAAAGGCAAATAGACTATCTAAGTTAAACTTGCAAAGAAGCAGAAAAAAATGCCAAAAGGCTCCTCCAACAAAGGAATTATGATTCGGGCTTCTCCACAACTAGCCCAACCTAACCCTCCATCTCATAAGGGTTCTACAACAAAACAAAAGCATCTGAAACTGAAACCAAGCACTCTCGAAGAGAGGGCTAGGGATATTGAGCTGGAAGAGTAATGGAACGCAGCTAAGGAGCGTTTAGAAGATAGGCTAAATCCCTTGATATAAACTACTCCTTAGGTTCCCCCTCACTCTGCTTCTGCTCCTCCTTAAGTCGATTGACTATGGTTGAAGAGGAGGACATATTTGTCCCTAAGTGGACAGTGAAAACTTCAGATCGTGGCACTGGTAGCTCAAGGATTATGCGCAAACTCATCAGTGGAATATGCCTACCCAAGGATCAAAAAATTCTTGATCCTTGTAATATAAAGGAGTTGAATGACGTTGCCTTCCTTTCCCTCACCAACGTAAGTATAACTCTGACTTCATATCACTATTTGATTGAATGTTTTGTTTGACTAACCGAGTTGTGCTCCGATCTCAGCTGATCAACCCTCTGTACAAAGTTACGCAGAGATTTGAATCCCTTGAAGAAATGTAAGCTAAAGCGGTCAGAAAATGTGAAGCCTTAACACAAAATGTAAGGCTTATAGAGGCTACACTAGCAAGGGAGAAAGAAAATGTGGAAATGGAAAGGAAGAAAATTGGTGAGGAGGAGAGCATCCCTGAGAAAATTAAAAAGGCTATAGCCAAGTTCAGGGGTTCAAAGAAATTGGTGGACTTGATCTACACATTGGAGGAGGTTGAAGGGGTTAGACTAGACATTGCACAGGTGACCTATAAGCAGATGGTCCACGACATTCGCGACTATGTCCTTCTGAAGGATCCACACTTCGATTTCTCAGACTATGGTAATGACATTGATATGCCAACCTCCCCTAAATCTGAGGGTGAAAAGGATACTCCTTTAGCTGAGATGATTGGCACTGTTATCGGGTTGTAGGAAGGCGAGAATACTCCTACCTCCAAAAATGTAAGGAAGGTCCCCTTAACCCTGGGAAGGGTCTTGGATTTGATTCTCCCAAACATTAAGAACGAAGAAGTTTTTTTTTTTTTTTTTTTTTTTTTTTTTTGTAACTCTTTTGTAAGTGACTTGAAGGAAGGCATTTGTAATAGTTTCCCAATGAATGAGAGTCGAAATTTTCTGAACTCACTTGTCCATACTTGAGAACTTCGTATTTTGCTTTTCTAATATTGTAATAATTGCGGCTCTTGTATAGAGCTCTTTCTTGAGGACCATGATACTAGAGGATTCCTAAGACTTAATATAGATTCAATCTGCAGCGACCAAGTTGAATAAGTCGGTACAGACTGATAAGCTTGAGAAGTTGGTTAAAATTATTGATGTTGAGAAGTTGGCCAATGACCAATCTGAGATGGTAGTCGATCTTCTGGCAGAAGTTGAAGCATTACGATCCCAACTCATGGAATTCAAGGAGAAAATCAATGTTCAGAAGGAGATCAAGTCTTTATGCTCCCGACTTACAAAGGTCGAGAAAGAGAAGAAGTCTGCATAGGAAGCCTTAAAGAAACTCAAAAGTGAAATGAAGTCAGCCCCCAAAGAATCACTGACTATATCCGACTTGTTATTTGAGATTGAAGTTCTGCGCACTCGACTTATGGAAGTGAATAAAGAGAAGAAAACTGCTTCCTCATCAAGAAAAAGGAAATCAACCACTTTTGAGTCTGCTAATGTCACATCTGAGCTGACTGTGAAACTTGAAGACTTAAAAGCCCAACTCTTACCAGTTCAGAAAGAAAGGAACACTTTTGCCATGGCCTTCGAAGAAATCGGGTCTGATCAAGCTTGGGGGATAAATGAGCTGTGAAAAAGAGTTAAGGCCTCTGAGGAAGATAGAAACTTTTATCATTCGCACTTCGTGAAGGCTGATAACATAGCTGAAAGTCATTTGAAATGCATCCGAGAGGTTAAGGAGTTCCATCGTAAGAAAGGAGTTTGTGGTTAACTACTGTGTATAGAATTAATCTCTATCAAACTAAGCTTGAACTTTTCAAGAAAACTTTGGATGAAGTCAAAATGAGCCTTAACTGAGTAGAAGGTAAGCAAAATAATAAGGATTCAACTTCTTCCTTAGAATTCTTTTTTAAAATGCTTTGTAAATGACTTGAAACTTATTAGTAAATAAAATTAAATTTTAAATTTTTGCTCATCTTTTGAGTAGTTTGCTTTTGAACATCTCTATGAGTTTGTTTTGCTCTTTTGTCTTATGAATGAATCCCAAGGATGAAAATACATAGTATATACCCACCCCTTGAGTTCATGTTGAATGTATGTAATACATTGAATATGAAGTCTTTTGACTTAACTTTTCGTCGAGGTCAAGTTGGACCCACTGTATCGGTCAAGTCGTATATAACGAGATGAGCGATAAAATTTGGATTTGAAGACAAAAGAGATAGAGTGTAAAGCATTCCATTAATTAATAATAATAGTTTTACATTAATGATAGAATTTTCAAAGATTTTTGAGATACCAAGGCCCTGGTATTAGTGTGCCATCCATTTTACACAGATGATATGTACCAGGCCGAGTTGCTCGAACAATTCTATATGGCCCTTCCCAATTCAGTTGTAACTTGCATTGTTGAGTAGGTTGAGATAGAGATGCACATCGAAGAACTAAATCTCCGACTTGGAAGTGACGAGTTTGATTTCGTGAGTTGTAGTATCTTGCTACCTTCTATCAATAAGACAAGATATTCAAAGCTGCAGAATCTCAAACTTCTTCAAGTAGATCTAGGTTTGCACGCATGTCTTCGGAGTTGGCATTTTCATCATAATTGAAGATTTTGTATGTTGGATATGTGACTTCTATTGGTAAAACAGCTTCTGCCCCATATACCAGCATAAAAGGGGTTTCACCTATTGTAGTCCGACTTGTGGTTCTATAAGACCATAGGACACTTGGCAACTCGTCGTATCAAACTCCTTTTTTGCTTTCAAGTCTTTTTGCCAAGGCTCTCCCTAATGCCTTACTTGCTGCTTTGGTTTGCCCATTTGATTCTGGGTGATAAACCGAAGTCAAACGATGCTGTATCTTAAATCCGTCACATAGTACTTTAAACTGCTTACTATTGAATGGAAGGTCATTGTCTGTAATGAAGATTTGTGGTACTCCAAACTTATAAATGATTGATAAATGGATGAAGTTTTCAACCATTCTTGCATATGTAGATATGACTATTTCAGCTTCTATCCATTTGGAGAAGTAGTCCACTACTACTAGTAAGTAATTTTTCTTTGATCGAGATGTGGGAAAAGGTCCAACAATGTCAATTCCCCACACTGCAAATGGCAAGGGGCTTGATATGGACTAAAGCTATGTTGAAGGGAGGCGGTTGAGTTCCACATGTTTCTGACATTGCTCACAATCTTGAGCAAACTTTCTACAATCTGCTATCATTGTGGGCCAATAGAATCCTTATCGTAGAATCATATGGCTTAATGTTCTACCCCCCTAGTGACTTCCACAAATGCTTGCATGCACTTCTTCTATGGCTTGTCAAGCTTCTGTAGGCATTAAGCATCGTAGCAATGGCCTTGTGAACAACTTCTTGTATAAAAGTCCTTTGAGCATTACATACTACTTCGATTTTGTTAAAATTTGATGTCTTTCTTTATGATTGTCTAGAAGAATTCCATCTTGCAAATATGACTTGATCGTATCAATCCAAGTAATCTCAATACTGATATGTTGTATCTCTGGTTCTTCTTTCATAGAAGGATTGGCCAAGACGTCAGACCGACTTGTCCAAATCAGAAAGTTCAGTTTATTTGAAGGCGAGATAATGCATCTGCATCTGCTTCTGCATTGTCCTTCCTATCAATAGTCTGAATGTTATATTCTTGCATATGATCTTGCTTGGCCTCATACTGACCATTTTTCTGTCTAACAACGACTTGAGAGTTACTCAATATATCAAGTCATCTAACCATAAGGCTCTTTACAAGCCGCAACCCGGCTAATACAATTGTTTATGGCATCAAATTGTTTATGCCTTCGATCTACTTATCAATGCGAGGAAGAGGGTAATAGTCTTTAGGGTACACTTTATTTAAGTCGGTAAAATTGATACAGATGCGTCATTTCCCATTGGATTTTGGCACCATTACAATATTTGACACCCACTGGGGGTATTTGACTTCCCTTATGAACCCTGCCACTAGGATCTTGTCGACTTCTTCCTTGATGATGACTTCTCACTCAGGGGTAAAGTTTTTCTTCTTTTGTTGGACTAGATTGAACTTCTTGTCCACCACCAACTTATGTTCCATCAGACTTCTAGAGATGCCTAGCATGTCCGACGCTGATCATGCGAAGGCATCTAAGTTTTCTTTGAGGAAGGTTATCAAATCCTCCCTTTGTTTACCTTTAAGAGATGATCCAATCTGGAAGTTTCTCTCGGGAGTCTAGTCCAAAATAGGGATCTTGGTGAGTTTTTCTACAGGACTTCCATGCTCCTATTTGAGTTCATCTCTCAAGTCTTCAATTATAATGGATTATGTTGGTAGCTTGTTCTTATTAGCCTCCAAATCTATCACATAGCAATGCAAAGATAGTTTCTGATCAACCTTGCAACAATCTTCTCCGAACTCGGTTGGAAACTTTATAATAAGATGGAAAGTCGATACGCAGGCTCTCAAGGCATAATGGAATGCCTGGCCGACCTAAAATAACATTGTGGCAATGTGTCCACTACCAAGTAGGTTACAGTAATTGTCTACCTACGCGGCTTTATTCCAACTCGGGTTTCGAATTGTATTCCTCCCTAGCCATGCACTAGATCTCTTAAGAAACTGATCAGTAAATAAGTGACAGGTCGTAGTCGCCTATCATCGATCATGGCTTTGAAAGCATGGTAGTATAGGATATTTACAGAACTTCCTATATCTACCAATGTCCTTTCCACTTCGTTTTCATGGTTAATTACCATGGTTATCACTATCACTATCACATCATCGTGAGGGTAATCAACGTGCAACATGTCTTCATCACTGAAAGTGATGACATCTCCTGTTGCGTATGAGTTGTTGGAGGTAGGAGCACTACAGATGCTTTTTGTATAGGTATGTCTTCATGTCCTAGACAAGTTGCCTATAGCTGGTCCTCCAATTATTGCGTCAGTGTCATGTTTAGGGATTGCAAGTCATCTATAATAATCCCAACTTGCAAAATCATTTTCTATGAATGTCAACTACTACTTTTCTTCTGGTTTCCCTATCCTTCGAAGAGGTGGACTCATACACCTTCTAGAGGGAATGGGCTCGAGATATTTACAACTCGTATAACACAAAGGAATTTCATTGGATTTGGAAGTGGATGCGAAGTCAGTTACAATGGATTTTTTCAAACTACATTTTAAATTGTTCTTCTAACATAGCCAAAGTTGTGTAAGTCCTCTGTTGACGAGTTGGAGCTCGCTTTCTTGATTGTATTGATTGGAATGGTAATGAGATTATCATTCCAACATTTCCTCTCGGATTACCCACTTTATGAAGTGGTGGTGATTCTTTGGGGTCATCCTCTCGATCGTCCCTGTTTGGACGACTTGTCTTCTCAGTAGCATCTGCTTTGCAATCGAGGGGATGTTTCCCCTTGTAAGCAGCTCTCTCGAATTCAAATGAAGGGAAATAACTCTTCTTCATTGGACGGGAACCACCCACATATTCTTTCAGGTATCCGCATTGGATGAGTTGCACAATTACAACTCGTAATGCTCTGCACTTCTCAGTGGTGTGACCGTGGTCACGGTGGAACTTGCAGTATTTGCTAGTAGTCCTTTCACTCGAATCTTCTAGCATCTGTGGTGGTGCTAGAATCTCCAGATTGTACATAATGTCAGTCATGGGAATGTTCAGTGGGGTGAACGAATCCCAATCGAAGTTGCTTCTACTCGACTTCCCTGGGAAGCCGTCTTTGCTCAACTTCTGCTTCTTGTTCATTGCTACCATTGCCAGCTTGTCTGCTTATAATTCATATCTCTTCTTCTTTGAACCTATTACAGCTTTTCCTTTTTATTTGATGAGTTGAATGGCTTCATTCACTGTTGCATATTTCTCACATCTGGCCCTCAAGTCGGCCAACTCGCTGTTGAAATGGTTTAGGAAATCTCTGAGAGATTCATCAAGCTTTTGCTTCACAATCAATAAACTGACTGCTATCTTCTTAGGCCCTGTTTGGGTCTGGAAATATTCAAAGAAGCGATCACTGAGTTGATCGAAACTATGAATGGAATGAACTGGAAGGTTGTTAAACCAAAGTCTACTAGGGCCTTTAAGGGTAGAAGGAAAGGTTCTGCACAAAATGGCATCGGAATAGCCATGAAGTAGCATGGTAGATGAAAATTGTCAAGGTGAAGCTAAGGGTCAAATGTCCCATTGTAGGGATCAATCTTCAGCATTGTGAAATGCTTGGGAAGAGGTGCTTTCATGATCTCCAGAGCCAATGCCATATCGGCATTGTACTCCTTTTTGTAGGGGGCATTGGATCTTGCCCGTTCTTTTCGATCTTGGCCAGGCGAGATTGAAGACTCTGCAATAAGTGCTCCATGCTTCCGGCTTGTGGAGTTACACCTGACATAGGAAACGTCGGTGGAATTGACTGTTGGGCTATAGATGCCAAAGGGATGATTGGTGGCTACTGTTGCTGCGACAGCAGCGGCTACTGCTATTGCATTCGTTGCTGCAACGTTGGTTGTTGCTGTTGAGGCAGCCAACTCGGCTGCAACTCTTTCTGCTATCAACTTGTCTATTGCAGCCCTTTTCGCTACTAGTCGGTCAGTGGCTGCTCTTTTTGCTCTCGCCACATCTAAGTGGGCTTGTACACTGGCATGGATGGAAACAGTATCATGGGATCGCTGATGGCCCACTCTTTCCCTGAGCCTCTCATGGACTGATCTTGGAGTAGCTTTTTCTCTGAGTCGATCATGCAAAGATCTTCCGATTTTGTCATGCACGAACACTCGTTTTGATTTTGAGTTTTTGGTTGAACGGCTGGTGGAGGATGTTGTGCTTCCCTCCTGACGGTGAATAAGTGGAATGACTAGTTATGGAACTTGTTCCTTTCTCTTGCTTTGTTGATGACTTTGGTGAGATCTTCCATCTTAAATGGACTCACAAGGATGGCTTGAACCTCCAACCTCATAGTTGGAAGGACGTGGGTGACCTCCCACACGTTGATTAGCTCGACATGCCCCTGGTGGCATGATCATCTTAGAAATTTCTACTAATTGGGCAGCAAAGAGTTTGTACAACCCTTCTAATGCTCTATAACTTGGAGGAGGTAGTTCTATTGGTGGTACGCTTGGAACAGGTAATTGGACTGTAGTATTCCAGTTTTGGACTTCACCCTAGCTTGTCTCTTGGCCAGCCGGATTAACTTCTTGTTGGGAAGTGTTTCTGCTTCAGGTAGTAACCATTGTTGAAAGACTTTGAAAGAGATTATGAACTTGAGATAGTTTGGTTGAAGAAAAGATTCAAACTTGGTTGAAGAAAAGACTCAAACGGGCCCCACGGTGAGCGTCAAACTGTTGATGCTGAAAACTGGTCTACCTGACTTGTATGCCTTGCTGGCAGAGTTATCCACGGTGTAACTGAGTTGTTGGAGTAGAATCCGAGTCGACCACGTAGTAACCGACTTGTCTTCGGTTATAGACGAGTTGAGGATAAAACCCTGAAATCAAGGAAAAGATCACCAAGAGGTGGACTGGGTAGTCTGGTGGCCACTCCGATGATTAAGTCAATCCTCAGATCAAGCAGTATAAGTATAATAAGGAAAATACTTATTTGAGAGTGGGATAAGATTTGAGTACAATTTAAAGTGGATGTGAAATTATCTGTCCATGTACTTTCGTTTTCTCTTATATATATAGACTTGTGTAACTGACCGGAGTGGTCCGCAATACCCAATTAGTGGAAGACAATTGAGAACTACCTCTGTGGTGGTTAACCGTCATATGAAGATCCAATGACTAACATGGTAGCAGTTGTACAAGTAATGGTCCACTAGATGTGGCTTGTGGGTGCTAATTGAGAAGGGTTTTCCATCAGAATGGAAATCCACTTATTTGATTAGTCTTGACATGTGTAGGACACATGTTGCAGTACAGATGCCCCTGATTCCTAGGACACTTGTCGTCTTATTATTGGTTGACTGTGTATGGTATTAATAGTGGGGAGAAGAAAAGGTTCTCCTGATGCTACACAAATGATTTACTTCGAAATCTAAAGGAGTTTTAGGTGAGCCCGACGAACTATATTTTGAGAATGGAGGTATGGAACTTTGTTGGCTAAACGCAAGCTTGAGCATTCTTGAAGGCCAAAACACCCTGTTAAAGGTTCATTCACCCAAACAATTCATCTTTATTGACCCCAAAGGTTGCTTTTCAGTATGCTTCCTCAAACCAAATCGTTTATATCCTTGCCACTAAGAAACTATTTTGACAATTAAGATCCAAAAAACATTTCAATAAAGCCCGCCTATTCTTCTCGACTCTGGCAAGCCCTTCCTGAAGTTTAGCAGTTGAAAATTTAATTAAAGGAACTTCTCTTTGAAATATTCCCACAAACTAAAGTACTAAAAACGAGCCGAGACTGCGAACTGAAACCGAATCAAACCATTTAAATCAAAACTGTAAAACCGAATTCATATATGAACCCCCATTCAATTAAACAGTTCGACTTTGGTTTCAAAAATAAAACTGTTTAAACCGACTATTTAGAACCATTAAAACCACTTAAAACCCTTACTTTAATCCCCAGTGCTAAAGATCTATATCTGTAAAATAAATTTATTTTAATGCTTTCCACATGGCCTACTTCAAAATACTTTCCCTCTCCTTTGTTCCTAACTCTCTTCCCCTCCCTTGAGGCAGTGAAACCATTTAAAAACCCAAAAACCAAATCCAACTAATAATCGATTTTGGTAAATATTTTGAAACCGTTTAATAAATAGTTCAGTTTTGGTTTTACTCATTATACACCGAACCAAAACCAAACCACACTGTTAAACCAAAACTACACCATTTAACACCCTTACCACAAACACCTACCCTTCTGGACTTCCCTAGCGACCTCAGTTTTATTGATGAGGATGCAATGATGAGACACGCTGTTTGTATTTCTTGATTGTTTCTCCTGTCAGCTCCTATTGAGGAAACTACTGAATGCCTGTTTGTATCATAGTCTCTATCCTGGTATTTCAGCATTTCCCGTCACCTATTCCAATCAATTCAGATGCATGTTTTCTTTTGAAAATAGCGGTTTTGTGGCAAAAGAATGCATAAATCAAATGGGATCCACTGGCCATTTTGGCTATGAATACAATGTACAGACTACAGAGGAAGATACAAGTCTTTATTTAAGTAAAAAAACAAAAGTAATACAATTAGCCATCACGTAGCCATTTGTGCGAGTAAACAAACAGACTCAGGTGCATCTCAATGTAGAAACTTCTCTAGGCCATAAGATACAGGAAGAAAAACTGGACATGAAAGTTAGAGATAATCAGAGGTCACCGTCATTGTAGTTTGGGAAAGTAACACACTTAAAAACTTTGCACTTAGAACACAAGATATATCCAATCTGCATTCATAAAAGCCTGATAGTGAGTTCAAGAACAAATATGTAGGATCATTACTACAAGTGCATTAAAAAACAACAAACTGAAAAGGACATATAACACAACCCATCCCCATGAATTCCTATTCAGGATATTCCTCAATAAAAATTTCAAATAGAGTTGCTGATCCATAAGCATCAGAGCCATATCCAAGAACAGAATAACAGTTGAAACCAAATCCATATAATTTATAATTATTATGTCAGGCATTCCATGGATAGTTGTCAAAGCGTAGCCTAGGTAACACCTAGGTCTCTAGGTGGTTTTCCAACCCCTGGGCGGTTGATCACCTTATTATATCATGCATTGTTTTATGTATTTTTTTAATTGATGCCATTTATAGCATTTTCATTAAATGTATAAAGTACAAATATACACAATAATGCATGGAATCATGCATATGTTTAGAAGAAACAATAAAAATTGATACTCTAACCCTCCCTTTCATATAAATTCACTTATGGAAGATGTACCCTTACAATGCCTTGGGAACATGAATTAAAATCTCGATGAGTTCTCAACTGGGTTGAGACGAGACAGGGTTTGAGAATATCAACCTGCTTTGACTGAAAATGGTTCAAACTTTATATAAATAGACTTGTTATTTTTCTGTTTTGTGCTGCAAATAGCTCTCCTTTTGCTATCTTTCTCCATTTCTTAAAAAACTTCCATTATCTTGGGGGTTTTGACAAATCTTCCCACAAGATTGTTGGGGAAGCTTGGGACTTGGGATGGAATGATGGGAAGATGGGAGTTGAGAGTTGGGGCTAAGGGAATCATTGTATTTGAGTATTTAAGAATTTGATTCTTTGAATGTTTGATTATTTGAGTATTTGTATGTCATTGTATGGAATTATGAATTATGAATCTATGATTTTTCCCACAATGTGTTACAATTTTATGGTTTAAATGCGTTTATATATGCTAAAATAGTGTTTTCCTTGAGTGTCAAGCCTTAAAATGGTCATTTAATTTTCGAAACACCAATTTCAAGCTTTCGCGGCTTTTCTGCATGTTCTCGCTGAGATCTCGACCGAGATTCAGTATGGCCACAAGTCGAGACGACCTCGAGAGTTGACATTTTGATCTATGCTTGGGAAGGCCTTGGGTACGCCTAGGCGCCCAGGTGCCCCTCCAACGCCTTGGGTTGCCTTGATGCCTTGACAACTATGAGTCCTTGTTAATTTTTACAATAATTACAATGGATCTAACCAACATTTGATTCACAAACTGTACCAAAACAAGGTTTACAATAACTGCAAACAAGGTTTGGATCTTTTTTTAAATATCTTAGAAATCCATCAATAAAGAAATAATATCTAAAAAACCCACAATGCAATTTTTATTTCCACCTAATCATATCTATCTATCCATGTGATTTACGGGGAGAGGTAGCAATTTTAACAGTTGAATAAATAGGGGCATGTGAATTGGCCGGGCATCAAATCTCAATCCTAGAAATCAATCACGGCCACTACCTAATAAATCTATTTCTTAGCCATCTAAAATTGACCAAAATTCACTTGCTGATTATGTCACATGGTGCAGTGCTATTGAGATTAAATAGTACCACGCCAGTCTAAGATAACATGGACAACTTGTTCACAAAATGTGAGCACAAATACAGCTATCACAGGACAGTTAGAGCAATTGGTAAAAGAAAATAACAGACCCTCCAGGAGATACTGTTCTAGATGAATTGAGTTCTCCATTAACAGTAATATCTTTTTTAGGACTTTTACAGGAAGGGATGAGAAAGTAATGCAAATCATTATTTCAAACCCATAAATAGAGTTTCACCCAAAAAAAAATAAACCCATAAATAGAGTTCAAAGAGTATGACAGAATAGGAAACAATAGACATTTGAAAGAAGACTTGAAATTTAAAACTAAAAGATAGAATGACAGAATAGGGCTGAAATTAGATAAGAAATAAAAATCAGAAATTAAGGGAAAATAAAAAAAATTGATAGAATCAGATCAAGGCTAATTTGGGAAATTTTTAATTACTTAATAAGTAGTGATCAGAACCACACCAAACTCAGGTTGAGTACAGTATAGGACCAAATCTATCAAACAAGACAGACTCAGCCATCATAAAATAAAAAGACCCACAACCTCATCTAAGTTGAAGAATGAAGCAGTAACTGATATGGAGGAAAACAGAGCAGGGTTGTTGGATGTAAAAATATGGAGATAAAAACTGAAAACTAAATTGAAAATACAAGAGAACTGAATAACAGAAACAACAATACCAAAATTTGAGAGCAAACTGACACGTTGTAAGAGAGATATGAGCAGTTCAAACAAAGAGAAAACAGAATAAAAACAGGGGATCTCCAGCTACTATAAAAGATAGAAAACTTAGCTGAATTGAAGCAAAAATAAATTGAAATATAAAAGGTAGAAAGTGAAGAAGAGCAGGAGCCCACATGCAAGAATCAACCCCTCTTGGATCCACCAAGGATGATAGGTGTTCCCCTAAGAGCACTACTGAGTTCACTGCGCACTTGGAAAAAACCAGAACATTATTGCTTCCAATATTGTGGGGAGGGCCATAGACCTTAGATCTATTTATTATTTTGTGGGCAGAGTCAAATCAAATCCAAAACTAATTTTGGAGTTCAAAGTACAACACATTTAACTATAGAAAGAACAGATACCACTTCTTTTGACCAACAGATCAAGAACTTGAAACTTCACAGCCTTGTCCTTCTGTTTTCAAGTCAACCTTGCTCACTTATAGAAAGGTGCTGCCAATGAGGCTTTGACCCACATCCTTCCTTTTCCCATATTCAATATGCCTCTTGAATAGATTTGGTTTGCTTGGTGCACCCTTAATTGAACCTAAATTGGATTGTAGAAAGTGGAGCCCCTTTTGACCTTTTGCCTAGCTGCCATGGCCTGTAGGCCTCCAGCTCTGGCACCTCCTCCTGTGCCTCCTACTGTGCCTCCTCCTTCCCCTACACCCTCCCACTCCCCTACCATTGAAAAGGGAGAACTTTGTGCTTCCCCACCAACCCTCCCTCCTGGCTCTGTCCCTCCTGCTTCTAACCCAGTGCCCACCTATCCCATCTGCGAGCACTAGAACTCCCTTTTCTTCTGCTACTTTCCAGGGGAACTATTTCTCTCTTCACTTCAACCCCAGTTATTGAAGATGATACTAAAGTGACCTCTTTAAATAGTTTTCGGCAGAAAGAAATAGCAGAATGGAATAATACCTAGGGGGCTAATTCATTGGCCGGCATCTACCCTTCACTCTTGTGAAATCTTCTCTCCTAATACAGTGGCAACCGAAAACAAAGTTAGATGCTTACTTGTTGGAAACTGGGACCTTTGTATTTTGATTTTCAGATGAAGATGAATAACTCTAAGCCTTGTGTTGGGAAACTCATATCCCTAAGTTGGTTTGGATGATAACAAACATATAAAGATATACTAATATCTTCCATGAGTACCATGATTTAGTATCAAGGCACAAATGGACCGGTCGATGGGACCCATCAACTGGACTTACTTGTCCTGAATCGACCAGTCAGGCATAATCTATACAGAGCCACCTAAGAAAAAATAAAAGCCACCGGATTCAGCTGGTAAACTGATCGGATCATCCGGAAGGCCTATGACTTAACTTCAACCTGGTCGACCTGTATCAAAAGTGAATACATGCCTGTCCAACGGCTACAAAATGGCTAGTTTCCAAAGGCCAAATTCTAGTGGTCAACCGGAAGCACCTAAGTGGTCAACCGCCAGTGACAGTAAAAATAGATCCCTTGGGACTTTTTTTGGCCAACGAGTTAGATTATCCTTTGGGCCTATTTAAGGCCTCATTTAAGAGGAATAGAAAAGAACTATTCACTACATTAAGACTTTAATATTTTAGCTCCCAAATTGCAACAAGAAATCAAAACTCTCTCATCTCAAGAGATCAAGCTTTACTTCCAAGCTTACATTTTGTGATCTCTTCAAAGCTCAATATCAAAGCCAAAGGCTCATCGCTCTACTTCTCTCAAGCTACAACGTTCAAAGAGAAATCAACACATTGTGCAAGTCTCATAAGCATCATCATAACATCTTCATTACATTACACAATCGCAAGGAGTAAAGTGTCACACTCCTTGCATACGTAGCCCTAAACCTATCTTTACTTGTATTTGTTTTGTGTTGGCCTAACTGCACCTGGTAACACAAGGATCCTCTTATCCTCAAAAGAGAGAGGTTCCACTAGGCCTAGAACGAAAATTGGTTCCTTTTAACCATAAACGAAGATTTGTAAGGTTCCTTTTTTACTTATAAGATTTGTAAATGGTGTTCTTCCCCACCTACCGTATTGAAAGGGAGATTACTGAATCTCAAGCGTAGACTTAAGGAATAGCCCATGTAGAGAATCTCAAGTAAATTACTATACCAATGTTCTCAGACAGATGTATGAAAGCCCTAAATAGACTTTCCTATGCCCACCTGTATGTGGTTGTTCAAGCTCCTGACCCCCTGTCAGACTTTGTCACCATCAGTTCGGATGATAGCCGTACATGGAAACAATCTATTTGGTATGATTGGAGACCTCCATAGTGCCTTACTTGTAGAGTGTTCAGTCACTCCACATTGTCATGCAGCTCTCGGTCTGGCCCTCAAGTTGGACTTCACAGGAAACAGAAATTTAATCTCACTCCAAGAGATAGAGGCCTCTTCTTCGGTTTTAAGCTTGTTAGAGAATCAAGTGGCTCCGACGACTGAGGCTCCAGAAGGAGCGACCTAGCATAGGGACAATGATGTTGACGTGTCGGCAAACCCCCTCTCTCCCTTGCCTGAGAACTTGGGTTTGACCTCCCCCACGCTGAGAATTTCCCTTTCGGCTGATGAGATCCCTACATACAATCAATTTGAAGCCCTTGTAGTCAACGAGTTACCTCTTTCAGACCCTGCAGCTGTTGTTGCCCCTGCAATTTGTTCATGTGAGTCTGTCTTCCCCTCCGATCAAAGTTGGCTCCCTACTTGGCTCTGCTCCTGCTTCTCTCCCCCCACACTGCCTCCCTCAGTCTGTTCCCCCTCTCTACTGCAAAACTCCTTCCTTGGCTTGTTATAAATTAAAGAGCTCCGGCTGGCAGCATTTAAACCACCCCCTGCTGAACCAACCACTACATCAAGCCCTTACTCTAACCCTAACCTTGGCCCAAACCACCATGGTTCAAACCAAGGCCAAACCTTAGGTAACCTAGGTGCCACCTGGTTCGAACCAACATAGCTACCTTGTTGGATCCTTGTACACAAACCCCTCAGCCAATCTACCGTTGACCCTCTGGTGTTTCACCCTCCCACCATAGACCCCCCCCCCCCCGTCCTCTGCTCCAAAAGTTCTGTCTCCCCTTGCATTGCTTTCTCATTCCCCCCCCCCCTCCTCTTTTAGGCCAGCGCGACAGAGCCATCTCACTATTAGCCGCCAAAAATCACTACTCCTTATCCCTTTCTCCTGTGCCCCTCCCCCCCCTCCCCTTCCGGCCGTTTCAGTGTCCCAACGGCCCCATTTGAAAGGAAAGAAGTTCAATCTCCCTCGAGGCTCTTGCAAATTTATTATTCTCTGTTTTCAGCAAGGATTAAAGTATAGCATATCAGTTAGGTGATTTTAAGAAACCTAATGTACCGTGGATACGGTTGATATGCATGGATACGCTAGGATACAGGGCAAGATATATACAAGAATGATTATGGAACATACAAAACACAATTTAAAGTATAAAAACACTATAATAAGCAAACACTAAAAAGGAAAATGTTTCTACATTCATACCACTCCATCCAATTCCATGTCAAGTTACAGGCTAGTTCAAACTCAGAGTTGTAAGTCCGAAGAAGGGGTGCAACCAATAAGGTTTGGTAGATATTTTTTAAATATATGCAATACTGGCCCCAGTAGGTATACTGATTATAGTATCCATCCCACTCATAATAAAATCTTGTATACTCTTCTTGAGTTGATATTTCCACTACTGGGAGCCACGATGCCTCAAACTGACTCCTCCCTGAACTTCCAAATGATGTACTCGCAATGCCAGAAAAAGCATCAGGAGGATGTCCATAATGCATAAGTGAAGGAGCATTACTTGATTCTGAACTCATGCTCAATGACTCCATCTCCCTCATAGACACATCACTGTCATCAAGTTAGTTGACACGCTTATCCTTCCAACTGTAACTCCTAGGCTGTGGGCGTCCACCATGATCACTATCTTGGGTTGCATGAGTATAAGCCTTTTTGCTTGTAAACTACACTGGATCATATGTTTGTGCACCACCACCACCCGCTGCATTACCATCAGCAACACTTCCACCACCACCACCACCACCATCATCATCATCATCATCATCATCATCATCATCATCATCATCATAATCATCATCATCATCATCATCACTATCTTTAGGAATAATGCCTCCATACTGAGCTTCTAACCTTGTCTTCTTAGCATCACCCCCATAGAATCCAGAAGTACTCTCTTGTGCTTGTGTTTGTGACGGTGGTTGTGTTTCGTCATCTTCATTCAATTGATGAATGATGTTCTCCATTATAGGATCAATTGTCGTAGTTTGGCGATCCTCAGCAATCTCATCCAACACCAAATCTCGATTATTGTCCTCTATCAATGCTCTAACTGGATCCTCCTCGTTGAGCATGTGGTTGATGTCAATGGGTCTACATTTGTCCCATTTTACTGTTCCAACTCTAGAAATTTTTCCTTCAATCTCATATTATAGTAGACGTAGACCAACTTTTAAAAATTTTCATGGCTAAGGTAGTTCCATGGTTTAGTATGTATCAACCCAAAAGTGCTCCAGTTTCTTTCACATCAACTTGAGGAGGACGTTTGGGACAATATCCAGATTGCAATCCTCTTCAAGTTTGGAGTACTTCTTCTATAGTTGAGCCACTAATCAGCTATACAAAGAGAAATATTTTTAGTGAATGAACTTTGAAACTCATAAGGTTAAAAAAAATATGTTATGTTATCTGACTAACCAGGGTTCATTGTGAATCTTGTGCCGACAGCCATCTGATCAACAAATCATTGTATACTCTCATAGAGAATCTTAAGCTACAATAGTTAAATATATTGGTTAGCCAATCATTGAAGATAGTGCAAGTAAAATTTATGAAAACAAGCCATTTTTTTGTTACCGCATTAATGGCATACATAGCTTTTGTGGTATCCAGCTCTAATTTATTGACAACCTATTCTAACGGTGCCTACGTAAGGCAACTCATATCCTAAGCTAGGTAAAGTATATTGCATGTCTGAATCTAAGTGATGTGCTACACAATGCAAGGTTCAAAATCTCGAAACTCGAGGGTGTCTTGACCCTTGAGAAAACTGAGATTTTAGAGATCTCGGTCGAGATCTCAGTGAAACATTGCACAAAAGTTGCGAAGGCTTAAATGTGTGTTTCGACCCTAAAATGACCATTTTAAGCTTGATACTCCAAGAAAACCCTATTTTAGCATATATAAATACATTTAAACCATAAAATTATAAAAATAATCACACATGGGGGTTGTTTGGGTTTACACGCGTGTTTGGCGGTGTCGGTGTGAAGTTCAGATGTAAACCTAGGGTAATATTGGTTATTCTACATAATGTTATACTAGTAGAACTTCAAAGAAGACCAAATGAGGAAGAATAAACATAATAGCACTTAATTAGTTAATTGTCATAGTCAAAAAACAATGTAGTCAAGTAGACCATACAATCATAATTCATACATTATATCAAGACCAGTCGAAAATGTCAAGAAATGGTCGAAAATGTCAAGACCAATAAAAAATGTCAAGAAATGGTCGAAAATGTGAAGATCAGCCGAAAACTGGTCAAGACTGGTCGAGAATCTCGAGATCTGGTCCCGTGTGAGATTTCATCTCAACCAATTTGAGATCTCGCCGAGATTTTAAGCCATGTGTAAGCATCACATTTTTGCCTTACCAATCTCTTACAACCTTCACCAATCACTTTAGGGTTTACATGTGTCATCCCCTAACATTAGGAACCATCACCTACCATAAATAACTCCCTGAGTGTCATTTCCCCCTTAGGTTAGAAACCTACCATGCATAGCCCCCCTGAGTGTCATTTCCCCTTATGTTAGAAAATTTTCATAAATAACCCTCCTAGAGTCCAAACCATAAATAAAGTCTCAACTTTCCATAAATAAACCCCCACGATCATCTTTAAACATAGGATAAAAACTTGCCAAAGTAAACCTAGTAGTACTAACCCCCCTTAGAGACCAAAAACTACCATATTTTGGTCATTAAGGTTTATTTCCAAACCAAGAACTACTTAAGACCATACCAAGGGTATTTTGGTCATTAAAATAAAAATTGGTTAAAGTTGGTCAAAATAATCAAGGTTAGTCCATACCTAAACCCTAAAGTCACCTAAGATCAATTAGAGTCAAATCTGTTCAAAGCCTAGTCAACCCATCTCAATCAGATATTCACCCCCATAGGTGTCACTTAGAGTAACCATGTGTCACTTAGAAGTCAACCTATCCACCTCCCCCCATAGCCCACAGGTGATGTGAGAGAAAGGTATAGAAGAAAATGGAGAGAGAGAATGAAAATGAAAGGGAAACCCATTGGAAGCCCACTTGAAGCCCACCCAAGCCTAGGATAAACCCTAATTAACCTATTTAAGGGGTTAAACGTAATTAATGTTCCATCCATAGGCTAAATTGCAATTAAAAGGAAGATAAGGGCATAGAGGTAATAGAAGTAAAAAAGACAAAAAATAACAAAAAAAAAAGCATTAAAATAATAAAAAGACAATGAAATAAAGGGATATTTTCTCCAATCCACGGTTTTGGAGAGAAAATCTCTCTCCAAAATCGTGGAGGAGAGATAGTCTCTTTTTGAAGAAAAAGGGGAAAGAAAACGAAAAAGAAAGAAAATAAAAGAAAAAAATAATAAAATAATAAAGATTCTCTCCAACCCACGGTTTTGGATAGAAAATCTCTCTCCAAAACCATGGGAGGAGGGATAGTGTATGTGTGTTGGCATTTGACTAATTAAAGAAAAAAAAAGAAAAAAAAAGAAAAAAAGGAAAAGATAAAAAAATCAAAAGACAAAAAAAGAAGAGGAAAATTACCATGATATGTTTGAGCTCCATCCATGGTGATTGGCCTAGGCAAAAAAATCCATGGATGAAGTTCAGATCTGGAAAAGATAGAACTGGAGCACGACTGTATATGATATGTTTGATATATTTTTGCTCACTATTTAAACTCTAAAAAAATATGAGACATGTCTTAATGAGTTAGGAAATCCTCCCACAAGTAGAGGTCGATTTAGATCTGGGATGACCTCCAAACAAATCGTGCAATGCACGGAGGTTAGAAACAGACGGAACAAAAGTGCTCTGTTCATGGGCTCTAAACCCTGGAAAGAAATAAACATGGGGAATGTACCCCATCAAGTTAACTAGATCCCATCCAACTTTGGAGTGATTTGGAAAAAATTGAATTTTTGGTAGATTTTATACTGAAATCGGGTATATTCTGGAACAGAATTTTGCATCATCTTGTCTGATACGTTGATGTCATAGAATTTCATTATGCAAATTCTGAAAGAAGAAAAGTTGGAATTATGAATTTACTTTCTCAGCATGTAACTGGATTTAATTTTCATTGAAAATTCAATTTTATACAGATTTTTCAAGATAGGTATGCAGAACTGGAAAATGCTGTTTTTCATATAATGAACAAATTTGCATATTTTTTTTAATAATCCTTAATATACATAGTAGGATTGAATCATTCTTTACCATATTTGGATAATTTTGATGTGTATGGTAGGATAGACATATTTATTACCATATTTACTAGATTTGATTGGCAGGTTAGGAAAGATATCTTACCTTATATACATTTTTACCATGTTTAGATATGCCATATTAGGTTCTTACTTTGAAATTGAATGATATGCCATCTTGGGTGATTTTATGCAATCTTGCTATATTTAGATTTACCATATTGGTTCTTGCCATATTTGCATCACATGCCATATTAGGAAGATTTTCCACAATCTTGCCAGATATGTGTTTCTTTCCAAAAATACCGTTATTGCCATGTTTATATAAAATATCTTATTATGGGCAATAATTTACTTTCTATAACACCCTAGTGAACTGTCATATCTGTACACACTAGAAGACAGTTCTAAATGTAGGGACTTACATTTAGGCACCCACATTCATAGTAGGGGCAAAAATAAAAATAATATAAAAATCTTAATGAAGAAAGAGAATGCTTAACCAAATCTTTCAAAATTAAGGTTTTAGGTTAAAAAAGGGATAGTTTAAGAAGATCCCCATATCTCAGTCCCCTAGGGTATAGCGACCTAGAATAGACACACTTAGAGACTTAACTCACAGGAGTCACATTTTAGGAAGGATCCCCATCCTTTAGAAAATGACAATTTCGCCCTCAAGGGTATAATTGTCAAAACCTTCTGAATCAGTCCACATGGACTATCCATAGATATAATAGGATATCCATATTATATCCACTAGGATTATTTTAGTCCACAATGGATTATCTATTTCAAACTCTCATGGGTCAACCAATCTTCAACTAGATTCTTATCCGACAGTCGAATTACGCGAATCTTGATTCCTAGGTTAAACCCTAGGATACGTAGGCAATTTAGAGGAATCTTCAAATTTGGATCCATAGTCCATATGGAATATCCACCCACTAAGGATATCCACTTCAACCCACATGGGTTATCCATTCTTAGATCTATTAGGACTATCTATCAGTACACATGGACTATCCTGATCTTGACTCATAGGGTTACTCATCCTTTCAAGCATAAACTTCAATTTAAACAATGAATTTAATAATGCACAAGCATAAATCACAGCCATAAACTTTAATCATGTTGGAACTAAGATAGTGAACCTGATTTTTGAAAAATTACCGAGATACGTAGGCAGTCTGGAAGATTCCGGATTTGGTCCAATGATATTAAATTACTTGGTTTGGTTCAGTTCAATAGATAGACTCTAGCATAGGAAAGGTATGGGAGACCGATCTAGATCGGGCAGTTTGGGTATTTAACCCCTATAGAGAGAAAATCCACGGTTTTGGAGAGAAAATCTCTCTCCAAAATCGTAGAAGAGAGATAGTGTCTCTTTTTTATGGAAAAAAAAGGAAAAGAAAAGGAAAAAGAAAGAAAATTAAAGAAAAAAATAATAAAGATTGATGCCCCTCTTTAGCCTAGATTGTTTTAATTGAGGGCTAAAGAAAAAGAACCGCATTTTTTATATGGGTGATTTCTTATTAGGCTATACTTAGGATATTTAGCCCTAACTGCCTACATATTCTAGGGGTGGCCTGGAAATCAAACCCAGAACGTAGTTCGACTGGCAAGAGATTAGCTCATCTTAGAATCTTGTTGGCTAGGGCCGTTGAATCTACTTCGTTATCCAAATGAGCTAGGGCTCGATTTACTTGTAAGCTGGGGACCTCTTCTTACATGAAGCTAGGGCTGATGACGCAAGGTACATGCGGGCTTAATCCATTTGTAAGCTGATAAACCTCTTCTTGTATGAAGCTAGGGCTGTGAATACAATGCTCATTTGTAAGCTGGGAACCTCTTCTTGCTGAGCTTGGGCTAATGACATAAGGTATGTGTGGACTCGGACCCAGCTTTATTCCATTTGTAGGCTGATAAACCTCTTCTTGTATGAAGCTAGGGTTGTGAATACAAGGCTCATTGCACGAGCTTGGGCTCGGTTTTGATTTATCTGGATGGAAGACTTGCTGTCTTTTTTTGGTTATGCTAGCGCTCTTTTGAATCACTTTTGGGCTATGTACCTGCACTAGTTAGAATAGTGGAAGTTGCATAGATAGCATGTTAAGGTGAAAACCTTTGTTAGAATGACCATTCTGAGTGGAGTGTAAAGATGAATGTTCCTTATTGAATTTAAAGAGACTTAGTTTTTTAAAGAAAAGCAAATGAAACACATTGGAATTAAATCCCTAAGGTGTTATTGATTTCTTGACTGGGTTAGCTCTATGAAGTGTTCGAACTGTTCGATTGTTCCATTCTTGAGCAATGGTATCGACTAGTTCTGATGTCAACTCTCTAGAAGGCTCATGGTTGGTCATTTCTTTGCTGGTTTTTGTAAGAATGTTAAATTGCTGAGAGTCTTGCTGGTGAGTAAAACGAGGTATGAGTCAACCCCATGATCTGGACATGTGCACTGTTCTGTGTGTTTGTAACAACCCGCTCTTGCTTCTACCAAGTGCATTTCCATTTCATGACCGCTGTGGTCATTCCTTTGAGGCGGCTGAGCCAATTTATGTCCATCTGATAAGCCATAGGATCTGCTCTTTCAGCCAGCTAATAGCGGTCAAGGTTTGTCGCTTCGAATTCCTCGATCAATCCTAACCTATCTGTTAGCCAAATTTGGAGTAGTTATGGTGACCCACTGAAGTTGTTCAGCTCAAACTGATTATGATGAGTTGCCATGAAGTCGAGGCCTTTTAATGTCTCTGCCAGAACTGTAGGGATGATGTCTAGATCTTGTCTTGCATGTTTGATGAGATCTATGATGATTGGAGATTCTGTGTCTGTGTGACTCCGTAACAATAGCCGGGCTATGCTGCAATAGAGGTAAACACACCTTTTCTGTTCATGTGCTTCTTTCCCTTTGGTATTTGTACGAGCATATGCTTCAATCATGGGCTTTATCATTAGTCGCTGATTCTGTACAAAAAGACACATTTCTTTTCTGTTCCAACTGAAGAAAACTTGTATCTTTTGCTTGTAATCCTTTTCTGGAGATGGCTTGAAGATCTTCCGCTTGGGCGGGTAAAGAAGGAAAGCTCTGAACTCTTCAACAGTTGGGCAATACTCGACTTCACCCATCTTGAAGACGAGCTGTTGGATCCCAACATTGAGCAGTTGCTTTCAGTAGATCTGGGCAAAAGTTTATTGTTGTCAAATAAGGAAGGGAATTTAGTTGGAGTTTTGTAGGAAAGATTTATCCTTTGTGAACTCAACATGCTAGCTGCACTTTTTCAGTGCTTTATCCATCTCTGTAACTTTGTTTGACAAATCAACGGGTTGTTGATAGCCTTCCGAATATGACCTACAGGAATCTCGATATACAAACAGAGGTTAAATAAGGAATCTTTAGAATTCTCTTAAATTGTAGTTGTTCAGTTATATTGAAAATGAAATGCCCTTAGTAGATTACGCATGAAATGTACACATATGCATGACTCTGTCTGGGTCTAAGTATCTAAATCTAAAGACAAGACGAGCGAAAGTAAAGGTCCAAATGGAACAGACAAGAAACTATCCAGGTAGGTCTGTCGCCTGGAGGAGTTTGTGGTTATTTATGTAGAATGGACTTATCTTACTGAGCAGACCCCATTTTGTTGGCTTGAGAAAGGAAGGGCTTATTGGAATCTTGGGATGTCGTTGGATATAATGGATGATAGATAAAAAATTCCAGCAAGATTTTTATTCTATATTTCCTTAGATTGACATGTCCATGAGAGTCTATGTCAAATGATATGAAGGACGGGCTTTGATGTGTAACTCTTGGGAAGTCCGTCGGATAGATGGACGGATTAAAGAGTTAGCCAGAAAGCAGGAAATTCTTTCTTTAATTACAATAAGAAGATGAACTATCCCTGGGTGGTAGGATATTGTACCCTGTTGGAGAATCCAATCAATCGTGTCGGTAAGTTCTTCAAACGACTAATGACTGTTGTTGGTGTCAACAAGTGAGAGAGAGGCCTTCTACATCCTTCATTTTTTATTTTTTTTGGAGAGTGTAGAGGCTACACATAGTATCACTTCACTTGATCCAAATTGGTCAAGTATTGTAGCTCGATGCCCTCCATGTCGACCAGTCGAACAACTTTCCCGGGTAAGATTTCCTTTACCACGAACAGTCCGCTCCAGTTAGGGCGGAACTTTCCCGTAGGGACATGGATAGGTGCTCTTTGCTCCTTCAATACTAGGTCCCCGACTGTCAAGCGACGAACGTGCACCTTTTTGTTGAAGGTTGCTGCCATTATTTGTTGGTATTTCTTTGCATTATCGACTGCCTTCATTCTTCTCTCATCGATGAAGTTCAACTCATTATATCTGGATTGTAGCTATTCGGCTTCTAGAATCTTGCACTCCATCAAGACTCTCAGCGATGGTACCTCTATTTCTATTGGGTGGACTGCTCCCTTACCATATACTAGTGAATAAGGCATTGCCCCAGTGGACGTTCTTATGGATGTTCTACATGTCCATAGTGCACAAGGTAGTTTGTTTGCCCAGTCAGCATTAGTCTCTGCCATCTTCTGGAAGATAACCTTGACATTTTTGTTTGCCACTTCTACTGCCCCATTTGTCTGTGCACGATAAGGAGACGACCGGTGCCTTTTGATGTGGAACTCGTCACATATGACTCTCCCTCTGAAGTGTTGTCCTTGATTTGAGATTATAAAATGATGCATCCCATGCCAGCATATGATGTGCTCTTGTAAGAATTTAACCACTTTGTTTGTTGTAAGCTTAGCATATGACTGTGCTTCTACCCACTTTGTAAAATAATCAATGGCAACCAAAATGAACATATCTTCCAGATGTCTGAGGTTATCTTCAACAGGTAGGGCTGATAAATGTTTTGCGATCACGCTCCCCTTGATGGACTTCTATGAAGTATATGTGATGCCGAATTCGGACAACAACAATAGCCATCTAGCCAACCTCACTGTCAAAGCTGGTTTCTCAAATAGATACTTTAGGGGGTCCATTCTCGAAATGAGTATGATCTTGTAGGATAGCATGCAATGCCTCAGTCTCTTTGTTACCTAGACCAGAGCTGTGCATGTCTTCTCTAGCTGTGTATAATTGGCCTGGTTGCTTGTGAATTTCTTACTCAAGTAGTATACTGCCTTTTCTGTCTTTCCAACTGTATCATGTTGGGCTATTATTGATCCCATGGAATCCTCTAGCACTGACAAGGGAGTAGTGGTCTCCCCGGTATTGGTGGGGCTAAAACTGGTGGGTTCAACAGACAGGTCTAGATTTTGTCAAAAGACATCTGGCATTGGGGGTTCCATTCTATAGGATGATCCTTCCGAAGTAGCTTGAAAATCGGTCCGCATGTTGCAGTGAGATGTACGATAAATCAGTTGATGTACTAAAGTCTTCCCAGGAAACCTCTCACTTCCTTTTCTGTCTGAAGAGGCGGCATTTCAAAGATGGCTTTTATGTTGGCTGGATCAATTTCAATCCCTCTTTGGCTGACCATGATGCCTAGCATTTTTCCCACTATTACCACGAATGCAAACTTTTGAGAGTTCATCCTTAGCTTAAATTGCTTGATCCTTTCGAAGAACCTCCTTAGCGCCGAGATATGACCTTCTTTGGTGAAGGACTTTACAATCATATCATCTACATACACCTCTACCTCCTTGTGGATTAGGTCATGCAAGATTGTAGTAGCCATTCTTTGATAAGTTGCCCCAGCATTCTTCAACCCAAATGGCATCACCGTGTAACAATAGGTGCCGCAATCTATTGTGAAGGCGGTCTTCTCATTGTCTTCCAGTGCCATCTTGATCTGGTTATACCCTGAGAATCCATCCACTAAGGACAAGAGAGCATGGTTTGCAGTGTTGTCTACTAGGATGTCTATCTTTGGCAGTGGGAAGTCATCCTTGTAACTAGCCTTGTTCAGGTATCTATAATTGATGCACACTCTCAATCTTCCATTCTTTTTAGTTACAATGACCACATTTGTTAGCCATTCTAGGTATTTCGTAACCTCTAAGAATCCAGTGTCAAACTGCTTTATGATATTTTCTTTGACTTTGAGGGTCCATTGGGGCCTTAACCATCTCCATCTCTACTTATGTGGCCTTGCATCTGAGATCAAAGGTATCTTGTGTTGTATGACTTCAGGTTCTATGCCGGGCATATCTTTAAAGGACCAGGCGAACATTTTTTGGAACTCCTTCAATAGTTTTGTCATTTGACCTGTTTCTTCTTTTGGTCAAGGTAGCACCGATCTTTATCTCTCGAGGTTGCTCTGCTAAACCGAGATTAATTATTGTAAAGTCTTCGCCGACAGGTTGAGCCTTCTTCTCTTCCGAGGCTTGGATGGATTGTAATATCTTAGGAGGTGGTTCATCGTTCTCATCATTTTCAAAGTTAGAGTAATAAGGAGAAGGAAAGGAAGAAGTAGGCACAGTGTAATTCAAAATATCATCTTTATCCATGTTCAAAAGCAGAGGTACAGAGGAGGAGGTTCCTAGTGGAACGGACTCAAAGCTTGAAAAAGAATTGATCCTATCTAAAGACTCAAAGACTCTAGGGCCAGACATGGCCATATTATGTGTATTACATGGCAACCCTTTGGGTATACAAAATTATCATAGCAACTCCAATTTGGGATTGTTCCATTGATGGGGAGGGTGAATTGTTGTAGATCGGGACTCCTATCTTGGTCTTTGCCGGTGAGCATCATAACTTGATCCGTCGTTGGACAGCTTGTCTCCTTTACCAGCCCAAGCGGAAGATCTTCAAGTCATCTCCAGAGAAGGATTACAAGCAAAAGATACAATTTTCTTCAGCTAGAATAGGAAAGAAATGTGTCGTTTTGTACAGAATCAACGACTAAAGATAAAGCCCATGATTAAAGCATATGCTCGTACAGATCCCAAAGGGACAGAAGCACGGAACAGAAAATGTGTGTTTACCTCTATTGCAGCATAGCCCGGCTACTGTTACAGAGTCACACAGACACATAATCTCCAATCATCATAAATCTCATGAAACATGCAAGATAGGGTCTAGACATCATCCCTACAGTTCTGGCAGAGACATTAAAAGGCCTTGACTTCATGGCAACTCATCATAATCAGTTTGAGCTGAACAACTTCAGAGGGTCACCATACCTACTCTAAATTTGGCTAAAGGTTAGGATTGGTTGAGGAATTCGAAGCAACAAACCTTGACCTCAATCAACTGGCAAAAAGAGCAAATCCTATGGCTTATTAGATGGACACAGATTGGCTCAGATGCCTCAAAGGAATGACCACAGCAGACATCAGATGGAAATGCACTTGGTAGAAGCAAGAGCGGGTTGTTACAAATACAAAGAACAGTGCACATGTCCAGATCATGGGGTTGACTCATACCTCGTTTTACTCGCCAGCAAAACTATATCAGCAATTTAACATGCCAACAAACACCAGCAAAGAAATGACAAACTGTGAGCCTCCTAAAGAGTTGACAATAGAACTAACTGATACCATTGCTCAAGAATGGAACAATCGAACAGTTTGAACATTTCATAGAGCTACCCCAGTTAAGAAATCAATAACACCTTAGGGATTTAATTCCAATGTGTTTCATTTGCTTTTCTTTCAAAAACTATGTCTCTTTAAATTCAATAAAGGAACATTCATCTTTACACTCCACTCGGAATGATCATTCTAACAAAGGTTTTCACCTTAACATGCTATCTATGCAACTTCCACTGTTCTAACAAGTGCAGGTACTCAGCCCAAAAGTGAATCAAAAGAGCCCTAGCTCAACCAAAAACAAATAACAAGTATTCCATCCAAACAAATCAAAACTGAGCCCAAGCACGAACCTTGTATTCATAGCCCCAGCTTCATACAAGAAGAGGTTTATCAGTCTATTAATGGCTTAAAGCCGGGTCTGAGCCCGTACATACTTTGCATCATCAGCCCAAGCTCAGCAAAAAGAGGTTCCCAGCCTACAAATGAGCCTTGTATTCACAGTCCTAGCTTCATATAAGAAGAGGCTTATCAGCCTACAAATGGATTAAGCCGGGTCCAAGCCCGCACATACCTTGCGCCATCAGCCCTAGCTTTATGCAAGGAGAGGTCCCCAACCTACAAGTAAATCGAGCCCTACCTCATTTGGATAACGAAGTAGATTCAACGGCCTTAGCCGACAACATTCCAAGATGAGCTAATCTTCTTGCCAATCGAACTACGTTCTGGGCTTGATTTCCAGGCCACCCTTAGAATACATTGGCAGTTAGGACTAAATATCCTAAGTACACCCCAATAAGAAATCACCCATATAAAAAATGCGGTTCTTTTTCTTTAGCCCTCAATTGAAACAATCTCGACTATAGAGGGGCATCAATCTTTATTATTTTATTATTTTTTCTTTTATTTTCTTTCTTTTTCCTTTTCTTTCCCCTTTTTTTCTTCAAAAAGAGAGACACATTATATCTCCTCCATGGTTTTGGAAAGAGATTTTCTCTCCAAAACCATGGATTTTCTCTCCATAAGGGGTTAAACACCCAAACCATCCGATCGAGATCGGTCTCCTATGCCTTTCCTATACTATACTCTATATCTATTGAACCGAACCAAATCAAGTGGTTTGATATCATTGAACAGAATCCGGAATCTTCCAGACTGCCTACGTATCTTGGTAATTTTTCAAAAATCAGGTTCACCATTGTAATTCAGGCTTGATTAAAGTTTATGGCTGTGATTTATGCTTGTGCATTATTAAATTCATTGTTCAAATTAAAGTTTATGCTTGAAAGGATGAGTAACTCAATGGGTCAAGATCTAGATAGTCTATGTGAATTGATAGATAGTCCTAATGGACCTAAGAATGGATAACCCATGTGGGTTGAAGTGGATATCCTAGTGGGTGGATAGTCCCTATAGACCATGGATCCAAATTTGGAGATTCTTCCAAATTGCGTATGTATCCTAGAGTTTACCCTAAGAATCAAGATCCACGTAGTTTGACCGTCGGATAAGAATCCGGTTGAAGATTCGTTGACCCATCTAGGTTTGAAATAGATAGTCCATTGTGGACTAAAGTAATCCTAGTGGATCTAATATTGATATCCTAGTGGATCTATGGATAGTCCATGTGGACTGATTCAGAAGGCTTGGACAGTTATACCTATGAGGGCAAAATTGATATCTTTTGAAGGATGGGGATCCTTCCTAAAATGTGACTCCTGTGAGTCAAGTCTCCGAGTGTTACCTATTCTAGGTCACTATACCCTAGGGGACTGAGATATGGGGATCGTCTTAAAATACTCATTTTCAACTTAAAACCCTAATTTTGGAAGGTTTGGCTAGGCATTCTCTTTCTTCATTAAAACTTTTATAGTATTTTTCTTTTTGCCCATACCATGAATATGGGTGCCTAAATGCACGTCTTCACACCTAGAATTGTCTTCTGGTGTGAACAGATATGGCAGTTCATTAAGGGGTTACGGAAAGTAAATTATTACCCATAATAAGATATCCTGTCTAAACAAGGCAAACACGACATTTTTAGAAAGAAACACATATATAGCAAGATTGTGGAAAATCTTCCTAATATGGCTTGTGATGCAAATATGGAAAGAACCAACATAACAATTTTAAATACAACAAGATTGCATAAAATCATCCAAGATGGCATATCATTCAATTTTAAGGTAAGAACCTAAAATGTCATATCTAAACATAGCAAAAATGTATATAAGGTAAGAAATCTTTCCTAACCTGCCAATCAAATCTAGTAAATATGGTAATAAATATGCCTATCCTACCATATACATCAGAATTATTCAAATATGGTAAGAATGCATCAATCCTACCATGTATATGAAGGATTATTAAAAACAAAAAAAAGAGCAAATTTGTTCATTATGTGAAAAACAACATTTTCCAATTTTGCATACCTATCTTGAAAAATCCGTATAAAATTGAATTATCAATGAAAATTAAATCCAGTTACATGCTCAAAAACTAGATTCAAAATGCCAACTTTTCCTCTCCGAATTTGCATAATGAAATTCTATGACATTCAAACATATCAAACAAGATGATGCAAAATTTTGTTCCAGTATCTATTCAATTTCAGTGTAAAATCCACCAAAAATTCAAATTTTATCCAAATCACTCCAAACTTGGATGGGAGCTAGTTAACTTGATGGGCTACATTCCTATGTTTGCTTCTTTCCAGGGTTTCGAGAGGAAACCCTAGTTCTAGGCCTCTGAATAGAACGCTTCTGTTTTGTCTCTGTTTCCGATCTCTGTGCATTGCACGATTTGTTTGGAGGTCATCTCAGATCCAAATTGACCTCTGCTTATGGGAGGATTTTCCTAACTCATTAAGACATGTCTCATATTTTTTTGGAGTTCAAACAGTGGGTAAAAATATATCAAATATATCATATACAGTCGTGCTCCAGTTCTGTTTTTTCCAGATCTGAACTTCATTCATGGATTTTTTTTGCCTAGGCAAATCACAATGGATGGAGCTTAAATTTGGGGGAGAGACTACTTATAATATATGTTTTTAATAAAAAAAAAAAATCTGATTTTGAATTTTAATGATTGAACTTACGCAGGAATGCATCGAAACATACACATCACATGCTTGCTCCTATTCGAACCTATTCTAGCATGCATACTTTGAAGCTCTTTTAATGAAGTTTAGACCACCTATCTTATGCCCCAATGAGGGTGAAGCCTTTGCTGTAGGGTTGCTAAAGATGGTGCCAAGTGTTGGTGAAGGTGAATCCTCCTTCTCCTTGCTTCTCCCTCCTTCCTCTTTCTCTCTTTCTTCTCACTTTTCTCTCTCTTTTTTCTCTCTCTCTCTCTCCTCTAGTAATGGCCAACAATTTCACTAGCTCTCCCTCTCTCAATTTCATGGAACCCTCTAAGGGCAGTTCGATCTCTTTTAAATAAAGTTCAACTCAATCCTTTTTTCCTTTATTTGCTTTATTTTCATTCCCTTTTGCATTTTGGTGTTAATTAATCCACACCATTAATTTTATTACCTTTTCTTAGGTAATTCCATATGGCGTCATCTTCTTGAATCTATGTGTTTGACTTGTTTAACTAGTTGAATAGGATTCTATTTCTCCTTTTTTTTCCTCTTTTCTTTCTTTCCTTTCTCCTTTCTTTCTTTTTTTCTTTCACAATATATTTGACCAAGCACATGCCAAGGTTTTGGAAAGGAATCCCTCTCCAAAACCATGGAGGGGAATGGGTCTCACACCTAAATCTTCTCCTTTTTTTGTCTATTGATTTTTCTCTTTTTTTTTCCTTTTTTTTCTTATTTTTTTCTTTAATTAGTCAAATGCCAATACACACACACACACTATCTCTCCTCCCATGGTTTTGGAGACCATGACACAACGGAAGATATTGATACATTAGAAATTTAAAATTCAAATCCTAAGTAATAAAAAAAGAAAAAAAAAAAAAATGCAAGTGAAACAAGATTACCTGCCATATGAATGTCTTGCAACAACATTCCTTCCCGTGATTTTCCATAATCTTCAGAAATTCTTTTCCCCAGATGGATTCAAGTTATTTATAATCTACCTCGTCAACAATATGCCTTGCACTAATTTTCCCATGTCTACACCTTATCAACATCAACTATCTTTAAAGCAAAACAAAAAAAAGCTTCATAACCTTGGATAAAAGAAGGAGAAAAAGTTATCTATAAAATAGCTAAGATGAAGGAAAGGAAGAGTAGAGATTTAGACCATGTTAGATGTATTAAAAGTGCAGATGGTAGAGTTTTGATAAAGGATGAAGACATTAAAGAGATATGGAATGATTATTACTAGAGCCTTATAAATGGAGACACTTTGAGTAATAGTGTCCCAGATTACTACATTACCCACCGTGACACCACAGATTGTAGATATATAAACAATATTACGGTAACAGAAGTGAAAGAAGCTTTAAGGAGGATGAATGTAGGCAAAGCACCAGGCCAGATGAGGTCCTAATAGAAGTTTGGAAGAATCTAAGAATGTATGGAGTATCTTGGCTAACTAAGTTGTTCAATAAAATTATGAGCTCAAAGAAAATACTAGAAATGGAGGAGAAGCATTGTGGTTCCAATTTATAAAAACAAAGGTGATATTCAAAGCTGCAATAACTATAGAGGCATAAAACTAATGTGTCATACTATGAAATTATGGGAGAGAATTATTGAAACTCGCATGAAAAAAGAAACTACTATTACGGAGAACCAGTTTGGCTTTATGCCAGGTAGATCCATAACAGAAGCTATATACTTGCTTAAGAGACTTATGGAAAGATGTAAAGAAGGCAAGAAAGACCTACATATGGTCTTTATTGATCTAGAAAAAACTTATAACAGAGTTCCTAGAGAGTTAATCTAGCACGTACTGGAAAAGAGAAGTATTTCAAACAAATATGTAGACATAGTCAAGGATGTGTATTATAATTTGGTGACTAGTGTGAAAACTGTGAGGGGTCAAACTAGTAAATTCCCAATCACAATGGGGTTACATCAAGGATTAGCTTTAAACCCTTATCTGTTTGCCCTCATTATGGATGATTTAACTAGAGACATTCAAGATAAAGTTCCTTGGTGTATGCTTTTTGCCAATGATATTGTTTTGGTGGAAAAAACAAAAGCAAGGATTAACGCCAAGTTGGAGCCATGGAGATCAAAATTGGAATCAAAAGTTTTAAGACAAGTAGAACGAATACAGAGTATATGGTGTATATGGTGTATATGGTGTGTAACTTTAGTCACACAAGGACGGATAATAAGGGGGTGAAAATTATTGAGGGAGATACAATAAAGTGATCATTTTAGGCATCTAGGTTCAATCATAGATAAAGAAGAGAATATAGAGGATGATGTTTCTCAGAGGATTAAAATAGGACGGATGAAGTGGAGAGTTGCGTCTGGAGTCTTGTATGATCAGCGTAATCCTTTAAAACTTAAAGGAAAATATTATAGGACAGTTATTTGACCGGCAATGATGTATGGAGCTGAATGTTGGGCAATTAAGAAGCATCATATAGATAAACTTAGTGTAGATGAGATGAGGATGTTGAGACGGATGTGTGGTAAAACTATGAAGGATAAGATACGGAATGATCATATTAGAGCTGATTTGGAGTAGGATCGATACATGATAAACTACGAGAAAGGCGTTTGAGATGGTATGGCCATGTTCAATGGAGGCAGTTAGATGCTCCTGTACAGTGGAATGATTTGACTTAGATTGAAGGATCTAAAAGAGCTAGGGGCAGACCTAAGATGACTCTAGGGGAAGTAGTAAATAAAGACGTGCATAACTTAGGCCTTGTTTCAAGTATGACATCTAACAGAGCTGATTGGAGGACAAGAATCCATGTAGCCGACCCCATTAGTTGGAATAAGGCTTCGTTGTTGTTGTCGTTGTTGTTGTTGTTGCTGTTGTTGTTGTTGTTGTTGTTGTTGTATGTTTAGTTGCTTGATATATTAGTCATTGCTATGTTAGTTGCTAGCTATAATTAATTGTTCCCTAAATTAATTATTGCTAGTATTAAATACTTGCCTAAATTTAAGTTTCCATTTACAGTTTTTGAAAGTTTCTGTTTTTAGTTTTAGAAAGTTTCTATGAAGCAATAAGACTCTTCTTTTTTTGTAAAGTTCTTTTATAAGACTGGACTTTCCTTTCCTTACTAGTAGTCAACAAGGATTGACTAGTCTTCTTTCCTAATTGTATTCCAAAGCTTTTTTATATATATATGAATAAAAGAAAAAGAAGTTCTATAACAAAAAAAAAAACTTCTCTGCGATTATGGTTGCAGCTGAGTCTCCTTGGCTGTAAGAGTCAGCCATAACCCCTCATTCCCTCCCCCCTTCTTGCTATCCGTTTGCTTCCCCTCCCTCTCCCTTAAATCTCCATCAATATCACCCTCCTTCTCCATCTTCCATCTGTAAGACCTGCACTCGAAATCCCCTATTGACCTGGATTTCTTCTATACCAGGTCTTCCCACACTGGCAGCTGATACACGCGAAGCAGACCTAATGGATGTAACCGGATGAGAGCTAAGAACACTGACCAGGACTTTGATGATTATAGTGGCCCTAGGTGGGTCCATCATGCATCCTAGTGTATGGGGCTTGAGAAACTGAAGCTTAAGCTGTGTTTCAACTTTGCCGGCAGCATAACTGCAAATGAGCTAACTGGCTCCTTGCCGCCGCCTTACGTGTATGGGTCACTTTCTCTTTCCCCGATTTCCTATAAATAAGGGCTAAAACCCTCTTTGGGGTTTTAGCCATTTGGTGGGTTGAAAAAGGGTTGCTGTTGGAGCTTTGGAGAAAGCCTGAAGAAACTTAAAAAGCAAGCTTTCTTGGACTCCTCCTCTCCTTTAAGGTTAGTCCCTTCATTTTCTCCTTAATGTGTACATGAATGCCACCATTTATGGTGGTGGTTGGCCACCATTGATGGCCATCATTAATGGAGGCCACCAGCCTCTCTACATTGTGAGGGTAAGACTGCATATATTTTGCCCTCCCCAGAACTTGCAGTAGCGGGAACCTCGTGCACTAGGGCACCCTTTATTAATGGAGGCTACCAAACCCTACAATGTGGTTTAGGTTACCACACCTCCAACAGAGGTGTTGTTTGCTTTAAAGACCCATGTTTCCCACCATGTATTTGGAATTGGATGAAGTTGGGGAAGCAAACCCAAGCTTTCAACTTCATATTCCCTGCTGAGTTTGGGAACTCAGACTCAACCCAGGACTCGAGCCAACGGATGGGGCATAGCTTTGCCCCCAGCTCTGGTATTTGACCAAGAATGGTCTAGTCGGCAAATGAAGCCGGTGGGGCTCTCATCCACCGCAAGACCCCATATTCAGATACTTTATTGGCTGAGCTCAGCCAGCGGACTAGCCGGGGGCACATACCGCCAAAGATCATCCACCGGATCAGCTCATGGGGCCGCTTAGCCTTGAGGGGCCGGCTTAGGCTTTTAGGTAAGGAGCCAGAGGCTCACAGACGGTGGACTGATCTAGCAACTTGGTCAGCCGGCTCACTCATAGAGGACCTTAAGGCTTAGCCGGCGGATACAACGGTGGCACCTATAGCCGAGGCTCTCATCTGCCGTCTCTGCTACTGATGGCCTATTGACTAGTCTAAGCCTTCGGGGACCAACAATAATGTTCCCCACTTGTCTTGGGACCCGCATTGGGACATTTAAAACATGTCCAAGTTGGTTTAAAATATATCTAACACGTGTAATAAAACTTATGCCCATGAATAGGTAAACCAACATGGGTAATTGACGAAGCCTATTGCCGGCTTCAAGGTTTTGTAGCACTCTTGGTGCCTATAGGTGAGGGGCTGGGCCCATAGAATTAGGACATATCTATATGTTTATGATTGATGTGAAATTATAACATGCCATCCTTGTATATGATTATTTGAGCATGCATTTGCATACAAATATAACTATGTATGTTGATGATGAATGAATGTGTATTTATGTCTGTATGACATGAGGGTACCAAAGGGACTGATGATGCATGGTCACTCAGACCCTGCTTCACATGCTAGCATCCTAGCGGGGACACAGTGACCCAAAGGGACTACGGACTGTGGGTCTCTACTGGGGTATAGCCTTCTTTATTTTATGATATGCATATGCTAGAACTAGGTGGTTGCATTTCCCATGGTTCTTAATTCTTGCCAATAGGGGGTTATGTGTTGGCATAGGCTCATATCCCTATATAGGTCGAATGTATTGTGTGATGGGAGAATCAAAGACTAGGTCTCTTAATGCCAGGACGGAGTTTATTTTGGGAGGTGGCGAGTCTTTTAGGGGGGGGTTTCACTTGTAGAAGCAATTTAGCAAAAGAAACTTGGGTATTTTGCTTCCATCTTAGCCCGGTACATGAGAGTTGGATGCCATTGACCGTAGGTGGGGTCGAAAGCTGTGGCTGAATCTCAATAAGGCATTTATAAAACCATTATACCAATGACCTAATAGTAGGATTGCATCATCCTTCATTGTGCATGGCATGTGATACTTGATTTTCTCACTGAGCTAGGATGGGAGCTCACCCCTCGTATTAGATACGTTTTTCAGATTCTGATGCAGGTGACTTCTTGGTCGCTGACTTCATGGAGTCCCCACTTGCGAGCGATGCCTCAGCAGGCGAGGACTTCTCTGGCGAGCATGGCGAGGACTGTGTTTGCAACGACTGCATCTACGCTTGTGCAGCCCCCTCTTTCTCCCTTAGATCTTTTGTAGATAGATTTTGTACAGTCTATCTATGTCAGTCATGATACAGATTTACTCTTTCTTTTTGGATAATTGTATGCATAGTTGTCAAGGTGCCAAGGTGAACCGAGGCGTTGGAGGCCTGACGAGGCGCCTGATTTTCCAAGGCATCACAAGGAGGCCTAGGCGCCTATGCTGTGCCTAGGCGACGCCTTGACAACTATGATTGTATATGACGATACAATATAGTATTTTGGAAACAATGGATGTAATTGGGATAACAACTATACTTATGTTAATATAACATTAGATGGCATCTGTTTACTTATGATATTGCTTCCGCTATTATTACTCTTATTTGTTTATTTGATTGCAGATGGATATTGCATATGTAAACTATGGGTTGGTGAGTGGATTACAGCAGTTTAGTGGATCCTAGGTGGATTCAGGTCACCTTGTGGGGTGACCCGGGTATCACGCCCGTATCTGGAAATGGGCTATGACACCATCTCTCTTCTCCTATTGGTTTTCATTGCTGGTTTCCTTTCCTCACTTTTTACGCACTTCTTCACATCTGCTGCCACAACCATTAGGAGTAATCGAAGCGTAAGAGGGATGCCACTGGTTTCCGCCATCCACAAGCACCAGATCTGCCTTGCAGTTCTCTGTACAGGATTTCCACCTTCTACAGAAAATTTGAAAGTTTCATAACTTTCTTGTCCCTTGGTGGATTGAGCTCAAATTTGGATATTGTTACAAGGGGACATCAAGCTACAAATCCTACAAATTTCTTAGTCAACCACGGCCGGATCGGCGAGAAAGATAAGTTCTTCATTACTGGTTTCCAGGTTTGTTATTTAATTTATAATTGGGACTGGTTGTAATAGATCCTAGGGCAAGGCTAAGGGTCTAAAATTAATTGTAACCCTAGCCTTTGCATCAACTTGACTCAGCTGACTTCTAACAATATTTGAAAACAAACTGACCCACATAACCCCCACAAACCAGGAAACTAGACTCCTTACTTGAATTAGCAAACTAGCACAGGCTAGTTGTTCTCAGCTCTCTTCCTTTTGCTCCGAGTGACACTGCATCAGAAAGACTATGATATGGAGGGGAATATGGTTTTGAGGGGGGAAGAAAAAGAGTTTCTAGTGTGGATTGGAGGAATATAGTGAGTTCTAAGGGGAGGGGGATAGATTTGTTTGTCTCCTTTCTCCTGCCCCCCTCCACTGCTGCCTTTAGCGATGGTATGAGATCAAGTCAAAAAAACAATAAACAATAAAATAAAATAAAATAAAATAAAACGAAAAAAAAAAAAAACCTAAATACCTGAACCGACAATCCCATTCTCCCTTCAGTCCCAACACTCTTACCCACACTTCCTCTAGTTCCCTTCCCAGTTCCCATCCCCTCCTCTATCTCTAGCGACTCCAAGAGATCAACTATGCCAAGAGGGGATTTAAAATAAAAAAAAAAAAAAAGAAGTAGAAGAAGCAAAACCTCCACCTCCTTCTTCTATGAACCTGATATTCATGAGATCGAATGAAAATAATTCATTTGGGAACAACACAGAGCATATGGCAGAGTGTAGGATGGCACTTTGTCATTGCAATGATCGATTGACAAACACCTCTACGAAACAATGGTTGAGACATTAAATGAAGGATTATTGCTTCAGCAATTTCAACCATTAAAGGAAGGAACATAATAATTGAGAAGTATAATAATGAGTTCTACAAGACAAGTAAGTAGAGTCCAAAACCTGAATATTAAAAATTAAAAAAAAAAATCAGTTAGTCCAACAATATTTCAGGTTATGTGGTTACTAGCATGGAATATTACAAAAGTTCAAGTTATTAGACTATCAGAGGCGCAGGACAAGACCAAAGGAGGGGACAAGACGAGAGCAGAGGGAAGGACGAGAGAAAGTGACTGAGGGCGAGAGTGTAAGGGGGGGAAAGGGATGAAAGGATCAAGTTGAAATCTACTTTGTTTCTCTTTCACATTTTCACTTACCAGTACATCCAACAATTTGGGAATCTCCACATAGAGAGAGCAGTGTAGGATGAACTCTATTTTTGTTGCTTAACTTAAAAATTAGGGAAAAAATATATATCAAATAAATGGGAAAAAGTAAAATTAGGTATAAAGGAATTCTTTCTCTTTTCATTTTAAATGGACCCATTCCCTTAATACGTCAACCAATGAGAGAGCAATAACCAAAGTGGGTCCAAGTGTCCACAGCAGTTGTCAAGGCGTTGCCTAGGTGTCGCCTAGGCACCCAGGCTGCCTTGGGTCACCTTGGAAAACTGGTGCCTTGGTCGCCTAGGCGCCCAGTCAGGCCTCCATCGCCTTGGTTGGCCTTGGCGCCTTGACAACTATGGTCCAGAGGACCTATTATCCCCCACCATATGGTATAATCAACAACATGTCAATTTCGGTCAAATTTTGGGTGGCCAAGTAAAAGGTCCAATACATGGTGGACTATGTGACTCAGTTTGAGATTGAAAGTCAACAGATAACCAATCTACTTGTCCCTCATCTATCCAACTGCCAAAATTGCCACATCAGCCCTCTACTGATTTAATGGCCAATAATATAACAAGAGAAAAAAAAAAGCCACCAGATGGTAGGATATATTTGAGAATGGCCATGAAATTTGACATGTAAACCATCAAAATGTTGCCTCCAACTCCCACAATTTGATTGACCACATTAGCATATTACATGGCAGAACAGCACTGCGTATCAAGAGATTTCTATCTAGACATTTCAGACTAGAAAATTTATTGTCCCACATAGATTTCATTTTTCTTCTTCTCTCTTTACTCTTCTTTCCTGACCTAATTTTCCTATGCATATCGGTATTCCACTAGTAGAACACAAAATCTACCTCTTAAGCCTTGATGTTAGAAATTAGAATTTATATAAGGACTAAAAGTACCTTCACGAAAATCCATCCAACCATTACAAATGACTGTAAATGTCAAGTTCAAATGTCTTTGTACAATTTCTTGTTTATATACGGCATCACTAACAAAAGTATATCCACTTTAGAGGTATTCTAATGGGTATTTAGCCATTTCAACTTTTTTAGAATAAAAATGCTATATCGAGAGAGAGAGAGAGAGAGAGAGAGAGAGAGAGAGAGAGGATCTTGTCTTTCCTTGTATTTGACAAATATATAAATTTAACAATGGGTTTTTAGATAAGAAAATTTCTATAAGGTGTCTTTAGATAATTTTCCCATTTCTTCCCCCTCCCATATGAAATTTACAACAATCTTTGATTCTTGATTCAGTTTACAAATGTAATGAAAGTTAATGTCAAAAGATCTTTTTTTTTCTTTTTTTCTTTTTTCTTTTTTTTTTTTTGGCCATCTGAAAATTTTGGATTCTCATGGGGGAATGATGGATACCTTAATTCACCCAAAGCATAGGGTTTAGAAAACTAGGAATTCTCCAGAATTGCAGGATAAAGAATTGACCAGATTTCAAGAGAAATTTAATAACAGAGAAATCAGAAAATCTGATCTGGTAATAAGCTGGTTGAGTGCTTAGCATATTTAAGAGAATAGAAAACCAGAAGGAGTAATCCAAGGGTCATATTCTGAAATATTGAAGTATTCTTCTGTAGATAGAAAACTGGAGAAATCCAGAAAAGTAACAAAATTCGGTGCAGGATTTTAAAGATTTCAAAACAGATCTACTATAGATATGATGTAATGAATAAATAATAATATGGAGCCACATAAGAGTTGCGCAGGATTCAGAAAGATAACTATACTGACCTGGGTCATTTAATAAGAGCAAACAAAGAAAAGAAGAAGGCAGCAACTGATTCAGGAGTCCCACCTGAATGAACTTTACATCCCACCGAAGCCCTCCCTGGCATCCATTGAGGTTTCCTGGCATCCCACCAGACCTCACTGCATCTCACAGGAAGCTAGGATCTGAATCTCACAGAATGGATAAAGCAAAAGCTTCCTTCATTAATCAAAATTGTTGGAAGGCAGTTAAGCCTCACATTTTTTAAACCTACTTGGTTCAGGAATATATATATATATATATATATATATATATATATATATATATATATATATATATATATATATATATATATATATATATATATATATAAATAAAAAATAAATAAAATAAAAATAAAAAAACTCAAACTGACAAGGAAACCTCCTTCCATCGATCGCCAACTTGAAGGAGTTTAAACTAACTACAACACTTTAAAAAGTAACAAAATATGAGAAGGAAAGTTTGAAGTCCTAAATAGACTTAATAACTATATAGTATCTATGGCTGGATTTTAATTCCCTAATCCAGCCAATTACTTGAAATAAAAGAATAAAAAAATAAGCCGCTAGAACTCCATGACCAGAACTGCTGAGTGGACAGATAAAGTGACCTAGTCTATTGAATCAGGGTTTAACCAGAAAACTGGTGCACAAGTGAAACGAACCAAACTAAACCAAACTGCATAGAATTTTTTCTCTTCCTACAACTGGAAACCTGCATCAGTGAATCTATGTGATAGAGGCCGCCACACCCATTTCCCAGTTCAAAACTTGACTTGAAACAAGCAAGCATTGCAAATGGTTAGCTAGTGAGATTAAAACTTCGAAAAAACACGAATGACATTTCATTGTAACGGAATTTAATGCCCTATAATTCTCTGTTATTTTAACAAACTTTTAAGACACTTTTCCCATCATGAACCCACCATTTATGCTGATATGGCCAGAAATTATAGACTCCAACTGTCACAAACATGTCATTACAAATATGATGAGCCTTCTTTACTTTCCAAGTGCCCAAGATGGGGCATGTACACATCCACCACAATTACATCCTAATACAGGAATATAGTGTTAATGAAAGTTTGGTGAAGTTTCCTTGACATCTTGTGTTGTCCATTCTATTAACAGAAAATCCAAGATAAAAGTCATTAGATAACATCCAACAGTAGACGAGACCACTTACAGCTCTGCATGATGGACAGCGACGGTAGGTTCGGTTGTTTTCGGCTTTCACATTGGTTTTTTGTCCATTACAAAAACCACAAAGCAACCATCCTTTGCCTTTGCAAGGTTCACACATAATTCCAACATCCTCCTTTCAGAGTAGAAAGAACATATTGATAGAGTTAATATCAAATATAAAGAAAAAGATAACCTTGAATAAAAAGAAAAAATTCATAAAACATCCAAACAGAATTACAAAGTGGTTTAATGCCTCAGAAGAGTAAGGAACAGAGGATCAAGCACAAATTTGAATCACTTGATTAAATGTAGCATGTTTCCTCAATCCTCAGAGAAGTGTGTCAGAAATACTGTCAAAGTTAAACAATAGATTTGAAAGAACTCTGTACTTTTTTTCTAACAGATTTCTACTTAAAAAACACCACATTTCACAACATATTGGGATCAATTGAACAATACAATCTCTCAACCAACTATAATTCCTGAAGATGCTCCAAATATTAGCATCTGTCATAGAACCCCCAGCCTTAATGTATGTATTGCATTTGCATAGAAAGCAACTGGTCTCATTAAATTTTGTTCAGTGAGATTTGCCAAAATTTTCAAGGATTTTTCCATTTTCTCTGTTTTTTTCCCCCTTCATTTTGGTTGGTGCATGTGGGAAGGGAAGGAGTTTGGCATTTTAATTTTATCTTTTGATTTGTCTCTTCAGACCAAAAACCAATGGAGGTCATTAAACCTTAGTATTTTTATCCACCACATGGGTTGGCACTCTCTTTCTATCCCAGAACTCATCTGACAATGAGAGAACTTACAATCCTAGAAATTAAGTCCTTGGAAGAACACTCTTGAGGAAATCAGTCCGAGGGTTAGAATTCATTTAAAGGTAAGGTCATATTTACATCCTGGCTTCTTGAAATATAGCGACCACTTGAGATGGATGTCCGTTCATGCTTTTGTAATTCTCTCTGGGGCTATCCCTTGATTTTGTAAGGAGCCTGAGTCTTTCCTTTGGAATCCCAGGCTTGTTTTTTTCCTCCTTTGGGGTTTTGTTAATATATTCATTCATTCACCCAAAAAAAAAAAAAAAAGATTTAATTGTACAACTTTAAGTTTAAACTTCATAAAGAGACAAAAATTGAAGGTGTTTTCCCTTGTTTTTCATATTTTATTTTCCGCTTTGATGAAACTTAAAATCCTTGTATCCTTATATATACATACATAATACATGAGTATGAGCATGGTGTCAACCATATATGTATCATCTGATATGTATTGAGATCCGCCATGTAATATGATACAGAACTGAAACATAAATATAGTTATGACTAGAACAGTGTCGAGCCAATATGTTACCGATACGAATTGATATGGTACATATTTGAACTGATACACTCGATATACAGACTGGGTTTATGAACTAATACACAGGCTGCCAAAACCAAAAAAAAAAAAAAAAAATCCAATTTTCTAAAGAAAACTTCTTCCTACTCTGATTTTTTCGCCAAACCGCAAGTGGATCCAATCTACATGCCCAAACAACCTACCTAGGAGATGATTAAACAAGCAAAAAAATTCACCTGCCAATGAAGATATGAATCACATAAATTTTAATTTTTCATTCTTCTTGCTTAATTGTTTCTTGTCATGTATTAGTAGATTTGGCATTGCACTTTTCAATGAAGGTTTGAATCACATAAATGCCGCGAAAACAAAGATAACCTAACATTGGTTAGATATCATTATTTATTACTAATTGATGGTATACAACCCTTAAAAACTCTACTTTTGCCTATATAATGTGTATCAAAGCATATGTCCGAGATCTATTAAACCAACTTTCCGATATGCTGCCTGATAACAATACTTGACACCTTGAGTATGGCTAAATGGTAGTATCCAAAGTGATTTCTCCAGAATCTTAATTTGGTGCTCCCAAGCTCTTGCACTGATACTCCACTATCGGCACTAAGGTTAAAATGCCATGCAACTAGAAAATTCCCTCAAAAATATACTCATGAATCCAATACACTCAGTCAATGTGATGCAAGTTGGAGAGCTGAGATCTGCTGGTGGTGGGTAAAGAGAAAGAATACGAAAAGAATAGGGAGAAACAAGAGACTGTTCTGGGACTGTGAACAGTACCCGAGAATAGTAATTATGGAGTGAGAAAAGAAAAGAGAGTAAGGAGAGGAGAATATTTGGGGGGGGGGGAAAGAGAGAGGGATGACACACCAATCTCAAACTCAATGCAAATTTATGTTTATCATTCCATTATTAAATCTTATCTAGAAGGGAAATACTAGGAAAAAAAAAAAGAGAGAGAGATAAATAAAGAAACTCGCATGCATGGACAGCATTAAGAAAGGCATACTCTGGAAGTTGCTCCATGTAAACCTCCTCCTGTAAATCACCATATTTTTGGCATCCAACTGGTATAAACAAACAAACAACAACAACCACAACAACAACAAAGCTTTATCCCAACTAAATGGGGTAGGCTACATGCATTCTTGTCCTCCAATCAGCTCTATTCGATATCACATTTGAAGCAAGGCCTAAACTATACATGTTTTTCTTCACCACCTCCCCTAAAATCATCTTAGGTCTGCCCCTAGCTCTTTTAGATCATTTAATCTGAATCAAATCACTCCTCCGTACGGGAGCATCTAATGAAATTTGTTGAACATGGCCATACCATCTCAAATGACTTTCTCGTAGTTTATCATCTATCGGCGCTACTGCCAAATCAGCTCTAATACAATCATTCCTTATCTTATCTTCCTAGTTTTGCCACACATCCATCTTAGCATCCTCATCTCAACTACACTAAATTTATCTATATGATGCTTCTTAACTGCCCAGCATTCAGCACCATACATCCTAGCTGGTCGAATGACTGTCTTATAGAATTTTCCTTTAAGTTTTAAAGGAATATGTCAATCACAATCCAGACGCACTTCACTTCACCCATCCTATTTTAATCCTCTGTGAAACATCATCGTCTATATCACCTTCTTTGTTTATGATTGAACCTAGATACCTAAAATGATCACTTTGTTGTATCTCCCTCTCATGAATGTTCACCACCTCATTATCCGTCCTTGTGTGACTAAAATTACACATCATATACTCCGTCTTCGTTCTACTTATCTTAAAACCTTTTGATTCCAATGTTGATCTTTATAGCTCCAACTTGGCATTAATCCCTACTTTCGTCTCATCCATCAAGACAATATCATTAGCGAAAGGCATACACCAAGGAACTTCATCTTGAATATCTCTGGTTTGATCATCCATAATGATGGCAAACAAATAAGAGTTTAAAGCTGATCCTTGATGTAACCCCATTGTGATTAGGAATTTACTAGCTTGACCCCCCACGGTTTTCACACTAGTCACCACATTATAATATATGTCCTTAACTATGTCCACATATTTGCTTGAAACGCTTTTCTTTTCTAGTACTTGCTAGATTATCTCCCTAGGAACTCTATCATAAGCTTTTTCTAGATCGATGGAGGTTCTTCTTGCCTTCTCTACATCTTTGTATGAGTCTTCCAAGCAAGTAAATAGCCTCTGTTGTGGATCTATCAAGCATAAAACCAAACTGGTTCTCCATAATGGTAGTTTCTTTTCTTAAGTGGATTTCAAACTAAATTCACAGCCAAAAATGTATACGAACAGAATTTAAACTAGCAACAAGGGAAAAAGGTTTCAAAATAGTCCACACCATGTCTAAGTATATCCCTTTGCAACCAACCGAGCCTTAAGATGTCCAACAAACCATCAGGATTGTGCTTAATGGTGTACACCTAGCGACACCACACCAAATATTTACTTGGAAGCAAATCCACTAGACTTTGTATCTGATGAGACAACAAGGCAGCCATCTCTGTCTCCATAGCCACTTTCCACCTAGGATGGGACAGGTTCTCCAAATGCGTGTGCGAAATAGAGGTAGTAGACAACAAAAAGGCAAGATTATGGAATGAAAGGGCAGATGAGAAATAGACACATAGTCCTCGATAGGATAGGAAGCCAAGGATTTCTGAGTACAAGAACGGCAACCATTGCAATGAGCATCCAGTAAGTTAGAAGGGACCTCATTGCCAGGATCAGCTTGGACGGTGGGCTAACCAAAGGTAGGAGCTGGACGCACCTTCTTCTTCCGCGACTAATAAACCTGCAATGGTGGAGATGAAGTAGTGACAGGTGCATCATCAAAAGGCAAAAGAACCAAATAGGGGGCAAGATTTATAACCGCAAGAGGTAATGGTGAAGGACCAAAAGAGTAGTATGGTTGGTCTCGAATAAGGTGACATCACCACTAAAAAACTGCCGATGGGAAGTAGGATCATAAAACTTGTACCTTTTTGAATTCTAGAAAAACCAAGGAAAATGCATCCGATCGCCCCTGGAGATATTAATCAATATGAGGCTGCAAGACATGGGCAAAGCACACACAGCCAAAAGACCCATGGCGGAACCATAAACAAAGAACCATTGGGTATAAATCAAAAAAAAAAAAAAGATGTTTGGTTATCTAGAACAGAAGAGGGCATCCTCTTAATAAGAAGACACAGTGAGAGTTGCATTGCACCAGAAGTGTTTGGGAACATGCATATGAATCATAAGGGACCTCCTACCTACGAATTCCAACAAGTATATATTATTCGTATAGCCATTTCATTCTGTTGAGGAGTATATGAGTAGCACGTTTGATGAATAATACTATTGGATAAGCAACAAATCAGAAATTTTCACATTGACTATACTTAAGGGAATTATCAGAACCAAAGACTTTAATAGAAGCTTCAAACTAAACTTTTATTTCTTGATAAAAAAATTTAAAAACAGTAAGAAATTCGGAACAATCTTTTACCAAATATACCCAAGTCAACCGAGAATGATCATCCACAAAACTAACAAAATAAGAAAAATCTGATCTATTACTAACATGACAGGGACCCCAAATATCAGAATGACTTAAAGAAAATAGAAACGGGACTCTTAGTTAATCAAGGATTAAAGTATCGTGTATCGGTATCGTATCGGTCAACTGATTTTAAGAGACGTATCGTATAGTATCATGGATACGGTGGATACGCATGAATACGGAGCAAGAGACACATAAGAATGATTAGGGAATATACAAGCATAAAAACACTATAAATATGCGATATTGAAAAGAAAAATGTTTTTTTACATTAAGTTTGGTACGAGGCTGAGTTCAGAGCTATGTTTTGAGTCTTTAGTCCTTATTAGGATGGTATCCGGGCAGGTTTCAACCTTGTAGGGGTAAGTGTGTTTGCATGCCTCATTTTTTTATATAATTTATACTATTTTTTTTTTCATTAGGTGGTGTAGATATTTTCAATACATTGTCAAATATAAAATAGTGTTTAATAGAATGAGTGAGTAATTCTCTCACCCCCACATCTTATTTATAAAGAGACTAAAAATAAATTACAATACTGCCCTTCTTTAATAACAATAAGGAATAAGAAGAAAACAGAACTAAACTAAACACATAGAAATTACGCTACTACCACTAACTACTAAAGGATGACATTCAATACTCCCCCTCAAGTTGGTGCATATATATCAGTCATGCACAACTTGGACAATAATGGATGAAACATCTTCCCGGGAAGTCCTTTGGTAAAGATATCAGCCACTTGATCACCTGATTGAACATATGGAATACATATCTATCCACTGTCCAATTTTTCCATGATGAAGTGGCGATCAATTTCTACATGTTTGGTCCTATCTTGTTGCACAGGATTGTGAGCAATACTAATTGCAGCTTTATTGTCACAAAATAATCTCTCATAGGCTAGGAAGTACTGATACCCAGATCCTTGAGTAATTCTTGTAACCATAATAACTCACATATCCCTTAAGCCATAGCTCTAAACTCAGCCTCAACACTAGAACGAGCTACCACATTTTGCTTCTTGTTGCGCCAAGTAACCAGATTCCATCCAATGAAGGTACAATACCCAGATGTAGACTTTCCGCCTGGATTTCCTACCCAGTCAGCATCAGTATAGGAATCCACTTCAAGATTGCCTTGAGAAGAGAGTAAAATTCCTCTCCTAGGAGCAAATTTTAGAGAGTGTAATATTCGAAGCATAGCATCCATATGGGAAGTATAGGGGTCATGCATGAATTGACTCACGAGACTAACTGCAAAAGCAATATCAGGTCAAGTGTGGGCCAAATATATCAATTTTTCAATTAACTGTTGATATTGTTCCTTGTCTACTGGAGTTTCCGTCTTCTCCTGTAATCGGGTATTAGGATCAATTAGTGTCTCACAAGGCTGACATCCTAAGAGACTGGTCTCAAAAAGAAGATCAAGTATGTATTTTCGCTGAGATAAATAAATACCTTTCCTCATCCCAAAAATACCGTTTTCCTAGGTCCATCCTCAAAGGTATATCTCTTGGAGGAGCATGCTACTTCAATCCCAAGAAAATATCTCAGTTTTCCTACGTCTGACTTCAAACTCCTTTCCCAAGAAGGTCTTCAGATTTCTAATCTCTTCATCATCACTGCCTGTTATCACAATATCATCTACATACACTATGAGCATCGTGATTTTCCCTTCCCTCTGCTTAATAAACAAAGTGTAATCTGCATTACTTTATTTGTAACCAACTGAGGTCATAACTCTATGAAACCATCCAAACCAGGCCCTAGGTGATTGCTTGAGCCCATAGAGATATCGTTTCAGCTTATACACCTTTCTTTCAGTAGTTGAAGATGCAAATCCTAGAGGGACATCCATATACACTTCCTCAGTTAGCTCCCCATGAAGAAATGCATTCTTGTCGTCCAGCTACTGTAAATCCCAATTGTAATGTACAGCGCAGACCAAAATTACACGAATAGTAGTCATTTTCGCTACTGGGACAAAGGTCTCTTGATAGTTGATTCCATTAGTCTGTGTGAATCCACGGGCAACTAATCTGGCCTTGTATCTGTCAATAGTCCCGTCTTCTTTCTGCTTTACAATAAATATCCACTTACACCCAACAGTCTTCTTCCCTGGTGGAAGTGTCCCATGTCTCATTTTTCCTCAGGGCAGTCATTTCCTCTACCATGGCTGCTTCCATCTCGCATCTACAACTGCATCTTGCCAATGTTTAGGAATAGACACAGAAGACAAAGTACAGATAAAAGCAAGATATGATGGAGACAATGATTTATAAGAGACAAACTAAGATATATGATGCTGAGTACAGGACCCAGTGCCTTTACGAAGAGCAAGAGGTAAGTCTGACTTAGAGGGAAGAATATTATCAGACGGAAGGATCTCATTTTCTAAAACAATTTCTGGATCCAGAGTTGATGAAGGGATGTGTGTAGGCGCGTTAATGGTAGTGGTCCTTCCCTGCTTGAGTCTGGTACGGCTGTAGACTTGAAGGTGAGGTGTCTTCATGGGAATTTGTTCAACAAAAGGTTCAAGAGGAGAAGGTGATGTAGGCTCAGGCAAAGGCTCAGGAGGTGTTATTGTCTCCCCCTGAAGTGGAAGGGGAGAGGGCATAGGTGTAGTAATAGGCCCATCTTCCTGAAGACTAGGCTCCCCCTGAAGATGGGACGTTGTGTAGTAAGAAAGGTGCTCAAAAAAGATAACATCCATAGAGGCAAAAGTGCGGCGGGTTGGAGGGTGGTAACATTTATAGCCTTTCTGGGTTGGAGAATATCCCAAGAAAAGACAATGAAAGCCACGAGGTTCTAGTTTTCCTAGAGATCGATGATTGCACACAAGCACACGCAGCCAAAGATATTAGGAGGAACAGTATGGGAGGCAACACGGAGAAGAAGGTTTAGAGGAGAGTGATGATTCAAGACTAGGGTTGGAACATGGTTGATAAGGTAAGCTGAGATAAGGATGGCATCACTCCAATATTATGGTGGCATGTTGCGGGCAAACATCAACGCACAAACCACTTCCTTTAACTCAATGGGAGCCATACGGTATGGAGCCTTAGAAGTAGGAGCTGCTCCTGGGACTAAGTCGATCACAAACTCCGTTTCCCGATCTAGTGGTAAACCAGATAGCTCTTCAGGAAATACATCAGGGAATTCATTTGCTACCGGTATGTCTTCCAGTTTCGGCATCTCTGCTTCAGTATCCAATACCGACACTGGATAAATTTCACACCCTTGGTGTATGAGCTTAGAGAGGCTTGCAACGCTGATAAAAACAATTTGTGACGCTTTTTTATCCTGTCGCCGATGTAAACAAATGCTTCTCCAGCGGTAGGTTGGAACAAAATCTGGTGCCTGGAACATAGGACATTGGCTTGATGTTTCGCCAACCAATCCATCCCCAAAATTACCTCAAAATCCTTCATTACAAGGCAGACGAGGTTCGCTTCCTAGTGGCAAAGAGGGTTTTAACACATTCAAATCAATTTCCCCTCTTTGCTGCAGGATCTTATCACGTCCAATTCAAATTTAACACTCTAACAACAAGTAAGAATGATTGAATTTGACAAATAATTACTCAACTTCAAATCTGGTTGTAAAAATGCTTCAAAATTTGGGACCCTTGATCCTTAGGATATGAGGAACAATATTCCAGAAGATGAGCTTGATCCAACGGGTGGGATCAAAACCAATCTTGTCCGTAGGTCTCAAACAGGTATTTTAACAGAACCAGAATTGTACAATAGTAGAAAAAATTATTTATCTCAGAATCCAGCCGTTGGAAGGTCTTCAAACTTGGAAGGGAAGTACTCTAGGATGTGCTTGATAACATACTTAAATTTGAAGGTGATCCAACCATGGATGAAGAAGTCATGAATTTTCGAAAAAACTACTATCATTTGAAAACGGGAACGAACAGAATAAGAGTTTCGGTCAACCAGAATTTTTTAATAAAAAACTCTAGCCAACTCTGCTACCAGCTTCTTCTTCCTCTTTATTTATAATGCTAAAAGAAAATACAAAAGATAGAAGGAATGTCCAAAAATAAAAAAGAGAAACTTCATTTATAACTTTTAGGAAAGTTTTTAAAACAAATAACATCTATGACTGACTCATATAATAACCAATCTTAGGAAAGAAAACTAATGACTAATTTTATAGAAATAAATCTAACTTATTGAATTTAAGAAGAAAACAAAACTTTCTAAAAATTGAACAGAACCGTGAACAGTGTTTTGGCTTGGCTTTTGGCTAGTTCCATGGACCAATGTCGGCTGGTCCTTATGTTGGTTCTTGGACTGGTTCACGGCTGGTCCTTGGACTGCATCAACTCCCCCCCACTTAAAATAAACTCGTCCACGAGTTTTGTAATGGTGAAGAATCAATTCCATGGGGTTGGCATACATCTTTCTTAGATATTGGAAGTCTAGTTGTGCTTGAAAATTCAGAAAAAAATCTGCCACCTTGGGTCCACTCTCTTCAAAATATTGGGGAGGTATCACAAGGTCAATATGTTCAATATCTTGAAAAGATTCAAATGTGCAAGGGGTGTCCATGGGGATCACATGTAGCTCTTTGTCTTCTGCAGTCGTTTCCTCAATGTCTATGACCCCATGATCACTGTGACTCTCATTAATAGTCAATGGAGCTACACAAGGAAGATTAAGATCACATATGTCCACCTCATTGACTGGAGTAAAATCATCCACATTGTAATTGATGTGGTCTTCAACTACAACCTCTTCAATGCAAATTGCTACAGTAGGAACATCAATGTTGGTCTTTCCTTTGTCATCATGGATTTGTGAAACCTGTTCTTTGTTTTCCTTAACTTCAGCCACTAATGCTCCTAGAACGGTTGATGGTATTGGAGTTTTCATGGGTGGTGCGACTGTAGGTACCACCTTCACGCCAATATCGTTAGCGTTAGGCTTCCACCCGTCGCTAACTTGCGAACTGAATTTTATACATGGTTGTGTCAGGTTTTCTTCAATTATACATGCCGCTTGGTGGTAACTTTGTCGACGGAAGAGCCTTATTTGGATATGTTCAGGTATGTATTCTCTCGTTAATTCATACTTCATATCTTTCCAAGTCCTAGGCTCTCGTCCTCGAACTCTGACCTTCTGTTCATGGACTTTCCACCACTTACGGACAGCTCCCAAAAGTTTGGATCGTGCTAATTTTAATTTTCGTGGTTCGGGAAGATCGAACCAATCAAAATAATCATCCAATGCACACAGCCAGTCACGAAAGGCTTGTGGCTCTTGCCTACCATAGAAATATTTTATGTCTAGCCTTATTTTATGTGAAATTTCATATCGGGGAAGTCTCCCATCATATTCATCATCTAGTAGATCTTGATAGTCCTCTCCAGGGACTCTTTGGGGAGCCCTAGCATTAGATCTTGGCACTTGGTTGGCTATAGAAGCTTCTCTTCTAAGGGTTTCTCTTCTAACCGGCCTAGGGTTAATTCTTTCATCCAAACTATCAAATTTAGCATTCATCCTTGCTTCCATATTATCTTTGCACTCATATTGGCCAATTGTTGGAGAACCAATTTAGTAGGGTCATGGGGTTATCGGACTGATTAGGAGAGTTAGAACTCTCCTCAGCCATGCTCTGATACCAACTAGTGGCAAAAAGGGTTTCAACACAGTCAAATCAATTTCCCCTCTTTGCTGCAGGATCTTATCACAGTCCAATTCAAATTTAACACTAACAAGAAGTAAGAATGATTGAATTTGACAAATAATTACTCAACTTCAAATTTAACTGTAAAAATGCTTTAAAATTTGGGATCCTTGATCCTTAGGATATGAGGAACAATATTCCAGAAGATGAGCTTGATCCAACGGGTGAGATCAAAATCAATCTTGCCCGTAGGTCTCAAACAGGTATTTTAACAGAACCAAAATTGTATAACAGTAGAAAAAATTACTTATCTCAGAATCCAACCGTTGGAAGGTCTTCAAACTTGGAGGGGAAGTACTCTAGGATGTGCTTGATAACATACCCAAATTTGAAACTGATCCAACCATGGATGAAGAAGTAATGAATTTTCAAAAAACTACTATCATCTGAAAACGGGAATGAATAGAATAGGAGTTTTGATCAACAAGAATTTTTTTAATAAAAAACTCTGGCCAACTCTGCTGCCAGCATCTTCTTCCTCTTTATTTATAATGCTAAAAGGAAATACAAAAGATAAAAGGAATGTCCAAAAATAAAAAAGAGAAACTTTCTTTTATAACTTTTAGGAAAGTTTCCAAAATAAATAACATCTATGACTGACTCATATGATAACCAATCTTAGGAAACAAAACTAATGACTAATTTTATGGAAATAAATCTAACTTATTGAATTTAGGAAGAAGACAAAACTGTCTAAAAATTCTGTTGGTACTATTCACGTGAACAGTACCATGAACAGTGTTTTGGCTTGGCTTTTGGCTGGTTCCATGGACCAATGCGGCTGGTCTATATGTTGGTTCTTAAACTGGTTCACGGCTGGTCCTTGGACTGCATCACTTCCATTACTTTATCCTCTATGACCATGTCACACGGTCCATAGTAGTCTTCTAAACCGGACTTGGATCCCATAGGAGTATGTATATTAGTGCACAAGTCATCTTGCGTGACGGCATTCCCAACTTAGTGGCGAATGCAGGGGAAATGAATGAATAAGTAGCCCTAGAATCAAATAATACACATGCAGGTATGCCAGATATAGAAATAGTACTTGCACATACACATATAAATTACTACATTTCATGCAAGATGACGCTTCTCTTCAAAATTTAAAATACCTGTAACAACTCCAGGTGAGCCTTCTGCATCATCGGCCGATAAGGCAAAGACCTTGCCTTGTCCAGGCGGTGGTGCCTTCTTCGGTTCTGGGCACACCCTTGCAAATGGCCCGACTTTCCACAGTTAAAACAAGCGCCATAGGATACAGATGAGGCACTTGAGGTTGTTGGCCTTGGCTGAGTTGTCCTGGGTGCAAAGGCTGCAGGTTTGATTCGAGTGGAAGCCGGATTGCTATATGTAGGCCTCACTGTGGATGGAGCAGAAGAAGCTGTCACAAAAGAACTGGGGTAGTGAGTCTGAAACTGCTTGTTGGGGCGGTTATCAGTAAAGCTCATGGGCCTCTCCCTGGTAATTCTGACAGTAGCCATGTTCAACACTCTTTGTCGCTTGTACAGCATCATTATACTCCGTTAGTCTCATGAACTCTACTATCACTTTGACGTCTCACCTCAAACCTTGTACAAAGCGCCTCAGTTTAGGCTCTTCATCCCTCATGAACATGGGGGGAAAATAGAAGAGCTCCTCAAACTTTTGTTGATATGCCTCAATAGTTGTACTCCCCTGAGTGTGATTGAAGTACTCAACCTCCTTAGAATCTCTGAAGTTTTGGGGAAAGAAGTTCTTATAAAACGCCTCCTTAAGGATCTGCCAGATGATCTCTACATGGCGTCACATCAAGGTAGGTTGGATGCCGTTCTACCAATCATATGGCATCCCTTCCAGTTGAAAGGTTACACATAGCAACTATTGTGCCTCTGTGCACATCAAGGTCTCTAAGGTCTTCTCCATAGCCTGACTCCAAATAGCCGGCTACATCGGATTGGTATCCACCCAAGTAAACTTCAGCGAATGCATGCGCTGAAAATTGTTCATCACTTTTGCCCCATCTAATTGAGGCTGCAAATGGATGCCTGCCATTGGAGGGTGAGTATGAGCTTCAAGCACTGGTGCCGGATCATGATGAACCGGTGGAACTAAGGGCACCTGCTCATGCACATGCGGTGAAGGAGGAATTGAAGTTATACCCACCACCTTGTGCTTGACCTGGAGCCTGTAGAGCTGGAGGCACACCACGTAGAGCTGCCAATAATTCGACAAAAACTGTTGCCGTATTCCTTTGTTGGTCTTCCAAGCTGTGAACTAATCCACCTATAATTGCTGCCACATCTGCCGCCGTTTGCATTGGAGGCGGTGGTGGAATATTAACTGGCGGTGGAGGAAGAGGTGGTGGTGGCGGTGGTGTATGTGATGGTGAATTTGAACCACCCTGACCCACACTACCCTCATCCTCAGCTAGAGGAATTGCATTGGCATTCCTCCCCTTTGGTCTTCTCCTTGGAGCCATTGTTTAATAAGGTCGATAGTTGGTAAGGCAAATCTGTAAATGCCCACGTGTTAATATCAATCACAAGTCCAATTAAACCATAACAATATCTTAAATACTTCATGTTATGGCAGATATAAACAATGCATCAAAAATTTTCCCATTTTCTAAGTCATTTTAGCCTATTTTCTGAACCAGTAGCAATAACCGGGAGCACGCTCCACCGGTTAGGTGGGACCGGTTAGTAATCCCCCCATTTTATTGGGGAAACCGGATGAGCGGCACTAGATGAACTAACCGGAGCCTCCGATTAGTTCACCCGGTACGTATCACCTGTAGACTAACCTGATTCCAGTAGGTCAAGCGAATGAAGTGGTGGATGACTGTTCGTCGGGTTACTCCGCCGGTTGAACACTAAAAAAATTTCCTAAGTTTACAGTCGTACCGGAGTCACGAAGCAAAAGTACGTAACTCCGGTTTAGGTTTTTGAATGGCTCCGGTTATTTTGGCGTCAACAGTCCAATTGACTCCATTCTTGGTCAACCGGCGAATTGAAGCGGAGGCAGGGTTTTAAGTGACTGGTCCGCCGGTCTGCCGGTTCCTCGAAACCCAGAACCCTATAAAATGCTCGTGAGTCTTCATTTGGAGCCCACAAAGAGTGGCTCTGGGAGAAAAGAGAGAGAAAGAGGTTCCCCCAGCTGTTCCAAAGGTTTCTCCCCCCATTCTTGTTGGTTTTCAACTACATTGGGCGAGAAAACCCAACATCTTCCCTCTAGGTATGATTCTTGGTATGATTCTTCAGCCTTCTCTTTGTTCATTTTACTTCAGTGGTCATACCTAGGGTTTTTCCCTAAAAGTTGTATGGGAAAGAGGGAACCCTTGAAGGTTATCCCAAGTAGGAATGACTTCTTGGTGTTGGGGGCATTGGTTCCCACACCAAAGTTTCTCCTAGTCTTTCAACAAAATTCACATCATTCCGAACTGTCATTTCTACTTGCCTTACCTGCAGACATTATGGCACGTGGCAAAGAAGGTAGATTCGTCCCAGCCAGACGGTTCAACAAGGCATGATTCTTGTCATATGACTGTAGCCAAAAGTGGGCAAAGTTTGGCACAACAAAGATTAAGGTAGGGGGTTACGTTGTTTTGGAGGAACTATCCAGGTTCGCTACTGGGGTGTACTTCGATGCACTAAGTTGGACCCCAGTTTTGCGCATTAACAATGACGTATACCCCAACTTGGTAAGGCACTTCTTTTACAACTTGGTCGACATAGTTGATGAGGTGGCCGTACTTCGTCTTACTAGCATGGCGAAAGGCATACGTATCACTCTGAGCATCACCAGTCTGGGCGAAATACTCAACACATCCACTACTGGAGGAACGGTGTACTTGGGCCTCGTCAGGTTATAAACTGCCTAGAGGATCAGTGGATCATTTTACGGAGGGAGCTCATCCTTCCCGAAAAACTGGACCTGGAAAATGGAAATATTGAGCCCGACTACAGACCTATTCCTAGGGTCATCAATCGCATTCTACAGCACAATACACTCCCCAGGGCTGGACATAGAGATGAGCTGAACACGTTCGGTATGCACGTGACGCACTGTGTACTCCGGATAGAGCAGTTATGTCTCCCATATATCATTTTGAGACACATTCTGTTCTTAACAAACCACTTACGTCCAAATGGAAGACTATCATATGGTCGTTAATTGTCCCATATCTTTGCTCACTTTGGGGTGAGCTTCACTGAAGAGGCCATGGAGAATGGGAAGGAGTCTTCCCATTTGGTTGGACTAGCTTTGTCCGGATGAAGCTGCATAAAAGTGGTGATGTCCGACCCATAGCTCGAGGCAATCAAAAAGCCACGTAGGAAAGCACATCGAAGACATCCAGTGGCACGCAGGGTAGCTGTCAGAGAGGATAGTAACAGCGAGAGGGAGATCCCAGCAGGAGACAGGGCTTCCATTTCTACAGCAACAGCTAGATCTTGAGGAGGCATGGCTCGAGTTGAAGAAATGTTTACCGCTTTCCAGGAGGGTCAGCGGAAAATCATAGAGGAACTAGCCGGAATGCAATGGGTTCAGCAAACCATAGTGAGGCGTCAAGATGCCTTTGATGAGGATCCTCGACAGGTTCAAGCCTCTATGGTACTGCCTGCCCCACCAACTGCTAGGGATCCTTAGTGATCACGCTGTCTTTTCTTACCTTTGCTTGACACTAGCACCTACCTTTTGGTACTTATTATATGTATAGGGTAACGGTCTGGGTTGTGGACTATATCCCATTTTGTACTTGACAAGATATATATATTATTCTTATTTTACTTGTGCATTATTCTCTTCCTTAGTTCTCGTAGTTAGTGACTAAATTATTGTTGTACCTAGTAACTACTATTGGTTTGTACATGTCTTTTAATTAACCTATGCATCTGCCACTAACACATGGACACGCGTGATTAGGGAAAACTTATAAATAATATAAAGTGGTTTGCTCTGATACCAGTGTTGTCACAGTCCATTCTGGAGAATCGGGCTTGATATCGGGGTCAACCCTTGTGGCACCCGAATACATCCAAGATCGCTACCACAATGATTACAATATAAATCCCACAGTCTACATACAATGACCACAATAATCAAGAAGCAATAATAATATAAGCGGAAGCATTTAGTATTGACAATTGCATCTAATGATAACATATCCCATACTATGTATCAAATTATCAATGACAAACCAACTGTGCTCCACAAAATACTATAATATCCATACGTATATCCAAATACAAAAAGAGTAAATCTGTTACATTGTTCTTGATAGATATCTTCATATACCAACAAAAAGAATCGAATCATAATAATCCATAGTGTATCAGGGAAGGGAGAAAGTAAGGAGAGGGCTACGTCATGCGTAGACGCAGTCGCTGCAGGTGCAGCCCTCGCCGTGCTCTCCACCGACATCATTAGTACCAGCAACCACGCTAGCGAGAAGAAACTCCATAAAATCAGCAGTAGAAAAGTCACCTGTAGAAGAATCTGAAAAGAAGTGTCGACACGAGGGTGAGCTCACATCCCAGCTCAGTAAGAAATCTAATATCACATGCGTGCAACATACAACATCAAATGATATGAAATGCAATTTATTTTATATTAGGTCTCAGGTTTGTGTTTGTACATCCTGGGCGAAGGTAGAAGTTGAATACACGACCCGGGACAGTTAAACCGCTTCTACAGGCAAACTCCCCCCTTGGGGACACCCATCCTCATGGGTTCGTTGCCTCCCACCATAGACCCCACATAAGCCAGCTACCGTATAGCCATACATTACTGACTCCCCCTAGGGTTACCCAACCTTCTGGAGTGCGAAGCTATGCTAATATCTTTACCCCTACTGTTAGGGCGTAGGAAAACGGGGAATGGCACCACCTATATCTATTATGTTCATTCATTTCACTTTGACTGTCCGCCAACAGAAGCTCCCTGATCATCACTCCCATGGATCACCGTGCCCCCACTAGCATGTTGACATAACCATCATGCTATCCACCAACAGAGAACCCCGGCTCCACTCACATGGATCACCATGTCTACCACTAGCGTATTTATATCCCAACGTGATCCATGTGCCCGCACTCCCATGCGTCATACGAACCACCATACATGGTTGCAATCCAATACGACACAAGCCCTCATATATGGTTGCTTATATTCATAAATAAAAACTATGCCCTAACGTCGAACCCCAGCTCCACTCTCATGGATCACCGTGCTCCTGTTAGAGCCTAGCACTAATAACGTGGCCAGTATATTGTGCTCCCATACGCCACACCTCCACCATACCCAAGCAATCATCCAAACATTCATAGTTGTTATAATGCAAATGCATGCCCATACATAGCAATAATGGAAAGCATACAATTGAATATCAACCTAAGCATATTACTAGTAAAGTGGACATATTATTAAAAATGCCCTATGTCTACGGACTAAACCCCTCACCTAATCGCACAAAAAGTACAGCAGTAATCCGAAGCCAAATAGAAGGCTTCAACAATCACCCTTGTTCAATACCTATTTAACATATAAGGATTCATTAGTTTGGTTTCATAGCTTTTAATTATTATGGACAAGCCTTACATGTCCATACATGAGTCCCAAGACAAGCCGGGAATCCAACGGTTGGTTTCTCTAGCCATTCCTAAGCAAACTGGTTCAAATTAACTGAACCGGAAGATGGAACCAGTAGAGAGTTCCTCCAGTACAGTCAACCGGTTAACACTTAGAATATTTTCTAAGTGGACAGAACTGGAGAAATGAGCAAATGCTCGACCATCCGGCTGGTCATCCGGTTCGTATACTGTTATAAACCCTGGGATTCCAATAGGTTTTTCGGAGGCTTTGCCAGGTGGTCATTCATCTGGCACTGACTTTGCTTAATCATTAAGCCTAAACGGAGGATCCGAATCAATCGGATCCATCGGGAAACAGGTTGGACGGTTAGGAGGCTAATGCAGAGGATCGTGCCTCCAGGACGAAACTCCAGTTAATTCACTAGTTATAAGCCAAGGCATTTAACCATGGCGGAGCCATGGTTTAAGCCAAACGGATGAACGGACATGTCCATGGTTCCAGTACGTAGCACCGATTCAGACCCAGAAACCAAGTCACAAACCGAGATCCATTCCCAAGCTTAGGAACTTGGTTCTTACTTCAATGCTTGCTCAATGGTTGGTAAAAATCATTATTCCACCAAAGTGTAACTTAAATGGAGCCATTCAAGGTCTTATTTAACTTCATCGGTAGAGTGGGTAAACAAACCTAGCATTCTAGGTTAAATGGCGACCTCCATTAATGGTGATCACCCAACGTGGCCTCTTGCATTCATTTACCCACGGGAGAAGGAAGGAAGGAAAACTTGCCTTCAATAACCCCTAAAGGGAGTGGATAAACCTAAACCTAGGTTTTCTAGGTCATTTATGGTGGTCACCATTAATGGTGCTCAATCACCATGGTTGCTAGCCATAATACCAAGGAAGAATGAGGAAGCTCATTGTAATTACCTCCAAAGGAAAGGCTAGGGTTTGTTTGAGTTCCTTAAGCTCAAGCTCTTCCTCTTCTCTTCTCTTCTCTACTTCTCTTCACTCTCACTCTCACGGTTTCAGGAAAGAGAGAAAGGAGGTATTTCCCTCCCTTTTATAGAAATTGGGGAGAGAAAGTGTTTAACTCGAGTTCAACCGGCTAAACTCAACCGGGAGATCAATCCTCTGGTACGATCCACCGGTTGGGCCAGAATACATCCTATGGACCATCTCCTTGGCCCGAATACTTGGGGGTGCGTATCCCTTCTACCCCAGGTCTACTAGGTTACCTTATACTACCAATACAAGTAGTGAATACTCACCTAAGGTTCGGATACCATCATCGGCTTCGCATCAGGTGCTCCATCAGTCGATGTGTTAAGACCTGGCACAAAAGGAATCCAGGTTAGTAAAGGGATTCCGGGTGCGGGTCTCACACCTAACTTTACTACCAATCTATTTTCCATGAGTAGCCTTACTAGGGATTTAAACTGTAAAGTTACTTTTTCCGACTCATTATGTTTTTCAGGATCTGGTGATAAAGAAGACGATTGGATGTGCTAAGGTGTTTGGTGGTCTTTATTTGCTCGACAAAGGTTCTCCTCCACCGACGTTACCTTTACCAGTTCATCAGCTACACTCAGCTTCCTCAGATTTCTATCAGTGGCATTGTCGTCTAAGATATCCTCCCCTTGGGACTTTATCTCATGTTTTTCCTCATTTAATCAAACAATGTAACAAGGATGAGTTTTTTTGTAAGACTTGTATTTTGGCCAAACAAACTCATTCTAGTTATTCCCCATTAAACAAGAGAAGTGCATCTCCTTTCCATTTGATTCATTATGATGCATGGCATCTTGCTTGTCATGCCTCTAATTCTAGTCATCGTTGGTTGGTCACGCTCATTGACTATTACTCTCGCACGACATGGGTATATATGATGCAGCATAAAAGTGAGATGTTCCGATGTTTTCATCTCCTCCATAGCATGGTCCGCACTCAGTTTAATGCCTCAAGATTTTACAAAACGAAAATGGACGCGAGTGTCACGAGGGACAATTTTAGACCTATTTGGCAGACTCTAAGATCCTCCATCAAACTAGTTGTGTTGACACCCTACACAGAATGGGGTGGCTGAAGCCGAACAAAAGAACCACCATCTCCTGGAGGTAACATGTGCTCTCATGTTTGCCAGCCATGTTCCGTCTTAGTACTGGTGTAACACCGTACTCACTAGTGCCTTTCTCATCAACCATATGCCTACTTACACTTTGGCGTCTCATTCCCCGATTGATGTTTTACTGGGTTCTAACTCATTTGTTGTTCCTTCCAAGATCTTTGGTTGTGTGTATGATGCTCGCGATCATTGGTCTCCCGGGAAGCTAAACCCTAAGGCCTCCGATGTATATTTTGGGCTATTCGACTACTCAAAAGAGCTACAAGTGCTAACATCCTCCCACATGTTCATACCTTGGTGACCATGGATATTCTGTTCCATGAAACCCTACCATACTACTCACCGCCACCTTTTTAAGGGGAGCCTGTGAATAGTGAAGCTGTATTTGATCTTGAGACTCTTCCTGTTCCAACTCTACCGGAGGGTACTCTAGCTCAAGGGGAGCACCTTCTAGTTTAGGGGAGCAACCACCACTAGTACCACCAGTTCAGGTTCAGAAGGAACCTGAGCCATAAACACCAATTCCGGTCCAGGAGGAACTGCAGGAGAATCCGAATGAGTCAACCCTTCAGGTCTATCAAAGGACTTGAAAGAAAAAGCAAGTTGAGACCACCACCACTACTGCACCTTCTATCATCCCGTCGCCATCCTTCCAGCCAGAGCCGCCTACACCATCCGGTAAGATCTCCTCCTCTCTTGAGTTTCCTATTGATGTCTATAAAGGTACTAGGACTTGAACTCAGCACCCCATATCTCATGTAGTCTCTTATAACTCTCTTTTGAGTACCTATCGTGCTTTTGTATCTTCCCTTTCCTCTGTTAGTATTCCACAAAAATGGCAGGAGGGATGTACAAATCCAAAGTAGAAAGCAGCTATGATTGAAGGGATGAAAGCTCTGAAAAAGAATGATACATGAAATCTTGTGGTTCTTCTTCTAGGAAAGTGATTTGTTGGTAGCAAATGGGTGTTGGTGGTGAAACAGAAAATTGACGGGATAGTAGACGAATACGAAGCAAGGCTTATGGCTAAGGGCTTTACTCAGACATATGAGATTGATTATCAGGAGACATTTACTCTAGTTGCCAAAATAAATATTGTTCGACTTCTATTATCATGTGTTGTTAATCTGGGATGGGATCTCCAACAACTTAACGTCAAGAATGCATTTCTTCATGGGGAACTTAACGAAGAAGTACATATGGACATTCCTCTAAGTTTTTCTTGTATGACAACTCATGGCAAAGTCTGCGAATTGAACATGCACTCTATGGGTTGAAGCAGTCTCCAGGAACATGGTTTGACAGGTTTCACAAGGCTATGATTTTAGTAGGATACAAGCAAAGCAATGTTGACCATACTTGTTCATTAAGAGCTCTGGTGACAAAATCTCTTTTCTCATAGTCTATGTTGATGATATAGTAGTCACTAGAAATGATAGTGACGAAATAGCTTGCCTGGAGAGCTTCCTTGGTCATGAATTTGAAATAAAGAATCTAGGAAAACTAAGGTACTTTCTTGGAATTGAAGTTACTCAGTAGGCAAAGGGGATCTTCCTTTCTCATAGAAAATATGTCCTTGATCTTTTATTTGAGACTGGTTTGTTGCGTTGCCATCCTTTGGTACTCCTTTAGAAGCTAATATTCAACTTAAGGATAAAGAAGGTGAACTAGTTGATAAGGATCATTACCAACGGCTCGTGGGAAAGTTAATCTACCTTTCACACACACAGCCTGCCATTGCCTCTGTTATTAGTTTCGTAATTTTCAGTTTATTTATCCATTGTTAGTTCTAAAAATTAGGCTATTAAATCTAGTCTTGAAAGCCAGTTTATTTCATGATCCCTTTTAGAAACTTTTATATTGTAGTGTTTTAGTGTCTTCTATTTAGGGAGGTGGTATTCTTCTTTTATTTTACTTGTAATGTTTAAAGCTCCTGGAAAAGGGAGTTTTAACTCCCCGTTTTCTGGAGCTCATGATTCATGATTTTCATGTCCTTCCGAAATTAAGGCATCCACAAATTGCTGATTTGTGGGTGGATTAAAGATTAAATCTCTAGATAAAACACCCGTCCCGTTTCGGATGATAGGTTTTCAAATGCTCTCTCTCATCTGTGATCGGTCATCTCCACTTTGGTATGTCTTCATAATCATTCAAAGAGTATTTCCAATCTGTGTTTCAAGGGTTAGATTTCAAGATAAGTGGTTTCTTCATTACTTTCTCATTTTGTATTGCATTAAGATCCTGTAGAATCTCCCTTCTTTCCCCCCTCCCTCCCCTCCTTTTCCTTTAGTTCTTCAGAATGGGTTTTGTATCTACTCATGATCATCTGCAAATTAAGGCATCCACAAATTCTGACTGGGGTGGATCTCTAGATGCTAAAGCAGAATTTCTATGGCTCACGGGATCTATGAATTACTTTGACTCTAGATTTTACTAAAAGACCTTGGTGTTCCTATTCGTCTATCAATAATGTTGTGCTGTGATAACAAAGTTGCAATTAGCATTGCCCACAATCAAGTGAAATATGATCGTACTACGGATGGAAATCTACCGTCACTTCATGACAGAGAAACTTGGGAATGGACTAATTATATGCCCTTAGTGAAGTCAGAAGACCAGTTAACTGATGTATTCATTAAGGGTTTGGGTGGGAAACTTTTTCATCCTAATTTGGCTAAGTTGGGCATGTGTGATGTCTATAGATCAACTTGAGGGGGAGTGCTACAACATGTTTCGTGTGTCTAGGTGTCGCCTAGTTGATGTTGTTTAGTTTCCAGCTTTGCTTAGAGTTAGAGTTAGAGTTAGATTAGAGTTAGAGTTTCCTTTTTGGATTCTAACTCTCCCATTGTCGATTCCTTTTGTGAGTCTATGAATCTTTTTTTAGTCTCTCTTTTATTACAAATACAAGGCTGGCTGGTCCCTAAAGACCATCCAAGCATTCAGTTCCTAAGAGGCTTTCAACAGATTGCAACCAAACACTAAAAGCACCGTAAACACTATAAGTCTACGTTACTAGAAAATAAACACCTAGTAGAACTCTAGAGAAGACTAGATAGGGAGAGATGGGAGATAGACTAAAGAAGATAAAAGGTAAGACTAATAGTTAAGGTAATCACGATAAGCTCTTCCTATCGTGGTAAGGTCGTCAATATAATCATGTGCTAGTAGATTGGGGAGGAGAGCCACACCAATGGTATAGGTACCAACGAAAGCAAGGGCATTAGAAGCAGGAAAAGAGACAGCATACCTAAAGAGATGGCTGATAAGAGGCAAAGGTGAATTTAAAAATTGTTTTAGTTTGCAGCCTGGCGGCACGCGAGCGCAACAACTGAGAGGTTTTAGTGCCCGTGATATCCCTGCCATTTTTGGCCCAACATCCCTTTCTGTCCCAGCACCATAGATAGTAGTAGTAGTTACAAGAGACTGAGGTTCATGGGTCTACTTGTTCCAAAAGGCGAACATTTCCATCTCAAAACATTCACATAGGTCCTCAGGCGGGAGGGACAAAAAAAGTCTATATACCTTTACAATATTCTGGAATGTATCACAGCCCTATCTATTCATCTTTTTATTTCAAAAAAAAAAAATTCCTCATTTCTCTAGGCTCGGGGAACAAATAGGTGTGGGGAATGTGGTGGGGGGCGGGGGGCTATGAGCCCTCTCCTGTTGCTGTTCCCGGACCAAACCCCCCTCTTCCTTCCCCTTTGCCCAGCTCAATCTTTCGTTAGTTAATCCCCTTTATCTAAAAGTGGTTATAGTAATTCTGGTCAGTGAGTTGTTTCTTCTGCAGTCTCCTTCGTCACAAATCCAAAAGGCTTCTAGATTGAGACTTTCGGTCATCAAAAGGAGAAGGCTGTACTTTCGCTTGGACCATTTGAGAAGGACCAGAATATTGATTTCAGCTATCTCCAGAATAGATGCACCTCTTTGCATATGTGCAACACATATGGATAAGCCCTAGGTCAAACCATACAACAAAATGCAACATCCCAAGTCGATTTCAGCGGATGCTACAACATAAGGAAATTCAGTTGCTTCACCAGAATTTTGGTTCTGATTGACTTGGTTCAAGTAAGCACAGAAATAAGCCTAATTTTATCTCTTTCAGTCAGTTGGCCACGTGTTAGGCAATAGTTAGTCATTCATCAACCATTGAAGCACCGAATAAATTTATCTATGCAAGCATCCACAATTCACGCTAGTAAGACTGATTTAGTAAATTGAGTGATTCCCCTTGGGAGACAGAAACAGCATAGATTAATGAATCTGGGCTATTGGTTTACTTTTTTGAACCAAAATCAGGGAAAATATAGCCAGAAAGCCTGAACAATTAAATATTCTCACCGAAACTTTTGCAATTTTTACCTGTTCTTGGTTCTGCTGTAGCGGCATGCAATGCACTGGCTTTATAGAACGCCTCTTCATTGAATTTGAGAATGGAAATAAGTGTGAAAAATTGACCTTTGTGGATACAATCGATATCGCCATTAAAGTTGCAGAAAGAAAATCCAAAGCTACACCTCCATGAGTAGATATGGCAAAGAGTAAATACTGTACAAAATGCACCTCACCGTCCTTTAAATAACGAAAATGCCATCCAGACTATTCCCCAATCCCAGTCACCCACTAGCCCACTAGATAGCTGGGCCATCATGTGGCCGCAGTACACAATACAACCCTGCAAGCAAGCTAATGGCTGATGTTATGCTCCCCCAGCGCATAGTAATCTACCTCGAACTTGCAGTTTTGCGAAAATCTTACACAGCTTTTAAAACTTCACGTCCCCCTCCTCTCTCTCTCTCTCTCTCTCTCTGCAATCGGAATCTGTGATGATAATGAGAAAATTTCCAGTGGTTCTCTTCCTCTTCTCCATCCCACTCGTAGCTTTCTCTCTCCGAGCTCTATCCCCAACCAATCCATGCCACAGTAAACCGAACCCCAAAACCCTCAGATCAGATCAGTTCACCGTTCTGATCAACGGTTATTCCGAGTCACGCTTCCATCTCCTCCGTTCGATAGCAGCCAAATACTCATCCTGTCCATCCGTAGCAGCAGTCTTCATCCTCTGGAGTAACCCAACCACCCCAACCGAAACCCTAACCCAATTAACTATCAACATCACCTCCTACTACTTCGTCAGCGCACCGATTTCCATCCTCCGTCAATCTTCAGACAGTCTCAACTCAAGGTTCTTCCCCAGACCTTCTTGGATCACAACCCGAGCCGTCGCAATCTGCGACGATGACGTCGAGATCGACACCAAATCGGTCGAATTCGCATTCAAGATCTGGAGTTCTCATCAAGACAACTTGGTCGGATTCTTCGCAAGATCGCACGATTTCGATCTCTCGCGGCGGACTTGGATCTATACTGTACATCCAGACAAGTACTCGATTGTACTGACGAAGTTCATGATCCTGAAAACTGATTATCTCTACATGTACAGCTGCGGGTCCAACATGGATGAGATGAGAAAAGTTGTTGATCGGATGCGGAATTGCGAGGACATTTTGATGAATTTTGTTGTTGCTAATGCGACGAATTCTGGGCCGATTTTGATCGGAGCGGAGAAGGTGAGAGATTGGGGAGACGCGAGGAACGAAGGGAGGGGATCAACAGAAAAGGAGGAGAAGTTGGTGACAGAGGTAGGATTGAGTAGTAGGAAAGGAGATCACAGGAAGAGAAGAGGGGAGTGTATAAGAGAGTTTCATAGGATTTGGGAGAAAATGCCTCTGATATATAGTAATGGGAAGGTAGTTAATTCAGTTGGCGAACAAGGGCTGTGTGAAAAAGGAGGGAAGTTGGTGTTTTGTGATGAGCAACTTCTGCTTTGAAAGCTTGTGTTTTTTGTGTTTATACACCTCTTTAACTTCCAAAGTTGAGTGGGAAAAAGGACTCATTATAACTCTTTACTCGTCTGTCTTCATTAATGATTTCTCCCTTCTCATCTATCTTCTGAAATAGGCCAATTGATCAATATGTTAAAATTTTTCGGCCATATGTTATGATCCCACATTGGAATCTCATACCTACCAAGTATGGTTCTTAAGTCTTGAGGTTCTCCCACCTAATAGACTAGTCTTTTTGGTTTGACTCTCCCTTAGGCTTGAGTTGTAACATTTGGGATCATAACACCATGGGAATCAATAATTTCATTAGAATCCCTTGACATGGACATAAAATTACAATTCTCACAAAATGAAGCAAAGAAGATAATATCATCATTAATAAGAGGTTGAATTAATTTGAATATAGCCCTGAATATTCCGATCAACAAGAAGGTTTATTATTTTCTTGCAATCAAATTCGATGATCAGATTGATATGTCCATCCTCCAACGTAGATTGAAGAGCAGACCCAATAGCCAAAGCTTTTCCAATCACGGCTGAATCAAACGAAAGGACATCTAAGACACACAAATAGGGTTTTAATCTTAATAAATTATTCCTGAGGTGGAAACCAAGGCACCTTCCTTTTAACCGCAAGGGATTAGTCAAAAGAAGGAAGGAAGTGAGGACGAGAGGCATGACAAAATTCTCTATAAGCCGATTCCACTTTCTAAAGAAGACACACCCAGAGCTTCGCGAGCGTCATTCTTAAGAGTTAAAAAAGATACCCTTCCAACTTTGAAACCATTGAAAAACAATAAAATCTCGAAATACGGACTACATAAGAAAGGGAGGAGCCAAACCAAGTAGCTCGGGCAAAGGGGCATGAAAAAATGATGTGATCAATGGATTCAACCTGAGCACCACATCTTCGGATGATCCATAGGAATCTGATACTGAAGAACTCCTTCTCTTGAAGCAAGAAGACCTTGAATGCAAGCTTTCCTAAGAAAAGATCGAATTCTAGAAAGAGATTTACAATGCCAAATGCACTTCCAAACTTCTTTGGGGATCAGCTTTCATAGGCAATTCTGAGTGGAAGAAGGTTGCTGCAACTCCTCTTCTTCAAGCTTGTTGGACAAGAAATGATAGGCAGACTTAACTGAAAATTTCCCATATTTGGCCTCAATCCATAATAAATAATCATTGTTGGGTTCAGTCTGATCAGGTCTTCTTTTGTACCTCTTATAAGCTTTTCGTGATAAATTATTTTCTTTTTCTCATTATGGGGAGAAAAAGGTTGGATAATTCATCTTCCAATCAGAAATGGGACTAAAAAATCTGACAATTGTCTTGATTGGATTAGGAGAATCCAAATTAGTTGGTTTCGTTTGGCCAACTCCTTCCTGGTGGAACATTTATCAAACTTAAAAACAAAAAAGAAAAAGAAATCTCTTGATGGGACACATTAGAAGGCATGCCAGTAACATTTGTATGGTACTGGTTGGTATTCCTGATGGATGGTTCCTAAGCTGATGCAAGTATTTTTCAGCAACTAGTTCTTTGGTTTTCTTCTATTTAATTCTTCGGCCTTTTTCCTTTGGTTGAGTAAATCAAAATTTATCTTAGTTTGAAATATGAACTGCTTCTTTTACCAATTTCATTGTCACCCAAGGAAAAATTTTCGTGGAGGGCATTGTCAAATTGGGCAGTCGAATGGAAGATGTCAATACAGCTAAAGAAATGCAGAGAGGTTAAAATATGAATTATTCTTTTTGACTAAATGTTTTTGGTAATATTTACATTAGTGAGAAGTAGGATTGTCTAGCGGTCTAGATTCTGTAGGTGTTACCTGTACAACTTCTGGTTGCTTTGGAATCACTGTTTTCGTTCTTCAAGTGTCAAATGTTGGGCATCAGAGATGATGCGTTTTTGGGTCTCAAGGTGGAGGATTCTAATTCTTTACGTAAAAAATTTCGGTCATAGAAAATCATTGTTTCATTGTAAGAATTTCTATAATTTGACATGAAAATAAATGGAGCCTGTAAAAATTAATTTGTGAATGAAGGGATCAATATCGGAGTATAATTTTGGTAATCTCTTTTATATTTATCCATCGTAAACACATACTTTGAAAAGAGAAAGGAGCATTTAGTTACCTTCAAAAGTGAGCATCATAAAAACCAAATAAATTTCTTTCTAACTAGAAGATCCAACAAATTGTTATGTAAGGATTGTAAAGTTATACCGGGGGAGAGTCTAACCACTTAGTATAGATTATTGATCATGGATATATGTAAGACCAACACTCTACTAACCCGGTCTAACCTGGTTAACGTGTCGTGACAGGTCTTCCCATCATAACCGGGTCAGAAGAACCAACCAGATGACGGAACCACAAAGCCAAGTATGTAAACTGACAACTCGAAGCTTGTCCGGTTTGATAAACTGACTTGTCCTGTCTGCGTATTAGGAGACCAGACAAGCAACCGGTTAATCGTAGAATGGACTCCGAGTTTACGAAAGTTTCCTAGTTTTGGTGGGATTATTCTCCTAATTGGGAGAGGACTCTATTAGGAAGTTTCCTCCTATATAAGTGACAATTTTCCACTTTCTCCCACTCTTTAGATGAAACACAAACCCTCGAATTGAAAGAGAGAGTTTAAAAGAAGGCTTGGAGAAGAAAAATGCTCTAGAGAAGGAAGAAGGAGAAGAAGGAGAAGAAGGAGAAGGACTCACCGTCGGTTTCTAGCAATCTTCGTCGAGAGACCAACGGTAAGTTCCCAACCTCTGTAATTAAGTTAGTATATGTGTGAGGTTGGATTCCCAATCGTCAAAGATTGTGATCTAATTTCATTACTGTATGAAACGTATAATGAGGACCAACAAGGGTATGTAGACCTAGGGTTGTAGTGGAAACCCTAACCCTAAGGTATCCTTAACCTTAGAATGTTGTAGGATGAACCCTAGAAGGGAGCCAAAGGATTGACTCTTAAGGAAGTCAGACTCGAAGACAGCCTGAAGCCCTGGAGGTTGTCTGGTCTAGTGATCTGGAAGCACCCAGTGAGGGACCAGACAAGCTACCGGATACTCTCGGGAAGCATCTCAGGGTTGTTTGAATTGATGTCTGGTCACATAACATACAGTGCCAAATAGTCGACCGGACAATGTGCGGAAGGCTTAAATTGCCAGTCCGGACAATGAGTCTGATCACTATAATTTTTTTGAAATGGAACCCCCTAACCTAATCCTATTGATCGTCTAGGATTCATAATCAACTCAAGCTAATTCCTAAGGTCTTGGAGAAAGTCAACATCACTTAACAGGTGAGAGACAAGACCCAAACTAATTAGTTAATAACAAACTACCCTACTTCTTGTTGTTTTTGCTTTATTGTGCACATAATATGTCATCCAATATCTGTTATTATTATTCATGTATATTTATATTATCTCTTTATGATAATGATGTAAGACCCGCACTCCACTAACCCCCATTAAAGCTTATCGTACCAAGTCTACCCATCATAACCGACTCGAGCGAACCAACCGTAGGAAGGAACTACATGACCAAGTAAGCCAAAAACAATCAAATTTAATTGTATGGTCGACTGTTAGAGCTTGTGTGGTCGACCAGTCAACTTACAGGTTGACCGGTCAACTATTTTGGATTATATGGTCAATAGATTTTGCGACCATAGAGTCGACCGGTCAAGGCCATAATCGACTTTGTATTTAGGAAACTTTCCTAACTTGGAATGGTCTTTTTCCAAATTGTGAGAGGACTCTATATGGAGATCTTTTCTCTATAGAAAAGACGTCCCTCTACCCTCTCTCACTCTTTTGGATCAATCTTAAACCCTAGAATTGAGAGAAAGAGAGGAGAAAAAGGAGAAGGAGACTTTGAGAGGAAGGCTTGGAGAAAGATTTTGCAGAGAAGCTTGTCGACGGTTTCCATCTCTCTATAGCAAGGAACCTAAGGTAAGAAACTTATCTCTATAGATGTTAGGTTGATTAGAATAGATCTCCTATCATGGTATTGGTGAGATGAACCCAATATTGTGACTGAAATCATGAGATCTTCTAAGCAACCTAAAGAAAAATCATGAACAATAGGTTAAAGATAATTGTTAATTGGAAACCAATGATTAAGGCCATAGAATGACCCTAGGATAAACCCTAGTGTTGAGCCAAAGAGTGAACTTAGAAGAAGTTCAGATCAGAAGATAACTTGACCAGAAATTTGTGTGGTCGGATCACTGGTCTACTATATGGTGCAACCAGTAAGTCGATCACAGACTCTTGGGAAGTGCCCAGGGTTTGTGTGGTCGCTTCAGTAGTCGACCAATGTACGACCATAGAGTCGACCGCACAATGTCTGGTCAACATATAATGGAGACCACAGAGTCAACCAGTCAATAATTGAAAGACCTATTTTAGATTTCAACTGTTGTAAATTGATACAACCAAACCCTAATTTAAATTCATAAATTAGTTAAGTTTCCAACTAATTCAAGGTAACTTCCAAAGCTTTGAAGAGGAAGAAATATCGTTTACAAGTGAGGGAACAAGACCTAAACTAATAGGATAATAACAAACTACCTTTACTTTTCTATCAAACTGATATGATGCCATGGTTGTATGATTGTTTGTGCATCTCACATGTCATCCAATACTTGTTATATATCTATTCATGCATATTTTATTATTTCTCTTATTTGATATGATGATGACGATAGGAATAGGCATGTGCTTGTGTGTGGTGGATGTGTTGAATTGGGTAGAGTATCAAGGGGGTGTGTAGCGGTGTGTGATCCGTTAAACTCTAGCCTTATCTCTATTCTGTTCTTCGCATTGACATCTTTGTATCGCCGTTACCTTAGTGGAACTAGTACATTGTAGGGTATCAAGGGAGGTATATGCAGTGTGTGGCTATAAGCTCTGCCAGCGAGCCTTAGCTCTATCTCTATGGTTGTATTAAGTGATGCTAAGGTAAGGCTTTAGATACAAACCTTTGATGACATCTAGGATTGGTAAGTCACAACCCAGTTTGCAAGCCCTCGCTAGTAGAGGCATACGTATTGGCATGGGGTAGGGTATCAGGGGGGGTTCTAGCGGTGTGTGATCCAGGAACTCTAGCTCTATCTTATTCTATAGTGGGTGATGTGGGGTGATAGTGGTGTGTGATCCGTTGGGCGTGCTCATACTCTGGTGCATTAAGGTATGGTGGCCACCTATCTTTACCATAGTACATTGCAGACTTATACCAGACCAAAGATATGAATATGATTGCATGTATATGTTTGTGTACTGTTTTGTTTACTCACTGAGCCGTGTTGTGTGCTCACCCTTCGACATCAAATATTTTTAGTTGATGATACAGGTACCACAATGGAGGATTACATGAACACATCGTTGTATGGACATATGGCTGCTATGGACGTGCAAGCTGTGGAGGACGAGCATGATTCCTAATGCGAGTGTTTCCAATGTGTTTACTCTTAGATTTAATTACCTATTTTGGCTATGGAACGTGTAATAGTTTATTTACTTATATTTTGATTTGTTTGGAGATAACTGGTTTAATATTTATTATCTTGTTAGACACTTAGTTCATTATTAATAAAGACTTTCGCTATTTATTTTATTATCTCTGATGGTGATGTGTAATGTGTTTGGTTTGGATTGTTGGTACGGTCTTATGAGATCCTGGCGTAAACCGTTGGTTCACATGACGGTTCATTCACACTTCTAGTTTGTCCAGAATTGGGGTGTGACAGATGATGATAAGGATAGCCATGTGTTTGTGTGTAGTTGGTGTGTTGAGTAGGGAGTGATTATAGCTTCAAACCATTTACTGCACTGAAATCATCGTATCGTTGTTACCTTAGCATGCTTAGTACATCACAGGGTATCAGGGGGAGTGCTTGCGGTGTTGGTCATAGCTTTACCAATGGACTCTAGCTCTATCTATATTCCATAATAAATGATGTTGGGTAAGGCCTTACATACACTTTGATGACATCTAGGATTGGTTAGTGACGAACTCAATTTACATGCCCTCGCCAGTAGGGGCATACGTATTGGTACGGGTAGGGTATCAAGGGGGAATTTGACTATTTTGTTGTAGCCTACCGTTAGGCTCTAGCTCTATCTCTATTCTGTATTGAGTGTTATAGGGTGACAATGGTTTTGGTTGTAGCTTGCCCGTTGGGTGTACTCATACTCTCGTGTATGGAGGTGTGGTTATAGTTTATCCTTACCATAGCACATTGCAAACTTAAATCAGACCAAAGTATTAAATGCCACATCATGCATATTGCTTGCTGCATGTTTTGTTTCTCACTAAGTTAAATTGTGAGCTCACCCCATGATATCGTTTTCTTTTAGTTAATGATGCAGGTACTACGGTTGAAGACTATGTCAATGCGCCATCGTATCGACACATGGTAGCTATGGATGTGCAGTTAATGGAGAACGAGCATGACCCATCATGTGAGTGTCTCTATTGTGTTTACCTTTAGTATATTTTTCGTATTTAGATTTATGGATTTGTAATAAATATTTATTTATGTTTTGGTCATAGAGATAATTGATTAATATTTATTTATCACAATAGTTCTCAGTTCATTATTAATAAAGACTTTCGCTATTATTTATTATCTCTGACTGTGGTTGATGTGATAGTTTGAATTTTGGCACGGTCTTATGTGATCCTAGCTTGAGTAGTGGTTTGTTAGCAGTTCAATCACAGTTCTGGTTCAACCAAAATTGGGGTATGACAATTTGGTGTCAGAGCTCGAAGGCTCTGCCAATCAAACCTGAGTCTATGAACTAAGATAGGTTAAATTTAAAAGCTTTAATACAAACACATTAAGCACGTATGTTGGTTGAGATACAAGCAGTAAACAAGATCATAATGCACTGTATAAAAGAAAAAAAACCATGGATATATAAATGGATAATGCGTTTGTACATCATGAAGGGTACGGTCCACAGGTCAGACAGTTAGTCTAAACAAATAACAAAACAAAATCAAAATAAAGAAAAATCTATTACTGGGCTGGCAGTGGAGCGGGTGCCTCCTCATCACTACTGTAGTCCTGCTCATAGGCCTCTCGGAGCTAGGCTCCTCATCTTGAGTGACCCGAAGACTCTGAGCAAGCTCCATTATACGTCGATCCACCGCACGTTGGGCCTCCCAGATCTCCTTAAAGTGTCGGTCCATTGTACGCTAAGCCTCCCGAATCTCAAGGAGGAGTGACATCATTTGATCTAGAGGGAGCTGTAAAGGACCAGCCTCAAAGGTAAGCTGGGGTTTAAGAGGAGAATATCATCTACATCCATGTATAAGTGATCCCCTCCACCCTCAGCTGCTGCTGCTGATGCTGCTGCGGCTGTTGCCCCCTCTCAACGGCAGCTCGCGTGCCTCCAACTCCTCGTCGCTGATAACAACGTCATCCAGGCCCATCTTGTGGATGGCCTCCTAGTCCAGATCTACCACCACCCTCTCTTTAAAAATTCACTCTCCTTCCATATCCACACTAAGAAGGTCTAGGAGAGTAGTGATCAGAAGGCCATAGGACAAGTTGCCCTTCAGTCTAGGCATCATCGCGTAGTACATAGTCCTAATGATGAGGTAGGGCACACACAACTCCTGCCTAGTAGTCACACAGAAGGTCAGGTACTATGTCAACTGAGAAACCTTGTTGTAGTGGCTGCTCTGTGGGACTATGTTGTGCTGGATAATGTGACAATAAACATGGGGAAGGTGACGCAAGTTGACCGCCTTCATCACTTGGTGGCCACCTTGCATGACCTAACTCCATACTATGCCACGGAGCCCCTCAGATAGGTACTTGCGCTCCTTTGGCCTACAATAAAAGGTCACCGGCATTGGAGACACCCAACAAATCCGCCAGCTCCTGGGTGTTGAACAAGATGTCCATACCCTTTACCTTACTAGTAATGCGAAGCTCCTACCTCTGTCAGAATCCTCGGGATCATCCTCTAACTGTAAGTTGCAGAAAAATTGCTTCACCAAGTCTGGACAGGTAGATGCCTGGTACTGGATCATTGGAAGCCAACCCAGTGCACCAAATGCGGCTTCCACATCGAACCTCTCCAACTCTTATAGGTTCACAAACCGCCCAACCTCTATACTCTTGGCTTAGAACTAGGGGTACTATGCCTGTGCCTTTGCAAACCAGAATCGATTCCCATCAAATAGTCTATAGGAGGGTGGGGGCCTCAGGAACTAGGAAGCACTACATTTTTGGCGGCTGCCCTGTGCCTAGACATGATTATCTATAACAATTCAAATCAAAGCAAACAAGAGTTAATCAAAATTTTAGACATTACGGCAATACAACGGCGTAAATCTGTCAAAAGCCTCGATCTTGCCCAAATACATGGACAGGAGGACTTACATCAATTGGCCAATACACAAACATATCCAAATGACAACTAATTGAACAAGAATTAAAGAAAATCTCAAAATTTTGGGAAAATACAATTTCTTGGGCAAGAATTCAAATTTTGGGATTTTAAGAAAACCAACCAATGAAAACCCAAATTGATTGAGGGCTTTCATTCATTGGGTCCCCTATAGTGATCCTATGTGAAGAAATTAAGTTTCCTATGGTTGAAATTTCTCTAATTAAAGAAAATAAAGAAATAGGCATAGAAACCCTAGAAAAATTTCAAGGAAAAGGTAGAAGAGTGAGAGACTTACCTTGTGGGAGAATGCAAATTTGAAGGTAGCGAATCTTGCAAATTTACTGATTTTAAACTTATTTAGATTACTTCTCCTTTGAATTTCATACAATCCCAAACTAGTTGCAGGGGCTTGGGTCTGGAAGATTCCATGCCCTTAACACGTCTGTAGAACTGTTTAGATTGCTTTTCCATGCCAAAAGAGCTTGTCCCTTTACGTCAATGCATAAGAATCTTAAGAAAAAGAGAGATTGACGGGAGCAAGATCTTGTCTGAAACCTAGAACCAATCGATTGAATCGGCAAAGTCAAATTCCAACAATCTTGAAAATTTAGAAAAAAAAAAAAAAAAGGAAACGGTGGTGATGACATTGATGAAGGATTAGGTGTCACACTCCAATTCTGGTCAAACCAGAAGTTTGATTGAACTGTTAATGAACCAACGGCTCAAGCCAAGTTCACGTAAGATTGTGCCAATAACCAAACCATCACATCAACCATAATCAAAGATAATAAATAATAGCAAAAGTATTTATTAATAATGAACTGAGTGTCTAAGTGTTATATAATAAATAACCAGTTATGTGAATGACCAAAACATAAATAAATATTTATTACAAATCCATAAATCCCAATATGAAAATAAACTAGAGATAAACATAGTAGTGGCACTCGCATAATAAGTGATGCTCGTTCTCCACTGACTGTATGCCCATAGCTGCTATGTGTCCATTATCAACTAAAAAGAAAATGATATCGTGGGGTGAGCTCACAACTTAGCTCAGTAAGAAACAAAACATGTGGCAAGTAATATGCATGATGTGGCATTCAATACTTTGGTTTGGTTAAAGTTTGTAATGTGCTCTGGTAAGGATAGGCTACAACCACACCTCCATACATGAGAGTATGAACACACCCAACGGTCAGGCTACAACCAAAACCACTATCGCCCCATAACACTCACTATGGAATAGAGATAGAGTTAAAGCCCAATGACAGGCTACAACCAAACCATCAGCACCCCCGATACTCTACCTGTACCAATATGTATGCCTCTGGTGAGGGCTTGCAAACTGGGTGCATCACTAACCAATCCTAAATGTCATCAAAGTGTATCCAAGGCCTTACCTTAGCATCCTTCAATATAGAATAGAGATAGAGCTAGAGTCTATTGGTAAGGTTATGGCCAACACCTCCAGCACTCCCCCTGATACCCTGTGATGTACTAAGCACTCTAAGATAACAGCGATACGACGATGTCAGTGTGGTGAATGGTTTGAGGCTATAGCCTCTCCCTACTCAACACACTAACTACATACAATCACATGCCTCTTTTCATCATCATCACCACACAATATAAATAAATATGCATGAACAGAATATACAAATATTGGATGACATATTATATACACAAATAATCAGATCAGCATACAAACAGGATAATTTATTATTAACCAGTTAGTTTGGGTCTTGTCTCTCACATGTTGAGTGATGTTTGACTCTTTCCAAGGTCTTCAAAGTAGCTTGTGTCGCTTAGAATTCCTATACATTCATTAAAATTAATTTAAGATTTATTCTGATAGTTTATTATCATTTAGACTGACTATTCGGACTAGTAATTTAGGCCTTTTGGACATTGTCTGGTCGACTGTCCGGCACTACATATTGTGCGATCGGACATCAATCCAGACAACCCTGAGATGCTACCTGAGAGTGTCCAGTAGCTTGTCCGATCCCACACTGGGTGCTTCTAGACAACTAGACTATACAACCTTTAGGGCATCCTTCAAGCTGTCTTCTAGTTTGACTTCCCTTAGAGTTGATTCTTCAGCTCTTTTCTGGGATTCATCCTATACCATTTTAAGGTCAAGAACATATTGGGGTTTGACTGAAACCCTAGGTCTACACCTTCTTGTCATTAAACTCCCATCGTTAAACGATTCTTACAATATTGAAGTTAGGTCATCACCTCTAACGGCTGTAAGTCCAACCTCACACATAATCTAACTTAGTTACAGTAGTGAAAGGACTTACCATTGGTTTCTCGACTATGTCTGCTAAAAACCAATGGCGAGTTCTTCTTCTCCTTCTCTTTTCTTTTTCCCAACCCTTTTCTTCTTTAGAGTCTTATCTTTGAGACCTTCTCTCAGTATTAGGGTTTATGACTAATCAAAGTGAGAAAGAGTGGTCATAACAAGGTCTATATTTGGAGACAAGTCTCCTATTATGACTCTAGCTCATTTAGGAAAGAGTATCACTCTAATTAGGAAAGTTTCCAATTCCTCAGACTTGATTTTATGTTTAATTGGTCGCTTGTTCGGTCATCTAATACATAAACCAGACAAACTGATTTGTCTGACCAGACAGTCTAGGGTTGAATGATTTCTATACCTGGCTTTGTGGTTCCATCATCTGGTTGTCCGAACCGATTGTGATGGGAATAGCTATTACGACATGTTAACCAGGTTAGACCGGGTTAGTGGAGTGCTGGTCTTACGACTCCCCCTAAAAAGAAATTTCATCCTCGAAATTTGGACATACCTTCTGAATCAAATAGGTGAGGATATATTGTTTTTGCATTATGGCTTTTTCTTCCCGTGTCACCTCTTCTATGTCTTGACTTATCCAGGTAACTTTGGCATAGAAGATATCCTGATTTTAGAGTTTCTATACCTTTTGACTTGTGATCTCAGATGGTACCACCTCGAATGTCAGTTCCTCTGTAAGGTTTGAAGGATCTGTTGTCAATATGTGGGATGGGTATCTAATGTATTTCTTTAGTAGGTAAACGTAGAATACATCACGCACACCAGATATAGATAGCGGTAGCGTAAGCTGATACGCCACCTTACCATGTCTTGCTAGAATCTCATATGGTCCCACATATCTAGGACATAATTTTCCCTTCTTACCGAATCGATTTAGACCTTGCATAAAATATCTTCAGGAATACTTTGTTACCTACAGTGAACTCAAGGTCTCGGCGTCTGTTGTCTGCATAGTTCTTCTGTTGGACTTAAGCTGTCTACACCCTTTCCTTTATCTGGTCTACCACTTGATAGGTTTCTTCAACGAATTCTAGCCCTACTATTCTCCATTCACCAACGTCATTCCAAAACAGAGGGGTTTGACATTTCCTATCATATAATTCCTCATAGGGTGGGTAGCTTGATAGCTGTTGTTGTAAGAAAACTCAAATAGTGGTAGTTTCTGGTCCCAAGGTCCTTTGAAATCAATTGCACAGACTCAGAGCATATCTTTTAATATCTGAATGGTCTTCTTCGACTGATCATTCGTCTGAGGGTGAAACTCTGTGCTAAACTTCAACTTTGTTCCCATAGCTCTCTGTAGTCCTTTCCAAAACTTAGAGGTAAAGTGAGGATCTCAATCTGACATTAAACTTTTTGGCACACCATGGAGTCTGACTATATTGTCCACATACAGTTTGGCTAGTCTCTCCAAGGTATATTGAGGTCTAATTGCTATGAAATGAGCCATCTTCGTAAGGTGATCTACAATCACCTAGACTACGTCAACGGATCTGGGAGTCAATGATAACCCAGTGATGAAGTCCATAGCGATGCAATCCCATTTTCATACTGGTTCAGGCAATGATTGTAATAAAGCTATCGGTCTTTGTCCTTTGGCCTTCACTTGCTGACAGTTTAAACACTGAAACACGTGTCTAGCCATCTTTGCTTTCATTCCTCTTCATCAGTACAATCTCTTCAGATCATGGTACATTTTAGTACTTCTAGGATGCACTGAATAAGGAGTAGAATGAACTTCAAACATAATTCTATGTCTGAGGTTTGATTCTTCACTCTCAGGTACATGCGCCCTTCCTCTGTACATGAGTATCTTCTCCGTATCCAAGTAAAGTCAGGGTTTGGCATACCCTTCTCTTAGTCCTCTTGTACTGTTCTCAGATACGGGTCTTGTAGAATTGCTACCTTCACTTCATCTATCAGATCTTGTAGAATCTTTAGTACGGCGAACATAAGTGAGAACTTGTAGATCAACCCTTGCTCTATAGGGTCATCTGGAGATTCCAGTACATATTGCACTATGTCTTGGTCAGAGACTAATACTGCGTGACAAAGAGTGGCATTCTTACTAGGTCCTCCTTCTAGCTTCAGTATTCCTTTTCTGCTCAACACATCCACTACTACAATAGCCTTACTCGGATGACACTGAATATCACAGTCATATTCCTTTAGCAACTGTAACCACCTTCTCTGTCTCATGTTCAACTCCTTCTGAGTAAGAGATAAGTGAGGCTCTTGTGGTCCGACTTGATTTAGAATTTTTCACCGTACAAGTAATGTCTCCAAGTCTTGATTGCATGAATTACCACTGCTAACTCCAATCATGTGTAGGGTAATTCTTTTCATGATTCTTCAATTACCTTGAAGCATAGGCAATCACTTGTTCCCCTTACATTAGAACACATCCCAAACCCAAGCTGAAGGCATTCATATACAATGTGAATGGTTGCCCTGGCACCGGAACGGTCAAGATCGGAGCCAATATCAACTTCAACTTCAATGTCTAAAAATTCTCTTCACACTTGTCGGTCCAAATAAACTTCTCCCCTTTCTTGGTCAGCTTGGTAAGAGGCACTGCGATCCTCGAATAATCCTCCACGAAATATCTGTAGTAACCCATTAGTCCCTAGAAACTTTTTATCTCTGCAACATTCTTAGGCGCTTCCCATCCTACCATTGCTTCAATCATGCTGGGATCCACTTTGTTCCTTCTGACGACACTATGTGACCTAAAAATGTCACTTCGTTCAACCAGAATTTAAACTTCTTGAACTTAGCATAAAGCTTCTCCCTTCTCAGCCATCGTAAGGCTGCTCTAATATGTGTTGCATGAGTCTCTTTGTCTTTGGAGTAAATCAAAATATCATGTATAAAAACTATGACCGAAGTATCCAACATGTCATGGAACATCCGATTCATAAGTTTCATAAATGATGCAGAGGCATTGGTCAGTCCAAACGAAATAACTAGGAATTCATAGTGTCCATACCTGGTCCTGAAAGCTATCTTTGGAATGTCACCATCCTTGATCTTCAACTGATGATAATCTGACAGAAGATCGATCTTCGAGAACACCTTCGCACCTTGCAATTGATCGAGTAAGTCATCAATCCAGGGAAATGGGTATCGATTCTTGATAGTGAGCTTGTTCAGTTCTCGATAGTCTATACAAAGTCGAATACTACCGTCTTTCTTCTTCACGAACAACACTGGTGCTCTCCACGGTAAGATACTTGGTCGTATGAAACCCTTGTCCAATAATTCTTGTAGTTGAGTCTTCAGTTCCTTCAATTCTGTAGGAGCCATTCGGTAGGGTGCCTTAGATACTAGTGCCGACCTCGGTAAGAGGTCTATCACGAACTCAGTTGCTCGATCAGGTGGCAACCCAGGTAGGTCTTCTAGAAACACATCCAAAAACTCTCGTACAACTTCAATGTCTTCCACCTGCGGTGCTTCTTTGGTAACATCCACCATGGATATGAGGTAACCAATTCCACCCTTCTCGAGACACCTCTTTACCTTAAGTGCAGAAGTATAAGATTCCACCTCCTAGGAAATTTGCTTCTAGTGAACTCAAATTCTGCACTATCCTTGCCCTTGAATGACAACTTCTTCTCAAAGCATAGCAGCATCGCTGAGTGTTGAGCCAACTAGTCCATCCCCAAGATAATGTCAAAGTCTGTCATCTCGAGTCAAACTAGTTTGCATCTAATTCCCATCCATCTATTCCAACCGGGCATGGTCCATAACATTCATCTAATACTACCTCTAGACCTAAAGGAAATTGTACTAATAGTTTCTGATCTAAAGATCAGATGAGTACGTCTAATCTCTTTCCAAATGAGATGGACACAAAAGAGTGGGTGGCCTTAGAGTCAAAGAGAACTCTGGTAGGCACACCAGCTATAGTTATAGTACATATAGTTTTTTCCTATGTTTAGCCTACATACTCACACAAATGTACTGTAAATAAAAGTTAGGTCATACCTGTAACCACATCAGGTGATGCGACTGTGTATTTAGAGGTTACAGTGTATACCTTTCCTTACTGCTGCTGTTTCTTAGGCTGAGAGCATGTCTTTGCATAGTGCTCCATTTTGTTGCAATTGAAGCACTTTATGTTTTCAGCTTGACTGCCTTCTTGTTGTCCATTATTTGAGGTAGCCTTGACTGGCCCAGCAATTGTCTGTGGTCTAAATGGTTTGAATGGCTTTGAGTTCCCTCCAGTTGACATGTCATTGTTAAGCCTTTTTAGTCCACGGTTTTGAGCAAAGAAGCTCTCCTTCTGACTTAACTTTAGAACTCGAGCAATCTGCACTGCTTCATTATATATTTTCTTCTCCAGACCTAACACATGCTTGCGGATGCTTCCCTTAAGTCCCATGGTGAACCGTCAGGTCTTTATATCTTCTTCTTGCATGCTGGTAGGAGCGAAGAAGAATAGTTCTTTGTAACGCTATTGGTAAGCATCCAAAATCATCTCTCCCTGGTGTAGACTCAGAAATTTTCACTCCATCTGATCTCTTAAGCTTTTAGGAAAATATTTCTCGAAGAACACCTCTTTGAAAATAACCCAAGTCACTTGAGTATACTGGTAAGAAAATAGGTGCGAGTGGATCTCCACCAACGGTTTGCACCCTCCCTCAGTATATAAGTGGTACACAGGACCTTTTCTTCTTCTGTGATAACCATCATCAAGAAGGTCTTCTCCATCTCGTCAATTCACTATGCTGGCCACAATGGTTTGATCCATTTCCCAAAAATGTTTAGGGCTTTATCTTCATAAGGTGTTCGACCAATTTTGTCATATCATTCTGTCTAGGAGCATTCATTCCATACATGGGTGGTTGGTATGGGTAACCACCTTGGTACACACCCTGGTTCTGTACTGGGGTGTTCATTACTGGAATATGCTATTGTTGTTATCAAATGGCAAGAATAGTGTTACTGCCCACTGGTGCCATATTAGTCTGGCTTAGAGGTGTTGGTGTAGTATTGGCAGTGGGTGGTCAGTATTACCTAATGAAGCTCTCAGTTCTAGCAGTACCTGATGCTGTTCTTGCACTTGGCGGGCCAGATTGGTTATGACTATAGCCAAGTCCCCCGGAGGTCTAGGTAAGTTATTTTGATTAACCTGAACAGTTGTCTCTTGATTCACATCAGTTGCCTTCTCATTATTTTGAGTCTTCTCAATTGGGTTCTGGTTTTCATTTCCCACTCCAGGTAGTGGTGGTGGAGTCGGGTTATGACCCCTTCGGCTACCTCTACGAATACTGTATGACCTGTACCCAAGCCCTGTTATGATTTGACCATTTTGGGAGTGTGTCGGGTCTTCCCACACGTAAACGTTTTGTATCGATACGACCAAAGACAATGACATAGTTACGAGGTGAAACCAAATCACTATCTTGAACCTCTCATGTCATTAGAGCTCACGAAAGTGCATTAGGAGAAACCTTGGACCCAACCTATGCGACCCTTAAGGGCATAGCACGCATGCACCTAAGCTGACTGGCCAAAAAAGAGGTCCAGTGTAAGGCAGAGCTAGTGCGATCGAACACCAACTGCACGCTGTGCCACCGCACCTCCAGGTGCAAAACTGGCTGGTGACGGATTGAATGTGGGATCCACCGATTTGAATCTAAATTGCTCCCCTGCAAGGAAAGCCTATCACTAATGGTCTGATAAATGTAGGGATGGGGAGAGATCGCTCCTCTTACCATTTTAGTTCAATGGAGATCCCAAAATCCATCTCTTACCTTGGGGATCGACATCAATCTCTCAGTCTAACCAAGTCTAACTAGAGACCAAGAGATTGGTGTAAGGAACCTCTAACTTACGAACCTAAGAAGAAGAGAGAAAAGAGAGGAGAGAAAGAGAAGAATAGAAGAAAAAAAGAGAGGAAGAACTCTCTCTGAATTACCTCCCAGCAAAGAGAGAGAGACAGATAGAGAAAAGATGAAGAAGAAGAAGAAGAAAGAAGAAAGGAAGAGAGAGAGAGAGAGAAAGAGAGAGAGAGAGAGAGAGAGAGAGAGAGAGAGAGGAGCCTACCGCTGGAGCAACAGTTGCTTTTTGAGACCTCGAAGGAGAGTCGAATCTTCTGTAAGTATCCTCCCACTCTAAATCTAAATCAGATACTGAAACCTACAAGTTATAACTCGACTATTTAAAATTTCAAAGGGATTCAATGAGGTGGTATCTTTCATGTTGATGATTACAGTGAATGTTTATATGTCTAAATCAGAAGAAGGATAACCCACTATCCATGGTGGAGCCATGAACCTATAGGCCACTGTTTACAAAGATGGATCATGGACAGTAGCATGCAAGTACAGTAGAATGGTGGAATCGAACCTTTGAAAATAAAAATAATTAATATGGACCATTAGAAACCTTAGAATGACCCTAGAAGACTCGGATCATGGACCAATGAAGGGATCCGAATGTTTAAAAGTTAGATCTGAAGTTTACAACCCGATCTGTTATCTTGGCTATTTACAAAATCGAAATGGTATCCATAACTCGATGTAGAAATCAAATTCAGAGCTTAAACTCCTTATTCCTACTAAGAAATTATTCCTACTAAGAAAAATATGAAAAACACCTCAGAGGAAAACACCTCAGAGGAAGTTAGCAACCATTGGAGCACGTTTCAAAGTATGGTCGACGGGACGAGCCGCACGACCTGCCAATCGTGACATGCGGTTGATGCCATTCGTCGCACGCCATTTCGAAGTCAGATCTCAGCCAAACTTGGCTAGTAACTTCCTACGATTTATTCTGAATTATTTATGGGTTTAGAACCTAGAAATAATATCCTATGATAAGAAAACCCTTTATATTTCATATATACCAGAGGTAGGTTGTGGTTTACACTATAAAACGACCAACCATGCACTGCCTCTGTGATTCAAGACCTTAAACCGAACCTACGGGGACTAGGCAACACTTTGTGGTTCGGGCATTGTCTTTTGGCCCCTAGAAGCGTATGGTCGATGGCATGTGCCGCACACCTGTGGTTAAATCCTTGTGGTCGATGCCATGTGCCACACTAGATTCTGATCTCGGTTGTTGACCATCCTTGGTTAGTGATTTCCTAGAATTTTATTTAATCTATTTAAGGGCTTGGATCCCTGAAATCCTATTCATAGCTATGTTTTTTTCGTTATTATGATTAATGACCTGATAACCTATTTAGTTAGCTTGCTGTTAACTGTTCTAAATGCTAGTAACCTTTGGACAACAAGTCTTGGACCTTAGAAATTAATAATTTGATCCCTGTGAGGTGTTAAAACACCCTTGACTTTGTTAAAAGAAGTCCTTCTTAGTATTAAGGCTAATAGAAGGTGATTTTTGACTAATGAATGTGCTATCTCATGGTGTGCTAATCCACACTTCACCTACCTTATAGGGGTAGCATGGTTATTATATGTTAGAACTTGTCCTTAGACTATGAATAGTAACAAATGGAATTAATAATGAATCCCTAGATGCTATGACATGACAAACAGGCAATAAATATTAGGCATGGATTGTCAGATAAGTATTAACGCTGTGAACACCAAAACAATAAGCTTAAAGAAAAATTAAAATAAATGATTGGAAATATGTTAATGAAAATACATTGCTTATGATTTTGATAGAGATATGAGGACTTTGGTAGGAGGCTACTTAATTGAAATTGCAATAGTTTACTTTCTATCTCTTGGTAAGGAGACTAAACCTCTTAGATGCATATGTTTCTCTTATTTAATATGATGTGTGATGGTATGCGAATGCTTTTGTGTGATGACATGCCATCTAATATACTGCTTTGTATGATCATGCATATGCATTCTTGCATTTGGGATCAGCAGTGTTGTAGGGATTGGAGGGTGAGTGGAATGAGACACTTGCTACCTTTCTACGAAGGTAAATGATCCATGTTTGATTCATGATGTCTGGTTAAGTCAATAATGAGGAAGGTAGGTAGGATGGGATGCTTGCACCACTTCTTATTGGTGCTGCTTTGCATTGACCATAAGTAACTTAACCAAGTCAAGATGTCCTATGTGAGATCGAAAGGGGTCGGAAGCTTGGAGACGTTAAGGTCCAGTAATATGGCTAATTAGTTGAACATGGCTAGTTGAACATTGATATCCCGTACAACTGTACCCCTAGCTATTAGGGGGTTATGTTGTCACACCCCAATTTTGGATTGACCAATGGTGTAATAAACCATCAATAAACTAACGGTTCAACCAGGATCTCGTATAGACCGTACCCACCATATCAAACCAAACACATTCCATGGTAATAATTAGAGATAATAATTAAATAGAGAAAATCTTTATAAATAATGAACTGAGGTCTAACAATGATAAATAAGTAATTACATCCAATTATTTCTAAATGACTCAAGACATAAAGTAAATAAATCATTACATGTTTAGATACTCAAACATAACCAAACTTAATAAAGAACACATTGGTTGCACTCGCATGACGGATTATGCGGATCTTCCACAGCTTCTACGTCCATAGCCGCCATGTGCCCATACGATGGCGCGTTCACATAGTCCTATATAGTAGGACCTGTATCATTTACTAAAAATATTCGACGTTTAGAGGGTGAGCACACATCACTGCTCAGTAAGCAAACAAAACAAAGCGCAAATATATGCATGCACTCAATTCAATAACTTTGGTTTGTTTTAAGTTTGCAACTGTGCTATAGAAAGGATTGGCGGCCATCGCACCTCTATACATGAGTGTGTGAATCTGTCCAATGGATCAAACACCATTGCCGTCTCACATACACCCACCATAGAATAGAGATAGAGCAAAAGTATCCTGATCACACACTGCTAACACTTCCCCTGATGCCCTACCCATACCAACACGTAAGCCCCTATTGGCGAGGGCTTGTAAACTGGGCTCACAACTAATCAATCCTAATGCCATCTAAATGTATCCAAGGCCTTACCCCAACATCCCTCAATACGTCTATAGAGATAGAGCTAAGGCCCCCTGGGCAGAGTCAAAGACCATACGGTTTGAGACCACCTCCCCTGATGCCCTACGACGTAATAGATTCGCTAAGGTAATGGCGATAAGATGATGTCAATGTGAAGCATGGTTTGGGGATGAAACACACTTCCCCATACAGCACACCAACCACACTCACAAATACATGCCTATTTCTATCATCATCAATCAACATGGTAGTAACAATAAAGTAAATATGCATGAACATGAATAGCAGTAATATTGGATGACATGTGAGATGCATATTACAAGCATACAAGCATCGAATCATTCATGGCATTGGACACAATAAAGTAAAAGTAGCTTGTTAATAATCAGTCAGTTTAGGTCTTGTTCCCTTACCTTTTTATGATATTTGATCTTCTTCCAAGCCTTGCAAATCACTTTGAATCAATTTAGCAACCCAAGAATTATATGAATTTAAGTTAGGATTCATGTGTAATATGTTACAGTAGTTGGAAGTCAAATCTGACCATTGATAGGTGACTAATTGTTCCTATGGTCTCATACCTGTGTTGACCATACCACGTATGGTCGACCCCCTACGGTCGCACTATATGCAACCACACCTACGACCATACGTTTCTTGAATTCCTTGCTAATGGTTGTGGTTGACTCTCTAGTCACCCTATGATCGACCATAGCTGCGACCCTATGATTTCTGGTCAATATTACTTTCAATTCGAGTTCTTCCAGAGTCGATTTCTCTGTTCATTACTTGGGTTCATCCTAAGGTTATCATATGGACATTATTTATAGTTTCAAATTAATCATTATCCCTAACCCATCCCTCATGATTATCTTTGAGATTTACTCAAAGGATCACATGAATCGTAATGGTTTGACATCCTCAATCCACAATAGAAAACCTTATTCAATAGGATATACATCTACAGAGATAAGTTTCATACCTTGGCTTACAGTAGAAAGCTAGAACCTTATCTGCAAAACCTTCCTCTTAGCCTTCTTCTCCTTCTCCTCTTCTCCTTCTCTTCCTTTCTCTTTTTTCCTTAGGTCTAGGGTTTGATAATGTTCCAAAAGAGTGAAAAAAGAGGTGGAGGACATCCTTTATATAGAGAGAAGCTCTCCATATAGAGCTCTCCAACAATAGGAAAGAGATCCTCCTTTTATTTGGAAAGTTTCCAAACTCTGAAGTTTGATTTGGGTGCATATGGTCGGACATACGGTCGCAAAATCCGTCAACCATACTTTTTAAACATTTCAACTGTACGTTTAATTATCAGTGGTCTTCATTCCTCGTCGTATGGTCGACCATACCCAGGTAGTCGACCATACACTTAATTTTAAGTGTTTTCGAGTCGATTCGCTTACCTGGTCCCATGGTCTTTCTTCACACGGTTGGTCCACTCGATCCAGCAATGATGGGAAGACCTAGCACGACACGATTAGACCGGGTTAGTAAAGTGCGGGTCTTACAACTCCCCCCTTACATAAATTTTATCTTCAAAATTACACATACCTTCCGAGTCGAATAGAAAAGGATATTATTTTTGCATAGCATTCTCTTCTTCCCATGTGATTTCTTCCACATCTTGGCTTCTCCAGGTAACCTTAACATAGTAAATATCATGATTTCGAAGACGTTGTACCTTTTGACTAGTGATTTCAAAAGGTACCACTTTGAATGTCAAATCTTCAATCAAATCCGGTGGATCCATCATTAGCATGTGTATTGGATCTCTGATGTACTTCTTCAGCTGTGAAACATGGAATACATCATGTACATTAGACATCGATGGTGGTAGTATTAGTTGATACACTACCTTTCCACGCCTTGTCAGAATCTCATAAGGTCCAATATATCTCGGATACGGCTTTTTTTCTATCCGAACCGTTTTAAACCGTGCATAGAGGATATTTTCAAAAATACTTTATCACCTATGGTGAATTCAAGGTTTCGGCATCGATTGTCTGCATACTGCTTCTGATGGTTCTAAGCTATTAGGACCCTTTCCTTGATGATGTTGACTACTCAACAAGTCTCTTCGACAAATTTTGGTCCAATAATTCTCCATTCTTCAACCTCGTTCCAAAATAAAGGAGTTCGACACTTCCTACCATACAGTGCTTCATAAGGTGATATCTATATTGTAGCTTGATAGCTGTTGTTGTAAGAAAACTCGATCAACGGTAACTTCTCATCCCATGATCCTTTAAAATCAATCACACAAGCTCGGAGCATGTCTTTTAAAATCTGAATGGTGCACTCCGACTGTCCATCGATCTAAGGGTGAAATGCAGTACTGAACTTCATTGTTGTACCCATAGCCTTCTACAATCCTTTTCAGAACTTTGAGGTAAAGCGTAGATCTCTGTCAGAAATGATACTTTTAGGTACACCATGCAATCTAACAATATTATCCACATACAACTTAGCTAGCCTCTCCAGGGTATACTAAGGTCGTATAGCTATGAAATGAGCTATCTTAGTTAAACGATCTACAATCACCCAGACTGTGTCAACTACTCTGGGAGTCAATGGTAACCCTATAACGAAGTCGATAGTAATGCAGTCCCATTTTCAAGCTGATTCAGGTAGTGGTTTTAACAAGCCTGTAAGTCTTTATCTTTTCGCCTTTACCTGCTGATAATTTAGGCATTGAGACACATGTCTAGCTACATCCACTTTCATTCCTCTCCACCTATATAGTTTCTTTAGATCAGGATACATCTTTGTACTCCCAGGATGTACCGAATAAAATGTCGAATGAGCTTCCCTCATTAGTCTGTGTCTGATGTCTAAATCATTACTTTCAGGTACGCACACTCTTCCCTTGTACCTTAATGTCCTTTTGGAATCCAAAGTGAAATCAGGAATGGTCCTACCCTTTTCTAAATCTTCTTGTATTGTTCTCAAATATGGGTCTGATTTGATCATCGTTTTCACTTCGTCCAATAAATCAGGAACAATCTTCAATATAGCGAACATATTGGAAAATCGATGAATAAACCCTAGGTCGGTCGATCCACCCGGTTTATCAATCATGAACTACTCACTACCACAATTGAATACTCTTCCTATGATGCACATTGCAGCATTTGTGCTAGCTTCTTCCTGAGATTTTGTCATCGCTTTTCTGCTTAGTGCATCAGCAATTACATTAGCCTTCCCTGGATGATATTGGATATCACAATCGTAATCCTTTAGCAACTCCAACCATCTTCTCTGTCTCATGTTCAACTCCTTCTGATTGAAGAGATGAGTAAGACTCTTATGGTCTGACTTAATCTGAAATTTTTCTCCAAACGGGTAGTATCTCTATATCTTGACAGCATGTACCACAGTTTCTAACTCCAGGTCATGAGTAAGGTAATTCTTCTCATGTGCCTTTAATTATCTTGAAGCATACGCAATTACTTGCTCTGTTCCGGGATCAAAATAGTCAAGATAGGAGCCGATATCAATCTTGCCTTCAATGTTTGGAAATATTCTTCACATTTGTTGGTCCAAATAACTTTTCCCCTTTCTTAGTCAGACTGGTGAGAGGTACAACGATTCTAGAGTAATCTTTCATGAATCGTCAAAAATACCCAACTAAACCCAAGAAGCTTCTAATTTTGGCAACATTTTTAGGTGTTTTCTATTTCACAATGACTTTAATCTTGCTAGGATCCACTTTAATTCCTTCAGTCGATACAACATGGCCTAAGAAAGCGACTTCATTTTGCCAGAACTCACACTTAGTAAATTTAGCGTAAAGCTTTTCTTTTCTTAGTCACTGAAGAGAGGCTCTAAGATTTGTTATATAAGTCTCTTTGTCTTTGGAGTAGACTAGGATGTCGTCTATAAATACAATGACCGATATATCCAGTATATCGTGGAATACCCAATTCATGAGTTCCATAAAAGTTGTAGGTGCGTTAGTCAATCCAAAAGACATAACTAGAAATTCGTAATGTCCATAACTGGTTCTGAATGCTGTTTTCAGAATATTACCTTTCTTGATCTTCAACTGATGATATATTGGGTTAGATATAACCCTTGTCTAGCAACTCTTGTAATTGTACCTTTAATTCATTCAATTCAGTAGGAGCCATTCGATAGGGTGCCTTAGATACTGGTGCAGCCCCTGGTATAAGGTCTATAACGAACTCTGTCGCTCGATCGAGTGGCAATCCTGATAATTCTATGGAAAATACATCCAGAAATTCACACACAACTTCAATGTCTTCCATTCATGGGGCTTCCTTGGTGAGGTCAACCACGGACACTAAGTACCCAACTCCTCCTTTTTTGAGGTATTTCCTAGCTTTTAATGCAAAAAGAATGAGTTTTTATTTATAGGGAAAGTTTGGTTCCTGTAAAACTGATTTCTGCTCCTCCCTTGTCTTTGAATGATATCTTATTTTCAACACAAAGTAAACTCGCAAAAATGATGGGATAACTAGTCCATCCCTAGAATGACGTCAAAGTCTGCCATCTCGAGTTGCACCAGGTTGGTGTCCAAACTTCGTCCATTTATGAGAACTGGACATGGTCCATAACCTTGGTCTAATTCTGCTTCTAATCCCATAGGTGACCATACTAGTAGCTTGTAATCTAAAGGTTTGAGGGGTATATCTAGCTTATTTTTGAAAGACAAGGATATAAATGAGTGTGTGGCTTCAGAGTCAAAAAGCACTCTGGCTGGTATGTTAGCTATAGGTACGATACCTATGATTTTACTTAATTTAGTCACATGCTCACACAAGTTATTCTAAAACATAAGGTTGAATCATACCTGTGACCACATTAGGCGATGCGGCAGTATCCTCAGAAGTAACTGCATAAATTTTTCCTTGTTGTAGCTACTTCCTTGGCTTAGGGAAATCTCTTGAATAATGCCCTACTTGATTACAGTTGAAGCATTTGACTCCAATATTACCCTACTTCTGTTGAGGTTGGGCTGTTGGGGTAGTCTTGATTGTTGCATTGAAGCCTTGAGTACAGAAAGGCTTAAAGGTCCTTGTATTCCCTCCATTAAATGAATTTTCACTAGGCCTCTTGATACCCCTGCTTTAAGAAAAGTAATTCTTTCTTTGACTAGACTCCAAAACTCATGCTTTTTACACAACTTCATTGTATATCTTCTTTTCCAGTCCCAATGCATGCTCTTGAATACTTTCCCTAAGTCCCATAATGTTTTAGTATCTTCCTCATGCATACTGGCAGGAGCAAAGAAGAACAGCTCCTCATAACGCTGTTGATAAGCATCGATAGTCATCTAACCTTGATATAGAATCAAAAATTCTTTTTCCATTAGATCCCTAAAACTCTTGGGAAAATACTTCTCGAAGAAAGCTTCTTTGAAGATAGCCCAGGTTAACTGGGTGTACTTGGTCAACGGATAACCTCGAGTGGATTTCTACCAGTGGTGTGCATCTCCTTTGAGCATAAATGTTGCACACAATACTTTTTCCTCTTCTGTAATAGTCATCATCATGAAATTTCTTTTCATTTCGTCAATCCAGTGAGCTAGCACAATGGATCTGATGACTTTCCCATGAACTCCTTTGGTTTCTTTAGAAAATGCTCGATCAGCCTGGAGTGGTCAAGCTGATTTTGCGCATAGTAGCCTTATACAGGTGGCTGATTCTGGTAATTCCCTGAGTTGTTCATCCCTTGTTGTGCTCTGAGATTCTAGATTGGGGTTTGCATTGCTGGAGTTTGTTGTATTGTGGGTACGGTGTTGTTCTCCACAGGTGTAATGGAAACTATATTATTAACAACAAGTGCAGGAGGCACAGTGCGGCTAACAACAGGTGTTGGTGTGGGATTTATAGCTAGTGGTGCAATCCCCAAGGTAGCTTGCATATATTAGTCTGCATCTGATGCAACTGTTATACCTGTTGTGCTAAATTCATCACAACAGTGGCCAAATCTATTGGTGGTGCTGGTAAGTTAGTCGGGTTTGCTTGGGTGTGAACATTCTGAGGTGCAACATTTTGATTCCCAACATCTTCTTCTTGTCCTTCGTGATTTTCATTGGCATTGACCTTCGTAGGTGGTGGAGGTAGGTTTGCATTCTGTCTCCTTCTGCTTGATCTATGCCTGGCCATTTAAACTCCTGGGTAGAATAGTATTGGGAAGGCTACACATGTGAGACAAGATGGAATGGTAGTATTTTGTTAGTCCCAAAATAAAAGGAGAGAAAAAATTAAGAGGCATTAGGTCTACTAGAGCCAAAACAGACAACAGGCAATTGTATGGTCGACATCATACGGTCGCATTATATGCGACCTTATGTTCGACCATAAGAACCCTGGCAACTTCCTGAGACCCTATGGTCGATCGTATAGTCGATAGTATGGTTGACTATTTTGGTCGAATTATGCAACCGCACGATTCAAAAATCAGGTTTTTAAACCTGTTTCGAAACTTTTCCCTCTTATTCTCTATTGTTCTCCTATAGTCTCAATTCAGCTAGCCACACTGGGTTGCTACAGTGTCAATCGCACGGATTTGGTGGTTTCTCCGTCGGTCAACAATCTTAATCCTATTCCTTAAGGTATGTTCTTTACTCTTTTCTTATTTTTAAGCTTTAATACTTAAGTTTTCGTCATTTATAGGGTTTTCTGCAAATTGACATCTATTTGACCGTAAAATTTTGATTTTTATTAGTGGTCCTTGCTATTGGCTGCCCAACTGATGAAAGCCCTCAAGAAAATTTGAGTTTCATCGGTTGGTTTTGTTAAAATTTGAAAATCTCAATTTTGACCTAGAATTCGGGGAAAATGTCAAATTTCAAAATTTCTTCAACTCTATTTTAATTGGTGGAAATTTTCTATTGATTGATTGTTGTAGGATGGTTTGTGCCCCATGTAAGTACTTTGCCCAAGTATTTGGGTGAAAAGTGAGGCTTTTTCCCATTTTATGCCGTTATGCTGTCCAAATTTCTAACTTTTTATGTTTTCTTATTAATTTTTCTCGTAGTTATCATGGTTGGTACCAAGGTTCCCAGAGTCCATGACTCTCGTTGCTTCAGGTCCATCGAAGCGGAGGTATAGTATCCCTGGTATCATCGGAAAAAGGTTGAAGGGGGTTGGTGTATCAATTTAGCCTACTTAGCCCTATTTAATGTGGAGAGGGCATTTGGAGAGATGGGCTGGCTTCCCATGATCTTATACGAGGGTTGCACCCATCCAGATTTGGTAAAGCAGTTCTACTGCAACCTACAGGTTGAGGGTGATCCAGAGGATATAGACAGTGGAAGAGAGCTTCGGATCACTATTTAGGTGAAAGAGGTTCCTATCTCTTTCAATACCCAATAGCTGGCGGATCTTCTGGGTATCTCAAGCACCGATCCCTTGGTCTACTGTGCTCCTAAGGAACCCAAGTTCTTAACCACTGCTATGCTCGTAGAGGTATGTAGTCAAATTCTTCGTTATGACCGCTGGGAGGTGAAGGTAGTTAACTTGCATCCTGAGCCACGGGTATACTGTAAGATTATCCAGCATAATCTGATTCCTCAGGGTGGACATTATGAAATGGTCTCCCAGTTGACTCAGTACTTACTATATTGTATCTACACTAGGCAGCCTGTCTGTCTCCCTTACATTATCATCCGGACTATGCATAGAGCCACGATGCCTGATTCGAGAGGTAACTTGCCCTATGGACAGTTGATCACCACTCTGCTCTCTCGCCTATAGGTAAACTTAAAGGATGAAAGGATCTATGAAGACACCTTCTCAGCTGACTTTGATTGGGATGCCATCTGTAGGATGGGGATGAGAGAGGTATAGGTCAGTGATGATTAAAGGAATGCCATGAGATGTCCTCTTACTCGGGTGACGACAATAGATGCGGAGGCAGGAGCGGTAGCGGCAAACAAGAGTGATGATGAGGAGGATGATGACCAGATGTACATGGATGTGGATGCCATACCTCCTCCATTACTGCAGCATTCTACAGGAGCCAGCCCTTCTCGGTCTTCTCACACGGCTGGTCCTTCACGTCCTCCATCAAATGGCATGATGGTGTTATTGCGTGAGATTCGAGACGCCCATCTTGCTACAGATTAGAGGATAGGAGAGATCCTAGATGCTCAGCGCTCTACAGGCCAGCAGGTAGTAGATCTAGAGGCTAGTCTCCAAGTGACCCAGACTCAAGTAGCCTGGCTCACGAGAGTATATGCTGAAGACTATGATCGAGACCATGAGGCACCTCTTCCACCTACACCCCAGTTCCATGATTGCTCTTTTTATTTTTTTCTCTCGTTTATACTACAGAGTAATTGTCCGGATTGTGGACCGTACTCTAATTCAGATATACATTTTTCTTACTTTCATTTTGGCATATATATAGTTTGTTTCTCATTTACATATGTGCATTATTCTCTTTCTTAGTTTATGTTTCAAACAACAAGATGCTTATGGTGTGTTCTTATTACAAGTTTTAGTTTTCCTAACTCAGTTCATGATTCACATGGAAGTAGTTAAGTCAAATGGGCAAAACCTGAGAGCTCTGATACCAAGCTATCATACCCCAATTCTGGACTGACCAGTGGTGTGATGAACCGTCAATAAACCAACTCAAGACATAAAGTAAATAATCAGAGGTAATAATTAAATAGTAGAAGTTTTTATAAATAATGAACTGAGGTCTAACAATGATAAATAAGTAATTACATCCAATTATCTCTAAACAACTCAAGACATAAAGTAAATAAACCATTACATGTTTTGATACTCAAACATAAATAAACTTAATAAAAAACACTTTGGTTGTACTCACACGATGGATCATGCGCATCTTCCATCTTGCAGGTCCTTCGCTCGATGCTTCGGGTAGCTGGTCATCTGGTATGGAGGATGAGGATAGTGAACCTGAGGAAGATATTCATGATCCTTGAGCATTTCGTAGTGTGGTTCTTGAGCAGAGGCTGAGCTCATGTTTTATTTTCTTAGATTGAGATTTATTTTATTTGGGTTTATGTTTAAATAAACTTTAAACAATGGTTTCATTTATTTTGGATTAGGATAATGACATTTTAATTATTATGGATTAGAGATATTTGAATAATTTTTTAATTTGGTTTTGGAACCTTAAAATCAATAGATGTCAGCTTAAAATTAATTGGTTTTAATCTATAAGACTTTTGCTTCATAATCATTTTTTGGTTTCTTTATAAATGTTTTAATTGGGAATGAAAATTTGAAAATGTTTATGTTACTCTGAAATGTTTATAATAATGCTTGAGGTTGATTGGTGGAATACCGTGACATGCAGACTGGAAGGGGATTTCTTGTGCCCTAATAGGATGGAGAGATCCTGTTGCATTCCATAGTACCGATACGTCGAAAATGGGGTGAGACAAGTATGACTTGCCATTCAGTCTACGATCCTCGAAAGATTTACAGAGCCAATCATGTATGAGGCAATGAACAAAATTCTAATAATTCAAAGGGTTAGTCCCATACGGTGCATAAATAAAAATCCGAGTAGAACAGAACATCAAGACATACACAAAAAAAAAATTTGTCTGATCGCCCTTGACAAGTACTAGGTTCCCCCTATTTTGATCTACTGGTCAGCCTGCCGGATATGTTCGGACAGTTAAAATTTTTTTTCGGTCGGCTATCTGATCTGCTAATTAGTTGCACTGGACAATGTACCGAAAAAACTCTGAGAGATGTCCCGAGAGTGTCCGATCAACTGTCCGATCAACTCTAGGAGTCAAAAAATCCGACCAGACAACCTAAAATCGGTTTAAAACACGCGATTTTGAGTCATTTTTCTCACTTCTTCTTCTTGGTTCTCTCTGAGTCTACGATCCCACTCACCAACAGTGAGTTTTTACAGCCCCTCCGGACATCGAGCAACCATTCCCCTCCGGTCAAAGTGTCCATCATCATCTCCAAGGTATGTACTCCTTATTGCACCTTTTCTTTTTAAATTTTTTTAGGTTTTCTAAGAGGTTTTGTGGTTTTTCTTCAATTAGAGAAATTTTGACCGTGAAAAACTTTATTTCTTTGCTTGGGATCATTATAGACCCAATGAACGAAAGCCCTCAATCAATTTAGGTTTTCGTCAGTTGGTTTCTCAAAACCCTAAAAATTTTAAATTTTGCCCTAGGAATTGGAGTTTTTCCAAAACTTTGAAATTTTGTAAATTTCCTTTGATTCTTGTTCAATTGGTTGTCATTTTGATATGTTTGTGTATTGTCCAATTGATGTAAGTCCTCCTTTCCATGTATTTGGGCGAGATCGAGGCTTTTGATCGATTTACGCCGTTATGCTACTGATATTTTCCAAATTTTGACTAACTCTTGTTTGCTTTGATTTGAATTGTTACAGATAATCATGCCTAGGCATAGTGCAGTGACCAAAAATGCAATGCTTCCTGGTTCTCGAGGCCACACCTTCTACGAGGTTATTTGATGGGCGTCAGTTCAGGTCTACAGAAGTACAGGCATAGTACCCCTCCAGGCCAAGAGTATAGAGGTTGGCCGGTTCGTGAATTTACAAGAGTTAGAGAGGTTTGATGTGGAAGCTGCATTTGATGCACTGGGTTGGCTTCTAGTGATCTAGTACCAGGTGTCTACCCGCCTAGACTTGGTGAAGCAGTTTTACTGCAACTTGCAGTTAGGGGGCCACCCCAAGGATTTTAATAGAGGTAGGGAGCTTCGCATCACAAGCAAGGCGAAGGGTGTGGACATTTTGTTCAACACCTAGGAGCTGGCAAATTTGTTGGGCATCTCCAACGCCGGTGACTTTGTTTATTGTGCACCAAAGGAGCTCAAGTACCTATTTAAGGAGCTTTTCAAAGTAGTATGGAGTCAAATCATACAGGGTGGCCACCGAGTGATGAAGGAGGTCAACTTGTGTCATCTTCCCCATGTCTATTGCTGCATTATCTAGCACAACATAGTCCCACAGAGCGGCTACTTCAACGAGGTTTCCCAATTGACACAGTACCTGACCTTCTATGTGACTACTAGGTAGGATGTGTGTTTGCCCTACCTCATCATCACGACTATGCACTATGCGATGAAGCCCAAATTAGAGGGCAACTTGCCCTATGGCCATTTGATCACTACTCTCTTGGACTGTCTCTGTGTAGATATGAAAGGAGAGCGAATTTTTGAGGAGATAGTGGTAGAGGAGCTGGACTGGGAGGCCATCTGGAAGATGGGCCTAAATGACATCATTATTAGTGATGAGGAGCTAGAGGCAAGCGAGAGGCCGTTAAGAGGGGCAGCTGTTGCAGCAGCAGCCAAGGTAGTAGTAGCTAAGGGTAGAGGGTATCACTTATACATGGACATAGGTGATACCCCCCCTCCTGCACCCTAGCCTACCTTTAAGGCTGGTCCTTTAGTGCCCCCTCCAGATCAAATGATGTCACTCCTCTTTGAGATTCGGGAGGCTCGCGGACGATGGACTAACGCATTAAAGAAATCTGGGAGGCCCAATGTGCGATGGACCGGCGTATAGTGGAGCTTGCTCAGAGCCTTCCACTCACTTAGGATGAGGTGCACTGGCTCTGAGATGCCTATGAGTGGAATTACAGTAGTGATGGGGAGGCACCCGCTCTACCATTAGCCTAGTGATAGATTTTTATTTATTTTCTTTTATTTTGTTATCTGTTTTAGGGTAACTGTCTGACTTGTTGACCGTTTCCTTCATGGTGTACAACGCATTATCATTTATATATATAAGGTTCCTTCTTTTATACTGTGCATTATGATCTTGTTTACTATTTGTATCTCAACTAACATACGTGCTTAGTGTGTTTATATTGAATCTTTTAAATTAACCTATTTCAGTTCATAGACTCAGGTTAAGATACTCAGGTTTGATTAGCAGAGCCTTCGAGCTTGATACTAAGTTGTCACAGCCCAATTCTGGTCGAACCAGAAGTGTGATTGAACCGTCAACGAACCAACGACTCAAGCTAAGATCACATAAAACCGTACCAACAACCAAACCATCACATCAACCATAATCAGAGATAATAAATAATAGCAAAAGTCTTTATTAATAATGAACTGAGTATCTAAGTGTTAAATAATAAATAACCAGTTATCTGAATGACCAAAACATAAATAAATATTTATTACAAATCCATAAATCCCAATACAAAAATAAACTAGAGATAAACACAATAGTGGCACTCCCATGATGAGTTATGCTCATTCTCCACTGACTGCACTGTCTATAGCTGCCATGTGTACATATGATGGTGCACTCATATAATCTTCTACTGTGGTACCTGCATCATCAATTAAAAAGAAAATGATATAATCGTGTGAGCTCACAACTTAGCTTAGTCAGAAACAAAACATGCAGCAAGCAATATGCATAATGTGGCATTCAATACATTGGTCTGGTTTAAGTTTGTAATGTGCTATGGTAAGGATAGGCTACAACCACACCTTTATACACGAGAGTGTGAGCACACCCAATGGTTAGGCTAGAACCAAAACTATTGTCACCCCACAACACTCACTACGGAATAGAAATAGAGCTAGAACCCAATGGCAAGCTATAACCAAACCATCAGCACCCCAAATACTCTACCTGTATCAATACATATGCTTTTATTGGTGAGGGCTTATAAACTGGGGGCGTCACTAACCAATCCTAGATGTCATCAAAGTGTATCCAAGGCCTTATCCTAGCATCCTTCAATATGGAATAGAGATAGAGCTAGAGTCCATTGATAAGTCTATGGCCAACACCTCAAGCACTCTCCCTGATACCCTACGATGTACTAAGCACTCTAAGATAACAGCGACATGACGATGTCAGTGTGGTAGATGGTTTGAGGCTATAACCTCACCCCACTCTACACACCAACCGTACACATTCACCGGCCAATCCTCCTCCTCATCATCATCACACAATATAACTAAATATGCATGAACAAAATATACAGATATTGGATGACATGTTATATGCATAAACAATCAAATTAACATACATATAGGGTCTTTTATTATTAACCAGTTAGTTTGGGTCTTGTCCCTCACTTGTTGAGTGGTGCTTGACTCTTTCCAAGGCCTTGATAGTTGCTTATGTTGCTTAGAATTCCTATACATTCATTATAATTAAGTTAGGGTTTATTTTGATAGTTTATTGTCATTCAGACTAACTGTCTGGACTGGCAATTTAAGCCTTCCAGACATTATTCGGTTGACTATCCAGCACTGCATGTTGTGCGATCGGACATCAATCCAGACAACCCTGAGATGCTTCCTGCGAGTGTCTGGTAGCTTGTCTAGTCCACACTAGGTGCTTCTGGATAACCAGACTGGACATCCTTCATGGCATCCTTTAGGCTGTCTTCTAATCTAACTTCCCTCAGAGTCAATTCTTCGGCTCTCTTATGGGATTCATCCTATACCATTCTAAGGTTAACAACACATTGGGGTTTGATTGAAACCCTAGATCTACACCTTTTTGTCATTAAACTCCCTTCGTTAAATGATTCTTATAGTATTGAAGTTAGGTCATCACCTCTGATGGCTGTGAGTCCAACCTCAGACATAATCTAACTTAGTTGCAGTAATGAAAGGACTTACCATTGGTTTCTTGACAATGTCTGCTGGAAACCGAAGGTGAGTTCTTATTTTCCTTTTCTTTTCTCCTTTACAGCCTTCTTCTTTTTCAGAGTCTTCTCTCTTAGACCTTCACTCAGTATTAGGGTTTATGACTGATCAAAGTGAGAGAGAGTGGTCATAACAAGGTTTATATTCGGAGACAAGTCTCATGTTATGACTTTATCTCTTTTAGGAAGGAGTTCCACTCTAACTAGGAAAGTTTCTAATTCCTCGAACTTGATTTTATGTATGACCAGTCACTTGTCCGGTTGCCTAATACGTAGTTCAGACAAACTGATTTGTCTGACCAGACAGTCTAGGGTTGATAGATTTTCATATCTGGCTTTGTGGTTTCGTCATCTAATTGGTTCGTCCAACCTAGTTATGATGGGAAGACCTATCACGACACATTAACCAAGTTAGACCAGGTTAGTGGAGTGTAGGTCTTACATTAGGTGGTGGAGACAGAGATCTTTCTTATGTCAAGCTAGTGGAGACCTCAATAGACATTTTGAATTGCAGGGAGAAGGGAACCAGAGAGGTCGGTAGAGGATGGTTTAAGAACGTCATCACTAACAAAGATTTCCCTGCAGTTTCTTCGTCTTTAAGAACTCGGAGGAAGACATTAGAGATGGTGTTTCTTTCGAAGGGTAGCTTTGGAATTAAGAAATTGTAGATATGTCCATGTCATCAATTGACAGAACTATCATAATGGATAGGGTTTGTGTGAACCTTATTTCAAAAGTAGGGGAGATTAGTGTAATTATCGCAAAACAAAAGTGGATACGTGTTATTAAGGCAAACCACAGGGAGATGGGTGATATTTTCCCATATTTTTATTAACATTTTTTCTCCTTCCAAAAATGATTTTTTAATTCTCTCTGAGTGTGTTTCCTCCACCATTGGATCAAAATCTCTCCCATCCCTCCAAATGTGAGCCGACACTTGCTTGATCAAAACACATTTGATCACTGGCCAACCGTTCACTAGACCGGATAATAATTGCATGGTGTATCTATCAATGACCGATCAATCATGACCATCTCGTATCAATGAAGAAAATCCAAGGTGTCAGCTACTTGCTAATAAGTTGATTGACGATCCATATCATAACAGTCAAATAGTACGTTGCATCGATTTATCGTTGATGTGATGGACTTCCCAGTGGTTTTGAGCACCATACTTGCAGATGGAATGCTATTGATTGGTCTACCAAATCAGCCATTTTTAAGATTTTAAATGCTTTCTGGCGGATAATGGAAGGTGTTTGTAAGTGGGTGGAAGATGGATTGCTCCAAAACAGTAGATCATGGAATGCTATAATCAGTCTTGATTTGTATGTATTGCTATTCATCTACCATGGTTAGCCTCTCAACCTCTGGTTCATCTCTCTTGGGTGGCTGATTGGCTGGGTAGCTTTCCAAAACCAACACATGTCCCAACTACACAATGGCAGAAGAAGACTAAGCCTCAGAAAGAATGCGCTTAGACTAAATGCGTGTTTTAAGGTATAGATTGCCATTCTCTTTTATGATGAAAGGTTTCATGTAAGGCCGTGTATTTGTACAGTCTAATTTAATGACACCAAGGCATACCCCCAAAACCATTAAAAGGCATGAGGATAGATGAAAGCGTAAACAAGAAAAAAATATGAAGATCAAGCAAATACAATCACACCCCAAATTTACGATATGTAAAATTTTGAAGCTAACTGAACCGACACACATTTTATGTTCGGTCTAACCTAGAATCACATAAGCAGTGAAATGCCCGTCGCAAGCACATCACAACCAATGTTACAATTAATTAATCAGAGTTAAATAAATAGCGGAATAAATTAAATCAACTGAGCTTCTATTGGTACCTTAAATAAATAACATTGTATCAAGCTTATTCTGGTTTAATCGTCCATAACCAATAAATAAAAATCATTCTTAATTCAACCTTATAACATTGGGCTATAAAATAGTACTGTAAAAAGTAAATAAATACGAAAGTAAATAAACTAAACTAAACTTCAGCATTCTCCAGCAATCGACACAACGTCTGTCACACCCTAAAATATTTGTATGAAATTTTTTTGGATATGACTGATCAACACCTTATCTTGGATGTGACCCATCAGGACCGCATAAGTGGTGCGCACACATACTAATCACTATCAACACAATTTCATATCCATAATCCAGAGTAATTAATAATGAAAGATACTAAATAACCATGAGCATTCTAGTTATAAATAAAGGTAATGATACCAGTGCATTACATCTTAATCAAACTTGTTTATCAATCACTCCCAACAACCAAAACATTAAAGTAACATTGCCCTATAAAATCACAGGCTAACTAAATATAATGAAATAATCCAAAGGACAATAGTAAAGGAAAACTGTTCATTGTTTCCAAAACTTCTCATTAAGAAAATCTATCCATCGAAGACATATGCATCACATTCGTAGTCCGCATCATGTGCTTCGTCTTCATACAACATTGCCCCTAACTGGGCCAAATGAAAGATCGTCGGTGCATTAAAAAAATCTACAACCATGGTACCTACAATATCATCAAGAAAAAATGGTACGCAAGGGTCAGCTCTTCAACATGAGCTCAGTGAGAAACAGACAGACAAGCAAACAATATTCATGATCAGTTTATTACATGCTGTAATGCAATAGTCCGATATCATTTATGTTAGTGTGCTATGGTAAGGCCTAGCCACACTTCCCAATAGCTAACTACAACCTCCATGCACATGAGTGTTGGATACTCACTAGTTTACTCCAATAGCCCTGGTGCTCTCACACAACATCCCAATCAGAGTGGTGACTGGCAATAAGTCTGGCCAATAACGCTTTAACCACCACTGCAGACCTTTCCCCCTCATTACTCCATTCTTTCAGTACCTAACCCCCAACTGGCCAAGGTTGTATACAGAGGTAGTGCTACTAACCAAATCCTACATGTCATTCGAAATATCCCTCTCACCAATCCCAATAGGAATCCTAGGCCATCCATTTTATGCCCCCAAAATGCTGTCGTCCTGCTAAGAGTGAGTGACATACTGGTCAATAATCACGTAGCAAGTTGGATTCAGTAGTCTTCGACCATTTCACCCCTACCTACTAGATCACAATCTCATACATCCATACATCAATCACATATTATAAATACAAATGCATGCTCAAAGCAATTATTGGATGATATGTTATCACAACAAGCATGTGGCACAATAAGCATATATTATAAACACTCCAAAATTCATTAGGGGTTCTGTTCCTCACCTGATATCACGAAATTATGGTTTTCAACGCTTGATAATCAATGTTCTTGACATGCTCCACACCTATATAAAGTGTGGGATTATTTGTTGTGCTTTCTATGTAATTTATCATCAAATCATAGCAGTTTAGGGTTCGTCGGTAGGTGCATCGATCGCTGCTGTAACGACCGTCATAACATCGGATAAAGGTCAGAACCTTCTGCCAAGGATTGATCGCTGCGTCAATCGGTACAGTATCATCGACTGCCTCATCATCCGCCTACCTCTGGAGACCTTTTTGGGACTGTTCAGTTGCTACATTTGCTCTTACAGTATATCGTCTGGTGTATCATCCACCCCTTTTCAAAGATCAATTTATGGTCTTCCAGATTAGGATTCTACTATAAACTTAATCCATACATTGCTAACCTAGTGTTGTCCAATGATAGGGTACCTCTTAGGTCTAAGTCTCAGCATGACAAGCATGAAATTTGAGGTTTATTTTATGTTACTCATTGAAGAGGTTTATCCTCATGATCAAGAAGCAATATTAATACTACCATCAATGGAGAATGATTACCAGTCCTTCCTTGTAAGACTTGCACTCCACTAACCCGGTCTAACCGTGTTGTGCCAGATCTTCCCATCATAACCGGCTCAAGCTAACCAACCGGATGAAGGAAATACAAAGACAGGTAAGGAAATTGATCTCTCATAGGTTGTCTGGTCAGACAAACTTATTTGTCTGCTTTGTCGATTGGGCAGCCAGACAGTCGACCGGTCAAGCCCAAAATTAGACTCCGAGTTTAGGAAAGTTTCTAAATTTGAGTAGGACTCCTTCCTAATTGGAATCCCACTCTCTATAGAAGGTTACCCTCAATATAAGTGACTTTTCTCCACTTATTCCCCTTTTTTTATTATTCTTAAACCCTAGAACTGAGAGGAAGAGTGGAGAAGAAGATTTGGAGAAGAAGAAGGCTTGGAGAAGAAGAAAGCTTGGAGAAAGGAGAAGAAGCTCTACAATAAGGAGTTGCCATCGGTTTCCAACTCACAGCATTGAGGAACCAACAGTAAGTCCCTTTGTCTCTATAAAAGTTTAGTGTTGTTTGGGATTTTGGGTTACAATCACAGGGTTGGTAGATTAGATCCAACACCATCATTTCGATCCCAAGATATTCTATAGAAGCCTATAAAGTAAATTGTAGTTGTTAGGGTTATATGGAGTGATTTTAAACTAGTTAATGACAGTCGTAGAATGATTTTAGGATGAATCCCATTGAAAGAGCCAAAGAAATGACTCTGAGAGAAGACAGGCTAAAAAACAACCTGGAGTATTACTCAGGGGTTGTCCAATCTTGTGATCGGTTGGCTAGATGCCAGATCGGATAGGCGACCTGTCATTCTGGGGAAGTATGACAGGGTTTGTCTAGATGGCTGATCAGTCGGCCAATGCAAGACCAGTCAAGTGACTAAACAATGTCTGGAAGGCATAACTACCAGACTGGACAGTGAGTCTGAATACTATAACCTGACAGAATGGAACTCTAATTGAATCCTATTAATTGTTTAGGTGTTCTACTAATCCAAGATAGTCTCTTCTAAGGCTTTGGGAAAGCAACGAACGCCATTCACAGGTAAGGAAACAAAACCTAAACTAATTGGTTAATAACAAACTACCCCTTTACCTTTCTGTTATTTTGTTTGTTGCCATGATCTGTATATTTGTTTGTGCATCTCACATATAATCCAATAATTGCTAGATTTCCTATTCATGCATATTTATATTTCTCTTATGATATTAATGATGAGGATAGGCATATATTTGTTTGTGGTCGGTGTGTTTGATGGGAAGAGCTTATAGCATCAAACCATTTACCACATTGACATCGTCGTATCGCCATTACCTTAGCGGACCTAATATGTCATAGGGTATCAGGGGGGTAATCACGGTGTGTTTTTATACTCTGCCAGTGGACCCTAGTTGTATCTCTGTGGAAGTATTAAAGGATGTTGGGGTAAGGCCTTGGATACAAATTTGATGACCTCTAAGATTGGTGATACAAACCTAGTTTTCAAGCCCTTGCTAGTAGGGGCCTACATACTTGTATGGGGTAGAGTATCAGGGGGAGTGCTGGCGGTATCTAATCTATTAGCTCTACTCTATCTCTATTTTGTAGTGAGTGATGTGGGGCAACAGTAGTATGTGATCCATTGGTCGTGCTCACTGTCAGCCCCCGTTCGCAATGTATCAATACTATGGAATGGTTGAGATTTCCACCTCTTAATTTAGGGCATTGGAAATCCCCTTCCAAAATCACATTGACATGAAACATTCACCACTAAAAATAACATCACGTAAGAATTGATAAATAAAAGTACACCATCATATTTTAAAAATTCCCCACAGAGATTATAACGGAAGTTTTACAATACTTAATGTTTACTTGCTGAAATATTCAAATGATAATAATAATAATATTATCCCCAAACCATTGTACGCATAAGTAGGTAAATAAATAAATACTTCAAATGTAAATTGCTCAAATGGGCAACACATCCCCAACTTTAAATAAAATAAATTGAATTTAAATTGTTCATTCATTTTTCCAAGTTTCTATCCATAGACGCAATCGTCATACTCACACGTCTCGTTATGAATGTCATCGTCACTAACGCCCATGGCATTACTTTCCATCATACTTGCATCTAAAAGAATTTGTGTAGAAAAGGGTAAGCTCAACCACCAAGCTTAGCAAGAAAATCAAACATGCACAAACAAGATGCATGAATTAACAACTACGGTCAGGTAAATAACTATAAACATCAGCTCAAAACAACCTACACATGGAGTCTCTAGTCTATGCGGGTCACCCCCATTAAAATGAATATTATCCCAAACACGGAGCACAACAACATTCCCCAATTATGGTTCTGTCGTTGGAATGCAAGTTGGTTTTCCCACCGACTACCTGCACCCAACTCATCCCAAGTCCACAGTCCATCTTGCACTTGAGGAGATGGTAATCCCACTAGTCGACTTGCCATCCCATCCCATCACTCAGCCATGGTGAGTCGCAGCTGTGTTCATACCGCCTTTTTATAGAACCCATGCCGCTACTTAACCCCCTAATGGCCAGGGGTATAGATATTAGGGTAATTCCAATTCAACTAACTAAGTTTCCCTATTAGTTAGACTACTGGACTATAATGTCGCCAAACATCCAACCCCATCCAGTCCCCACTTAGGACATCATGACTTGGCTAAGTTACATATTATAAAATGCAAAGCAGCCCTAGTAAGAAGTGGTGCAAGCATCTCATTCCACCCACCTTCCTCCTTACTGACTTAACCAAAGATCATGAGGCAACAAGACCAGCTCTACCTTTCATGGGAAGGTCACGAGGTGTCCCATTTCACCACACTTCTAAACCACTACGGGTTTCACTGATTGCATACAATAGAATGCATATGCGTGAACACATTAGACAGTTTATTGGATGACATGTTACCATTGCCAAGCATGTTATCTCTAAAATTACATCATCCAATCAAAATAATATAACTAAGTTACAAACAAAGGTTTAACTCCCTTACCAAATGTAGCAGTAGCAATGGGTAATTTAGAGTACCACCTCGAACAACTTCAACAATGCTCCTTTCGTACCTTAGTTGCCTTAACAATAATAGTATTTAAATTTATTAGTTCAATAATTGTCTCTATTAGTTGTCCAAGTGTAGCATAGTATTTTATTTATATTTTCCAGAGGTTTATCAATCGTTTTTAAACGTTTTATGCTTGCTACCTAAGGTCTCCATTACATTGAATTCCTAAATAGCAAGCATACATAGTATAAACATCAATTTTTAAATTGAACTATGGAGCATACCTCTATAGGCATATGCTTATAAGTATTTGAACACCTATGCAGGGTCCTAAAATTCTCTGGAATATGCTCTCAAAGAAAGACCTTCATCTGGGGTCGAGTTGCCGTGCACTACGTGATCGACAGCATGGTCTCTCGGCAATAGATGTGTGGCACATAGTCGACCGCACGTTGAAATGTAGCCAGGTCATGCCGATTTTTACATAGTGTTCTTATTAAATTTTTATGAGTCTATTTTACAAGTTTGAGTCCAAAATTCCCATTCTAACTCATACCCATTATTCCAAAATCATTTCCCTATAAACCGATATTACTAGATCTGAGTTTGTATTTCTCAAGTTCACTTTCACAAATGTCAAGGCGGTTTTCCTTGGGTTTGGATCCACCATAGAATCATTCAGTCGAAACCTCAAGGTTTAGGGTTCGTAAATCTGTTCAATAATCATTTAGACTTATTTTTTCATCTCGTTAAGAACCTCAGTTCTTCACCAATTCAGATCCATGTTCTGGTTGGATCACTGAATAGGTTTCAATACTTATCGCAGGAACTAATGATCTGAGAATCATGCTTAGAGATGCCTTGGGTTCCTACGGATTTAGTTTGACTCAATTTAAAACAAGGAGATGAAAAGAATCGATACTAGTATTGATCTCTGGTGTTGGTGTTCCCCAATGGTGGTTTTTTCTGGTTGTAGAGATTTCTTTCTCCTTATCCTTTCTCCTTTCTTCCAAGCATAGCAGAGCACTCTCTCTCTTTTCCCCTCTTTGGTTTGTAGAGAATGGAGAAGAGAAGGGATGGACTATGGCCAAATCCCATAATCCATTCTCGTTAGAGTAAATTTGGGACTCCAATCAAGGGATTTGGAGAATTTCCTCCCTTTTACTCGTTTTGAAAGAGGCGGATGCACCTGGACACTCATTTGGATGAGTCCAAAACTAGATCAGGTCTGACCATGGTCCAAACAAGTTTGTTTTCTAAACCAATTTTAGAACAGGAGGTGTGGCACTAGGTTACGGCACATGATAGACCGCACCTAGGTGCGATGTGCGGACACCTAGTTTAAGTCCTGCATTTATTGTTTTGGATGCCAGGGTTAACTAGATTACCTTGGTTGATTTTCATTGGTCCAATCCATCTTAGTTTGAGTCGTTTGCCTTAGTAAGACCTGTTACAAAGTTAAAATTTCAAATTAGGGCCAAAATTTTGTGTGTGGGTCTTACAACTCCACCTACCTATGAAAAATTTCGTCCTCAAAATTCGACATACCTTCTTCATGAAACAAATGCGGATATTGCTCCCGCATGTCGTCTTCCTTCTCCCAAGAAGCTTCTTCTTCGTTGTAACTCTTCCACATCACTTTGATGAAAGGAATACTTCTATTCCTGAGTTCCTATATTTTTTGGGCCATAATTCTTGAAGGTTCGACTTCGTATGATAAATCATCCTTTAGTTGTGGTGGCTTGGTTGTCAGCACATGTCTTGGGTCACTGATATACTTTTTCAGCATAGACACGTGGAATATGTTGTGGATGCTTGATAGTGAGGGAGGCAGTGCCAACTAGTAAGCTACCGCTCTGCTTCTTCCTAGGGTTTCGTATGGTCCAATGTATCGAGGACTCAGCTTTCCTTTTTTGTTGAATCTCTTCACCGCTCTGAAAGGAGAGACCTTTAAGAATACCTTATCTCCAACTTCGAACTCTAATTCCTTTCGCCATACATCAACATAATTCTTTTGTCAAGTTTGAGCTGCTTTAATTCTTACTTGGATCAAATCCACTTTCTCACAGGTTTCCTATACAATATCAGGTCTAAAAATTCTTTTTTTGCTGACTTCATTCTAGTACAATGGGGTTCTGTATTTTCTTCCATACAATTTTTTATATGGAGCCATACCAATGGTGGCTTGGTATCTATTATTGTAAGCAAACTCCATAAGCGCCAAGTTCTCATCCCACTTGGTTTTAAAATCCAATGCACATGCCCTGAGCATATCTTTTAATATTTGACTTGTCCTCTTCGATTGACCATTGGTTTGTGGATGATATGCTGTAGTGAACTTCGTTGAGTATCCATCGCACTCTATAATCCTTCCCAGAAGCACGAGGTAAATCGTGGGTCTCTATTTGACACTATACTAGTCGGTACTCCATGTAGCCTAACAATGTGGTCAATGTATAGTCTGGCTAATCGATCCACGGAATACTGTGGAGGGACCGCAATAAATCTTGCAGTTTTCATGAAATGATCGACAATTACCCAAACAACATCTATAGTTCTAGCTGTTAGTGGTAACCTTGTGACGAAGTCCATTGTTACATGGTCCCATTTCCATTACGGGACAGGTAACGGTTGTAACTTTCCTACTTGTCTTTATCTATCAACCTTTACTTGCTAGTAAGTCAGACATTAAATTGGCTACATCAGCCTTCATTCCCCTCTACCAGATGTTTTTCTTAAGGTCTTGATACATCTTGGTGCTACTCCGATGCATTGTGTAAGGAGTAGCATGAGCATCTATCGTGATAGTTTCCTTAATGTTCTCTTCGCTTTCGGGTATGCATAATCTTCCCCGAAAATAAAGCAATCCATCGTCTTCCTTAGAAAAATCAGGGACGGAGTTATCTTTTTCTAATTCCATCATAACTTTCCATAGGTATACATCCTTCGGCAATTCTTCCTTTATGTTCTCAGGCAAGGTTGATTTATTTCATAATCCTTGAGCAATTCCAACCACCGTCGTTGTCTCACGTTAAATTCTTTCTAATTGAACAAGTGGACTAAACTCTTATGATCTGACATGATCTCGAAAGCTGCACCAAATATATAATGTCTCCAAATTTTTAGTGCGTAAACTACATCTGTTAATTCCAAGTCATGAGAGAGATAATTTTTCTCGTGCTCTTTTAATTGTCGGGATGCATAAGCGACAACTCGTTCGTGTTGCATGAGGACACAACCTAGTGCTATATTGGACACATCGGTGTACACTGTGTATCCGATATCTCCATCCGGTACTGTCAATATTGGAGCTGTTACGAGCTTCTCCTTTAGGGTTTGGAAACTCGCTTCTCGTTTTGCTGTCCATTTGAATTTTTGTCCTTTTTTCGTGAGTTGGGTGAGTGGTACTGCGATTCAAGAGTAATCCTAAATGAATCATCGATAATACCCTGCAAGACCTAAGAAACTTCTTACTTCCGTAACTATCTTCGGGCCTTTCCATTCTAGCATTGCTTGTCCTTTGCTAGGGTCCACCTCTATCCCTTCTCCTGAGACTACATGTCCCAAAGAATGCTACTTTCCTTAGCCAAAACTCATATTTCTTAAACTTTGCATACAACTTCTCCTCCTTGAGTCACTAAAGAACTTTTCTCAAATGTTCTTCATGTTCTTCAGGAGTCTTCGGATATACGAAAATATCATCAATGAATACTATGATGAACTGATCCAAATAATCATGTAATACTCTATTTATTAAATCCAAGAATGAGGCCGGGGCGTTTGTCAAACCAAACGACATAACCCTGAACTCATAGTGACCATATCGAGTTCTAAATGCTGTCTTTGGGATATCAGATTCTCGGATCTTTAATTGATGAGAACCGGATCGTAAATCGATCTTCGAGAGCATTGATGCTCCTTGCAATTGGTCAAATATATCATCGATCCTGGGTAGTGGGTATCTGTTCTTGATTATGAGTTTATTTAATTCTCTATAGTCAATGCGCAGTCTGACACTACCATCTTTCTTCTTAACGAACAAGACCGGTGTTCCCTAAGGCGAAATGCTTGGTTTAATAAAACCTTTATCTAACAATTCTTGTAATTGTACTTTGAGCTCCTTTAACTCTATAGACACCATTCTGTAGGGTGCCTTGGATACGGATGCAGATCCTGGGAGTAGGTCGATTACAAATTCTGTTGCTCTGTCAGGTGGCATACCTGATAAGTCTTCGAGAAATACCTCAGGGAATTGATTTACGACCCTTAGGTCTTCCAATTTAGGTGTTTCTACAGTAGTATCTACTACAGATGCAATATATGTTGTGCAGCCCTAATCTAACAACTTACTTGCTTGTAAGGCTGAAATGAAAAGCTTATTCTACTTCTTTGGTTTGTCTCCGGTGAACACAATTGCTTGATCTCCATCAACTTTGAAAGAAACTTTTCTGTCAACACACAAGACACTGGTCTTGTGAGTGGCTAACCAATCCATTCCTAGAATTGCATCGAAATCAAACATATCTAGAAGTATTAGGTTTGCTTCCATTTTTCTATCGCTAATCTGAACTTTATATGGGCCATGGTAGTAGTTCAATTTTACTTGCCATCCCAGTGGCATGTTGACTATTAGATGTGACTCCATCTGTTGTGGGGGTGTTCCCAATTTCTCAGCAAAGGATGGCGACACAAAAGAATGAATAGCACACGAGTCGAAGAGCACTCGAGTTGGCGAGTCAGATATAGACACCGTACCTAGTGGTACGTAATTCATTAATTTTACTGATACTTCAAGAATATGCTTGGTTTATGCACAACAGTTTAATTACCATGAGAGAGATATACCTGTAACCACACTAGCAAAATTTTCAGCCTCTTTTGTCGTTGTTGCAAAGACCTTGCCCTATTGTAGTCCTTGCTTTGGAGGTTGAGGGCAGTTTCTGGACATATGTCCCTCTTGTTGCTAGTTGTAGCACCTCATTGGGCCAGGTGCTATATCAAAAGGAGCAGGGCAGCAGCCTTCTTTGTAGAAGCTTGAGTGGTTGCTTTCTTCACATATGGGGTTCTGAAGAGCTTCTTGGTGTTGCAGTTATTGGTGAAGGTATTTGTTCTCTTGGTACCAAAGGTTGTGGGCTTATCTTTCTAGCGGGCTTGGTAGCTATCTCTCTGACTATCTTCCAACACTTTGGCTATTTGAACGACGCTAGCGTAAGTAGTATGGCCTTGAGCTTTAACAATAGCTTGAATTCCACCTCTAAGACCATCAACAATCCTCTTCGCTTAACATAGCGCATGCTTGGAGTTACAAAGTAGTACAATCTCTCAAAGTCCCTCTAATATTCAGAGATGAATCTTTGCACTTGACTGAATGTTAGATATTCAGCTTCCTTCTGGTCTTTGTAACTTTGAGGAAAATAGTTGCCAAAAAAGGCTTCCTTGAAATTCTCCCATGAGATACTATCGTACTTGGCCTCTATGATAGGCCGGGTAGATTCCCACCACTTGTCTGGTTCATCTTCGAACATGAACATAGTGCAGAGTAGTTTCTACTCATCTATGCAAGTCATCATCCTCAGAGTTTTCTCAATGGTATGCAACCATACGGCAGGACGCAGAGGCTCATTGTAAGACCTGCATGCCACGAACCCGGTCAAACCTTACATTCTAATGTCGTGACCGGTCTTCCCATCATAATCGGCTCAAGTAAACCAATTGTTGAAGAAACCACAAGATAAGGTAAGTAACAAGTCAAATTTAATTGATGTGGTTGACTGTTTAAGATCGTGTAGAAGCAACCAATCAAAAACTAAAAACTAGTAAATTTTGGTCGTGTGGTGGTAGTTTTAAGGGGTGTGGTCGACCACACATGATACCACGAGATGTGTGGTCGCATATTTTGGACGTGTGGTAGACAAATTCTGCGACTACACGTACGACCACACGATGCTGAACCGACTCCATGTTTAGGAAACTTTCTTAATTTGAGGGGGACTCTTTCCTAATTAAAGTGGGACTCTATATGGAGGTTTTCCCCTATATAAGGAACGTTCCTTAGTCTCTCTTACTCTTTTAGAACCCAAATTGAAACTCTAAACGTAAGAGAAAAAGAGAGAGAGGAAGAGAAGGATAAGAAGAAGATTTGGAGAAGAAGGCTAAGAGGAAGGTTTTGCAAGAGAAGGTTCTAACTCCCTACAACAAGCTTAAGGTATAGACTTGACTCTATAGGGTAGATCAAATAGAATATGTTCTTTTCGAGTTGATGTGTTAAATCTAATGTAACGATTTCGGTTATAGAATTTCTAAGGAAAACCATGAGAAAATAGATTAAGGATAATGGTTAATGAAAAACTGTAAATAATGGCCATAGGATAACCATAGGATGAACCCAAGTGATGAGCCGAGGAATCGACTCAAGAAGAATTCGGATTGAAGATGAAAACTGACCAAACATCATGTGGTCATAGCCTATGGTCGACCACAGGGTGACCAGAGGATCGACCACAGCTATTCGGGAAGTTCCCAAGAAAGGTGTGGTCGCAGGGTGTGGTCCCATAAAATGCAACCACAGGGTTTGACCATACAGTGTGTGGTCTCTTATATTGCGACCACAGGTTCAACCACACGTGCGACCACATGATAACAACAAGCATATTTTGAGACCAAACAAGATTTTTAACTACTGCAACTTGGTAAACTTGAACCCTAACTTAAATACATTAACTGTTTAGGTTCCTAATAGATTCAAAGTGACTTCCAAAGCTTAGAAGAGGAACAAACATTGAACAAAGGTGAGGGAATAAGACCTAAACTAATTGGCTAATAATAAGTTATTTTATTTTATTGAGTCCAATGCAATGATTGATTCTATGCTTGTATGCTTGTAATGTGCATCTCACATGTCATCCAATATTACTATTATTACTGCCCATTGTAAGCACCCCATTTTTGCAACCCTCTGCATAAGTGAACCAATATGGTAGATTTTTGGCCTTTAACCCAAAGATTTGTGATTCTCCACTGAACCCCACAGCAGGGTCATGGGCTATTATCTACTTGGATGAATAGGTTGTGAAATTATCTTCGAAATGAGATCGGAATCATCAAATTCTGACTTCAAACAAGGAAGATATCGCAGTTTGAAAGTGCAGGGGTCTTTACGTAATTATCGTATCATGCATGCATTATCATTCAAACTTCAAGACATCATATCTGGGTCATCTGATATCGGAATCAGATCATTCAAAGGCCAATATTCCTTATTTTCTGTCCTCTTCAAAGTGGACGTAAAAAATCCCTGGTAGAAGTCACCAGCGGGCCCCATGCAAGCTTTCATGCAAAATTATCGTTAGAACTTCAAAGCTTCATATCTTTTCCGTTCTACGTCGGATTCAGATGATTCCAAGGCCATTATTCTTCATTTATGATGTTCTACAAAGTGGATATGAAAAATCTCGGGTAGAAGTCACCAGTGGGCCCCATGCAAACTTTCATGCAAAATTATCGTTAGAACTTCAAAGCTTCATATCTTTTCCGTTCTACGTTGGATTCAGATGATTCCAAGGCCATTATTCTTCATTTATGATGTTCTACAAAGTGGACGTGAAAAATCCCGGGTAGAAGTCTCCGAAGGGTCCCATGCAAAATTACACATGGAAATGGTCATTTAACCTTTGAAAATTCATATTTTGGTCACCCCATATCCAAATCAGGTGATTAGAGCCCAATTCAAGCAATCCTTGCCTCTAGCTATTAGAGCCCAGTCCATGACTGTCAATCTTGATCTCTATCAATCAGAGATCAATTCAAAGTCAATCTTGATCTCTATCAATCAGAGACGAATTCAAAGTCAATCTTGATCTCTATCAATCACAGACCAATTCAAAGTCAACTTTGTCTCTATCATTCGGAGACCGATTCAAAATCAATATTTGGCTCTGTCAATTAGAGCCCGATCCATGTCCATCATAGCCTAGTGCTACAAGTTAGGATTGCTCGTCAGGAATGGCGAATAAGAAGCATTCCTCATTATCTGTCAGTAAAGATCAGTTCCAGATCCTGGAGTCTTCAGAAACTATGAACTTCAGCTATGATAGTGCTATCCCATCTTGGGCATTTCTACCCCATTGGCCAAGGAAATGCCAGAATCCAAAGAGTTTCCCTCATATTTCTCATTGTTCAAAGAGAGGGAATAGAATTTTCCCGAGTAGTAGGGTCAACCAAAGATGAGATCCGATATGCCCTAGGCTAGGATAAGAACCAGAATCACGGCTAGGGAATGGTCCAATGATGAAGCCCTTGAGCCCTAAGTAGGGCATGAACTAGATTGAACTTGGACCCAAATTGAGGGCGGTCCAATGAGGAAAGCCAATGACCCCTGAACTAGGGCATGAACCGGATTGACTTTGAGCCTGAATTGGGTATGGTTCAATGAGGAAAGCCCTTGAGTCTTAAGTGGGGCATGAATTGGATTGACCTTGGACCTGAATTGGGTATGGTTCAATGAGGAAAGCCATTGAGCCCTAAGCTGGTCATGAACCAGATTGACTTGGATCCAAATTGAGTGCGGTGTAATGAGGAATGCCATTATGCCCTAAACTGGGGCATGAACCAAATTGACCCTAGACTCAAATTGAGAGTGGTCTAACAAAGAAATCCATTGAACCCCCAAGCCGAGGCATAAACTAGTCCAATCTTGGACTCAAAATGGTGTAATGCAATGGTGATACCCCTTGATCCCCAAGCTAGGGCTTAAGCTAGAATGATTTTGAATTCAGCTAGAAGTGGTCCATTGATGAATCCATTGAACCCCAAACTAGGGCATGAGCCAGAGTAACCTTGAGCTTAAAAAGCAATAGTCCGGTTATGAATGGATCCTAAACTGAAAAAAAAAAGAGGTAAGAATTGTATGGAACCCTAAAAGGTAGGTATCTTGCACCTATTGATAGAGGGGCATGATGAGTCCTGCTATTAGAGATCTGAAGGAAGATTTATTCCCATAACGACTGAAGGTGGTCGTCGAAGGAGTTATGCCCAACTGGTGCCTCTTAGACGAACTAGTTGTTCCAACTTTTTATTATCGGTATTCGATAGGTTATCCATGTTTGGGTCCAAAATTGATATGCTTATTGACAAGTCCAACCCAATTTATCCTGTAAGTAAAAGAAAATCACCCCATTTGGGATTTCAAACTTTGTGCTTTGTCTCTTTCATACATTTCCACCCAGTTTCATACATCCTCCTATTCTACGTGCGCAGTCAATTCTGACTCTGAAGATGATTGAAATGATGAGCTGTCTCTTGAACTTCTACGCCACCTGGCCTCTTGAGAAAGAAAGGTCCAACCCGTCTGGGAAAGCTTTAAATGATCAATCGAGAGACACAAGAGTAGTCTCAAGAAACATGAATTGGAGAAGCTGCCATTTGTTCTACCTGTGAAAAGATTCCAAGGAAAGCATTAGATAGTAACATATCATATCAGCAGGTCAGCCAGTCAGTGGAAGTGAGTGGAGGATAGATGTGCCACCAAAAGGATAGAAATTTCAAAGTTCTTACTAAGTACATCATCTGCAAGCATGAGATACATGAGGAATGACCAATCCCAAAATCAAAGAATGAGGTCATTGGAATACCCAAAAAAAAAAAAAGAAAAAAAAAATTCAAGCCTATGTTTTATCTACATCAATAATGGGAGGTAGTCACATCAGACAGAAGGTGATGATTAACTTCCAGAGGGCAGCATACGGATTCACCATTTGGATAAAATCAGATCTTGATGAGCAGTCACAAATGCTCATAAAGTTTACAGAAGATCAGAGTACAAACTGGGGCAAAGATGTTCTATCTGATTGAAAATGTTTGGAGGAAGAAGATTCAAATCCAATATTGAAAGTCATGATTCAACTTTGCGATCAAGCGATGCACTGCATTATGTGGCCTCAACATCTAAAAAAAAAGAGAGAGAAATAAGAAAAGAAAAAGAAAATAGTAAGATATTGAATGGCATTGGAGCTCGACAGTAAGCCAATTGTTCCTCTTACTTTAAGAGGATGGTAGTTCCAATCAAAGCCTGATAGCAAGTTCGATCGTTCGTCGAGATTTACATCATGTTGGACCGGACTTTTGATTTTGGCCAATTACATCCCGCCTTTACAGGAGACGATCTCATCACTTCTTCATCATCAGAGAAAGATTTCTTATCGGCATTAGACTCTCTCTCCCGTCTCTCAATCTGACGACCTTCCAAGGAGTCTCTATCACAAGCCCTTCTTTTGATTATCAGTTTTCATGACATTGTATCTCGTGATCATGTCATCATTTTATATACAAATTCATGAATCTGGCTGGAACTCTCATCTGTCGTTCATTACATCCGACGGCTTCCCAAGGTTCCTATAAGCCCTTCATTTCTAATTAAGCCAATAAAATGGGATCTTCTCGGTAAGATAAACCCATTCTACATAAATAACCAAACACTCTCCCAATGGTAGACCCATGTGGACAGTTTCACATCAGTCCTCTTGGATCTTCAACATCAATACTTGTCAACAAACCTAAAGGTTTCAGGCCCAGATATGATCGTGACTGATTCAGAATCTCGATGTAGCTTGTTGAGACATGTGTTCCATCTGAACATCTCCAAGAAAGGAAAACATAATAATTTGGCACCATTTTTAATTTTGGTGTGGGACTGCATTTCCCTAAGGTCACTTTTAGTGATGATTCAAATTGCTTCCTGCCTATCAATGCATGTAGGTGTCAACTTAAACAATGGGGCAAGGCTACCCATTTGTCATGAAAGTCATGTCGTTTGGACTTCCCCTAAGGGTTTCAGACCATTAAATAGAACCATAATTTTGGCAATATCCTCATCATATCAGGACTCTTTGTTCAACCTAAGATGGGGTTCGCAAAACGAAAAAATAAAAAAAATAAAGGGAAGAAAAGAAACCTCAACAGGGAAAAGCAACCCAAGAAACCTCAATGGGCAACCCATAATACCTCAGTGGTGATAGGCGACCTGATGCAACCCTAAAGCATTACCCTCATTGGCCCTTTATAGAAACAATCCAGTGATTCATGTAGACAAGTGTTATACCCAGTCTACCCTTTATAAGGAAAGGAACCTCTCTTTTGCTCTCTAGTGAATCATACTCGGAGGAGTTGAACAAACCATCATCTGTTGGGCTCCATAGCATTGCCTTTCAACAGAATTCTATCTTCAAATCCTATTGGTCATGTTAGGGAGAGAGCAAATTCTCATGGCCTAGTTACGGATATAGCCAAATTCATTCAAATCATCAGTTCTTTCATTTTTCAAGATTCAAGAAGGGTTTATCAAAGAAGTCACTTTCTACAATCAATCTGTCAATCTTCCCTTGACCATAGAAGCACGGTCAAATTCTAGATGCAATCCAGATTCAACCTAGTTCCAACTCTCTTAGGTTGTCTATTTCCTTCTAACTTGCCCCTAGCACACTACAGTAGCGGTCTGTCGCAACATGCTGACACTGGGGCATAGATATACCCTATGTAGAGGAATTGAACTTGATCATGAGCATTACATCTAGGATCCATTGTCTAGTTTGAAGTCATTAACTTTCCTAGTCAATAGAAGTAGGTCCTTCCAAGTTGGTTTTTACCAATTTCTCAGTTCTCCTAATCCTGTTGATGAAGAAAATCCAATGTAGTCGCTCACCTGTTAGGATTTGGTCACCAAATTCTCTGAAGGAACACTTCGAATCCTTTGCTCCTCATGCCTACTTTGGGGCCATGATTCATTCATCTTTCAAAATTGGCACAACAATATTGTAAAGCCCTGAGCTTTTCATGAGCCTAGATCAAGGGCCAAACCCATGTCACATTTCATCGCCGCTTGTCTATTCTACCAATTTGGTCTACCATAATGCACAGTTAAAGAACTTAGTTGATCAGATGCCCCTCGACTAACACCAAGGTCAATCAATAAAATCACTTTGGTTAGAGACTGTCAAGCTCCCCTCATTCTTGTCCAAAATCCTCGCTAGAGTTTCTTTCAATCCAAAATCCAACAACACCAATGTTGGCTGAAGAAAATCATCACTTTCAAATTACATGGAACCCTTCCAAGGGAGCAACCAAGTCATCACTACCGTGCTGAAATTGAGTCAAACTTTCAGTACTAGGTCATAAATGGTAAATTTCAAATCTAGGTATCATGCCAGCAAAGTCCATGACACCATTTCTATTAATGCCATGTTTTATGCCTTCACTAATAGAGCAGGGGCAAAAACCTGGGAAAACTGCCAAGGAATTCACCATCATTTCAAATATGTCCTGTACTCTATAGGCTCAAAGTTAAGAGACTTCCAAGATGAGTCAGATTTCAACCCTAAAGGTTCAAAGACAACAAAGACTTCCTATATGGGTCACTTTCGAGCATCTTAAAGGCTCATAGCATCAAAGCTACTTAGGAGGATATTCTAGTTTCCATTCCCAAAGGTTCATAACCATAGAGCTTCCAAGAAGGATATTCTAATTTTCAATCCCGAAGGTCCAAAGCTGGTAGGAACTTCAAAGAGGAGTCATTCAGTATCACCCTATAAGTGACCTTCTGAGTTCTTGCTCATTTCAGTATCACCCTATAAGTGACCTTCTGAGTTCTTGCTCATTTCAAAGTCAATAGCAAATTCCTCACCCTAAAAGTGACCTTCTGAGTACTTGCTCATTTCAGAATCAAATGCGGAGCCCTAGCTCATCCAAAGTTTAAATCAATCTCAGTCTATAAATGAATTAAATGTAGAGCCCTAGCTTATCCAAAGTTCAAATCAATCTCAATTTATAAGTGAATCAAATGCAGAGCCCTAGCTCATTCAAAGATCAAGTCAATCTCAGCCTATAAGTGAATCAAATGCAGAGCCCTAGCTTATTCAAGAAAATCAATCTCAGAATCTCAATCAAAAGAGCCTTAGTTCAATCAAAGAAAACACATCAAGTCTTACATCCAGACATATCAAAGCCGAGCCCAAGCTCATACAAATCAACCTTGTATTCACAGCCTAGCTTCATACAAGAAGAGGTTTATCAGCCTACAAATGGATCAAGCCGGGTCCAAGCCCGCACATACCTTGCATCATGAGTTCCACCTCAGCAAGAAGAGGTTCCTAGCCTATAAATGAGCTTGTATTCACAGCCTAGCTCCGTACAAGAAGAGGTTTATCAGCCTACAAATGGATCAAGCCGGGTTCAAGCCCGCACATACCTTGCATCATGAGTTCCACCTCCGCAAGAAGAGGTTCCTAGCCTATAAATGAGCCTTGTATTCACAGCCTAGCTCCGTACAAGAAGAGGTTTATCAGCCTACAAATGGATCAAGCCGGGTTCAAGCCCGCGAATACCATGCATCATGAGTTCCATCTCAACAAGAAGAGGTTCCCAGCCTACAAATGAGCCTTGTATTCACAGCTTAGCTTCGTACAAGAAGAGGTTTATCAGCCTACAAATGGATCAAGCCGGGTCTAAGCCCGCACATACCTTGCATCGTGAGTTTCACCTCAGCAAGAAGAGGATCCCAGCCTATAAATGAGCCTTGTATTCACAGCCTAGCTTCATACAAGAAGAGGTTTATCAGCCTACAAATGGATCAAGCCGGGTTCGAGCCCGCTTGTACCTTGCATCATGAGTTTCACCTCAGGAAGAAGAGGTTTCCAGCCTACAAATGAACCTTGTATTCACAGCCTAGCTTCATACAAGAAGAACAATCATCAATTTTCCAAGAAGAGCAAACATTCTTGCTAGTCGAACTACGTTCTGGGCTTGATTTCTAGGACACCCTTAGAATGCGTAGGCAGTTTAGGATGAATTACCCTAAGTGCAGCCCAATAAACAATCTCACTCATATCCCAAAAATGTGGTTCTTTTATCTTCAGCCTTCAATTGATAACAATCTCAGCTAAAGAGGGGCATCTGTAAGCACCCCATTTTTGCCACCCTCTGCATAAGTGAATCAATATGGCAGGTTTCCGACCTTTAACCCAAAGATTTGTGATTCTCCACTGAACCCTACAGCAGGGTCATGGGCTATTATCTACTTAGATGAATAGGTTGTGAAATTATCTTCGAAATGAGACTGGAATCATCAAATTCTGACTTCAAACAAGGAAGATATCACAGTTTGAAAGTGCAGGGGCATTTACGTAATTATCGTATCATGCATGCATTCTCATGCAAACTTCAAGACATCATATTTGGGTCATCTGATATCGGAATCAGATCATTCAAAGGCCAATATTCCTTATTTTTTGTCCTCTTCAATGTGGACGTGAAAAATCCCAAGTAGAAGTCACCAGCCGACCCCATGCAAGCTTTCATGCAAAATTATCGTTAGAACTTCAAAGCTTCATATCTTTTCTGTTCTACGTCGAATTCAGATGATTCCAAGGCCATTATTCTTCTTTTATGATGTTCCACAAAGTGGACGTGAAAAAACCGGGTAAAAGTCACCAGTGGGCCCCATGCAAATTTTCATGCAAAATTATCGTTAGAACTTCAAAGCTTCATATCTTTTTTGTTCTACGTCGGATTCAGATGATTCCAAGGCCATTATTCTTCATTTATGATGTTCTACAAAGTGGACGTGAAAAATCCCAGGTAGAAGTCTCCGAAGGATCCCATGCAAAATTACACATGGAAATGGTCATTTAACCTTTGGCAATTCATATTTTGGTCACCCCATATCCAAATAAGGCGATTTCAGTTTTATTATGTTCCATTTTTAGTACTCTACAAAGTGGATGTAAAGAATTTCTGGTAGGAGTCTCCAAAGGATCCCATGCGGAATGGTCAGCCAAATTATTGATAATTGACTTGCTTAAACTTCAAAAATTTATAGATTGACCATTTTATTTTCAAATGTGATGATTCAAGTTCCATTATTCCTCATTTTTAGTGTTCTACAAAGTGAACGTAGAAAATTTGGAATAAGGGCTATCAGAAAATTCCGTGCAGAATGACAGCGGAAATGCCCATGAAATAATAGAGGGAGAAAACCCAGTTAATTCCAGTCAATCCAGTCAACTCAGCTCAACCCAAGCTAGTCTTGGCCCACCCCAGTCAATCCTTGTCAATCCGAACCAATTCATGTCGGCACATATACATGTATTTCTCTTATATATATTATTTATATGTTTATATAATTTATAATATATTATAATATATCATATAATATATATACATATGTCTTATATGTATATTATATTATATATATTAATATTAATATATTATATATTTATATATATATTTTATATATAAAAAAAAGCAAAGCAAATAAGATCCGATTGGAAAAGAAAAGGGAAAGAATTTGAGATCGAGAAAAGTAAAGAAAAATCAGAAAGAGATTGAGAGATTGAGGGAGTCCAAGAAAAGGAAAGGGAGGCAGAGATTAAGAAGGGGATCCGAGAGAGAGAAGGGGGGAGATCAAGATTGACTAATTGCAGAAAGAAAAAAAAGCAAAAAGATTGAGAGGAGATACGGAGATCGAAGGGAAAAGAGGAGAAGGGATTGAGATTGAAAATAAAAGGGAAGAAATCGAGATGGAGGGGGCGGACCCGAGGAGAGTGGGGAAAGAAATCGAGATGGGTAGAGAGAGAGAGAGAGCGGTAGAAGATGATAAAAAAGCCAAAAATAAAAAAGGGGGGAGAAAAATGAGAAAAGAAGAGGAGAAGAAACGAGAAGGAGGAGGGCGGTGCAGAGAAACCAAAAGAAGAGAGAGAGAGAGAGAGAGAGAGAGAGAGAGAGAGAGGGAAAAGGAGGGAAAGAAGAGAGAATCAAGAAAGAGAGAGAGTGGGGTGGAGAGGAAGAATAAAAAAAAGAAAAAAAGGAAGAGGAAGGGAGAACCGAGAAGAGAAGGGGGAGAAAAAAAAAGAAAAGGAAAAAAAGGGGCCGAGAGAGAGAGGAGAACTGAGAAGAGAAGGAGAAATAGCAAGAGCAGCAAGGAGGGAAACTCCTGCAACTCAGGTAAGCTTCTCTTCTGTCTTATTCTTTTTATTTTTTCTGCCATCAACCCGAACTACGTGGATTCTGATTCCTAGGGCAAACCCTAGGATACGTAGGCCATTTGGGAGAATCCTAAATTCGGATCCACACCTTAGTCCACTCGGACTATCCATAGATCCACTAGGATATCCACCCACCAACCCGAACTATGCGGATTCTGATTCCTAGGGCAAACCCTAGGATACGTAGGCCATTTGGGAGAATCACAAATTCGGATCCACACCTTAGTCCACTCAGAATATCCATTGATCCACTAGGATATCCACCCATCAATCCGAACTACGTGGATTCTGATTCCTAGGGCAAACCTTAGGATACGTATGCCATTTGGGAGAAACCCAAATTCGGATCCACACCTTAGTCCACTCAGACTATTCATAGATCTACTAGGATATCCACCCTGATTTGAACTACGCAGATTCTGATTCCTAGGGCAAACCCAAGGATACGTAGGCCATTTGGGAGAAACCCAAATTCGGATCCAAACCTTAGTCTACTAGGACTATCCATAGATCCACTAGGATATTTACCCACATTTTGATCCAAATAGGGTTATCCATAGATCCACTAAGACTATCTATCAGTCCACATAGACTATCCAGATCCTAACCCATAGGGTTTTCTCAACCTTTCAAGCATAAATTTCAACTTAAACAAAGAACTTAATCATGCACAAGCATAAATTACAATCATAAACTTTAATCATACCTGAACTACGATGGTGAACCTGATTTTCAGAATAATTCCGTAATACATAGGCAATCTGATGGATACAGATTCGGTTCAATGATATCAAACCACTTGGTTTGGTTCGATTTAACAGATAGAGGCTAGCATACGAAAGGCATAGGAGACCGATTTTGATAGGGCGGTTTGGGTGCCTAACCCCTTCCCATAATCGTAACCTGACGCTTACCCAATCTCTGATGGACCAGAAATCCAATCTAAGGGTCATGAGTCAATTGAAGTCTTACCTTGGGGTGAGATTTTACATTTCTAAGGTCCTAGACATTAATCTAGGTGGCGACTTCCAAAATTTCCATCTTTGTCCTTACACCCATGCATATTTACTTTTGTCTATTTATAACATGATGATGATGATGCTAGGAATAGGCATGTGATTGTGTGTGTGTGGTTAGTGTGTTGGATGCGAGTGGAGCATCAGGGGGAGAACGTGACATTGTGGTTCATCCTGGTCACCGGACTATAGCTCTATCTCTACTCAAGTCTTGCCCACTGACATCATCATATCGCCATTACTTTAGCAGAACTATTATGTCGTAGGGCATCAGGGGAGGTGGTTCTGGACCATGTAGTCTTTGACTTTGTCGAGGGGCCTTAGTTCTATCTCTATGGATGTATTAAGGGATGCTGGGGTGAGGCCTTAGATACACTGGATGACATTAGGATTGGTTAGTTGCGAACCCAGTTTGCAAGCCCTAGCCAGCAGAGGCTTACGTATTGGTATGGGTAGGGTATCAGGGGAAGTGTTAGTTGTAAGACCCGCACGCCACGAACCCGGTCTAACCTTACGTTCTCATGTCGTGATCAATCTTCCCATCATAATTGGCTCAAGTAAACCAATTATATGAAGAAACCACAAGATGAGGTAAGTCACAAGTCAAATTTAGTTGTTATGGTTGACTGGTTAAGTTTGTATGGAAGCAAACAGTTAAAAAACTAAAAACCAGTAAATTTTGGACCTATGGTGGCATGTTTGGGGGCTACGGTCGCACCTATGGTCAACCTTAGTGAGACCATGGACCTACGATCGCATGTCTTGGTGGTACGGTCAATGGTTTATGCGATCATATGATGGACTGTAGGAACCCAGAATCGACTCCTTGTTTAGGAAACTTTCCTAATTTGAGGAGGACTCTTTCCTAATTGAAAGAGGACTTTATATGGAGGTTTTTCCTCTATATAAGGGACGTTCCTTAGCCTTTCTCACTCTTTTAGAACCCAAATTGAAACTCTAAACCTAAGAAAGAAAGAGAGAGAGAGAGAGAGAGAGAGAGGAAGAAAAGGAGAAGGAGATTTGAAGAAGAAGGCTGAGAGGAAGGTTTGCAGAGAAGAGTTCTATCTTTATACAACAAGCTTAAGGTATGGAGTTGACTCTATAGGATAGATTAGATAGGATAGGTTCCTTTCCATCAAGTTGATGTGTTGAATCTAATGTAACGATTTTGGTTATGGAATTTCTAAGAAAAACCATAGAGAATAGGTTAGGGTTAATGTATGAGGGATAAACTAAGAATATTGGACTTAGAATGATCATTAGGGGAACCCCATTGATGATCCAAGAGGAGGAACTCATGTGAGAAGTAAAAATCAACCAAACTATGTATGGTCGCAACTATGGTCGACCATAGGATGAGAAAGTATCGACCACACCATTCAGGAAGAATTCAGGAAACATACGATCGCAGCTATGGTCGCATGTAATGCGACCATAGGGTATCGATCGTAGGTCCTACGGTAGCATATATTGCTACCATAGCATCGACCGTAGGAAAACAGCAAGCATATTTTAAGACCAAACAAGGTTTTTGACTACTATAACTTGGTAAACCTGAACCCTAACTTACATACATTAATTGTTTAAGATCCTAATAGATTCAAAGTGACTTCCAAAAGCTTGGGAGAGGAATAAGGAGAGGAACAAACATCGATCAAAGGTGAGGGAACAAGACCTAAACTAATTAGTTAATAACAAACTGTTTATTTTTATTGAGTCCAATGCCATGATTGATTTTATGCTTGTATGCTTGTAATGTGCATCTTACATGTCATCCAATATTTCTGCTATTACTGTTCATGCATATTTAATTTTGTTTATTTATAACATGATGATGATGATGTTAGGAATAGGTATGTGAATGTATGTGTGTGATTGGTGTGTTGGATGTGAGTGGAGCATCAGGGGGAGGACGTGGCATGGTGGTCTTCGTCCTTGTCACCAGACTCTAGCTCTATCTCTACTCAAGTTTTGCCCACTAACATCGTCGTATCGCCATTACCTTAGTAGAACTATTATGTCGTAGGGCATCAGGGGAGGTGGTCTCGGACCGTGTGGTCTCTGACTTTGCCAGAGGGCCTTAGCTCTATCTCTATGGACGTATTGAGGGATGCTGGGGTAAGGCCTTGGATACACTATTTGGCATTAGGATTGGTTAGTTGCAACCCTAGTTTGCAAGCCCTCGCCAGCAGGACTTATGTGTTGGTATGGGTAGGGCATCAGGGGAAGTGTTGGCGGTGTTTGATCCGGATACTTTAGCTCTATCTCTATTCCATGGTGGGTGCATGTGGGACGAAAATGGTGTTTGATCCATTGAGCAGATTCACACACTCGTATATAGAGGTGCAGCGGCCACCAAACCTTTCTATAGCACATTGCAAACTTATAAACTAGACCAAAGATATGAATTGAATGCATGCATATGTTTGTTGCATTGTTTTGTTTACTCACTGAGCTCAAGTTGAAGAGCTGACCCTCGCACGTGCAATTCTTTTTAGCTTCTGATGTTGCAGGTTTTACGGTTGAAGATTATGTCGACACGCCAACATATAAATAGGTGGCGGCTATGGATGAGCAAGCTGTGGAGGACTATTATGATTCGTTAAGCAAGCGTTTCAACTATGGATATTCTTAGTGTTTAACTTTCGTATTTGGATATTTGTAATATGTATTAAATTATGTTTTTGTTACTTGAAGATAACTGAAATATTAATTATTTATCATGATTAGACCTCAGTTCATTATTAATAAGACTTCCGCTATTTACTTTATTATCTCTGATTAATGTGGAATGTGTTTTGGTTTAACATGGTTGGCATAGCCTATGCGAGATCCTGGCTGAACCGTTGGTTTATTGACGGTTCATCACACCATTCTGGTTAGTCCAGAATTGGGGTGTGACATTAGTGGTATGTGATCCGAACACTTTTGCCCTATCTCTATTCCACGGTGGGTGCATGTGGGATGGCAATGGTGTTTGATCCATTGGGTGGATTTACACACTCTTATATAGAGGTGCGAGGGCCTCCAAACATTTTTATAGCACATTACAAACTTAAAAACCAGACCAAAGATATGAATTGAATGCATGCATATGTTTGTTGCATTGTTTTGTTCACTCACTGAGCTCAGGTTGGAGAGTTAAACCTCGCGTACGTAATTCTTTTTAGTTTTTGATGCAGGTGTTACTATCGAAGATTATATCGATGCGCCAACGTATAGACAAGTGGCGGCTATGGTATGCAAGTTGTGGAGGATGAATAAGACTCGTCAAGCGAGTGTTTCAATTATGATTACATTTAGTGGTTAACTTTTATATTTTGATACTTGTAATATATATTAAATATGTTTTGGTTACTTGGAGATAACATGTTAAATATTTATTTATCATATTAGACCTCAGTTCATTATTAAGAAAACTTTTGTTATTTATTTATTTACTCTAATTATTATTGTGGAATGTGTATTTGGTTTGGATTATTGGCATGGTCTTGCGAGATCCTGGTTTGAACCGTTGGTTCTTATGATGGTTCATCACACCACTAGTTAGTCCAGAATTAGGGTTGCCATATCTTCCTCTTCTTCTGAAGATGAGCTAGCCATTCCTAGGGGTAGTGGAGATGCTTCTCCCACATGTGGACGCTAGTGAGGAGGCACCATTAGTGCCAGTTACAGAGGATGAGGCTGATTCTGCTGATGATGAGCAAGAGAGTTCATCACATGCTGCAGGTGGTGATGAGATTCCAATAGTGGTAGTTCCTCAGGCTAGGGCTTCAGAGTTCATTGAGTTACATGATTTGCTAGCTGATGCTTGGTCTTTGGTTGCTGCACTAGGTGATCATCAGTGCTCCCTCCAGACCAGACTAAATACTCATAAGAGGAGGATGTTACAGAACATCACTGGTGTGGAGCAAAGGGTGATTATAGTAGAGCGGAGTATCATCCAGTTTCAGAGTTTAGAAGAGGCTAAGAGGAATGAGGTTGCTTTTTTGAGTTTAGCACTGACTTCTATGGATATCATTCTGCGGATTACTGATGACGTTGTGGCTACAGCGATAGCTAGGCCTGAGTGCTCTCGTTGGAGGCGTCTTCAGGCTATGACTCTGGTCAGGGCTACTTATTCTGTAGACAGTCCTTAACGTCAGGCAGATTACGATTCTCAAGAGTCAGATACCTAGTTATATTGTGTTTGTCTCTATTGTCTCACCGGATGTTATATACAGTTTATTTGGATATTGATTTTTGTTTGATATTGATGGTTGAGGATCCAATTTGTGGATGCCGACCCATCATTAGTACATTATTTACTTCGGATCACCAGATGTTTACTTTTTGTGTTTGTATATGATGTCATGCACTTCCACTTATTTTTATTTTCTTGCTACTTATTCATGGTTTTTACCCCCCCCCATATAGTCATATAGTTTATGCTTCCTATTCCAGCTTTATTTATTTATATTGTATATGTATGCTATCTTAGTAGTAAGTGTCACACCCCAATTCTGCACCATTCAAAACAGTGTGATGAACCGCTAATAAACCAACGGTTCAACCAGGATCTCTAATAGGCTATGTCCATTAAAAATAAAACCATGCACATCCACAACCATAATCAGAATAAATACACAATAGCGGAAGTCTTATAGTAAATGAACTGAGGAATCTAATTGTAATAATCATAAATAAAGTATCAAATTATGTTGTATCAACTGAGACATAAGTAAATAAAATATCAGTTACATTTCCTTAATAAATTTAAATAAAAAATCTAATCGAATACGCATGAGTTGCACTCGCATGAGGAGTCATGCGTATCCACTAAGTCTTCGGCTTCCATTGCAGCAACACACGCGTACATCAGAGCACTCATATAATCTTCAATAGTGGTACCTGCATCATCAATTAAAAAAATTCGACGTCAAAAGGGTGAGCACACATCATGGCTCAGTGAGCAAACAAAACAATGCAACAAACATGTGCATGCATTCAATTCATATCTTTGGTCTGGTAAATAAGTTTGCAATGTGCTATAGAAAGGATAGGTGGCCGCCACACCTCTATACACGAGTGTGTGAAGCCGCCCAAATAACCCGGTTACTCGTCGTCCCACATGCACCCATCATGGAATAAAGATAGAACTAAAGTGCTGAGGCCCGGCCTATGACACTTCCCCTGATACTCTACCCATACCAACATGTAAGCCCCTGCTGAAGAGGGCTTGCAAACTGGGCTCGCAATTAACCAATCCTAATTCTAATCAGTGTATCCAAGGCCTCACCCCAGCATCCCTCAATACGTCTATAGAGATAGGGCTAAGGCCCCCCGACAGAGTCAGAGACTACACGGTCCGAGACCACCTCCCCTTATACATTACGATGTAATAGTTCTGCTAAGATAATGGCAATACGACGATGTCCGTGGACAAGACTTGAGTTAGAGATAGAGCTAGAGTGCTGAGGCCCGGCCTATGACACCCCCCTGATACTCGCTCGCATCAAGCACACCAACCACACACATACATTCACATGTCTATCCCTATCATCATCATCATCATCATCATGTTATAAACAATAATTTAAATATGCATGAACAGTAATAATAGAAATATTGGATGACATGTTGAATGCACATAACAAGCATACACGCATCGATTCAAACATGGCATTGGACTCAAGAATAAAATAGTTTATTATTAACCAATTAGTTTAGGTCTTGTTCCCTCACCTTTGCTTGATCGTAGATCCTCTTTCAAGCTTTAAGAATCAACTAAATATCAATATTATATCACTAGAAGACCTAATCAAGTCCATAGAATTTAATTAGAATTAATTCTGATTTTAAAAAGCATGCTGTCAACTAGGGGTTGATGCCAGGGTCGGAGGTTCCATCGACCTTGGGTGCTACCACCCAGATTCTGGACTTCCCGAACACTGGGGGTCGATTGTTAGGGTCTGGTAGGGTCGATTGGCCATCGACCCCTGTGCGACCCCCTGTGGGTTTAGTCAAATTTTCATCCTACAGTCCATTCCTTCGTGTTTGGGGTCCTAGGCTTGCTTCTACAATCCATTCCATACATGTTCTATGGTCTAGAACCGTAGTTCATTCACCTATATGGTTTTTATGATCTCCCCCATGATTTTCCATGAAAACCTAAACATGGATGGATGATTTGGGTCTCTCCTAGATCATTCCCTCTTCACTATATATTCTAAGGTCTGTAGAATTACATGGAGATAGTATCCATACCTGAGAATTAGGCTGGTTCCTTTGAAGCCTTCTCTTTGATCCTCTTCTCCACTTTCCTTCTCTTCTCTTTCTCTTCTCCTTCTCTTCTCTTTCTCTCAATCCAATTAGGGTTCTAAAAGGAGTGAAAGAGGCTTAGGGACATCCTATTTATAGAGTAGAAACTCCTAAAATAAGTCCTACTAAGATTAGGAAAGAATCCCATTGAAATTTGAAAAGTTCCTAATTCACGATTTCTATCGGCAGACTGGGGGTCGATGAGGGGGTCGGAGATCCCGTTGACCCCTGGTTTTAAAATGTCCGACCCCCGGTTAAAAACTCAGGGTCTGACTTTTATACTGGGGGGGTCCGACCCTACCTTGCTGGGTATGCGACCCTCCCCCTTATTTTAGTGTTTTTGGGTCAGTTTAATACCTAGGATCGCGATCTCCCTCACGTACTTGATCTATTTGGTTCGGCCATGATGGGTAGACCTTTTTTAAGGTGGTAAGACCGAGTTAGTTTGATACGGGTCTTATAGTAAGTGTTGCATATCTATGCTCTAATACTAACTTTTGTCACACGCCGTTCCCAACGTATTGGTACTATGGAATAGACGAGATCTCCACCTCTTAATTTAGGGCATTGAAAATCCCTTCCAAGATTACGTCTACATGGAACATTCACCACTAAAAATAGCATCACATAAGAACTGATAAATAAAAACACACCATCATATTTTAAAAAGTCTCTACAGAGATTATAGCAGAAGTTTTACAATACTTAACGTTCACTTACTAAAATATTCAAATGATAATTATAATAATATTATCCCCAAACCATTGTATGCATAAGTAGGTAAATAAATAAATACTTCAAATGTAAATTGTTCAAATGGGCAACACGCCCCTAACTCCAAATAAAATAAACTGAATTTAAATTGTTCATTCATTAATCCAAGTGTCTATCCATAGACGCAATCGTCACACTCGCACGTCTCGTCATGAATGTCATCGTCACTAATGTCCATGGCGTCACTTTCTGTCATACTTGCATCTAAAAGAATTTGTGTACACAAGGGTAAGCTCAACCACCGAGCTTAGCAAGAAAATCAAATGTGCACATACAAGATGCATGAATTAACAACTACAGTCAAGTAAAAAACTATAAACATCAGCTCAAGACAACCCACATACGGAGTCTCTAGTCCATGTGGATCACCCCCATCAAAACAAATACTGTCCCACACAAGGAGCACATCAACATTCCCCAAGTATGGGTTCGTCGTTGAAATGCAAGTCTGTTCTCCCACCGGTTGCTTGCACCCAACTCATCCCAAGTCCATAGTCCGTCGAGCACTTGAGGAGATGTTAATCCCACCAGTTGACTTGCCATCCCATCCCATCACTCAGCCATGGAGAGCATCGCAGCTATGTTCATACCACCTTTTTATTGAACCCATGCCACTACTTAACCCCCCAATGGCCAGGGGTATAGTTATTAGGGTAATTCCAATTCAACTAACTAAGTTCTCTATTAGTCAGATTGCTGGACCGTAACATCACCAAGCTTTCGACCTCGTCAGGTCCCCACTTAGGACATCGTGACTTAGCTAAGTTACATATGGTCAAATGTGAAGCAACTCCAGTAAGAAGTGGTGCAAGCATCCCATTCCACCTACCTTCCTCCTTACTGACTTAACCAAACATCATGAGGCAACAAGACTAGCTCTACCTTTTATGAGAAAGCCAGGAGGCGTCATTCCACCCTGCTTCCAAACCACTACAGGTTTTACTAATCGCATACAATAGAATGCATATGCATGAACACACTAGAGAGTTTATTGGATGACATGTTACCATTTACAAGCATGTTATCACTCACATTACATCATCCAATCAAAATAATATATCTAAGTTACAAACAAAGGTTTAAATACCAAACCAGATGTAGCAGTAGCAATGGGTAATTTAGAGTACAACCTTGAACAGCTTTAACAATCCTCCTTTCGTACCTTAGTTGCCTTAACAATAACAATATTTAACTTTATTAGTTCAATAGTTGTCTCTATTAGTTGTCCAAGTGTAGCATAGTATTTTATTTATATTTTTCAAAGGTCTATCGATCATTATTAAAAGTTTTATACTTGCTGCCTAATGTCTCCATTACATAGAATTCCTAAACAGCAAGCACACGGAGTATAAACATCAGTTTTTATATCGAACTATGGAGCGTACCTCTGTAGGCATATGATTCTAAGTATATGAACACCTATGCAGGGTCCTAAAATTCTCAGGAAGATGCTCTCAGAGAAAGACCTTCATCTAGGGTCGAGTTTTCGTGCGGTACATGATCGACCGCATGGTCTCTAGGCAATAGATGTACGACACATAGTCGACTACACGTTGAAACGTAGCCCGGTCATGCCAATTTTTACACAATGTTCTTATTGGGTTTTTTCAGTCTATTCTACGAGTTTAAGTCCAAAATTCCTATTCTAACTTGTACCCATGATACCAAAATCATTTTCCTATAAACCGATATTGTTAGATCTGAGTTTGTATTTTTCAAGTTCACTGCCACAAATGTCAAGGCGGTTTTCCTTGGGTTTGGATCCCCCATAGAATCATTCAGTCGAAACCTCAAGGTTTAGGGTCCTTAGATCCATTCAATAATCATTTAGACTTATTTTTCCATCTTGTTAAGAACCTCAGTTCTTCACCAATTCAGATCATGTTCTGGTTGGATCACTTAATGGGTTTCAATACTTATTGCAGGAACTAATGATCTAAGAATCATGCTTAGAGATGCCTTGGGTTCTTACAGATTTAGTTTAACTCAATTTAAAACAAGGAAATGAAAAGAATCGACACCAGTATTGATCTCTGGTGTTGGTGTTCCCCAATGGTAGTTCTTTCTGGTTGTAGAGATTTCTTTCTCCTTATCCTTTCTCCCTTCTTCTAGGCATAGCAGAGCACTCTCTCTCTCTTTTCCTCTCTTTGGTTTGAAGAGAATGGAGAAGAGAAGGGATGGAGTTTGGCCAAATCCCATACTCCATTCTCATTGGAGTAAATTTGGGACTCTAATTAAGGGATTTAGAGAATTCCCTTGCTTCTACTCGTTTTGAAAGAAGAGGATGCACCTAGACACTCATTTGGATGAGTCCAAAATGAGACCAGGTCTGACCAATGGTCCAAACGAGTTGGTTTTCTAAACCAATTATTTAGGAACAGGAAGTGCAACACTAGGGTATGACACATAATAGACAGCACCTAGGTGCATTGTGTCGGACCCCTAGTTTAAGTCCTGCATTTAGGTTTGGATGTTAGGATTAACTAGATTACCTTGGTTGGTTTTCATTGGTCCAGTCCACCTTGGTTTGTGTTGTTTACCATGGTAAGACCTGTTACAAAGTCAACATTTCAAATTGGGACCAAAATTTTGGGTATGGGTCTTACACTCACACTCTCGTGTATGGAAGTGTGGTGTCTGTCTATCCTTACCATAACACATTGCAAACTTAAACAGGACCAAAGATATGAATATGACATCATGCATATGTTTGTTGCATTATTTTGTTTTCTCACTGAGCTAAGTTGTAAGCTCACCCCATGGTACCATTTCTTTTTTAGTTTCTGATGATGCATGTAATATCATCGAAGACTATGTCAATGTGCCAACTTATGGACATGTGGCAACTATGGATATGTGAATGGTGGAGGATGAAAATGACTCATCATGCAAATGTTTCCACTGTGTTTACGCTTAGTGACTTATTTTCGTATTTGGAACTATGAACTTGTAATAGTTATTTAAATTATGCTTTGATTTACATTTGATCACTGGATTATTAAATACTTATCATTAAACTCTTAGTCATATTAATGAAGACTTCTACTATTATTTATTATCTCTGATTGTGATGTGGACATGTATGGTTTGATTGTTGGAACTGTCCTACGTGATCCTAGCTTGAACCGTTGGTTCATATGACGGTTCATTCACACTTTTAGTTCGACCAGAATTGGGGTGTGACATTCCTATTCTTAATTATTCAATGGAGTATATAAATCTACAATAAGTTCAAAGTTTTACCAATAATGGCTTGATCAATGTTGATCGATGGTGTCCATCGTGGGCAATTCTCCCAACACAAGTGCTGCAGAGCTTTACCTTCTTCCTCTCCTTCCTCCCTTTCTCTTGAGAACACTCAGAGCTTTTTGAGACTGATACATAATCAAAGGATGGTGAAAAGGTAAGGTTTTTATTCTACTAGGGTGTCCTCTTTGGAGTAGAACTCCTAGTTTAAATGGAGGGTTCCTAGGAAGTTGTCAAGTGGCAAGAGTTTGAATTAGAGAAGGACTCCTTCCCTTTTACAACTCCTAAGGTAGTTAGGATAGGTGTGGTGTCACACCCCAATTCTGTACTATTCAGAACGGTGTGATGAACCGCCAATAAACCAACGGTTCAATCAGGATCTCAAATAGGCTATCCCACATATGATAAATTGAAACACATTCCACATTAATCAGAGATAATAAAATAAATAACAAAAGTCTTACAGATAATGAACTGAGGTTTAATCATTTTAAATAATTAATATTCCATTTATTTCCAAGTAACCAAAACATAACTTAATACATATTACAATATCCAAATAAGAAAACTAAACACTAAACGTATCCACCGTTGAAATGCTCGCTTAACGAACCATGTTCATTCTCCACAGCTTGCTCATTCATAGCCTCCACCCGTCCATATGTTGGCGTGTAGAAAAAATCTTCAATCATAGTACCTGCAACATCAGAAACTAAAAAGAATTGCACGTGCGAGGGTCAGCTCTCCAACTTGAGCTCAGTGAGTAAACAAAACAATGCAACAAACATATGCATGCATTCAATTCATATCTGTGGTCTGGTAAATAAGTTTGCAATGTGCTATAGAAAGGATAGGTGGCCGCCACACCTCTATGCACGAGAGTGTGGATACGCCCGATGAACCTCTCACCGTCGCCCATAGCACCCAGAATGGCACAAAATACACCCCATGAAAATGGCATGGCTGTACCGGTTGATACCATACCAACAAATAAACCCCTGTTGACTAGGGTTGCAAATTGGGCTCGCAACTAACCAACCCTAATGTCAAATAATGTATCCAAGGCCTCACCCCAGCATCCCTCAATACATCCATAGAGATAGAGCTAGGGTCTGGTGACCAGGCTGAACCACAATGCCACATCCCCCCTGATGCCCTACGACATATTAGTTCTGCTAAGGTAATGACGATACGACGATGTTAGTGGACAAGACTTGAGTAGAGATAGAGCTAGAGTCTGGTGACCAGGCTGAACCACAATGCCATGTCCTCCCCCTGATGCTCCACTCGCATCAAGCACACTAACACTTGCTTAGTGGACATGACTTGAATAGACCATGGCACAATATACCCCGATGAGAACGGCATCGAAATACCGGTTGATACCATCTCTACTCGCACCATGTACACCATCCAAACATAAACATTCACATGTCTATTCCTATCATCATCATCATCATCATGTTATAAATAAATGAAATTAGATATGCATGAACAGTAATAGCAGGAATATTGGATGACATGTTAAATGCACATTACAAGCATACACGCATAGAATCAATCATGGTATTGGACTCAAGAAATAAAAATAGTTTGTTATTAACCAATTAGTTTAGGTCTTGTTCCCTCACCTTTGCTTGTTTGTAGATCCTCTTTCCAAGCCTTAAGAATCACTTTTATATCAATATTATACTGCTAGAAGACCTAACAAAGTCGATAGAATTTAATTAGAATTTATTCTAATTTTTACAGCTTGCTGTTAACTGTAGGGTCGCAGGATGGGTCGCAGGTAGGGTAGCAGTATATTGCGACCCCCTGAACAGGGTCGATATCAGGGTCGATGGGTCTATCGACCCTATGTGCAACCACCTCTGGTTTTGGTCGATATTCTCATGTTTTGATCCATTCATCTTTGTTTAACTCCTATGGCTTCTTCCATAGTCCATTCCACATACTTTCTATGGATTAAAACTTCTCTTCACCCAATATATAGTCTAATTGATATCCTCCATGGTTTCCATTGAAACCTAACCATGGATGGATGGATTGGGTTTCTCCTACATCTTCCTTCAACTATTCTAAGTCTCACGAAATTCATAGGATTAGTATTCTTACCTGAGAAAAACACTCCTTCTCTGCAACTCTTCTCCTTTTTCTTCTTCTCTCATTTCCTTCTCTTCTTCCTCTCTTCCTTCTCTTCTCTTTCTCTCAATTCAATTAGGGTTCTAAAAGGAGTGAAAGAGGCCTAGGAACGTCCTTAAAATAGAGTAGAAACATCCTAAAATAAGTCCCTTTGAGATTAGGAAAGAGCCCCAACCGAAATTATGAAAATTTCCTAATTCTGTTTTCGGTGGCAACTGAGGGTTGATGAGGGGGTCGATGATCCCGTTGACCCCTAAATCCTAAAGTGTCCGACCCCCTCTGTAAAACAGGGGGTCTGACTTTCTGTCTTGGGGGGGTCCGACCCTCCCTTGCTCGGTATGCGACCCTCCCCTTAATTTAAGTGTTTTTGGGTCGATTTGATACCTGGGATCATGATCTCCTTCATGCCCTTGGTCCATTTGGCTCGACCATGATGGTTAAACCTGATTCAAGGTGGTAAGACCGGGTTAGTTTGATACGAGTCTTACAACTCTATCACCCTTAAAAGAAATTTCGTCCTCAAAATTTGAAAGTACGGATCTTACAACTCCCCCATCCTTAAAATAAATTTTGTCTTCAAAATTTGAATTTACTTCGAAGTCAATAGGTGGGAATTCTATTTCCGCATTGCATCTTCTTCCTCCTATGCACTCTTCTCCACGTCTTGTCTTTGCTAGGTTACCTTCATATAATAATTATCCCGGCTTTGGAAACATTATACCTTCCCACTAGTGAACTAGGCTGGAACCCCTTCAATAGTTAAACATTCTATCTAATCCAGTGATTTCCTAGATAATACCTTTGATATGGATCTCCAATGTACTTCTTCAATAGAAACACACGAAATACATCATGCACACTAGGCATGGATAGTGGTAACGCTAATTAATATGCAACTTTTCTACGTCTCTCCAAAGTTTATAAGATCTAACACATATATAGAATACAACTTTCTCTTCTTGTCTAATCGTTTCAAACTACGCATAAGTGATTTCTTCAAAAACACTTTGTCACTTATGGCGAACTCAAGGTCAGGTATCTCTCCTGACATCTTGAGCTATCCTGGCCCTTTTTCTTTGATCTTGTCTGCCACTCGATAGTTTTCTTCCATAGACTTAGGTCTTAAAATTTTTCATTCACCGACTTCATTCCAAAACAGAGGGGTTTGACATTTCTACCGTACCATGCTTTATAGGTGACATTTACATGGTAGCTTAGTACCAACTTCAATTTATGGTAACTTCTCAACTCACATTCCTTGAAATCAATTTCACAACTTGGGGCATATCTCTTAGGATCTGTATAGTCCGCTCCAACTATCCTTCAGTTTAAGGTAAAATGCGGTACTAAACTTCAACTTTGTCCCCATTGTCTTTTGTAGATCCTCCCAAAACTTTGAAATAAAGCATGAGCTTCTGACCATTACAAGGCTCTTATACATACCATTCAATCTTGTAATATTATCCATATATAGCTTAGTTAGCCGCTCCAAAGCATACCGAGGTCGTATCACAATGGAATAAGCTATCTTCATAATGCGATCAACAATCACCCAAACCATGCCAACCGGTCTGGGAGTCAGTGGCAATTCATTGGCATAGTTCATTGTACTACAGTTCCACTTCCAGACTAGCTCCGATAGTGGTTATGGTAAGCCATGTTGGTCTTTGTCTTTCAGCCTTTACTTGCTGATAATTTAGACACTGGAACACGCATTAAACCACATTTGTTATCATTCCTCTTTACTAGTACAATCTCTTCATGTGTTTCTTACCATACGATTACTTCTATCTTAAAGAGGTCCTCTTTAATCCCTTTATATGATGCTACGGGATCCAAGAAGATCACTTTGTTTAATCAGGTCTCGTATTTCTTGGACTTGGCTTAAAGCTTTTCATTTCTCAGTTGTTGTGAAGCTGTTCTAAGATCCGTTGTATGAGTTGCTTTATTCTTGGAATAAACCAAAATATCATCTATGAAAACTATGACCGACGTGTCCAATATGTCATGAAACACCCAGTTCATCCGTTCCATAAAAGATGTAAGGGCATTGGTTAATCCAAACATCATAATCGAGAACTCATAATTGGCCAATCTTGGTTCTAAAAAAAACTATCTTCGGAATATCGCTGTCTAAATTCTTCAGCTAATGATATCTTAACTGAAAATCAATCTTAGAAAATACATTTGCTCCTCACAACTATTTAAACAAGTCATCGATCTGCGGTGGTAGTTATCGATTCTTGATCGTGAGCTTGTTCGATTCTCGGTAGTCTATACATAATCGGACACTACCATCCTTCTTCTTTACGAATTGCATTGGTGCTCCCCGTGATGCAATACTTAGCCGATTAGGACCTTAGTCTAATAACTCTTGTAGTTGAGTCTCAGTTCCTTCAACTCCATAGGAGCTACTCTACAGGTGCCTTTGACACAAGTATCGTCCTTGGTAACAAGTCGATGACGAACTCGATCACATGATCAGATGGTAACCCAGGTAAGTTTCCTGGAAACATCAAGAATTTATGCATCACATCAATACCTTCCGTTTGTGGTGCTTCTTCGGTAGTGTATTCCACAGATACCAGATATCCAACTTCTTTCTCTTCAAAGCATATCTTCGCCTTTAGCATAGAGAGGATCAGCTTTCACTTCCTAGGCAACATACTTCCAATAATACTAAATTATATGTCGTCTTTATTCTTGAATGGTAACCTCTTCTATGCACCTAACAACTTTGTAGAGTGTTGAGACAACCAGTCTATCCCCAAGATGACGTTAAAGTCTGCCATCTCAAGTCTAATTAGGTTGCATCCAAATTTCATCCATCCATTAATATGATTCAATCATTGTTCATAATACTCATCTAAAACAACATTTAGTCCCAAAAGGGCTAAACTAGAGAAATCTGGTGTAAGGGTCTTAGGAGCTTGCCTAGTTCCTTCATCTCTTATGATTTTTCAAAGACTATCGTCCAAATATCATATCCCAAATCTATTTATAAGCATTAGGGTATATGCTTATTATTTCATTAATTCAGCAAAACTCTTTTGGTCTTTTCTTAATCATATCACTCAACATTGGGCATAACTCAGTATTACTTATACTGAATACTATCAATGCTACGATTTTTAACTTTATCCTTGTATCCACTCTTAGATTTGTCTTTAAGAATCTTCTACCTTGTCAAAATTCATAGTGATATAGCCATCTGTAACTCTACTAGAGTGTTATCTATTTCTTTACTGGCTACCCTTGATAATTCTCACTTTTTGCTCATGCACTCTTTTATAAACATGACTCATATCCATCCATTTAGCAATCTCAAAATAGATTCTCCATTACTTCAACTGAGGTTCATTGGATTTAGCATTTAATCTGAATCCAATCATCTTTCTTCCAATAATTTCATTATCACTAAACATCTTATCAATGGATGTCGAGAAATGTAAGAATCAAAATGTTTATCTAAAACAATTCATTTCCTTCTTTCAATTTAGTATGACGACAAACACTTTCTTTATCTAGTGAACCTAGGTTTTAAGAATCAGGAGTAAATCTATGGTAATCCAACCGGCATCCAAAGGTCGTTAGGTTGCACGGTGGTCCAAATACATGAAAATAGAGGTTTTACAGTTCTCGACCTCATGGTTACAGGTTCTATCGAATGCCATTAGTCAAGGCACTACAGGAGTAGATCTGGAGAGAGATTTCGTACATCAGTAAATCAGGTATAATCTGGAGAAAAATTTTATACATCAATAAATCAGGTATAAATCAATAGATATATGCTCAACACAATTAAACATTTAACTATTCATTCAGTTCATATCTCTGTTCATGTTGTCGATCATGAGAATGGTTCAGATTGGTATAATCTGGACTAATACTAAAGAAACAATATCTATAACTCCAATTGACAGGTTAAATCAAGAAGGTATCCTGTCAACGCCCGAGAAATTAAAATCTGGTATGTGCATCCACTATAATCATAAGAGTTAATCAATAATGCACCGCATCCTATATAAACATATCTACTTATATGGCCATAATAGATTTGATCCTTTGCTGAAAATATCCGAGGCATCATCTTCAGAAGACATTCTTCAATCCTTGTCGGATCATTCTGTCATGATGCAACTATCCCATACATCGGTGGCTGATAAGGTTAACCACCTTGATACACTGCTTGTTGTGCACCAAACTTCTGCACTGGAGTGTGCATTACTGGGAATTATGGTGTGGTAGGCACTATGTTATAGCTAACAGGTGTTGGGGTACAGTGATGCTACCAATTGGTACCATACTTGGTTTGATCCGGAGGTGTTGATGTAGCATCAGCAACTTGGGTAGTGATTTACATAGCAACTTGCATAGTCGGTCTCGTCTGTTGTTGCTCTTGTATTTTATTGGGTCAAGTTTATGACAACCATAACCAAGGTACTTAATAGTCCAGGTGGTTGGCTGGAGTGGTCTGGTTGTTCACCTCCTTTGATTTGCTCCAATCTGATTATCATTATTTAGTATCTACTTATATGAGTTTTCATTACCCATTCTCAACCCAGATAGTGGTGGGGTCAAGTTGCAACCTCTTCTTAATGCTCAGCGGGTAATGGATCAGCTTGTAATGGATCTCACCCAAGAGTATAGCTTTATCTTCTTGTAGTTACTCTTATTCTTAATGTATGGCCATTATTCTCTTATCTCTGTTGGATTCGGCCCGAGATCTTTCCCTTTACCTTTGCAGGGAATTAGGCATTACTAGTCATTTTCCTTCTTCCTCTGTCCTACATTGAGTTTCACATCTTGTGAGTACCAACTCGGTATTTCAATTTTCTGCTATACAGATGCCTCCTTCTTGCTACAGTACTATATCCCTAGTATACGTAGATAACTACCCAACTTATAGATAATATCCTATATTATTTATTTATTAGGGAAATTGGTCTTCTCTTTCTATTTGAGTGTATATATATGGTTCCACCTTTTATATGTACATTATCGTCTTGTTTAATTTCAGTCTCAACCAACACAGGTGCTTATGGTTTGTTTGTATTAAAGCTTTTAATTTATCCTAACTCAGTTCATGGACTCTAGTGGAAGTATTCAGGTTTAATGGGTAAGGCCTACGAGAGCTCTGATACCAAGTTATCACACCCCAATTCTGCACCATTCGGAACGGTGTGATGAACCGCCAATAAACCAACGGTTCAACTAGGATCTCAAATGGGCTATCCCACATATGATAAAATGAAACACATTCCACATTAATCAGAGATAATAAAATAAATAGCGAAAGTCTTACAGATAATGAACTGAGGTCTAATCATTATAAATAATTAATATTCCATTTATTTCCAAGTAACCAGAACATAACTTAATACATATTACAATATCCAAATACGAAAACTAAACATTAAACGTATCCACCGTTGAAACGCTCGCTTAACGAACCATGTTCGTTCTCCACAACTTGCTCATTCATAGCCTTCACCCGTCCATATGTTGGCATGTAGACAAAATCTTCAATCATAGTACCTGTAACATCAGAAACTAAAAATAATTGTGCGCGCGAGGGTCAGCTCTCCAACTTGAGCTCAGTGAGTAAACAAAACAATGCAAAAAGCATATGCATGCATTCAATACATATCTATGGTCTGGTAAATAAGTTTGTAATGTGCTATAGAAAGGATAGGTGGCCGCCGCACCTCTATGCACGAGAGTGTGGATACGCCCGATGAACCTCTCACCATCGCCCACAGCACCCATAATGGCACAATATACACCCCATGAAAACGGCATGGCTGTACCGGTTGATACCATACCAACAAATAAACCCCTGCTGGCTAGGGTTGCAAACTGGGCTCGCAACTAACCAACCCTAATGTCAAACAATGTATCAAGGCCTCACCCCAGCATCCCTCAATACATCCATAGAGATAGAGCTAGGGTCTGGTGACCAGGCTGAACCACAATGCCACATCCCCCCCTGATGCCGTACGACATATTAGTTCCGCTAAGGTAATGACGATACGACGATGTTAGTGGACAAGACTTGAGTAGAGATAGAGCTAGAGTCTGGTGACCAGGCTGAACCACAATGCCACGTCCTCCTCCTGATGCTCCACTCGCATCAAGCACACTAACACTTGTTTAGTGGACATGACTTGAATAGATCATGGCACAATATACCCCAATGAGAACGGCATCGAAGTACCGGTTGATACCATCTCTACTCGCACCATGTACACCAGCCAAACATAAATATTCACATGCCTATTCCTATCATCATCATCATCATCATGTTATAAATAAACGGAATTAGATATGCATGAACAATAATAGCAGGAATATTGGATGACATGTTAAATGCACATTACAAGCATACACACATAGAATCAATCATGGTATTGGACTCAAGAAATAAAAATAGTTTGTTATTAACCAATTAGTTTAGGTCTTGTTCCCTCACCTTTGCTTGTTTGTAGATCCTCTTTCCAAGCCTTAAGAATCATTTTTATATCAATATTATACTGCTAGAAGACCTAACAAATTTGATAGAATTTAATTAGAATTTATTCTAATTTTACAGCTTGCTGTTAACTGTAGGGTCGCAGGATGGGTCGCAGGTAGGGTAGCAGTATATTGCGACCCCCTGTAACAGTGTCGATATCAGGGTCGATGGGTCTATCGACCCTATCTGCGACCACCTCTGGTTTTGGTCGATATTCTCATGTTTTGGTCCATTCTTCCTTGTTTAACTCCTATGGCTTCTTCCATAGTCCATTCCACATACTTTCTATGGATTAGAACTTCTCTTCACCCAATATATAGTCTAATTGATATTCTCCATGGTTTCCATTGAAACCTAACCATGGATGGATGGATTGGGTTTCTCCTACATCTTCCTTCAACTATTCTAAGTCTCACGAAATTCATAGGATTAATATTCTTACCTGAGAAGAACACTCCTTCTCTGCAACTCTTTTCCTTTTTCTTCTTCTCTCCTTTCCTTCTCTTCTTCCTCTCTTCCTTCTCTTCTCTTTCTCTCAATTCAATTAGGGTTATAAAAGGAGTGAAAGAGGCCTAGGGACGTCCTTAAAATAGAGTATAAACATCCTAAAATAAGTCCCTTTGAGATTAGGAAAGAGCCCCAACCGAAATTATGGAAATTTCCTAATTCTGTTTTCGACGGCAATTGAGGGTCGATGAGGGGGTCGATGATCCCGTCGACCCCTAAATCCTAAAGTGTCCGACCCCCTCTGTAAAACAGGGGGTCTGACTTTCTGTCTTGGGGGGTCCGACCCTCCCTTGCTGGGTATGCGACCCTTCCCTTAATTTAAGTGTTTTTGGGTCGATTTGATACCTGGGATCACGATCTCCTTCACTTTGGTCCATTTGGCTCGACCATGATGGTTAAACCTGATTCAAGGTGGTAAGACCGGGTTAGTTTGATACGGGTCTTACATGTGGGTCCTTTTATATTCATCAATAGGTCCAAGGAATATCTTAATTGGCCTCCCAAAATGAAACCAATTAGTTAATCTCAAGAGTAGGTTTGTTTTTGGCCTAGCCGATCGATATTCTCGGTTCTTACACTATCAAGATTTTCGACCACCTATTAGCAACCAGCTCCCCTTTAAAGTTACACGTTAATGCATTGTTAGAGAAGTCCAAGGGTTCAAAGGGTACCTATCGTGCTAGTCCTCAATTTGCTACCAAATCGGATTCAGCTACTGTGGAAAACCCTGGCACAAAAGAAAATCCTAGTTAGGCCGTATTTTCTGGGTGGAGGTTTTACAGCATCTATTGCTTCTCTTACTCAAACATGCACGTGTCACACTCTCAGTCAACATCATACTCATCTCCCTCCAGAGCTTACATGTCCATGTACGCCAGAGAAGTAATAGTCGGAGCATTCACATAGTCAACTACAGTATTACCTGCAACATTAACTAAAAAGTTTGTCCACACAAGGGTGAGCTCTCCAATTTGAGCTCGTGAGAAAACAGATAGGCAAATGGCATTATGCATGATTAGATTATTATTTTTAGTTCATACTATTGATCTAGTATAATGTATGCTATAGCTATGGGAAGGCCTGATCACACTTACCGAAGCTGACCATAACCTCCATGCATAGGAGAAAATGGGTGCTCACTAGCCCACACTACTAGCCCTGGTGTTCCCACACATCATCCCAAGATAGATAGTACTAGGGCAATAGTTTGGCCAATGACACTCCAATGAAAATTTCCAATACCTCCCCCTTTTCTCCCATTTGCACCAACACCTGACCCCCTGTTAGCTAGGGTCACACACATAGGTCATTCCACCAATCATCATCCTACATGTCACCCCTTTATTGTTTCCCCACACACCCAGCAGGATTCCTAGTCCATCCGACCACTCCCTTAGATGCTGTCATCCTGCTTAGAGTGAGAGAACATTACAAATCATCAATCAATTGAGTCGGATCCTGTAGTCCTCGATTGTTTTACCACTACTCATAATCCACATTCACAATCCACAATCACATATATTCATAGTAAATATGTAAAGCATGTATGTCACACCCCAATTCCATACCAACCAGAATGGTGTGATGAACTGTTTATGATCCAACGGTTCAACCAGGATCTCGAATAGGCTGTGTCCGTTTGCTTAAACCAAACACATCCACAACCATAATCAGAATAAATATACAATAGCGGAAGTCTTTAATATTTAATGAACTGAGAGTCTAACGGTGATAAAATAAATAAATTATCCAATTATCTCCAAATGACAAAGATGTAAAATAAAATAAATTAATCAATTACATGTTCTTAATAATCCAACTATAATTCTAATCGAAGATGCATGAGTTGCACTCACACGAGGAATCATGCGACTCCATCATAACTTCTGCATCCATCATCGCAGCATGTCCATACATCGGAGCATTCATATAGTCTTCTACAGTAGTACCTGCATCATCAACTAAAAATATTCAACATCGAAAGGGTGAGCACACATCATGGCTCAGTGAGCAAATAAAACAATGCAACAAACATATGCAAGCATTCAATTCATATCTTTGGTCTGGTTCATAAGTTTGCAACGTGCAATAGAAAGGATAGGTGGCTGCCGCACCTCTATACACGAGTGTGTGAAGCCGCCCAAAGGATCAAACACCAATGCCGTCCCACATGCACCCATCATGGAATAGGGATAGAACCGCATCACACTTCTCCTGATGCCCTACCCATACCAACATGTAAGCCCATAATGGCGAGGGCTTGCAAACTGGGCTCGTAACTAACCAATCCTAATGTCAAACAGTGTATCCAAGGTCTCACCCCAGCATCCCTCAATACGCCCATAGAGATAGAGCTAAGGCCCCCCGACAGAGTGAGAGACTAGACTTTCCGAGACCACCTCCCCTGATGCTCTACGACGTAATAGTTCTGCTAAAGTAATGACGATACGATGATGTCAGTGGACATGACTTGAGTAGAGATAGAGCTAAAGTGCTTAGGACCGCACCACATCACACTTCCCCTGATGCCCCATTCGCATCAAGTACACTAACCACACACAAACATTCACATGCATTTTCCTATCATCATCATCATCATCATCATGTTATAAATAAACGGAATTAAATATGCATGAACATTAATAGCAAGAATATTGGATGACATGTTAAATACACATTACACGCATACAAGCATAGAATCATTCATGGCACCAGACTCAATAAACAAAAACAGTTTATTATTAGGCAATTAGTTTAGGTCTTGTTCCCTCACATTTGATTGATAGTAGATCCTCGTTCAAGCTTTATGAATCACTTTTAAACTACTTGGAAACCAAACAAGTTGATAGATTTTTAATTAGAATTAATTCCCATATATTTAGACTAACAGAAACTGAGGGGTCACAGGTGGCGCAACACCTGGGGTCTCAGTTTCTGTGACCATAGGGTGTAGGGTCGCAGGGTAGGGTCAGACATACTCCGACCCCATGTGCGACCACACCCTCCCTGGAAACTTCCCGAGGGCATGTGGTCGGACATGTGGGTCTTGTGGGGTCGGACATCATGCGACCCCACGTGCGACTACACGTGTTATGGTCGACCTTTCACTCTTAATTCCATTCCTTCATGTTTGAATCCTTTGGCTTATCATCATGGTTCTTCCTATGATTGTTCTATGGCTCAAAACTACAATTTTATACACCATCCATTGTCCACAATAATTTCTTCCATTGATTCTCTTGGAATTTATCCATGGATGGATGATTTGGGTATAACCTAGATCCTATCTTCTTCATGAACTATTCTAGGCTCTTAATTAATCATGGGAAATAGGTTCATACCTTATGCTTGCTAAAGATTCAGAGTTTTCTTTGAATTTTCCTCCTCCTTAGTCTTCTTCTTAAATTTTCCTTATCTTCCTTCTCTTCTCTTTCTCTCACTTTCAATTAGGGTTCTAAAGGAGTGAAAGAGGCTAAGGGACGTCCTATTTATAGGAAAAACCCTCCATAATATGCCCTAAATAGTTTAGGAAAGAACCCCCTTCGGATTAAGAAGGTTTCCCAATTTCAGTTCTGTCTGGGTTCCGTGGGGTCGCAGAATCAGTGACCCTACCTTTTTAAAATGTCCGACCCCATGACCTAATTTCATGTGGTTGGACTCTTTTGAGGTGGGGTCGGTCACACCTATTTAGGCATGCGACCACACGCTCATAATTGACTGTTTTTGGGTTGAATTCATACCTGGTCTTGTGGTTTCTTCACGCACTTGGTCCACTTGGCTCGACCATGATAGGTAGACCTGGTACAAGGTGGTAAGACCGGTTAGTTTGATACGGGTCTTACAACTCCCCCGCTCTTATTAGAAATTTCGTCATTGATTTACACATACCTTTTGAGTAAAAAAGGTGAGGATATTGCTTTCGCATAGCATTCTCTTCTTCCCATGTGATCTCTTCTATATCTCGGCTCCTCCAAGTGACCTTAACATAATAAATGTCATGGTTGCATAGTTGTTGAACCTTTCGGCTGGTGATTTCAGTTGGTGCTACTTCAAAAGTCAAATCATCAGTTAGATCTGGTGGATCCGCTGTTAAAACATTTGTTGGATCTCTGACGTACTTCTTCAATAATGAGATATGAAATACATCATGCACGCTTGACATAGATGGTGGTAGTGCTAACTGATACGCCACTTTTCCACGTTTAGCTAGAATCTCATATGGCCCGACATATCTCAGACTTAGCTTCCCTTTCTATCCGAATCATTTTAAACCTCGCATAGGTGATACTTTCAAAAATACCTTATCACCTACGATAAATTCAAGGTCTCGACGTCGAGTATCTGCATACTGTTTCTGACAATTCTGAGCCGTTCTAACTCTTTCCTTAATAATGTCGACTACACGACAAGTCTCTTCAATGAATTCTGGTCCTACAATACTCCGTTCACCAACTTCATTCTAAAACAAAGGAGTTCGACACTTCCTACCATACAGTGCTTCATAGGGTGACATCTGTATAGTAGCCTGATAGCTGTTGTTATAGGCGAACTCGATCAATGGTAGTTTCTCATCCCATGATCCTTTGAAATCAATAACACAGGCTCGAAGCATGTCTTCTAAGATTTAGATGGTACACTCTGACTTTCCGTCTGTCTGAGGATGGAATGCAGTACTGAATTTCAGCGTTGTACCCATAGCCTTCTGTAATCCTTTCCAAAACTTTGAGGTAAAGCATGGGTCTCTATCGAATACAATGCTTTCAGGTACACCATGTAATCTGACAATATTATCCACATATAGCTTGGCTAACCTCTCCAGGGTATACTGTGGTCATATAGCTATAAAGCGAGCTGTCTTAGTCAGACGATCTACAATTACCCAGACCGCGTCAACTACTCGGGGAGTCAATGGTAACCCAGTGACGAAGTCCATAGTGATGCAGTCCCATTTCCATGCTGGTTCTGGCAGTGGCTATAACAATCCTACAGGTCTTTGTCGTTCAGCCTTTACCCTCTGACAATTTAGGCATTGAGACACGAATTTAGCTACATCTGCTTTCATTCCTCTCCACCAATATAATTTCTTCAAATCATGATACATCTTTGTACTTCCAGGATGTACCAAATAAGCGGTGGTGTGAGCTTCCTTCATTAGTCTGTGTCTAATATCCAAGTTTTTCATTTCAAGTACATATATTCTTCCTTTGTACTTCAGTACCTTTTCATCGTCTAAGGTGAACTCAGGAATAGTCCTACCTTTTTCGATGACTTCTTGTACCGTTCTCAGATGGGGGTCTGATTTAATAGCGACTTTCACTTCATCTATTATATCATGTACAATCTTCAATGTGGCTAACATATTTGAAAACCGATGAATAAATCCTTGGTTAGTTGATCCACCCGGTGCATCTATCACAAACTGCTCATTACCATAATGGAATACTTTTCCTGTATCACACATTGCCGCAGTTGTGTTAACTTCTCCTTGGAATTTTATCATTGTTTTTCTGCTTAGCGCATCAGCAACTACATTAGCCTTCCCTGGATGATACTGGATATCGCAATCATAGTCCTTCAATAATTCCAGTCATCTTCTTTGTCTCATGTTCAACTCCTTTTGATTAAAAAGGTAAGTGAGACTCTTATGATCTGATTTAATCTGAAATTTCTCTCCATACAAATAATGTCTCCATATCTTGACAACATGTACTACTGCCGCTAATTCCAAGTCATGAGTGAGATAGTTCTTCTCATGTGTCTTCAGTTGTCTTGAGGCATACGCAATTACTTGTTCTTCTTGCATAAGTACACATCCTAAACCCAATCCAGACGCATCAGTGTACAAGGTAAATGGTTGTCCTGGAAAAGGAATAGTCAAGATGGGAGCAGATATCAATCTATCCTTCAATGTTTGGAAACTTTTCTCACATTTGTCGGTCCAAACAAACTTTTCTCCTTTCTTAGTTAAACTGGTGAGAGGTACGGCGATCCTGGAGTAATCTTTCACGAATCGTCGATAATACCCAGCTAGACCTAGGAAACTTTAAATTTCTATAACACTCTTAGGTGCTTCCCACTTCACAATGGCTTCAATCTTGCTAGGATCCACTTTAATTCCCTCAGTGGATACAACATGGCCTAAGAAAGCAACCTCATTTAGCCAAAACTCACACTTTGTAAATTTGGCATAAAGCTTCTCTTTTTTTAGTCGCTGCAAAGCGGCTCTTAGATTCATGACATGAGTTTCCTTGTCCGTGGAGTAGACCAATATATCATCAATAAATACAATAACTGACATATCCAACATATCATGGAATACCTGATTCATGAGTTCCATAAAAATTACGGGTGCGTTAGTTAATCCAAAAGACATGACTAAAAATTCATAATGTCCATATCTTGTTCTGAATGCTGTCTTTGGAATATCACCTTCCTTAATCTTCAACTGATGGTATCCTGACCAAAGATCAATCTTGAAAAACACCTTGGCACCTTGCAACTGATCGAGCAAGTCATCAATCCGAGGCAACGAGTATCGATTCTTGATTGTAAGCTTATTCAATTCCCAATTGTCTATACACAGTCGAACGCTACCGTCCTTCTTCTTCACAAACAATACTGGTGCTCCCCATGGTGATATGTTGGGTCTGATATAACCCTTGTCCAGTAATTCCTGTAACTGTACCTTTAGTTCCTTCAGTTCAGTAGGAGTCATTCGATAGGGTGCTTTAGATACTGGTGCGGCTCCGGGTATAAGATCTATAATGAACTCTATCGCTTGGTTGGGTGGTAGTCCTGGTAGTTCCTCAAGAAATACATCTAGAAAGTCACGCACAACATCAATATCCTCTATTCGTGGTACTTCCTTGGTGAGGTCGACCACGGATACTAGATACCCAACTCCTCCTTTCTCGAGGCATTTTCTAGCCTTTAATGCAGAGAGGATGAGTTTTCATTTACGGGGTAATCTGGTTCCCACAAAACTAAATTCTGCTCCTTCCTTGTCTTTAAATGTCAGTTTCTTTTCTGTACATAATAGGTTTGCAGAATGCCGAGCTAACCAATCCATTCCCAAGATAACGTCAAAGTCTGTCATCTCGAGTTGAATCAAGATTGCATCCAAAATCTTCTCACCGATAAGAACTGGACATGGTCCATAACCTTTTTCTAATTCCACTTCTAATCCCATAGGTGATCATACAAGCAATTTGTAGTCTAAAGATCTGAGGGGTAGATTTAGCTTCTTTCCAAATGACACAGATATAAAAGAATGAGTAGCTCCAAAATCAAAAAGCACTCTAGCGAGTATGCCATTAATAGGCACGATACCTGTGATTTGTTTTAATTTAGTCTACATGCTCACACAAGGCAATACAAAATGAAAGGTTCAGGTCATACCTGTGACCACATCAGGCGATGTGGTAGCATCCTCAGATGTAACTGCATAAACCTTTCTTTGCTGTAGCTGCTTCCTGGGCTTAGGACACTCCCTTGAATAATGTCCCATTTGATTGCAGTTTAGCATTTTACTCCTTCATTATTTTGCTTTTGTTGAGGTTGGGCTGTTGGAGTAGTCTTAGCTGCAGCATTAAAGCCTTGAGTATGAAAGGGTTTAAATGTCTTTGTGTTCCCTCTATTATATGAATTTCCATTTGGCCTTTTTATACCTCTATTCTGAGTAAAGTAGCTCTCCCTCTGGCTCGATTCTAGTACTCGAGCAATCTGTATGGCTTTCTTATAAACTTTATTTTCTAGCCCCAAAACATGCTCCCGAATGCTTCCCCTAAGTCCCATGACAAACCTTCGGGTTTTAGTATTTTTTTCCTGCATGCTAGAGGGAGCAAAGAAAAATAGCTCTTCATGACGCTGTTGATATGCATCCACAGTCATCTGTCCCTGATACTGTGAGGACAAAGATGGAAATCTTGGAAGTCACCACCTAGATTTAGATCTAGGACCTTAGAAATGTGAAATCTCACCCCAAGGTAAAACTTCGATTGACTCATGACCCTTAGATTGGATTTCTAGTCCATCAGAGATTGGGTAAGCATCAAGTTACGGTTATGGGAAGGGGTTAGGCACCCAAACCGCCCGATCAAAATCGGTATCCTATTCCTTTCCTATGCTAGACTCTGTTTATTAAATTAAACCAAACCAAGTGGTTTGATATCATTGAACCGAATCTGTATCCATCAGATTGCCTACGTATTATGGAATTATTTCAAAAATCTGGTTCACCATCGTAGTTTAGGTGTGATTAAAGTTTATGGTTGTGATTTATGCTTGTGCATGATTAAGTTCTTTGTTCAAGTTGAAATTTATGCTTGAAAGGCTGAGAAATCCTATGGGTTAGGATCTGGATAGTCCATGCGGACTGATAGATAGTCCTAGTGGATCTAAGAATAACCCTATTTGGGTCAAAATATGGATAACCCATTCTAGGTTAAAATGTGGATAATCCTATGTGGGTTAAAATGTGGATAAATATCCTAGTGGATCTATGGATAGTCCAAGTGGACTAAGATGTGGATCCGAATTTGGGATTCTCCCAAATGGCCTACGTATCCTAGGGTTTGTCCTAGGAATCAGAATCCACGTAGTTCGGACTGGATAACCCTATTTGGGTTGAAATGTGGGTAAGTATCCTAGTGGATCTATGGATAATCCGAGTGGACTAAGGTTTGGATAACCCTTTTTGGGTTGGAATATGGATAGATATCCTAGTGGACCTATGGATAGTCCGAGTGGACTAAGGTGTGGATAAATATCCTAGTGGATCTATGGATAGTCCGAGTGGACTAAGGTGTGGATCCGAATTTGAGATTCTCCCAAATGGCCTACGTATCCTAGGGTTTGCCCTAGGAATCAAAATCCATGTAGTTCGAAAAAATAACCTATTCTAGGTTAGAAAGTGAGAACCTGTTCTAGGGATTGAGAACCTATTCTAGGTTTAGGGTTTAGAACCTATTCTAGGTTTAGGGTTTATCGAGGGGCAAAATCGTCCTAAATTACCCTTTTCATCCTGAATTCTAATTTTGGAAGGTTTGGCAAAGCATTTTTCTTTCTTTATTAAGGCTTTTATTATTTCCATTATGCCCTTCCCAAGAATGTGGGTGCGTAAATGCACGTCCCCACACCTAATATGTTTGCTAGGTGTAAAGATATGGCAGTTTGACTAGGGTGTTGCATAAATTAAAGGAAAATTTTCATATACACCCCAATAAGGATTGGCAACATCATCTACCTCCACAAAATTTCAAAAACCTCAATCACATCCTACTAACTGACGGAATTGTTGAAATATAATTTTGCCCTTCTTATTAAAAATTGAAATATTAAAGGCATATGTTGAATGACTAATTTAACCTTTGTAATGTTATGTATATTGTGTCTCTCTCATATTCAATCTCACCCAAGCCCTAACTAGACTCCAGTTTGCATTGGTTCCCTCTGAGCTCTGCGACCAGAGCAGTTGGTCAGAGGAATTTTCCGTTCATGGCATAGATGGAGCATGAGTGTAAGTTGTTCCGCCAGTTTATAGTTTGCGCCATTGTTCGGGCTCAGATACCCAATGCTACCATAAAACAACGATTGTTGTTGCAGGACTGATGGTGGTTGAAGCTGATTCTGTAGAAATAGGGAGAGTGAGGATGCAGTACTCCACCAGGGAGGATCTTCTGGGAGAGACCGCAATTTCTGGTGAAAGCTCCTGGTGAAGTTTTCGAGGTTCATTTTCACTTCCCAGTTGATGATACAGGAGGCTTTTTTTATTTTTTTATTTTAAGTATATACCAGAGATGTTTGAATCAATGAATTTTTGAAAAAGCAGTTAGAACATATAAAAGAACCTCAAATTTTTAAAAATGCAAGCATTTCTGAAACTCATCCTCCGATTATCTCAAGAACGCCAAAACAAAGAAATATGAACGAGAATCTACCATTGCCATCTCCATTTCATACAATGAGGAAATCTCTGAAAAAATCTTGAGCTAAGGAGAGAAGAGAGAGAAAGCGGTGGGAGAGAAGAATAAAAAAAGAAAAAAATAATGGAGGATGGAAAAGGAGAAGATCAGGGAGAGAGAGGGAGGGAGAGAAGGAGAGAATGTGAGAGAGAAGAAAAAAAAGAAAAAAATAGAAAAAGGGCGAAGATCGAGAAGATGGAGGAGGAGGGAAGAGAGAATGGAGAAGAAGAAAAAAAAAGGAGGATCCGAAGAGAAAAGGAAGTGGGAAGAGAGAATAAAAAAAAGAAAAAAATAGAAAAAAAGAGGGAAGATCGAGAAGAAGGGGGCGGTGGAGAAGAAGAAACAAAAAAATCAGAGAAAGGGAGAAAGGAGAGAATGTGAGAGAGAATAAAAAAAATAGAAAAAGGGCGAAGATCGAGAAGATGGAGGAGGGGGGAAGAGAGAATGGAGAAGAAGAAAAAGAAAAAGAAAAAGGAGGATCCGAAGAGAAAAGGAAGTGGGAAGAGAGAATAAAAAAAAAGAAAAAAACAGAAAAAAAGAGGGAAGATCGAGAAGAAGGGGGCGGTGGAGAAGAAGAAACAAAAAAATAAAGGGAGAAAGGAGAGGCGAAATCTTGAGGAGAAGAATAAAAAAAAAATCTGGAAAAGAAGAGCAAAAGCCGAAGAAGAGAGGAGAAAGAGAAGAACAGAGGGAGAGAGAGATCGCAGGTAAGCACTACCTACCTCACCACCGCCTTTGCTGTAAATCCTCCACATGTGACGCCTTAAAATCTGAGAGAGAAAGAATAAGACGGAAATTAAAAGGGAGTTGATTTTGTTTTATTTGCTTTAATTTATTCAAAATTTCAATTAGGGGACTTTTACCTATAAAATCTCAATGTTTTCATCGGCTTTTAATGGCGGAACTGTAATTTTTGAATTTCACTGTTACAAATCGAAATGAACGTTTGGGTAGGGTAAGTTATGAATAAAGGGTATTTTCATCCTTTAACAACGCTAAAAGGGTAGTATGGTTCGTTAAAATGTTCATCGCAACTGACGTCAGCAACTAACGAAATTTTGTTAACGGAGTAGACTTCGTTGATTAACGGAGTAAACTTTTTGGGTACTAGATGAGGTTTTTAAAATTTTGTGGAGGTAGATGATGTTTCCATTCCTTATTGGGGTGTATATGAAAATTTTCCTAAATTAAATTGTTTCCCAAAATAGAATATTCTATCTAAATATGGCATATAAAACATTTATGACAAGAAATTCACATGTAGTAAGATTGTTTAAAATCTCTCAAATATGGCATTATTGCAAATAAGGCAAGGGCTTATATGGCATGATCTAATATGCTATCTAAGCATGACAATTCCTAATATGGCAATGGCAATGAGCATCCAAACATGGCAATGAGTGTCTAAATATGGTAATGAGCATCTAATATGGCCATGAGCATCTAAATATGACAATGAGCATCCAAATATGGCAATGAGCATTTAATATGGCAATGAGCATCCAAATATGGCAATGAGCATCTAAATATGGCAATGAACATCCAAATATGGCAATGAGCATCTAAATATGGCAATGAGCATCCAAATATGGCAATAAACATCCAAATATGGCAATGAGCATCCAAATATGGCAGTGAGCATCTAAATATTCATGATGAAAAATTCAATGGTATAAATCACTATTGATGATAATCTAACCGTTCAAATTTATTTCAATCACTCCCAAAGATAATCTAACAGTCCAAATCACTGAAGATGGTAATCCAACCGTTCAGATTCATTTAAATCAGTTTTTATGTCATCCAATGGTTCAGATCGCATATTAACATGCATCATATGATTAAATCTTGAAAATCAATGGTTTATATCAACTTAAATCACATTAACATGCAAATAATATGATCAAATGAAGCAGATCGGGTATGAAGCAAAATTGTTTAGGTTTGTGCATATCATGTGGGAACCATCTAATAATTAATGTTAAAACCTGATTTGAGATGAGAGTCATCTGATTTAAAATGGAATAAATCATTTAGAGATGGGGACAACTCAATTATGATGGAATTTAGTCCGATTTAATGGATTGATCTCATTAACCTGGGATTGATCCAATCTGAGGACAAAAAAAATTAAACCAATATGGATGCAATTGTTTTGAGGAGATCACATCATATATATGACATAAAATACAGCATGAATCAAATGCCACATATGGTTTGATAAAAAAGTGCATATAATCAAATAGGCATTGAAATAGCTAATCTTAACTGAACATGCTACCCAGATCCTGAATCAAAACAAATAACACAATAGAGAGAATAGAGAAGATAAATAGCTTAACATACCAATGGCCAGGAGGTAGGTCGATTGAAGGAGAGGTGCTGTGATAAATTCGGCAATGGGACTGCAGCAATAGGTGGACAGATCTGCTATGAGGGTGAGTTTGAGAGCTGGTAGAGTTGATTTGTGGCAATCCTTCCTTTGACAGGTATTCATAGGTGAATGCGCGGCGACCTTGAGCTTTCGCCCCCACGAAGAAGATGAGAGGGAGGAAATCGAGGGATCATTCCTGCTCGGTTTTCTCCCCCTGTCTTCCTCTTCTTCCACGTCACTTCCTCCTTTTCTCCTCCTCTCTTCTCGGTCTTTCTTTCTCTCTTTCTCCCTTCCTTTCTTTATTTTTTTTTCTCTTTCTCGGTTTCGCCATCTCCCTCTCTTGATCCTCTCCTTTTTTATTTTATTTTTTTTCTCCTTTTCTCCACCGACTCCTCCTTTCTTCTCCACCTCTTGCTTCTTCTTTTTCCCCCTTCTCTTTTCTCCCCATCTCAATCTCTTCTTTCGGTTTTTCTCCCCACCTTTTCCTCCTTTTCTTTTTTTTTATTCTCCTCTCTAACGCCCTCTCTCTCTCCCGATCTTCTCTTTTTGTTTTCTATTTTTTTCTTTCTTTTATCTTTTTCTCCACCGCCCTCTCTCCTCTTCTCGATCTCCTCTCCTCCGGTTTTCTCTTTTTTTTCCCCTTTTGATTCCCCTCTTCTCGATCTTCTCGATTCTCTTTCCTCATTTGATTCTTTCTTTTTCCTTTTTTTTTCACCGCTCTCCCTCTCTCTCTTTCTCGATTATCTCTTCTTTCCCTCTTTCCCTTTTCGGCCTCTCTCTCCTTATCTTCTCGGCTCTTCTCCTTTTTTCCTCTTTTTTTTCTTTTTTATTATCGGATTCTCACCGCTCTCTCTCTCTCTCTCTCTCTCTCTCTTTCTCTCTCTCTCTCTCTCTCTTTCTCCCTTCGGATTCTCCTCCCTTCCAATCTCCCTTTTTTTTCTTTATTCTCCTCCTCCCCCCGTTCTTCTTCTCTTTATTTCTTTCCTTTTCTCTTTTTTTTTCTTTTTTTTTCTTATCTCCTCCTCCCACCGATCTCTCTCTCTTTGCCTCAATCTTTTCTTTTCCTTCTTCAGCTTCTTTCCTCTTTTCGATCTCCTCAGCTTTTTTCTATTTTTTTATTTCCCCCTTTTTCTTGGGTCCTCTCTCTTTGGGATCCTTTGTTTTCTATATATAAAACATATATATAATTATATAATATATTAATATATATAATATAATATACATATAAGACATGTATATATTATATGATATATTATAATATATTATATAGTATATAATAATATATAAAAGAAATACATGCATATGTGCCACCATGAATTGGTCTGGATTGACTGGGTTGGGCCAAGACTGGCTTGGGTTGAGCTGAGTTGACTGGATTGATTGGAATTAACAGGGTTTTCTCTCTCTATCATTTCATGGGCCATTTCCGTTGTCATTCCGCACGAATTTTTTTGATAGCCTTTATTCCACATTTTCTACGTTCACTTTGTAGAACATTAAAAATGAAAAATATTGGAGCTTGAATCAACTCATTTGGAAATAAAATGGCCAACTTATGAATTTTTGAAGTTTAAGCAGGCCAATTATCGATAATTTGATTGACCATTCTGCATGGGATCCTTCGGAGACTTCTACCAGAAATTCTTTATGTCCACTTTGTAGAGTACTAAAAATGGAACATAATGAAACTGAAATCACCTTATTTGGATATGGGATGACCAAAATATGAATTTTCAAAGGTTAAATGACAATTTCCATGTGTAATTTTGCATGAGACCCTTCGAAGACTTCTACCCGGGATTTTTCGCGTCCACTTTGTAGAACATCATAAATGAAGAATAATGGCCTTGGAATCATCTGAATCCAACGTAGAACGGAAAAGATATGAAGCTTTGAAGTTCTAATGATAATTTTGCATGAAAGCTTGCATGGGACCCTTCGGAGACTTCTACCTGGGATTTTTCACGTCCACTTTGAAGAGGACTGAAAATAAGGAATATTGGCCTTTGAATGATCTGATTCCGATATCAGATGACCCAGATATGATGTCTTGAAGTTTGAATGATAATGCATGCATGATACGATAATTACGTAAATACCCCTGCACTTTCAAACTGCGATATCTTCCTTGTTTGAAGTTAGAATTTGATGATTCTGGTCTCATTTCGAAGATAATTTCAAAACCTATTCATCCAAGTAGATAATAGCCCATGACCCTGCTGTGGGGTTCAGTAGAGAATCACAAATCTTTAGGTTAAAGGCCAGAAACCTGCCATATTAGTTCACTTACGCAGAGGGAGGTAAAAATGGGGTGCTTACAGATACAAACTCAGGAACTCTCTTTCCATAGCGTCTCTGAAACTTCTGGAAAAATATTTCTTGAAGAATGCCTCTTTATAGATAGCCCAGGTCAATTGGGCATGCTTGGTTAACAAATAACTCCGAGTAGACTTCCACCAGTGGTGTGCATCGCCCTTCAGCATAAATGTGGCACACAACACTTTTTCTTCCTCATTAACAGTCATCATCATGAAATTTCTTACCATCTCGTCGATCCAATGAGCTGGCCACAAAGGATCTGCTGGCTTGCCATTATATTCCTTAGGCTTCATTTTCAGAATGCGCTCAATCAGTCGAGAATGGTCCAACTGATACTGAGCATAGGCCCCATACATAGGTGGTTGATACTGGTAACTACCTTGGGCTACCTCAGGGTTCTGTACTGGAGCTTGTACAACTGCATTTGAGGTGCTTGGGGTATCGTGTTGCTACCCCCTAGTACTGTGCTAGCTTGTCTAGCTGGCATAGGTGTAGTATGTACAGCTGAAAAAACCATTCCCATAGCAGCTTGCATATTGGCTTGTACTTGCTATATTTGCTGCAGCTGTTGTGATAGGTTCATAACTACTGTAGCCAAATCTATAGGTGGGGCTGGTAAGTTTATAGGATTAGCCTGGCCATTAGCTCCTGGTGGTGCCACATTTTGATCCTCTTATCCTTCAGGATTTTCATGGCTATCTTCCTCCACAGGTGGTGGTGGTGGAATTAGGTTACGTCCTCGCCTGGTTACTCTTCGCCCAGCCATTTCCTGTTTCGATGGTGGTAGTGTCTGAAAAATCATAGAACATGTGAGGCACTCATAATATACGTCATTCCCATGTCAAAATCCAATTAATCAATGTAAAATTCCAATTTTTCAAGTCATATAGTCAAAATACTATATTTCCATCGTGTGGTCGATGGTAGGGTCGCAATATGTCCGACCACAGGGTATGCGACCTCACAAAACCATGTCAGCTCACCGAGAGCCTGTGGTCAATCGTGTGGTCATAATATGTGCGATTATAGGGTCCGACCACACAAAGTCTGTCAGCTCACCGAGAGCCTGTGGTCGATCGTGTGGTCTGTCGTGTGGTCGCATATTTAGTCGAATTTTGCGACCACACGACCCCAAATCAGGTTTTTAAACCAGATTTTTTTGGAGTCATTTCCCACTTTCACTTTTGCTTTCAACTCAACTCGCTTCAACTGAGTTGCTACAGTGTCGACCACTCGTGTTTGGTGACTCTTCCTTCCATTTATGACCTTCGCTCCAGTCCTTCAGGTATGTTCTCTACTGGTCCTCATTTTTAAGCTTTCAAAACTAGGTTTTTCTCCCTTTATAGTGTTTTCTTCAAATTAAAATTTTTCTAATCGTAAAAATTTGGTTTTTATTGGGGGCTTTTGCTATTGGCCACCCAATGGATGAAAGCCTTCAAGAAAATTTGAGTTTCATCGGTTAGTTTTTGAGAAACTTAAAAATTTCCATTTTTGACCTAATTTTCTGGATTTTTCCAAATTATTGAAATTTCTTTAAATTCGATCTTTTTAGTTTAAATTTCCAACTGTATGAGCCTTGCAGGATGGTTTGGAACATATGTAAGTCCTCCTGCCCAACTGTTTGGGTGAAAAGTGAGGCTTTTGGCCAAATCATGCCGTTATAATGCTAAAATTTTGAGTTTTGCTCTATAAATCATATCTTGTTTATTTATATGTGTCTTTGCAGATAACATGGCTTGCACCAAAGTCCCCAGAGTTCATGATCCTATTCGCTTCTGGTCTAATGAAGCAGAGGCTCAGTATGCTCGTTATGAGCATAAAAAGGTGGAAGGGGGTCGTTGTGTAAACTTGGCTAATCTAGCCTTGTTTAATGTAAAGGGTGCCTTTGGTGATATGGGTTGGCTCCCCCTGATATTGTATGAGGGTTGCATCTATCCTGCACTGGTGAAGCAGTTTTATTGCAATCTTCAGGTAGTGGGTGATCCAAATGATACAGACAGGGATAGGGAGCTTAGGATCACCAGTTATGTTAAAGGGGTGGAGATCTCCTTTAACTGCCAGGAGTTGGCTGATCTCTTGGGTATATCAAACGATGGCCCCTTGGTATACTGTGCACCCAAGGAACCCCAGGTCCTATCTTTGATGATGCGTGCAGAGATTGATCGCCAGCTTCTTAGAGATGATTGCTGGGAGATGAAGGAAATCAACCTACGACCGAAACCTCGGGTGTACTGCAAGATTATTCAGCACAACCTGATTCCTCAGAGTGGGCATTATGAGAAGATTTCCCAGTTGACCCAGTATCTCTTGTACTGCATCTGCACTAGGCAGCCCGTCTGCCTTCCATATATTATCATCAGGACGATGATCTATAACGAACTTTATCGCTCGATCGGGTGGTAGTCCTGGTAATTCCTCAGGAAATACATCTGAAAAGTCAAGCACAATATCAATATCCTCCATTCGTGGTACTTCCTTGGTGAGGTCGACCACGGATACTAGATACCCAACTCCTCCTTTCTCGAGGCATTTTCTAGCCTTTAATGCAGAGAGGATGAGTTTTCGTTTACGGGGTAGTCTGGTTCCCGCAAAACTAAATTTTGCTCCTTCCTTGTCTTTAAATGTCAATTTCTTTTCTGCACATAATAGATTTACAGAATGCCGAGCTAACCAATCTATTCCCAAGATAACGTCAAAGTCTACCATCTCGAATTGAATCAGGGTTGCATCCAAAATCTTCTCGTCGATAAGAACTGGACATGGTCCATAACCTTTTTCTAATTGCACTTCTAATCCCATAGGTGATCGTACAAGCAATTTGTAGTCTAAAGATCTGAGGGGTAGATTTAGCTTCTTTCCAAATGACACAGATATAAAAGAATGAGTAACTCCAGAATCAAAGAGCACTCTGGCGGGTATGCCATTAATTGGTATGATACCTGTGATTTATTTTAATTTAGTCTACATGCTCACACAAGATAATACAAAATGAAAGGTTCAGGTCATACTGTGACCATATCAGGCGATGCGGCAGCATCCTCAGCTGTAACTGCATAAACCTTTCCTTGCTGCAGCTGCTTCCTGGGCTTAAGACACTCTCTGGAATAATGTCCCACTTGATTGCAGTTATAGCATTTTACTCCTTCATTATTTTTCTTTTGTTGAGGTTGGACTGTTGGAGTAGTCTTGGCTGCAGCATTAAAGCCTTGAGTACGGAAGGGTTTAAACATCTTTGTGTTCCCTCCGTTATAAGAATTTCCATTTGGCCTTTTTATACCTCTATTCTAAAAAAAATAGCTCTCCTTCTAGCTCGATTCTAGTACTCGAGCAATCTGTACGGCTTCATTATAAACTTTCTTTTCTAGCCCCAAAACATGCTCCCGAATGCTTCCTCTATGTCCCATGACGAACCTTCGGGTTTTAGTATTTTCCTCCTGCATGCTAGAGGGGGCAAAGAAAAACAAATCTTCATAATGCTGTTGGTATGCATCCACCGTCATCTATATACAGACTCAGAAACTCTCTTTCCATTGCATCTCTGAAACTTCTGGGAAAATACTTCTCAAAGAATGCCTCTTTATAGATAGCCCAGGTCAATTGGGCGTGCTTGGTTAACAGATAAGTCTGAGTAGACTTCCACCAATGGTGTGCATTGCCTTTCAGCATAAATGTTGCACACAATACTTTTTCCTCCTCATTAACCGTCACCATCATAAAATTCCTCTCCATCTCGTCGATCCAATGAGCTGGCCACAAAGGATCCGCTGGCTTGCCATTATATTCCTTAGGCTTCGTTTTCAGAAAACGCTCGATCAGTCGAGAATGGTCCAATTGATACTGAGCATAGGCCCCATACATAGGTGGTTGGTACTGGTAGCTGCCTTGGGCCACCTCAGGGTTCTGTACTGGAACTTGCACAACTGGCATTTGAGGTGCTTTGGGTACCGTGTTTCTACCCCCTGGTATTGTGCTAGCTTGTCCGACTGGAATAGGTGTCATATGTGCAGCTGGAAAAACCATTCCTATAGCAGCTTGCATATTGGCTTGCACCTGCTGTATTTGCTGCAGCTGTTGTGCCAGGTTCATTACTGCTGTAGCCAAATCTATGGGTGGGGCTGGTAAGTATGTAGGATTTTCCTGGTCATTAGCTCCTGGTGTTGCCATATTCTGATTCTCTTGTCCTTCAGGATTTTCATGGCTGTCTTCCTCCACGGGTGGTGGTGGTGGAATTGGATTACGACCTCGCCTGTTTACTCTTCGCCCAGCCATTTCCTGTTCTGGTGGTGGTAGTGTCTGAAAAAAAAATCATAGAATATGTAAGGCAATCAATATAAGTCATTCCCATGTCAAAATCCAACCAATCAATGTAAAATTCCAACTTTCCAAATCATTCAGTCAAAATACTGTATTTTCCATCGTAGGGTTGATAGTGGGGTCGCATTATGTCTGACCACAGGGTATGCGACCTCACAAAACCCTATCAGCTTACCGAGAGCCTAGGGTCGATCGTAGGGTCGGTATATGTTCGACCACAGGGTCCGACTACACGATGTCTGTCAGCTCACCGAGATCCTGGGGTCGATCATAGGGTCGGTCGTAGGGTTGCATGTTTAGTCGAATTCTGCGACCGCACGACCCCAAATCAGGTTTTTAAACCTGATTTTTGAGTCATTTCCCACTTTCTCTTTTACCCTTCAACTCAACTCGCTTCCCCTGAATTGCTACAGTATCGACCCCTCGTGTTTGGTGATTATTTCTTCTAATCACGACCTCTATTCTTTTCCTTCAGGTATGTTCTCTACTGGTCTTCATTTTTAAGCTTTCAAAACTAGGTTTTTCTCCATTTATAGCATTTTCTTCAAATTAAAATTTTTCTAACCGTAAAAATTTGATTTTTTATTGGGGGCTTTTTCTATTGGCCACCCAATGGACGAAAGCCCTTAAGAAAATTTGAGTTTCATCGGTTAGTTTTTGAGAAACTTGAAATTTTCCACTTTTGACTTAATTTTTGGGGTTTTTTCTAAATTGTTGAAATTTCTTCAAATTTGACCTTTCTAGTTTAAATTTCCAACTGTATGAGCTTTGTAGGGTGGTTTGGAACATATGTAAGTCCTCCTGCCCAATTATTTGGGTGAAAAGTGAGGCTTTTGGCCAAATCATGCCGTTATAATGCCTAAAATTTTGAGTTTTGCTTTATAACTAATATCCTTTCTATTTGTCTGTGTCTGTTCAGATAGCATGGCTAGCACCAAAGTTCCTAGAGCTCATGATCCCATTCATTTCCGCTCTAATGAGGCAGAGGCTTACTATGCTAGTTATGAGCGTAAAAAGGTGGAAGGGGGTCGCTGTGTAAACTTGGCTAGTCTAGCCTTGTTTAATGTAAAGGGAGCTTTTGGTGACATGGATTGGCTCCCTGTGATATCGTATGAGGCTTGCACCTGTCCTGCTCTGGTGAAGCAGTTCTATTGCAACCTTCAGGTAATGGGTGATCGCAATGATACAAACAGGGATAGGGAGCACAGGATCACCAGTTATGTGAAAGGGGTGGAAGTTTCCTTTAACTACCAAGAGTTCGCTGATCTCCTGGGCATATCAAACGACGGCCCCTTGGTGTACTGTGCACCTAAGGAACCCCAGTTCCTCTCCTTGATGATGCGTGCAGAGATTGATCGCCAACTTCTTAGAGGTGATCGCTGGGAAATGAAGGCAATCAACCTACGGCCGGAACCTCGGGTGTACTACAAGATCATTCAGTACAACCTGATTCCTCAGAGTGGGCATTATGAGAGGATTTTCCAGTTGACCCAGTAACTCTTGTACTGCATCTGCACTAGGCAGCCCGTCTGCCTGCCATACATTATCATCAGGATGATGATCCGTGCTACGACGCCTGGTCTGATAGGCAACCTGCCCTATGGGCATTTGATCACTACCCTACTCACACGCCTGCATGTCAACTTATTGGATGAGAGGATTCATGAGGATACCTTCTCTTCTGACCTTGACTGGGAGGCCATCTGCAAGATGGGGATGCGAGATGCCCAGGTCAGTGATGAGGAGAGGAACACTCTGGTGCATCCCCGTACCCGGGTAGAGATAGCAGACGCTGAGGTGGCAGCAGCAGCAGTAGCAGCAAGGGTCCATGGGGATGATGCCGAGGATGATGATCGTATGTTCATGGATGTAGACGCCATACCTCCTCCATCACAACCGCATTCTACAGGAGCTGGCCCATCTCGGGTTCCTTCACACACAACTGGTCCTTCACACCCACCATCTGATGATGTGATGGGGCTGATGCGTGAGATTAGAGAGGCTCAGCGCGGGACTGATTGGAGAGTAGGAGAGTTTCTAGATGCCCAGCGTGCGTCTGATCAGCGGATGGCCGATCTGACAGCTAGTCTCCAGTCTCCAGGTGACCCAAACTCAGGTAGCCTGGCTGACTAGAGTGTATGCTGAGGACTATGACCGAGATCGAGAGGCTCCTCCTCCTCCAGCACCTCCAGCTCCATGCTGCATATTTTCTTTTTGTTTTTCCTTGTACTATAGAGTAACTGTCCAAATTGTGGACCATACTCTGATTTGGATATATATATATATGTTACTTTTTAATCGATGTATATGTGAAACTTGTTTCTCCTTTTATATATGCATTATTCTCTTTCTTAATTTTTGTCTCATACAACACAGGGCTTATAGTGTGTTCTTATTACAGCTTTTAAATTTTATCCTAACTCAGTTCATGAACTTTTGTGGAAGTATACAGGTTTAATAGACAGGGCCTGAGAGCTCTGATACCAAGTTGTCACACCTCAATTCCGTACCAATCAGAATGGTGTGATGAACCGTCTATGATCCAACGGTTCAATCAGGATCTCGAATAGGCTGTGTCCATTTGCTTAAACCATACACATCCACAACCATAATCAGAATAAATACATAATAGCGGAAGTCTTTAATATTTAACGAACTGAGAGTCTAACGGCGATAAAATAAATAAATTATCCAATTATCTCCAAATGATAAAGACATAAAATAAAATAAATTAATCAATTACATGTTCTTAATAATCCAACTATAAATCTAATTGAAGACGCATGAGTTCCACTCGCACGACGAATCATGCGACTCCATCATAGCTTCTGCATCCATCGTCACAGCATGTCCGTACATCAGAGCATTCATATAGTCTTCTATAGTAGTACCTGCATCATCAATTGAAAATATTCGACGTCGAAAGGGTGAGCACACATCATGGCTCAGTGAGCAAACAAAACAATGCAACAGACATATGCAAGCATTCAATTCATATCTTTGGTCTGGTTCATAAGTTTACAATGTGCAATAGAAAGGATACGTGGCTGTCGCACCTCTATACACGAGTGTGTGAAGCCTCCCAAAGGATTAAACACCAATGCCGTCCAACATACACCCACCATGGAATAGGGATAGAGCTAAAGTGCTAGGACCGCACCGCATCACACTTCCCCTGATGCCCTATCCATACCAATACGTAAGCCCCTATTGGCGAGGGCTTGCAAACTGGGCTCGTAATTAACCAATCCTAATGTCAAATAGTGTATCCAAGGCCTCACCCCAGCATCCCTCAATACGTCCATAGAGATAGAGCTAAGGCCCCCCGACAGAGTGAGAGACTACACGGTCCGAGACCACCTCCCCTGATGCCCTACGACATAATAGTTCTGCTAAAGTAATGGCGATATGACGATGTCAGTGGACAAGACTTGAGTAGAGATAGAGCTAAAGTGCTTAGGACCGCATCGCATCACACTTCCCCTGATGTCCTACTCGCATCAAGTACACTAACCATACACGAACATTCACATGCCTATTCCTAGCATCATCATCATCATATTATAAATAAACAGAATTAAATATGCATGAACATTAATAGCAGGAATATTGGATGACATGTTAAATGCACAATACACGCATACAAGCATAGAATCATTCATGGCATCAGACTCAATAAACAAAAACAGTTTATTATTAGCCAATTAGTTTAGGTCTTGTTCCCTCACCTTTGATTGATAATAGATCTTCGTTCAAGCTTTATGAATCACTTTTAAACCACTTGGAAACCTAACAAGTTGATAGATTTTTAATTAAAATTAATTCCCATATATTTAGACTAACAGAAACTGGGGGGTAGCAGGTGGGGCAGCACCTGGGGTCTCAGTTTCTCCGACCACAGGGTGTAGGGTCGCAGGGTATGGTCGGACATACTCCGACCCCATGTGCGACCACACCCTCCCTGGAAACTTCCCGAGGGCATGTGGACGGACATGTGGGTCTTGTGGGTCGGACATCATACGACCCCACTTGCGACCACACATGTTATGGTCGACCTTTCACTCTTAATTTCATTCCTTCATGTTTGAATCCTTTGGCTTATTATCATGGTCCTTCCTATGATTGTTCTATGGCTCAAAACTATAATTTTATACACTCCATTGTCCATAATAATTTCCTCCATGGATTCTCTTGGAATTTGTCCATGGATGGATGATTTGGGTTTCTCCTAGATCCTATCTTCTTCATGAACTATTCTAGGCTCTTAATTAATCATGGAAAATAGGTTCATACCTTATGCTTGCTGAAGATTCAGAGTTTTCTCTGAATTTTCCTCCTCCTTAGTCTTCTTCTTAAATTTTCCTTCTCTTCCTTCTCTTCTCTTTCTCTCACTTTCAATTAGGGTTCTAAAGGAGTGAAAGAGGCTAAGGGACGTCCTATTTATAGAGGAAAACCCTCTATAATATGCCCTAATGAGTTTAGGAAAGAACCCCCTTTGGGTTAGGAAGGTTTCCTAATTTCGGTTCTGTCTGGGTTCCGTGAGGTCGAAGGTGGGGTCGCAGAATCCGTGACCCTACCTTTTTAAAATGTCCAATCCCACGACCTAATTTCGTGTGGTTGGACTCTTTTGAGGTGGGGTCAGTCACACCTGTTTAGGCATGCGACCACACGCTCATAATTGACTATTTTTGGGTTGAATTCATACTTGGTCTTGTGGTTTCTTCACGCACTTGGTCCACTTGGCTCGACCATGATAGGTAGATCTCGTACAAGGTGGTAAGACCGGTTAGTTTGATACGGGTCTTACAATGTAAGAACAATAAAGAGGATGACATGTTATCATAATCAAATCAATGCATTCACAAGCATAATCAAAATAGAAATCATTCCACACATAGGACAGGGGTTCTGTACCCTCATCTGAGATTTAAAAATAACTGTTATTCCCAGTCAAAGGGTCACTCTCAGTTATAAATGAGTCACCTATTATATGGGAATTGCATAAGTTACTTTGTATAATAATTTCAACCTAATGCAGGGCTTCCTGGGGCTTACCGATCGCGACTATCCAGTTCCGATTGGTCGAGGTCGATGTGGAAGCCGGTTGCTCTCAAGAACTCTTTTTGGTCCCAACCGGTCATGGGTCCTTTCACAGGTATCGTGACTAGGTGTTGAGGCCTGTACGTTTTATATACTTATCGAATGCATCCAATAGCCACTCCGGTTATGTATTTCATAACCGGTAAGTCATGACTAGACCTCCTCCAAAGAGTTGGTCTGGTTTTCTCTTGTTCGGGATTCCAACAATCGATTTCTCATTATGGAACTCCATTGTGGAACCCATGGCTTGACATCCTTGTGGGTTTATCAACCTTATTCTAGGCTTATGAAGTCATTAATGATTTACCAATTAGATTAGGGTTTTTTATTAGAAATTCTGTAAAGTATCTCCTGGAGTCGGAATCGACGAAACTTCTTCGATACTCAGCCATCAATGGATAGTGGCTCCATTAATGGTTGATGATCCACGAATTCCTCCATTCTTCCTATATTAAAATCCATTACAAGGTAAGATAGGGTTTACTTACAGCGGTTTCAAACTACTATTGCAGATATTGAAACTCACCAGTGAACTCTAAGGTAATTCTTCCTCCCAGCCTCCTTTTTCCTCCTTCAACTCTCTCCTCTCTCTGAGAACACATCAAAACTTTAGGTTTAGGAATGGTACTCTGAGAGAGAGAGAGAGAGAGAGAGAGAGAGAGAGAGAGAGATAGAGTTTTGGAGAATATTTTATGGTTTAGGAGTTTCCCTCTTGGGGTTGAACTCCTTAGGGAATGGGAGACTGTAAGGGACTACCAATTGGCATCCTAAGGAGCCCTTAGGTTCTCTACTTCCTTAACCAACTCTAGATCAGTTAGAAGTAAAGTGAGATCCATTGGGGTTGTCCCTAGGTCTAGAGATTCCCACACCACTTTGAAATGGAGTCTTGGCATTCATGAGCAGACATTTCTGGCTTTGCCGGCTGTGACCATTCGGCTCCGATTGATCGAGGCCGGTTATCTAGACCGGTGCCTGGTTTTAAGAGCACTTAGCCTAAAATTTGAAAATGTTACCAAAATGGTTTGTACCTGGTTCGAGTTAGTCTTCAAGTTGACATGGGGTCGGGTTCGTCGGTGATCGAAAACTCTGGCATGATAAGAAAATCCGAGTTAGGCCTGGTTTTCTGGGTACGGGTTTTACACACACAATACAAGGATCTACCATGGTTCAGCACCCAATCCGGAATGCCTACCTCTACCCGAGAGAATCTGAAAATTTCTTTATTTACAAGAAATCCTATACCTCTCTCCACATCACAAAGTGTTTCCCTTTGCTCTTTCTTACCTAGGGTTTTTCCCATAAATACAATATATATAGGCTTCCTAAAAACCTTAATCCCAAACAATTACAAATTAAACCTTATACATGTAATTGATCTAAAACCAAATATAAATACAACTCCAATAACTGTGTAGACTCCACATAATACAAGGCACAACCCAACAAATCTCTACCTAGCTTAGATTTTGCAAACCACCCTGAAAAAGAACCCGTTGATGTCGATTCTATAAACTTATTTATTGTCTCTGCCAAACTTCTACACTTAAATCGGCATAACCGACACCCCATCTGGGTGTCACACACAACTCCCCATTATACGATGTGATGTGACTCCACCTCTTCCACTGGTGTAACAACACTAGAGAGATCACTTCTACTTACAAAATCCAAAGTGAAAGAAACTTGCTTCTACCAGGTATGTACTTGTTCACAACTTGAATTTTCTACAGTCTCTATCTTCCATCTGTACCCCTTGCCTGAGTTCCTATAGAAGTACCATTTATTTCAACATTTTCTATAAGTTTGTATAGATTCTAATCATCTGTCCCTACATCACAAGCATGGCCCCATTGGAACCTTGAGAACTCTACCTTCATATGAGAATCTATAGCCTCTCGAATCTAGTATTCCCAATGAAATTAGATTCTTTCTTAGATCCGAAACAGATCTAACCCCAGTTACAGGTTACATAATTCCATCAAACATGCAAAATCGTACAATCCCAATCCCGACAACCTTGCTTTCAACATCATTTGTTATTCTGATCATACCCTTATCACTTACATGATATGTAGCAAACTGTTCTCTAACTAAGCACATATGAAATGAACAACACGAATCTAAAATGTAATATGAAATATCTATACCTAATGAAGTGGTGAGATAGACATCTCCATCACTTCCCCTTCCGTGATAGCAGTATTAGATGATTTTTCTCCACTCTTCTTATCCTATTTTTCCTTTCTATCCTCCTTACGCTTTGGACAATTCCTCTTTATATAACCTTCCTCCTCACAATAATAACAAAATTTTTTGCAACCTTGTGACTTAGCGACCCCTATTCTTGCCATACTTATGTCTCCCATTTGATCTTCCTCTGCCCTAACCATCATCTGTAATCAAGGCATTACCCTCCTCTGACATCCCATGACCACTATTTTTTTGTCATGTTTCATTCATCAGTAAAGCAGTAATAACATCATCAAGTTTGAGAGTATCCTTACTAAACAACAATGTAGTCACATTGTGATCAAATAAAGGAGGTAATGAGGCCAACATGAGAAGTGTCTTGCCCTCCTCTTTGATCTTCACATGAAGAGCAGACAACTCTATCAGAATTCTATTGAACTCATAAATGTGCACCTCAAATTTTGCTCTATCTGATAACCAAAGGCCATACAACTATTTCTGTAAGAACAACCAATTTGTCAATGATTTGGACTTGTACCTACTCTCCAGCTTAGCTCAAATTTCTTCTGGATCCTCTATACCAATGACCTCATGAAGAGTGTTATTGGCCAGATTTAACTAGATAGTACTATTTGCTAGATCCCTCAACTTTAACCATTTATCATCTATCATATTTTTCAGCTTGTTGGATTTCTTCTTAATAGCCTTAACAGTCCTTTCTCGTGTAAGAATATTTATCATCCGTTATTGCCAAAAGGTGAAATCATTATAACCATGGAAGGTATCTATGGAGAAGTTTGAACCCTTCGTCATCATTCGAATAACCTGATCTTTACCTTCTGTGCCTCCCATCAACTTCAAAGAGTTTGATCACCATTGATCTTGTACAAGACTACCTTATCGACACCAACGACACCGAATATGTCTGATCCATGCCTTTTAATGAATTTGTAGCACCCAAAAACTCTTGGAACAATGACCTTTGTGTCTATTTCCTTCTCTCTTTGATCGATACAATATACGATCACTTACTTCCTTCCTCACAATTTAACCCCCTATTTTTATTTTTTTTATAACCTCTACACAGTGGGAACAATCCACCTTTACTTTTCAATTTTTTTACTTTTAATCTTCTTCCTCTCTCCTCAGATTTCATGAATAGGAAAAAAAAAATGACCGAAACCATGAAAGACATAAACCAATATGCAAAAGAAAAAAATTCTTGACCCATTTTTTTAGGCTACGTGGAATCAATCATGAGTACTTTCATTCTTCATGCCAAGAACGAAGCTTGAAACTGAGAACTCTATGTTTTCCTCTTTTTTTGTTCTCATGTAAACCTTTGCACACCTCTCCCTTCTTTTAGATCCGTGATGATTTGCTTGAACCTTGCTCTGATACCACTTGTCAGGGATGAAAATGCAAACAAGAAAAAAAAATTCAAAGATTAAGCGAACACACAATACAAAGATTTACTGTAGCTCAGTACCCAATCTGGAATCCCTACCTCCACCCTAAAGAATCAGAGAATTTCTTTGTTCACAAGAAAACTCTACATATCTCTCCACATCACAAAGTGTTTTCCTTTGTTCTCTCTTACCTAGGGTTTTTCCCATAGAGACAATAAATAGGTTCCTTAAAAACCCTAATCTAATATAATTACTAACCCTTGTACATGTAATTGATCCAAACCCAAATACAAATACAAATACAACAACTGTGTGGATCCCACAGAATATAAGACACAACCTAATACATAAAAACCATTCCCATTTATTTACATTGGGCTAGCTATTCTAATGGCACTGAGGAAGCAATCTACTCCTTTATTCAGACACAAAATTTTTTTCTTTTTAGGAAGGTGTAGTCTAATGACATTGAGGAAGCAGGTTACTCCCTTTATTCAGACATATTTTTTTTTTTTGAGAAGTTAGAAGAAGATGTTGAAACCTTGAAGTTGTAAGGAATGGCCCTTGCAAGTTGCAACCCTTACCGACTTGATTGCTGCACGGGATGGATTGGCCTATCTGGGGTGTTTGAGGTGGAACCAAGACACTATCCTGGTTTTATTTATAGAACATCTTTCTGAAAAATATCTTGGAAACACCGATCATTTGATTGCCAAGAACTACAACCATGGCTGGTAAATATAGTAATACTTCACTACTTGAAAATCCTAGCTCGACGCCCCTAAAAGTTTGCCTTCTGAAAATCAGTGTGTGATGGGTTATGTCAGTACCCAGTTTTGCCCTGTAGGATTTCCCTCTCTCGTTACATCGTCATGCGTAATGGGAGAGGGGAGAGGGGTAATTTTGTCATTTCAGTTTTAATAACAATAAAAATTTCATAAAATAAATAAATAAATAAATAAAGAAAAAAAAGAAAAAAATGAAAGTGGTTATATATATATATATATATATATATATATATATATATATATATATATATATATATATATATATATATATATATATATATACGATGGGAGAGAGAGATATACAGTGAGAGAGAGAATTCGTTGGAGAGAAAGTGGGGGATGCTGCAACCATCACCTACTTTCTCTCCACCTCATCCCTAAAATCCCTCCACCACAACTCTCTCTCCCATGCTCATTCAATACCCCAATCAATCCATCTCCTTGAGCCATTCATCAATTGACATCTCACATACCATCTCTCACCCCAACCCAGTAATCGACAACTTACCATCTTGAACCACGTGCCACCAAAATGCAATCCCCCGTGTAATCCAGCCGTAGCCACCACACCTTGAGCCGCTTAATCCACCAACTCCAAACCGGACTGAAGACCTACTATGCCTACCTAATACCTGGCCGAGAGAGAGAGGTTGAGGGGTAGAAGATAAGAAGGAAGAGGAGGCCGAGAAGTTAGATGATGGAGTGAAACAGAGAGAAACTGAGGGAGAAAGGCGGAAAGAAGAAGATCAAGAGGGGGTTTCTTCTTTCAATGGCCAGGGGTTTAAGAGAGGAGAGGATTCACAGTGAGATGAGTGACGTAGAGAGAAACAAAAAAAGGTGAGAAGGTTTCTTCGAATTTTTTTAAGAGAATCAGAGAAGATCGTCATTATTTCGGCTATGGGAATTCCTGGAAGGAGTAGCGGCAGCCAGTGAGGTGAGTGGCAGAAATTGATTTTTTTAAGAAGAAGAAAAAGAAGAGTTAGGCTATAGGTATGGTTTCCTACTCTTCCTTTTTTAAAATTTTTTATTCTTTTGTTGTCTGCGATGCTTGATTCTCGATTTCTCTTTTACTTTAATCTATTGAATCTTGGGATCAAGTATGCCTCCACACTCTCTGCTCTATGTAATTTCCATTTGACCTGTTCGATTTTCTCTCTTCATGGTTTGTCATTGTTGTTGCGTATCTTTCATTATTCTCCCTTTTTCCTTCTGTCCGTCAATGATTGAAATATTGAATACCTAATGGAGGAATTTTTGGCTGAAATGTTCAAAGGAATCTGATTAGTATTAGGTCCTGCTCCCCTTGGCGTTTTGTTGAAAGTTGGATTTAGGTCGTAGGTGGAAGGGTCTTCTTTGATTGTCTCCTTTTTATTTTATTTTATTTTCATTTTTATTTCACTTTTCTCCATTGTTATTGCTATCTGCTCAATATCTTCTTCTTAATATAATCCCAGTGATCAGTTGTTTGATTATAACCTAAGGTTATCTATTATAGCAACCCCTTTACCTCCTTGCTTTCCCAATAATCCTTTACCTCCTTGCTTTCCCAATAACCTAAGGCCAGGCCAACATCAATATCGGAGACCACCGTACCACGACCTTCCCCTGATGCCCCACCCGTACCAAGCATGTTAAGACAAAATATTACAAAAGGTGCTAGTGGGAGGAGCGATCCCAGGCCCATGCCCCACTCCACACACTAACGAAAACAATCACATGCTTAACAATCACATTCTTATCCATGCATGAACAATAATAATAACTGAAAGTAAAGGATGGCATGTGAATATGCACAAACACCACATCATAGATATTCATGTAATTATCAATAACTTACTGTCCATTAATTATTAGGTTTAGGTCAGATTCCCTTACCTGACGCTCGTTAGATAACTTGCTCCACGTCGCAAGATCCAAACGATATGTCACAAAGTCCTACAATATTATTAGGGTTTCATTAGAATATTTTTCTTAAGGTTTCATGTTGGTCGAAAACCAACAAAAGTCCAAAACCAGCCTTTCAGACCTGACCGGTCGCAACATACCGGTCGCAGCACTGTGAACAGACTGTCAACCGGTATGGTCGACCGGTATGTCTCCGGAAGACCATACACTTGGTTTTTCGACAACCGTCGATCATTCTCCATGGATTTCCAAGGTTTCTCCTATCCATTCTAAGTCTAAACTTGGAGTTAGAGTTATCCCCAACTCATTCAAGTCTCGTTTCGATGAATATCATCTCGAAACTCAAATCTAGGGTTTGACGGCAACTTAGGGTTTATTGGCCAAATTAGGGTTTTAGATCAATACCTACTTTGCATGGTATTGATCCACCCACACAACTAACATAGGATAAGAAGAATAGTTAAAACACTTACCGTTGACTGGCGTAGCGTGAGCTTCGTCGAACGGTAATGGCGGCACCTTTTTCTTCTTCCTAGCTCCTTTTCCTTTCCAACCTCTTTCTCTTCTCTAGGGTTTGTGAGAGACAATGGAAAGGATTTGAGGAGGCTTAAGGGTGTATTTATAGGCTAGATTTAGGGTTTAGTAACCCTACTAGGATTAGGAAAGTCTTAGAATTCGAAATCAGGCAAGTGGGACCCTCAGAAGTCAATTTCCGAATTTCCACACTTAGCTGCGCAGCCCTGACCGGTCGACCGGTACCAAGACCGGTACCATCGACCGGTCAACATAAAATTATGCTGATTCGATCGTCTTTGGTCCGATTTCATACCTGTTCGTCATCCGCTAGTCCCGTCTGGCCTGGTGATGATCGGAAGATCTGCTACGACACAAAACCAAGGTTTAGATCGGGTTTACGGAGTGCGGGTCTTACAACTCCCCTACCCTTAAAAGAAATTTCGTCCCCGAAATTTGCATGTAGGTTTCACAACTCCCCCACCCTTAAAAGAAATTTTGGCCTCGAAATTTGAACGTACCTTGATCGTCGAAAAGGTTAGGGTACTCCTTCCTCATCGCGCTCTCTTCTTCCCAAGTAATTTCCTCCACATTTTGGCTTTTCCAATGCACCTTCCATAATGGATATCCTTGGTTCGAAGTTGCTGAACTTTTTGACTTGAGAGCATCACAGGAACCACTTCGAAAGTTAAGTCTTCAGTCAAGTCTGGGGGATCAGCGGTCAAGATGTGCGATGGATCTCTGACATACTTCTTCAGTAATGATACATGGAACACATTATGAACACTGGACATAGATGGTGGTAGAGCCAACTGATATGCTACATTACCACGTCGGGTCAATATCTCATACGGTCCCACATACCTGGGGCAAAGCTTCCCCTTCTTACCAAACTGTTTCAGACCTTGCACCGGTGATACCTTCAAGAATACCTTAACACCCACTGCAAACTCCAGATCTCGACGTCGATTATCCGCATAGTGCTTCTGTCAAACTTGAGCTGTCTTTACTCTCTCCTTGATCTGATCAATCACTCGGCAAGTTTCTTCAACGAACTCCGGACCTACAATTCTTCTTTCTCCCACCTCGTTCCATAACAGAGGTGTACGACACTTCTTCCCATAGAGTGCTTCATATGGGGCCATCTGAATTGTAGCCTGATAACTGTTGTTGTAAGCGAACTCGATAAGTGATAGCTTCTCATCCTAAGCTCCCTTGAAATCTATTGCACAAGCTCGGAGCATATCTTCCAAAATTTGAATAGTTCGCTCTGACTGCCCGTCCGTCTGAGGGTGAAAAGCTGTGCTGAACTTCAACTTGGTTCCCATAGCTTTCTGTAATCCTTCCCAGAACTTTGATGTAAAACGGGGATCTCTGTCAGATACTATACTCTCTGGAATGCCATGAAGTCTGACTATATTATCAACATATAACTTGGCCAGTTTCTCCATGGTATACTGAGGTCTGACCGCAATAAATCGAGCTGTCTTGGTGAGTCGATCCACTATAACCCAAACTACATCCACTGACCTTGGTGTCAAAGGTAAGCCAGTGACGAAATCCATAGTAATACAATCCCACTTCCATGCAGGTTCTGGTAGTGGCTGTAGTAAACCTGCGGGTCTCTGCCTTTTAGCTTTAACTTGTTGACAATTCAGACACTGGAACACGAAACGAGCTATATCAGCTTTCATACCCCTCCACCAATATAGTCTTCTTAAATCATGATACATTTTGGTACTTCCTGGATGTACCGAATATGGGGTGTAATGAGCTTCAGTCATAACTCGGTCTCTGATATCGCAGTCTTCGCTCTCAGGTATACATAACCGTCCACGATACCTGAGTACCTTGTCTGAATCCAAGGTAAATTCGGGATTGCTCGTACCCTTCTCTAAGTCTTCCTGCACTGTCTTGAGATGAGGATCCTGTAGGATTGCTATCTTGACTTCATCAACTAGATCCGGTGAGATCTTCAAAGCTGCAAACATCATGTTGAACTTGTGAATTAAGCCTTGTTCAACAGGGTCTTCTGCAGTCTCTATAATATACTCTTCATCACCTTCGATTGAACTTGAAGCTGCGGCACATAATGCAGCATTTGTACTTGGTCCAGCCTCAGGTTTCGATGCCCACTTCCTGCTTAAGGCGTCAGCCACAACATTTGCTTTACCCGGATGGTACTGGATGTCACAATCATAATCTTTCAACAATTCTAGCCATCTCCTCTACCTCATATTCAGATCCTTCTGAGTGAAAAGATAAGTTAAGCTCTTGTGATCTGACTTGATCTAAAACTTCTCACCCTACAAGTAGTGTCTCCAAGTCTTGATTGCGTGAATAACTGCTGCTAGCTCCAAGTCATGCGTAGGATATTTCTTCTCATGCTCCTTTAACTGTCTTGATGCGTAAGCAATCACCTGTTCTCCTTGCATCAGAACACACCCAATACCCAACCCTGAAGCATCCGTATATAAGGTAAACGGTACGCTTGGTTCTGGGATGGTCAAGATAGGTGCAGAAACTAGTCTTGACTTCAAAGTCTGAAAGCACTTCTCACACTCATCTGTCCATATGAATTTCTCTCCCTTCTTGGTCAATCTGGTGAGTGGAACAGCGATCCTGGAGTAATCTTCCACGAATCTTCTATAATAACCAGCCAACCCAAGGAAACTACGAATTTCCGCAACAGATTTTGGTGCTTCCCATCCTACTATAGCAGCTATCTTGCTTGGATCAACCTTGATACCGTCTTCAGATACAACATGGCCCAAGAAAGCCACTTCCTTCAGCCAAAACTCACACTTCTTGAACTTAGCATAAAGCTTCTCTTGTCTCAGCCGTTGTAGGGCTGCCCTCAAGTGCGATGTATGAGTCTCCATGTCCTTAAAGTAGATCAATATGTCATCGATGAATACGATGACCGAAGTGTCCAACATATCATGAAACACTCGGTTCATCAGTTCCATAAACGACGCTGGAGCATTGGTCAACCCAAAAGACATAACTAGAAACTCATAATGCCCATACCTCGTCCTGAAAGCAGTCTTCGGAATATCTCCGGCCTTGATCTTCAGTTGGTGATACCCCGATCGGAGATCAATCTTCGAGAAAACCTTTGCACCCTGCAACTGATCGAACAAATCATCGATCCTAGGCAAAGGATACCGATTCTTGATCGTTAACTTGTTCAGCTCACGGTAGTCAATACACAGCCTTACACTTCCATCCTTCTTCTTGACGAATAATACAGGTGCTCCCCAATGCGATATGCTAGGTCGTATGAAACCCTTATCCAACAATTCTTGTAACTGGGTCTTCAACTCCTTTAACTCGTTCGGGGCCATTCTGTATGGTGCTTTAGACACCGGCGCCGAACCTGGCATAAGGTCTATCACAAATTTTGTAGCCCTGTCTGGTGGTAAACCTGGAAGATCTTCTGGAAATACATCTGGAAACTCTCGTACCACCTCTAGATCTTCCATCTTTGGCACCTCAGCATTGGTGTCGACTACAGATACTAGGTACCCCACTCCCCCTTTCTCTAAGCATCTCTTAGCTTTTAGGGCGGAGAGAATCAGCTTCCGCTTCCTAGATAGCCTGATCCCAATGAAACTATACTCCCTTCCCTCTTTGTCAGTAAGCACAAGCTTCCTTTCACCACATAATAGGACGGCTGAATGACGGCCTAGCCAATCCATTCCCAGGATGACATCAAAGTCTGCCATCTCGAGTAGTACTAGGCTTGCTTCTAAGTCTTGGCCCTCAATACATACAGTACATGGTCCATAATATTCGGTCAAAGCCACTTCAACTCCTAGTGGAGAGTGAACTATAAAGCTTGGGTTCAAGTGCTTGATTGGTAACTCGATTCGCTTCCCAAAAGAAATCGAAACAAAGGAGTGCGTGGCCCCAGAGTCAAATAGTACTCTGGTAGGTATACCAGCTACATTTACAATTCTTGGAATTTTTATTATCCCTTAGTTCTATATGCGCATACACACAATGAAAATAGTAAGCCAAATAGTAAGGGATAGAGTCATACCAGTGACCACATCCGGTGATGCGGCTGCCTCTTCAGTGGTGACCGCATAAACTTTTCCTTGCTGGGGAGGTTGCTTCTTAGGTAGAGTGCAGGTCCTTGCAATATGACCCACTTGCTGGCAGTTGAAACACTTTATATTCGGGTTGTATCCGGCATTCTGTGGCACAGGGGGTGCCATGTTGTTCCTCGCGGGTACTGTAGCGGTTTGAGCCCTGTATGGGCAGAAGGGTCTAATGTTACCGCCACCCGAACTCTCATTAGCAGGTCTCTTCACTCCCCTGTTCTGAGCAAAGAAGCTGTCCCTCTGACTGAACTCTATCACCCTCGCAACCTGCACAGCCTCATTGTAGATCTTCTTGTCCAAACCCAATATGTGTTCTCTGATGCTCCCACATAGTCCCATGGTAAACCTACGTGTCTTGGTCTCTTCCTCTTGCATACTTGCCGGTGCGAAGAAGAATAGTTCTTCATACCTCTGCTGATAAGCATCCACGGTCGACTGAGATTGCTGTAGGTTGAGGAACTCCTTCTCCATTTGATCTCTGAAACTCTTCAGAAAGTATTTATCGAAGAAGGCAGCTTTAAACACTTCCCAATCCACCAGTGTATACTTAGTCTCCAGATATGCCCGTGTAGAATTCCACCAAGCATTTGTATCTTCTCTTAGCATGTGAGTAGCAAATAAAACCTTTTCCTCTTCTGTACATGTCATCAGACGGAAATTCTTCTCCATCTCTGCAACCCACTGTGCTGGCCACAATGGCTTCCCTGTTCTACCAGTGAATGATGAAGGCTTTAACTTCAGGAATCTGTCCACCGCTCTGCTCAGATCATGCTGTCCCTGAGTGTTCATTCCGTACCATGGTGGTGGATACGGATAGGCTCCCAGGTACGCAGAAGGCGACGGGAACTGATGCGGTGGTGGTACATTCTGAGCTTGGCCCATCGGTCTTGGGCTACCCTGCATCGGTTGTGAAGACATTTTCTCTCCAGACTCAGGCGTATCTCCAGTGGGAACAGAACCCGATGGCCTGAGCATCTTCAATATCTCGCTCAAGAATTCCTTCTGCTGGGCTTGCATCTGATAGACCAAGTTTGTAAAAATGGTCTCTGAATTCCTGTGAGGTGGGCCAGGTAAATTCGTCGGCACTTCTGGAACCTGTTCCTCCTCCACTTCCGGACTTGGCTCTCTAACATGGCCTTGTTCAACCTGTTCTTCCTCTAGGCGCATCCTGGCCTGATGACGCTTCCGACCCCTACGACCGTTTCCTCCCACCATCTCAGACTATTCTGTTTGGATCTGAGAAGAAGACATAACACGTGAGAACCACAATAATAGTAGTGTTAGTCTTGAATAATACAAGGGGAAATAGTCGAGAAGTAAAATTTCAATTTACACAATTTAAAAAAAAATTTAGAAAAATTTTCTAACTTTTCTGGTGTATACCGGTCGCAACATACCGGTCGCACCTCTATATACAGGGTTGCGACCGGTATAGTCGACTGGTCAAAACTAAAATTCTGACCGAGACATAGCGGTCGCACCTATGGGGAGATACCGGTCGACCGGTATAGGCAAAACCGTCGACCGGTATGCCCAAATTGGCTTTAAAATCACGAAAAAGTGAGAAATTTCTCACTTTTTCATTCTTCTTTCTCTCGGGTGGCGATTTTCCTCTAGGTTCCGAGTTGCTACAGTCCGACCGGTGCTATTTGAAGTCGATTCCTTCCATTCAAGACCTAGCACATCGTCTCCAAGTAGGCCTCTTCCCTCTCTCTCATGATTTTACAAATTTTCCATATCGTCTATACGTAGAAATTTAGGTTTTTCATTGTTCGAGATGTTTTAACAGTAGGAACTTTTTTCCTTCGGCTTGGAAAGGGTTTAGGGACCCCCAAGAGCAAAAGCCCTCAACCAATTTGGGGTTTCACCGAACGGTTTGATAGAAAATAGAATTTTTCACCTTTTTGACCTAGGTTTTCCAAAATTTTCGAAAATTCTTGATTTTTTTTAATTTCTTGAAATTTCTTATTGTAATTGCCTGCGATTAGTTTGTTGAAGAGTGTGGGGGTTACGTAAGTCCTCCTCCCCATGTTTTTGGGTGAGTTCGAGGCTTTTTCTTGAATTACAGTCGTTATGTTGTCGAAATTTTGACAATTTCTTAACATTTTATCTTGTTTTCTTTTGTTTTGCAGATTAATATGGCTCCCCGACATGCTCTTGGGAAATGTCCTCATGGCTCGAGCTCACGTGCTCCCCAGCCACCAGTTCCCCAGCTTGACGAGCACTGGTTTCGTTCCGTTGAGGCACAGGCTCGATTCCCGTGGTTCGATAACAAAAGCATAGAATCCGGGCGTCGGGTTAACTTGGAGCAATTGGATCGGTTTGACGTACGAGCGGCGTTCGACAGGCTTGGTTGGTTGCCCGACATTTCATACACAGATACCACCCGTCCTAATCTGGTTAAGCATTTCTTTGCTAACCTGGAGCTGCACGGAGATGTTAACGATCCCAACCAAGGTAGGGATTTACGCATCTCTAGCTATGTCCGGGGTGTTCCCATTTCCTTTAACACCCACCAGCTGGCCGACCTTCTAGGGGTTCCAAATGATGGAGACCTAGTGTATTGCCCTCCCAAAGCGAAAGGCTATCTCACTGAGGACCTGCTCCGGGAGATAGCACATCAGATACTGAACCCTGGAGCTCCTATGAAGGCGGCTAGCCTGAGACCCATACCTCGGGTCTACAGTCGCATCATTCAACACAACATCGTTCCCCAGAGCGGCCATTATAGTGAGTTATCCCAGCTCACTCAGTACATTACTTATTGCGTCTGCACTGGGGAGCGGGTCTCTCTCCAATATCTTATCATTAGGACCATGCATCAGGCGACCTTGGCCGATCAGGCCAGTAACCTTCCCTACGGTCGTCTCATTACCTCCTTGCTACGTCGTCTGGGCGTGAGCATGAGAGGCGAGGTGACCGTTGAGGATACTATGACCTCCGACATAGATTGGGACGTCATTCAGAGGATGCAGATGGTTGATCTGCCAGTTAGCGATGATGAGTTGGAGGCTCGCCCTCGCCCACTTGGGAGGGTAGCAGCCACGGCGGCAGCAGCCGCGGCGGCAGCAGCAGCAGCAGCAAATGCGGCCTATGCAGCCGAGCTCGAGCGGGATGATGACGAGGATAGGACCGAGGGCGTACCAGTGCCAGCTCCACAGCCTACACCAGCAGCACCACCATCTACCTCTACCGCTGGACCATCTCAGCCTCCCTCCGACACCATGATGGGTATGATTATGGAGATTATGGACACTCAGCGTGAGATGAGCCGCGACTTGACGCAGTTGGCTCGCAGTCTCAGAGTCACACAGGATCAGGTGCACTGGCTCAGGGTTGCTTACGAGCGAGACTATGATATAGCAGACCCTATTCCTCCCAGGCCCCCTATCCCATGATTGTCCCTCTTTATTTTCTTCTCTTTTGCATATGACTGTTTATATAACAGGGTAACTGTCCGGTTTGTGGACTGTACCCTATAGCACTACTTCATTTGATACTAGTTTTCTTGTTTAATGGAAATTTTTATGTTTCACCTATCTAGTGTGTGTGCACATGTTAAGTTTCATATTTAGAATAATACATTATTCTCTTTCTTAGTCAGTCTCAGGTATCAAACAATGCTTAGGGTGTGTTTGTATTAAAATTTTTAATATTTCCTCACTCAGTTCATCGACTTAGTTAGGTGCAATATGGTCAGTGGACGGAGCCCGAGAGCTCTGATACCAAGTTGTCACACCCCAATTCTGATCCAACCAGAATGGTGTGAGTGAACCTCCATTGAACCAACGGTTCACACCAGGATCTCGAATAGGCCGCGTCCGATCATACAAACCATTACACATAACCACAATCAGAATATAAATATACAGCGGAAGACTTTAAATAGAATGAACTGAGTATCTATTGATAATTTAAATAACTATCCAATTATCCAAATTCAAACACATAAAATAATATCCGTACATACATTTAATCCAACCGAAAATAACTGAAAGAAATAAATAAAAATCCGATCAAAGGTACACGCAGAAAGGGCACTCGCATGAAGCGTCATGCTCGTCCTCTCCTGCTTGCACATCCAGAGCAGCTACACCTCCATACGCCGGAGCGTTCATGTAGTCATCCACCATGCATCAGCATCTAAAAACAATGTATATACAAAGGGTGAGCTCACAACACAGCTCAGTAAGACAATCAGAGAGTTTCACAATATTATGCATGAGTAACAATCAGTTTTATGCTGTGGTCTGGTTTTAAGTTTGCAATGTTCTATAGAAAGGTTTGGTGGCCCCCGCACCTCTATACACGAGTGTGTGGCACCTCATGGATCACACCCCATCAGTCCACATGCACCCATCATGGAATAGAGATAGAGCTAAGATACCCACGTACCTCCCCTGATACTCTACCCATACCAGTACCTAAGCCCCTACTCGCCAGGGCTCGTAAACTGGGCTCGCAACTAACCAATCCTATATGTCATCAATGTACGCTCTATCCCAGCACAGCCGTCTATGGCATAGAGATAGAGCTAAGGCATTCCCACACCTCCCCTGATGCCCTAACCGCAACTAACCCACTATGATAGAAACAATACGGTAAACCCTATCCCAACATAACTCCCTACGGCATAGAGATAGAGCTAAAGCATCGTGGACAAGCCAGCGTCGACCTCGGAGACACAATGCCACATAACCATGGCCAGGCCAACATCAATATCGGAGACCACCGTACCACAACCTTCCCCTGATGCCCCACCCGTACCAAGCATGTTAAGATAAAATACTACAAAAGGTGCTAGTGTGAGGAGCGATCCTAGGCCCATACCCCACTCCACACACTAACGAAAACAATCACATGCTTAACAATCACATTCCTATCTATGCATGAACAATAATAATAACTGAAAGTAAAGGATGGCATGTGAATAAGCACAAACACCACATCATAGATATTCAGGTAATTATCAACAACTTAGTGTCCATTAATTATTAGGTTTAGGTCAGATTTCCTTACCTGACGCTCGTTAGATAACTTGCTCCACGTCGCAAGATCCAAACGATATGTCACAAAGTCTTACAATATTATTAGGGTTTCATTAGAATATTTTTCTTAAGGTTTCATGTTGGTCGAAAACCAACAAAAGTCCAAAACTAGCCTTTCAGACCTGACCGGTCGCAACATACCGGTCGCAGCACTGTGAACAGACTGTCAACCGGTATGGTCAACCGGTATGTCTCCGGAAGACCATACACTTGGTTTTTCGACAACCGTCGATCATTCTCCATGGATTTCCAAGGTTTCTCCTATCCATTCTAAGTCTAAACTTGGAGTTAGAGTTATCCCCAACTCATTCAAGTCTCGTTTCGATGAATATCATCTCGAAACTCAAATCTAGGGTTTGACAGCAACTTAGGGTTTATTGGCCAAATTAGGGTTTTAGATCAATACCTACTTTGCATGGTATTGATCCACCCACACAACTAACATATGATAAGAAGAATAGTTAAAACACTTACCGTTGACTGGCATAGCGTGAGTTTCGTCGAACGGTAATGGCGGCACCTTCTTCTTCTTCCTAGCTCCTTCTCCTTTCCAACCTCTTTCTCTTCTCTAGGGTTTGTGAGAGATAATGGAAAGGATCTGAGGAGGCTTAAGGGTGTATTTATAGGCTAGATTTAGGGTTTAGTAACCCTACTAGGATTAGGAAAGTCTTAGAATTCAAAATCAGGCAAGTGGGACCCTCAGAAGTCAATTTTGAATATCCACACTTAGCTGCGCAGCCCTGACCGGTCGACCGGTACCAAGACCGGTACCATCGACCGGTCAACATAAAATTATGCTGATTCGATCGTCTTTGGTCCAATTTCATACCTGTTTGTCATCTGCTAGTCCCGTCTGGCCCGGTGATGATCGGAAGACCTGCTACGACACAAAACCAAGGTTTAGACCGGGTTTACGGAGTGCGGGTCTTACACTTTAGCTCTATCTCTAACTCAAGTCTTGTGCATTAGCATCGTCGTATCGCCATTACTTTAGCAGAACTATTATGTCGTAGAGTATCAGGGGAGGTGGTCTCGGTCCTTGTAGTCTCTGACTCTACCGGGGGGCCTTATCTCTATCTCTATGGATATTCTAAGGGATGCTGGGGTGAGGCCTTGGATACACTGTTTGACATTAGGATTGGTTAGTTGCGAGCCCAGTTTGCAAGCCCTCGCTAACAGGGGCTTACGTGTTGGTATGGCACTATATAGCAATAAACGTTAACCTTTGTTATATAATGTTCATGATTAGGGTGGATGGGGATGACGATAAACGTTAACCTTTGGGCAGACTTCCACACCCTGTGTATAGAGACGGGGTCAATAAACGTTAACCTTTGACCACCCAACCTTTCTATTGTGCATTGCAAACTATAAACCAGACCAAAGATATGAATTGATTGCATGCATATGTAATGTTGCATTATTTTGTTTACTCACTGAGCTCAAGTTGGAGAGCTGACCCTCACGCGCGCAATTCTTTTTAGTTTCTGATGTTGCAGGTACTATGATTGAAGATTATGTCAGCACGCCAACATATGAACATGTGGCGGTTATGATGAGCAAGTTGTAGAGGACGAACGTGGTTCGTTAAGCGAGCGTTCCAATGGTGGATACGTTTAGTGTTTAGTTTTCGTATTTGGATATTGTAATATGTATTAAATTATGTTTTGGTTACATGAAAATAAATGAAATATTAATTATTTATCATGATTAGACCTCAGTTCATTATCTGTAAGACTTTCGCTATTTACTTTATTACCTCTGATTAATGTGGAATGTGTTTTGGTTTATCATATGTGGGATAGCCTATTTTGAGATCTTGGTTGAACCGTTGGTTTATTGACGGTTCATCACACCATTTTGGTTAGTCCAGAATTGGGGTGTGACAGGTAACTAGGTCGAAGTTCTGAGGGTATTGTGCCAAACCTACACTAGGGTTCTCGAGATTTTCTATAATCCTTGGGTTTAGGCGTAGGGCTCATACCCTTACACGTCGTGAGTTAGATTTATGGTTATTATGGAATGTTCTTGATCCAGTCCCATCTTTTCATACATGACCGAGATAGATCCTATCTCACCATTAATGGTGACATGGAAGTATCTCCCTCGTTGAAGGTCTGGGGTTCTTTCCTACAAAACTATTCACCAAACCTAGGCCATAAAAGAGAAGGCAGAGGGCTTACGGTAGTTCGTTCAGGTCAGAATACCAGTAGCCTAAGCAGTCTTGACTCTTCATCAAGTAACCCTCCACTACACTTCACCTTGTTCCTCCCAAGTCCCTCTCCTTACGAGAACGCATCAGAGGTTTGAGAGGAGTGCTTAACTCTAAAAGAGAGGTGATGGAGATTTAATTTCATTGGGAGTCTCCCTCTTGGGTGGGACTCTCTACCAAGTAGGGGATTAAGGGTAGTTCGATAAGTGTAGGATTCTAGAGGAATTAAGGAAGCGAATCCACCCCTAATGTGTTAAGAGGGAGTTAGAGTTGGGTTGGGACCACGGGACCTACTTAGGAGCTAGGGAATATTCTTTTTTTCTTAAACAAACAGATTTGGCATGGGCCTAATTCGTGGACAGGATTCTTAGTCTGTCCGGAGGCAAGGTCCGGTCCCACGGAACCAGGACACCTTCGACCGGACTGGTTCCAACCGGACAGAATCTAGTTGGTTCTAGTCCTATCTATATTGTTATTCTACTATAATCTCACCAAATTCAACCCGAAATCCAATGCCGTCATCATAGCGGTTCAGTCCGCTGAGAGAAAACTTAGCATGGGAAAAAAACTAAATTAGACTGGGTTTTTTGGGTGTGGATTTTACAATAGCAGCACATCCTTCTCATTTCAAGGACTCCAATGATACTCAACTTGCTTTCTTTTAGCTTTTCAAATTGCTTTTTTTTAGCTTTTCACGAACAAGTAATAAGTCTTCTTATCATTTTATTTTTTTTATCTCTTGGATTAATATTGATAATGTTTAGATGCATATAGTCTTTGTTGTGACATATTGAATGTGAATGCTCTATCTTTGATCTTTTTTTTATTGTTGTTTTTTGTAATGTATTTTCTTAAGTTCATTTTTTATAAAAAAAGGGTATGGTGTTCAATTATTCTTAGGTTCTCCAATATTTTCTTAGAACAATTTATTTATTTAATTATTATTTTTTCAAATTACTTCTGTGAATCTCTCACTATAAGTAATTTTCAATTGGATTTCTTTATATTATAATTGTTTCTCTAAATTCTATCAAGATTATAAGTTACATAGGTTCTTTGATTTCTAAATTTTGTCTAGTTTGTTCACATACATCTCATAATTTTAATTTTTTATTTTTCCTTTGTATAAATCTGCGATTTGATTCATTGCTTACGTGCAAAACTTTGAGAAGTCTATTTCTAGTGTTATCCAATTTCTCACAATTAATTTGTGTTTGGATTTTATATTGGCATTTTTCTATATTAAAACGTCTATTTGAGATTTCATGTTTATGTTTGCATATTCTTAAAGTTTTCTTTGAATGTTCACTTCAGTTTAAGCTTTACCAAATTCCTATCTGATGAGGTTTTACTTTTTTTTCAAAATTATGTAATTTCAGTTTGTAATTGAGTTGGATTTGTTGCGTGATATTAGAAACCCAGTCGAGGTTTATTTATTTATTTTTTTAATTCTCATGATTAAATATTTTACTAGTTTATTTTTACGATCATTTTCACCATCCGAATGTTTACTCTTACTTTTTCTTAAAATAATTGCCAAATCTGAATTAGAAATAGTGATGTTTCCATTTATTATGGTAATCTGAAATACTTGATTTCATGAGATAAAAAATATGTTGAAATTCCAGAACTTTATTTTTTGTTATGAAAATTCATTTTGTTCTTCTTTATTTGTTTTTTTTTTTTTAAATGTGTGAGAGACCCCAAATTTTATACTTTTTTAATTTTATTTTGTTTGCCATGTTTGTGAATTGATTTTATATGTAATTGTTGTTATAAATTGTTTAATATGCTTGCTTATTTTGAATTTAAATTGTCTGTGGTGGGGACATGCTATGAGAGCACTCGGATCCACATCGTCTCCCGCCCAAACCCAGGCGGGAGACGATTTCTATACGAGAGCACTCACATATATTTGTAGGAGGTTAATGCGAGATTTATGCAGCTGGTTAGCTATCCACCCTTAGCGGGATCCAAAATAAAATAGGACAATTTTCTACCCCTCCAATGTATCCCCTATTCATGAATTGACATGTAGTAATTTTTTAGAATAAGATTTCCACTGCACACACGGGTCTGCCGCGCCCCATGTTGTATGTAGCGGCTACTCCAGTAATTGTTTTGAGCCCATCTCTTAGTCTCTGCTACGATTTCAGTCTCACCAAGATCATGTTTTAAAGTGCATCTCATTCATTGTTTCGCATTGCTTCTCGAGTAGGCCATATGCCTATTCAACGGCTTTGGACACTTCGCTCGTCCGAACTATATGGGGGCCTGATTCTTGGGAGATGCATGTCTCCGGGATACATAGGCAATTTTGGTAGTTTTCCCAAACTCGGTCCATTGTCCGCACTGGTTATATATAATCGATTACCTTAGTTTAGTTTGGTTTGTGGGTTATAGGCTTGATCAATGGCTATAGACACATTGCATCTTCTCAAACTACGTTATTTGAACTTGATTCCCAAATATGTTTGGGATACGTAGGCAGTTTGGGACAATCTCCCAAATTCAGTTTAACGCCTCGGTTTGGGTTTATCCCATTCTTCTTCGGTTTCAAATATTGCATTCAAATTTCAATTTCACATTTGGATTTCAATCATTTGCATTCAAATTTCAAGTGTTCATTTACTTCGTGGTTTCAAATTTGATATTCACATTTAGTTTTCAAATTTTGTTTCAAATCTTTTATTTCCACGAACTACATGGAGAACCTAATTCTTAGACTTCTCCGGATATGTAGGGAGTTTGGACAAATTCTAGACTCGGTTTATCGTCTTTCAAAATTTTGTTTCTTTTCTTTCTTTCTTTCTCTTTGCTTTCGAGTGTGCGAGGCTTGAACCCAATGAGAGATAGGATTACAAGTGAGATTCGATATTCCATTTAGGATATCTGATAATTCATCAGATTGGCATGATTAGGCCATCTTCTAATTCCCATTTATATGATCCCCACATATTTTATTTATTTAATAATAGCATTGGATGACCTAGCAACTTGGTTTATTAGTTCTTTGAACTTAGTCATCTATCGACCATAAACGTCAACAATAGAGTTAGGAAAGGAGTACTATATATGGGAAACCGATTTTTGGATTGGATGATTTGGGTGCCTAATACCTTCCCAAATCGTAACCTCGACACTTACCTGATCTTTGATGAAACCAAAGCCTAAGTTAGGATATGAGTCATCAGATGTCTCTCCTATGTGAGATTGACATTTTATAGGTCCTAGACCTCAATCTAGGTGGCGCCTCCGATTATTTTCGGTCATCAGCGTGGGTGGACAAGATCACAAAGCGAAAGCCTACCATCTCTTGTTTAGGCATAAACTCCTTATTTTTCATTAATTCCAAACTCTTTCTTTCGTGCCATGAGAGAGAGGACTTGGAGGGAAAACTCCAAGTCTTATATGGCTCTTAGATAATTTGTCTTACCTTTATTCTAGGTAGACATTTGTATTTATAATTGTGTGTTGGAGAACTAATGATTTCAAAACGTTACAAAAGAGATTGAGTTTATATAAAGCTTTATCATTTTGTTACATGAAAATAGGAAACCGAATTTGTGTTATTTAAATTTAAATTCATTTGAATTTGAAATTCAAATCTGTAACCATATTTGTGTTATTTAAATTCAAATTCATTTCAATTTGAAATTCAAATCTGTAACCGTATCCTTAACACCGCCCCTCAAATTGATGATCGATTGTGGATCATCAATTTGTCATGTAGAAATTCAAATCGCAAGCTGGATAATGGTTTAGTAAAAATGTCGGCCAGCTGATCTTTAGTTGAGATGAATCGGACATTAAGATGTCTCTCGGCAACCCGGTGCCGAACGAAGTAAAAATCAACTTCTATGTACTTCATCCGCGCATGAAATAACAGATTGGCCGTTGGGTACGTGGCACCAAAGTTATCACACCAAAGGATTGGTGGTTGGGAGATGGTAGTCCGAGTTCTGCTAGTAGTGATCGTATCTAGACTAGTTTAATTGTAGCTTTTGCCAAAGCTCAGTATTCAACTTCTATTGAAGAGCGAGTGATGGTGGCTTGTTTGCGAGCAGACAATGATATTAGGTTTGTTCCAAGAAAGATTGCAAACCACTAGTGGATCGTCAGTCATCAACATACCTGGCCCCATCTGCATCACTATACGCCTGAAGTTGGTGTGGAGAATTGTTGAAAATCTGAAGTCCATGAGTAATGGTTGATTTCAGATATCTCAAGATCCTTTTTATTGATTGCCAATGTTCATCATTTGGGAAATGTAGAAATTGACACTCCTTATTGATGACATAGGAAACATTGGGCCTTGTCAATGTTACATACTGAAGTGCACCAACTACCCTTCTGTATGAAGTTGGATCATCCAAGGGTACGCCACTAGCTTTAGATAATTTAGCCGTTGATGCCATGGGTGTATGAACTGGTTTGGACCCATCCATGCTGGTTTTCTTCAGAAGGTCTTGAATATATTTCTATTGACATAATAGTAGACCATTGGCATCTCGGTTGAACTCGACACCCAAAAAGTAATGAGGTGTTCAAGGTCTCTTATGGCAAATTCATTGCTTAATGTCGTGATGATTGTGGACCACAAAGGTGTCAGAACCAGTATGGACGATGTCATCTACATAGACCAAAATATATAATTGATGTTCCCCCTTATGCAAAATGAACAGAGATGTGTCCTTTTTTTATCCTTTAAAGCCCAAAGATGTGAGGAACGAGCTCAGACGTGTGACCATGCACGTGGAGCTTGTTTTAGGCCATAAAGAGACTTGTGCAACTGGCATAGGTGAGTTGGTTTATCCGGATCTATAAATCCTGAAGGTTGGCTCATGTAAACTTCTTCTTGTAGTGTGCCATGCAGGAAGGCATTGCTGATGTCTAGTTGGTGGAGAGGCCACTTATGAACAGTTGCAATGGAGAGTACTGTTCTGATTGTGGTAGGCTTAACCACCAGACTAAATATTTCGTTGTAGTCTATACCTTCATGTTGGTGAAAGCCCTTGGCAATAAGGCACTCTTTGTATTGCTTGAGAGTGCCATCAGCCTTTCTCTTAATTCGAAAAATCCATTTACAACCAACTACATTCCACTGAGAGTTAGGTACCAATAGCCAAGTACCATTTTTGATTAATACATTATATTATTGCGCTATTGCTTCGCTCCAATGAGGATACTTGTTGGCTTCTGTGAAAGAGGTTGGTTCAACCTCATTATCCAATTAGGTGAGATGAGCTAATGGTAGCGGATATTTGCTTGAAGGCTTTAGATTTCAATGAAGTTCCATTGGATGAGTCTGATTGCATGTTGCTGGTACAGTTGGCAATGGTTCAATAGACTGATCTGTATCTATGACAGTAGCAGCATTCACTTCGGCTGTGTTATTAGCAACAGTATGTGAAATAATATCAGTGCATATTGGCTCATTTATAGTTGGGGTGGAAGTCTGATTCGGTGGAGATAGAGTCATACCTATGACAGGAGCTATTGTACCATAGTTCCCTGAGAAAGGAGGAACAGTAGAAGACACTGTAAGCCATGGATTAATCTCCTTGGTTTGTGATGATTGGGTATCTGCTTTGGCAAAGGGGAATTGACCTTCTATAAAATGGTCAAGACGAGCTAAATAAATTCTCCCTGTGGGAATATGATAACATCTGTATCCAAGGTGAGATGGACTGTATCCAAGGAAGACACATGGTAAGGAGCGGAAGGCAAACTTGTGACTGTTGTAAGGCCGTAGTAAAGGAAAGACGGTTGATCTAAATACCCTCAACAAATTGTAGTTTGGTTTGGATCGAAATAAAGATTCATAAGGGGTATTGTTGTTTAACCATGGGGTTGGCATTTTGTTAATTAGCATGATTGCTGTCTCAAAAGCATAAGACCAGAAGCACAATGGGACTAAGGCATGAGCTAACATGGTGAGGCTTGTGTCTACAATATGCCTGATTTTTCCTTCAGCAACACTATTTTGTTCATGGGTATGGTGACAAGCCACACGATGTAGGATGCCAACTTGTTTGAGATACTGACTCAATTTCTGGTATTCCCACCCCAATCAAACTGAAAAGCCTTGATTGTGGTGGAAAATTACCATTCAACCATGGCTTTAAATTGAAGGAAAATAGAGGACACATCAGACCTTTTGAATAATGGAAATAGCCACATAAATTTGGAAGCATCATCAATAAAAATACTAAAATATTTATGTCCATTTGAAGATGTCATAGTTGAAGGACCCCGCACATTACTGAAAATTAAATCCAAAGCATTTTACTAATAGACCCAGTGATAGGTAATAGTGTTTATGAGCTTTACCCATATAACAGGATGTGCATTTAGGGAAAGAAAAAGAATTATATTTTTAAGGAATTAGAAGTAACAATTTTTTGGACTGTACGTAATTGAGGATGCCCCAAACAGGCATGCCAAGTATCAATCGAAACTTGCTCAGAAAGATGGGCAGCTTTGGGCAGTGATTTATTTACAGAATGAAGGCCTGTCAACTGGTTTAATCCATCTCTAGGGTCCTAGGTGCAACAGCTTCTTTGTCACTTGATCCTTCACAAGGAAAAAACTTGGGTGAAACTCAAAAAAACAGTTATTGTCTTTGGTAAAATGATGAACAGATAATAGGTTATGTATGATGCGTGGAACATGTAGTATATGTGATAAATGAAATGGAACATTAGATGGAGTATGAAATGTGGATGAGCCAATACTATTGATATTTAATTCCATACCATTACCAACTTTCAACTTATCTTTTCCAGTATAGTTACCAGATAAATGTAGATTTGATAAGTCTAGCGTGATGTGGTGAGTAGCAACAGTATCAGGGCACCAATCCATCACCGATGTAGGAGGTGTAAGTAACAGACCTGCCATATTTGCTATGGGTGTGTGAGAAGCAGTACCTGAGTTGGAATACCTAAAGTAACACTCACTTGCTACATGGTTCGTGCGATTGCAGATTTGACATCTCTCCTTCTTCTCCGATCGCTGTCCATTCCATCTATTTGGAGTGCCAATATTTTTATATTGCATTAAAGATGGGGCGGACTGATTCGGTAAAGAAGCCAAGGATGAAAGATTTTAGCTTCAACAAGGCTGGTTGCTATCTTCAGTCATATTTCATGTAAGACCCGTACCTTACTAACCCAGTCTTACCACCTTGTATTAGGTCTTCCTATCATGGTCGAATCAAGCGGACCAAGTGTGTGAAGAAACCACAAGGCTAGGTATGTAATTCCAATAAAAAATCATCTAATTGAGATGTGTAGTCGCATACCTAAATAGGTGTTATCACACCCCAATCTTGCACCAACCAGAATGATGTGATGAACCGTCTATAATCCAACAGTTCAACCAGGATCTCGAATAGGTTGTGTCTTTTTGCTTAAACCATACACATCCACAACCATAATCAGAATAAATAAACAATAGCAGAAGTTTTTAATATTAATGAACTGAGAATCTAACAGTGATAACATAAATAAATTATCCAATTATCTCCAAAAGACTAAGACATAAAATAAAATAAATTAATCAATTACATCTTCTGAATAATCCAACAAATAAATCTAATCAAAGACGCATGAGTTGCACTCGCAAGATGAATCATGCGACTCCATCATAGCTTCCATATCCATCGTCGTAACATGTCCGTACATCGGAGCATTCACATAATCTTCTACTGTAGTACCTGCATCATCAACTAAAAATATTCGACGTCAAAAGGGTGAGCACACATCATGGCTCAGTAAGCAAACAAAATAATGCAACAAACATATGCATGCATTTAATTCATATCTTTGGTCTAGTTCATAAGTTTGCAATGTGTAATAGAAAGGATAGGTAGCCGCCGCACCTTTATACATGAGTGTGTGAAGCCGCCCAATGGATCAAACACCATTGCCATCCCACATGCACCCATCATGGAATAGAGATAGTGTCACACCCCAATTCCACACTATTCAGAATGGTGTGATGAACCGCTAATAAACCAACGATTCAACCAGGATCTCTAATAGGTTGTGTCCGTTGAAATTAAATCATACACATCCACAACCATAATCAGAATAAATACACAATAGCGGAAGTCTTAATATTAAATGAACTGAGGAATCTAACTGTGATAATCAATAATAAAATATCAAGTTATGTCATATCAATCGAGACATAAGTAAATAAAATATCAATTACATTTCCTTAATAATTCAAATGAAAATCTAATCGAAAACGCATGAGTTGCACTCACATGAGGAGTCATGCGTCTCCACTAAGTCTTCAGCCTCCATCGCAGCAACGTGCCCTTACGCAGAAGCATTCATATAGTCTTCCATAGTGGTACCTGCATCATCAACTAAAAATATTCGACGTCAAAAGGGTGAGCACACAACTAAAAATATTCGACGTCATATATGCATGCATGCAATTCATATTTGTGGTCTAGTATATAAGTTTGCAATGTGCTATAGAAAGGTTCGGTGGCCGCCTCACCTCTATACACAGGGTGTGTAAGCCCACCCAACGGATCAAACACCATTGTCGTCCACATCCACCCCAACATGGAATAGAGATAGAGCTAAAATGCCCAGATCAAACACCGCATAACACTTTCCCTGATGCCCTACCCATACCAAGACGTAAGCCCCTTTTGGCGAGGGCTTGCAAACTGGACTCACAACTAATCAATCCTAATGTCAAATAGTGTATCCAAGGCCTCACCCCAGCATCCCTCAATACGTCCAAAGAGATAGAGCTAAGGCCCCCCGGCAGAGTCGAAAACTACACGGTCCGAGACCACCTCCCCTAACACTCTACGACGTAATAGCTCTGATAAGGTAATGGCGATATGACGATATCAGTGGACAAGACTTGAGTAGAGATAGAGCTAAAGTGCCTGGATCAAATACCGCATAACACCTCCCCTCATGCCCACTCGCATCAAGTGCACTAACCACACACAAACATTCACATGTCTATTCCTAGCATCATCATCATCATCATGTTATAAACAAAATAAAATTAAATATGCATAAACATTAATAGCAGGAATATTGGATGACATGTTGAATGCACATTACAAGCATACACGCATAGAATCAGTCATGGCATTGGACTCAAGAAAATAAAATTAGTTTATTATTAGCCAATTAGTTTAGGTCTTGTTCCCTCACCTTTGCTTGAGTGTAGATCCTCTTTTAAGCTTTAAGAATCACTTTTATATTAATAGGAAAACCTAACAAGTCGATAGATTTTAGTTAGAAGTCATTCTGATAATTTTAGGCTTGTTTTTAAGCGAGGGTCGCAGGGTGGGTCACAGGTAGGGTAGCAGTTTACTGTGACCCCCAGAGTAGGGTCAATGCCAGGGTCGGATGTTCCATCGACCCTGGGTGCGACCACCCCTTTACTGGACTTCCCAAATACTAGGGGTCGATCCTGTGGTCTGGTAGGGTCAATTCCCAATCGACCCCACGTACGATCCCCCGTGGGTTGAGTCGAGAATTTCATTTTACAGTCCATTCTTTCATGTTTGGGTCCTATGGCTTACTTCCACAATCCATTCTATGCTTGTTCTATGGCTTAGAACTCTAGGTTTCTTCCTTACTTTGCCTACCATGATTTCTTCCATGGATTTCATTGAAATCCTCCCATGGATGTATGATTTGGGTTTCCCCTAGACCATACCCTCTTCATGAACTATTCTAAGGTCTTAGATCATTAATGGAAACGTACCCATACCTTAGGTTTTGCTGAGATTCAGAGGTTGCTCTGAATTCTTCACTTTAGTCTTCTTCTCTAACTTTCCTTCTCTTCTCTTTCTCTCACTTTCAATTAGGATTTCTAAAGGAGTGAAAGAGGCTTAGGGATGTCCTAGTTATAGAGTAGAATCTCCCAAAATAAGTCCCACTGAGATTAGGAAGGAATCCCATTGAAATTTAGAAAGTTTTCTATTTGTGGTTTTTGTTGGCAAACAGGGGGTCGATGAGGGGGTCGGAGATCCCGTCGACCCTTAGTTCTAAGTTATCCGACCCCCAGTTAAAATATCAGGGGTCTGACTTCTTAGTGAGGGGGGGTCGACCCTGCCTATCTAGGTATGCGACCCTGCCCTCCAATTTACTATTTTTGGATCAGTTTAGTACTTGATTTTGCTATTTCCTTCACGCACTTGGTCCATTTGGCTTGACCATGATAGATAGACCTGGTACAAGGTGGTAAGACCAGTTAGTTCGATACGGGTCTTACAACTCCCCCCTACTTATAAAAATTTCGTCCTCAAAATTGTACATACCTTCCGAGTCGAATAGATGAGGGTATTGCTTTCGCATAGCATTCTCTTCTTCCCATGTGATTTCTTCTATATTTTTGCTTCTCCAGGTGACCTTAACATAATAAATGTCACGGTTACGTAGTCGTTGCACCTTTCGGCTGGTGATTTTAGTTGGTGCTACTTCAAATGTCAAATCCTCAGTCAAATCAGGTAGATCTACTGTCAATACATGCGTTGGATCTCTGACATACTTCTTCAATAAGGAGATATGAAATACATCATGCACACTTGACATAGATGGTGGTAGTGCTAACTGGTAAGCCACTTTTTCACGTTTAGCTAGAATCTTATATGGTCCGACATATCTCGGACTTAGTTTCCCTTTCTGTCCGAACCGTTTCAAACCTCGCATAGGTGATGTAAGACCCGTGTCAATCTAACCCGGTCTTACCACCTTGAACCAGGTTTACCCATCATGGTCGAGTCAAATGGACCAAGGGCGTGAAGGAGATCGAGATCCCAGGTATCAAATCGACCCAAAAACACTTAAATTAGGCGAAAGGTCGCATACCCAGCCAAGGAGGGTCGGACCCCCCAAAACAGAAAGTCAGACCCTCAGTTTTGAAGGGTGGGTCAGACAACTTAGAGAACCTAGGGTCAACAGGATCATCGACCCTCCCATCGACCCTCAGTTGCCGCCGAAACTGAAATTAGGAAATTTCCTAATTTTCGATTTGGATTCTTTCCTAATCTCAAAGGGACTTATTTTAGGATGTTCCTACTCTATTTAAAGGACGTCCCTAAGCCTCTTTCACTCCTTTCACAACCCTAATTGAATTGAGAGAAAGAGAAGAGAAGGAAAAGAAGAAGAAGAGAAGCAAGGAAGAGAATTTAGTCAAAAGAGAAGAGTTGCAGAGAAGGAGTATTCTTCTCAGGTATGGATACTAATTCCATGAGTTTCTACAGACCTTAGGTTAGATATTGATGAGAGTGTGATCTTGGAGAAACCCAAACCATCAACCCATGGTTAGGTTTTCATGGAAAACCATAGGAGAATGCATGAAAGCTATTTAGGTGGATGATTCATGGTTCCAGACCATGGAATGAATGTTGAATGGAATGTAGGAGCAAGCCATAGGATCCCAAGCACAAAGAATGGACTAAAAGAGGGAAATTGACCAAAGTACACCGAGGGTCGCACCGAGGGTCGATGACCATCCGACCCTAGGTGATCCTAACTATCGACCCTCAGTGTTCGAGAAGTTCAGATTTTGGGGAGGGTCGCACCCAGGGTCGATCAGGACTCCGACCCTACCTCCGACCCTCAGTTAACAGTATGGTTTTTAAATTCAGAATTAATTCTAATTAAATTCTATCGACTTTGTTAGGTCTTCTAGCAATACAATAGCAATATAAAGGTGATTATAAAGCTTGGAAAAGTATCTATTAGCAAGCTAAGGTGAGGAAACAGAACTCTAAACTAATTGGTTAATAACAAAATATTTTTTATTTTCTTGAGTCCAATGCCATGCTTGATTTTATGCGAATATGTTTGTAATGTGCATACAACATGCCATCAAATATTTCTATTACTTGTTCATGCATATTTATTTTATTGTTTATAACATGATGATGATGATGATGATAGGAATAGGCATGTGATTGTATTGGTGTGGTTGGTGTACTTGATGCGAGCGCGTATGAGGGGAGGTGTGATGAGAACGTCAATAAACGTTAACCTTTGGCGGGTCTCAGCACTTTACCTCTATCTATAACTCAGGTCTTGTACATTAGCATCGTCGTATCGCCATTACTTTAGCAGAACTATTATGTCGTAGAGTATCAGGGGAGGTGGTCTCGGTCCTTGTAGTCTCTGACTCTACCGGGGGGCCTTAGCTCTATCTCTATGGATATTCTGAGGGATGCTGGGGTGAGGCCTTGGATACACTGTTTGGCATTAGGATTGGTTAGTTGCGAGTCTAGTTTGCAAGCCCTCGCTAACAGGGGCTTACGTGTTGGTATGGCACTATATAGCAATAAACGTTAACCTTTGTTATATAATGTTCATGATTAGGGTGGATGGGGACGACGATAAACGTTAACCTTCGGGCGGACTTCCACACCCTGTGTATAGAGGCGGGGTCAATAAACGTTAACCTTTGACCACCCAACCTTTCTATTGCGCATTGCAAACTATAAACCAGACCAAAGATATGAATTGATTGCATGCATATGTATTGTTGCATTGTTTTGTCTACTCACTAAGCCGTGATGTGTGCTCACCCCTCGACGTCGAATATTTTTAGTTGATGATGCAGGTTATATCGTTGAAGATTATATGAATGCTCCAGCATACGGGATCGTAGCAGCGATGGAAGTTGAAGCTGAAGGGGATACACATGACTCCTCTTGCGAGTGCAACTCATGTGTATTCGATTAGATATTTTTCTTTGGTTTCTTTACTTGGATTTTTTATGGACATGTATTTGATATTTATTTATGTCTCAGTTGATACAGAATAATTTTCTATTTAAATATTAATATCACAGTAGATTCTCAGTTCATTTTATTATAAGACTTCCGTTATTGTGTATTTACTCTGATTATGATTATGGATGTATGGGAGTTTAGATAACACGGATATAGCCTACTCGAGATCCTGGTTGAACCGTTGGTTTGCTAGCGGTTCATCACACCATTCTGAATAGTATGGAATTGGGGTGTGACAGGTGACACTTTGAGGAATACCTTATCACCTACGGCAAATTCAAGGTCTCGGCGTCTAGTATCTGCATATTGCTTCTGACGATTCTGAGTCGTTCTTACTTGTTCCTTGATAATGTCAACTACTCGATATGTCTCTTCAACAAATTCCGGTCCAACGATACTACGTTCTCCAACTTCATTCCAAAACAAAGGAGTTCGACATTTCCTGCCATACAGTGCTTCATAGGGTGACATATGTATGGTAGCCTGATAGCTATTGTTGTAAGCGAACTCAATCAGTGGTAACTTTTCATCCCATGATCCTTTAAAATCAATTACACAAGCTTGGAGCATGTCTCTTAGGATCTGAATGGTGCGCTCCGACTGTCCGTCTGTCTGAGGATGGAATGTAGTACTGAACTTAAATGTTGTACCCATAGCCTTCTGCAATCCTTCCCAAAACTTTGAAGTAAATCGTGGATCTCTGTCGGACACAATGCTTTCAGGTACACCGTGTAATCTGACAATGTTGTTCACATACAACTTAGCTAACCTCTCCAGTGTATACTGAGGTCGTATAGCTATAAATCGAGCCGTTTTATCAATCGGTCTACAATCACCCAAACTGTGTCAACTACTCGGGGAGTCAATGGTAACCCGGTGACGAAGTCCATAGTGATGCAGTCCCATTTCTATGCTGGTTCCAGTAATGGCTGTAACAGTCCTGCTGGTCTTTGTTGTTCAGCTTTCACCTTCTGACAATTTAGGCATTGAGACACGAACTTGGCTATATATGCTTTCATTCCTCTCCACCAATATAATTTCTTTAGGTCATGATACATTTTTGTAGTTCCAGGGTGTATCGAATAGGCGGTGGTATGGGCTTCCTTCATCAGTCGGTGTCTAATGTCCAAATTTTCTGTTTCAGGTACATATATTCTTCCTTTGTACTTCAGTACCCTTTCATCTTCTAAGGGGAAATCCAGAATAGTCCTACCTTTTTCGATGTCTTCTTGTACCGTTCTTAGATAAGGGTCTGATTTAATCGTTGTTTTCACTTCATCAAGTATGTCGGGTACAATCTTCAATGTGGTGAACATATTTGCAAACCGATGGACAAACCCTTGGTTGGTTGATTCACCCGGTGCATCTATCACAAACTGTTCATTACCATAACTGAATACTTTTCTGGTAGTACACAGTACAACAGTGGTGCTAACCTCTTCTTGAGATTTCATCATTGTCTTTCTACTCAGTGCGTCTGCAACCACATTAGCTTTTCCCGGATGATACTGGATATCACAATCATAGTCTTTCAATAGTTCCAACCATCTTCTTTGTCTCATATTCAACTCCTTCTGATTAAAGAGGTAAGTAAGACTATTATGATCTGATTTAATCTGAAATTTCTCTCCGTACAAGTAATGTCTTCATATTTTGACAGCATGCACTACTGCTGCTAATTCCAAATCATGAGTGGGATAGTTCTTCTCATGTGTCTTTAATTGTCTTGAGGCATAAGCAATTACTTATTCTCCTTGTATAAGTACACATCCTAATCCCAGTCCTGACGCATCAGTGTACAAAATAAATGGCTGTCCTAGAATCAGAATGGTCAAGAATGGAGCTGATATCAATCTAGCCTTCAATGTTTGGAAACTCCTCTCGCATTTATCAGTCCAAACAAACTTCTCGCCCTTCTTAGTCAAACTGGTGAGAGGTACGGAAATTCGGGAATAGTCTTCCATAAATCATTGATAATACCCAGCTAGACCTAAGAAACTTCTAATTTCTGCAACTCTCTTTGGTGCTTCCCACTTTACAATAGCTTCGATCTTGCTAGGATCCACTTTAATTCCTTCAGCGGATACAACATGGCCTAGAAAAGCGACTTCCTTTAGCCAGAACTCACACTTGGTAAATTTGGCGTAGAGCTTCTCCTTTCGTAATCGCTGCAGAGCGGCGTTTAGATTCTTTATATGAGTTTTCTTGTCCTTGGAGTAGACCAATATATCATCGATGAATACAATAATCAACGTATCCAACATATCGTGGAATACCCGATTCATAAGTTCCATAAAGGTTGCTGGTGCATTCGTTAATCCGAAAGACATGACCAAAAATTCATAATGTCCATATCTGGTCCTGAATGCTATCTTGGGAATATCACCGTCCTTAATCTTCAACTGATGGTAGCCTAAACGAAGATCTATCTTGGAGAACAGTTTGGCACCTTGCAACTGATCGAACAAGTCATCGATCCGAGGCAATGGATACCGATTCTTGATTGTCAGTTTATTCAGTTCTCGGTAGTCTATACATAATCGAACACTACCGTCCTTCTTCTTTACCAATAATACTGGCACTCCCCATGGTGATATGCTAGGTCGGATGTAGCCCTTGTCCAGCAGTTCTTGTAATTGTACTTTTAATTCCTTCAGTTTAGTAGGAGCCATTCGATAAGGTGCTTTAGATACTGGTGCGGCTCCGAGTATCGAATCTATAACAAACTCTGTAGTGCGATTGGGTGGTAGTCCTGGTAGTTCTTTAGGAAATACATCTGGATAGTCATGCACGACATCAATATCCTCCATTCGTGGTGCTTCTTTGGTAAGATCGACCACAGATACTAGATACCCAACTGCTCCTTTCTCAAGGCACTTCCTAGTCTTTAATGCATAGAGTATGTGTCACACCCCAAATTTTGATCCAACCAGAATGGTGTGAGTGAACCGTCATTGAACCAACGGTTCACACCAGGATCTCGAATAGGCCGTGTCCACCCATACAAACCAATTACACATAACCACAATCACACAACACAGCTCCTCGAAGGCAATCGACGCTTTCACAAGATTATGCATGAGTAACAATCATTTTATGCCGTGGTCCGGTTTTAAGTTTGCAACGTGCTATAGAAAGGTTTGGTGGATCCCGCACCTCTATACACGAAGTGTGTGGCATCGCACAAGAATCACACTACCACCAACCCACATGCACCCATCATGGAATAGAGATAGAGCTAAGGTATACCCGCACCTCCCCGATACTCTACCCATACCAGTACCTAAGCCCCTACCAGTCGGGGCTCACAAACCCGGGCTCGCAACTAACCAATCCTATATGTCAACAATGTATGCTCTATCCCAGCACAGCCGTCTACGGCATAGAGATAGAGCTAGAGCGTGCAGGCCGGGTCGGAGACCTCCAAACCTCACCTCCCCCTGATACCCTATCCACAACGCAACTAACCCACTAGGATAGAAACGATACGCAGGTAGACCCTATCCCAACACAACTCCCTACGGCATAGAGATAGAGCTAAAGCATCGTGGACAAGGCAACTCGACTCGAATCCTCAGTACCACACAACGATGGTCGGGACAACATCAATATCGGAGACCAACGTACCACGATCTTCCCCTGATACCCCACCCGTACCAAGCATGTTAAGATAGTGTAAGCACCCCATTTTTGCCACCCTCGGCATAAGTGAACCAATATGGCAGGTTTCTGACCTTCAACCCAAAGTTTTGCAGATTCTCCACTGATCCCCACAGCAGGGTCATGGGCTATCTGCATAGATGCATAGGTCATGGAATTATCTTCGAAACGAGACCAGAATTGCTCAATTCTGATATCAAATGAGGAAGATATGACCATTTTAGTCGGATGATACATATAGGGGAGGTTTCTGAAATTATTATAAATAATCCCAGGGGCCTTCATGCAAATTATCCTAAGTCGGATCGTTTGAATTTCAAATCATCATATCTTGATCATCCGACATCAGATTCAGATGATTCCAAGTCCATTATTCTTCATTCATGATGTTCTACAAAGTGGACATAAAAAATCCCGGTAGAAGTCACCGGGGTCCCATGCAAGCTTGCATGAAAAATGATCGTCAGAATTTCGAAGCTTCATATCTTTCCCGTTCTACATCGGATTCAGATAATTCCAGTCTCATTATGTTCCATTTTTAGTGCTCTACAAAGTGGACGTAAAATATTTTCGGTAGAAGCCTCCGAAGGATCTCATGCAGAATGGTCACCCAAATTATCGATAATTGGTCTGCTTAAACTTCAAAAATTCATAAGTTGACCATTTTACTTCCAAATGAGGTGATTCAAGTTCCTATATTCTTCATTTTTAATGTTCTACAAAATGAAAACAAAAAATTTGGAATAGAGTCCATCGAAAAATTCCATGCGGGATAATAGCGGAAATGACCCGTGAAATGACAAGGAGAGAAAACCCAGTCAATTCCAATCAGTCCAGTCAACTCAGTTCAAACCAGTTTTGGTCTAACCTAGCTCAACCCATATCAGTTGTCAACCTAAGTCAGTCTCAACCCATTTCGAATCAATTCATCTATGTGCATAATATTTATATATTATATATATATTGTATACTATACACACACACACACACACACACACACACACATATATATATATATATATATATATATATATATATATATATATATATATATATATATATATATATATATATATATATATATATATATATATATATGTATGTATGTATGTATGTATGTATGTATGTATGTTATTAAATATATGTGTATATATGTATATAATATATATTATTATATGTAAATGATAATCCAAAAGATTTTTGAGAAGAAAAAGGAAAGAGGGGAGAGAGAAAACGTAAAAGAGAAGGGGATTTAGGGTTTTGAGATAATCCAAAAGATCTTGAGAAGAAAAAGGAAAGAGAGAGAAATAAAAGAAAAAAAAAAGAAAAGAAAAAAAGGGGGAAAAGATTCCCCTTCACGTTTTCTAGAAAGAAAACGTGAAAGAGAGAGAGGAGAAAGAAAGAAAAGAAAAAAGGAAGGAAAAGAAGGAAGAAGAAAAGGAAAGAAGAAAGAAAGGAAAGAGAGAAGGATTTTTCTAGAAGAAGGAAGGAGAGAAAGGAAAGAGAGAAGGGGTTTTCTAGAAGAAGAATGAGAAAAAAGAAAGAAAGGAAGAAGAAAAAACGTGGGAAGGAAGAAAAGAAAGAAAAAAAGGAAAAAAAAAAAAAGATTTTCTAGAAAAAAGAAGAAAAGGAAGGAAGAGAGAAGAAGAAGGAGGAGGAGAGGATTTTCTAGAAGAGGGAGAGATAGAAAACGTGTGCAATGGAGAAGGAGAAGAGAAAAAGGAAGGAAAAGAAGAAAGGAAAGAAGAAAAAAGAAGAAAAAAAGATTTTCTAGAAAAAAGAAGAAAGGAAAGAAGGATCTTCTAGAAAGGGAGAGAAAAATTATAAATAGGCAAGAGAAGAAAGAGGAGGGGAGGCTTTTTCCAGAGCAGAGAGAGAGGAAAACGTGGGTGAGAGAGAGAAAGGTGAGTGAGAGAGAGAAAACGTGAGAGAGGAAGAAAGAAAGAGAGAGAAAAGAGAAAAGAAAGAAAAGAGAAGAAGAAAAGAGAGAAAGAGAAGAGAAAAAGAAGCAGAAGAGAGGAAAAGGAGGATTCACATTCAAAGGGAATTGATACAACCCCCAATCACCCTTCATCAACGGTTTCGCTCGATTTGAGCCCAAGGTTAGTACTCTAAACAAATTTAGAGGTCGTTATAATGCCCGAATGCCAATTTTGCTTGAAAAAGGCTAATTTTCATGAAATCTCAACCATGAATGCTCTATTACATGCTTGTTAATGTTAGGATGCCTATGTCTAATATTTTTCATGAATGATAATTTGTCTAAGATATTCAATGATGAATTTTTGATTGATATACAATGATGTTTGATGTTTTTTGTAAATTTCATAAAGTGATTTTCTGATCTGAAAATTCCAGATTTAGGGTTCAAACTTAGGACGTACATCATATGTACTTTTTCTAAGATTTTGAAGCCCAAAATTTTATGGGAGTCTCTCTGATATGATAGAAGACTACCCTAAAAATTTCGTTCCATTTGGAATTGGGGAAATATATCAAACAATTTGTCTTTGACATTGCTATTTTTCTCGGATGTAATGCAATCCTCCATCGGAAAGTCTCTAGACAAAGACTTTATGGCCATAATCAGAAAATCCACTTAACATGAACTTTTTAGACATGAAAGTCTTCTAAACAATGGCACTGGTTTCATATTTTTTCCATTTTTCGTTGAATTGATATCAATTTTTAAGTGCATAAAGCTTTGATTTCAGATCTGTCATGATGTGCTGATTTGCATGATTGAAAAGAGTCATTTTTCACAAAGAAAATATACTGTTTTAACTTGTTTTTCTTAATGAAATTTTAGATCAGATAGTTATCTACATATACATATGTCTGTATTTAATTTTTATTAAGAATAGAATTTTATTTGGAATTTATGGTGCAACTGGTCAAAAATCTGGAACAGACCTGACCAGTGTATTTGCCTGTACTTGGGGAACGTTTTCGACCTGCCTATGGTCTTTTTTAGGAATAGCTTCCTTGAGACAAAATGTTGGCCTCTGAGTCTTCTTTCCAGGGATATATTTTAAGAATTTTTTGAGTAAGTACAGTGCCCTATGTGCCCATTTTGGTCCAGCCTGACAAAGCTGTCATCTTGCTGCGTGTTCCATCATGTTTTGATTGATTCTCATATGCTTTGGTTGTTTCTCACATGCCATATTTGATGCTATGCTATGTTCGGATGCTCGTATGCATACACTGCCATAATTGGAATGATCACATTGCCATAATTGAAATAATCACATTGACATGATTGGAATGATACATATGTTTATTGCCATATTTGTCTGCTACACTTGCTCACATGCTATATTAAATGCTTATTGTCACAATTAGGGTAGAAAACCCTAAAAAATGGAAAGAAAATAACATTTAGGGTAGAAAACCCTAAGATGGAAAGAAAATAATAATTAGGGTAGAAAACCCTAAAATGGAAAGAATGTAACATTTAGGGTAGAAAACCCTAAGATGGAAAGAAAATAATAATTAGGGTAGAAAACCCTAAAATGGAAAGAATGTAACAATTAGGGTAGAAAACCCTAAAAAGATGGAAAGAAAATAATAATTAGGGTAGAAAACCCTAAAATGGAAAGAATGTAACAATTAGGGTAGAAAACCCTAAAAATAGAAATAAAATAATAATTAGGGTATAAAACCCTAAAATGGAAAGAATGTAACAATTAGGGTAGAAAACCCTAAAAATAGAAATAAAATAATAATTAGGGTATAAAACCCTAAAATGGAAAGAAAGTAACATTTAGGGTAGAAAACCCTAAGATGGAAAGAAAATAGCAATTAGGGTAGAAAACCCTAAAATGGAAAGAAAATAACAATTAGGGTAGAAAATCCTAAAAAATAGAAAGAAAATAACAATTAGGGTAGAAAACCCTAAAAATGGAAAGAAAATAATTAGGATAGAAAACCCTAAAAATGGAAAGAAAATAATTAGGGTAGAAAACCCTAAAATGGAAAGAAAATAACAATTAGGGTAGAAAATCCTAAAAAATGGAAAGAAAATAGCAATTAGGGTAGAAAACCCTAAAAATGGAAATAAAATTACAATTAGGGTAAAAAAACCCTAAAATGGAAAGAAAGTAGCAACTAGTGTAGAAAACCCTAAAAAATGGAAATAAAATTATAATTAGGGTAGAAAACCCTAAATATGAAAAGAAATAGCAATTAGGATCTTGCCATGCTTAGAATATAGCATACTAGATCATGCCATGTAGGCTCTTGCCTTATTTACAATACATGCCATATTTGAAAGATTTTTAAACAATCTTATCAGATGTGAATTTCTTGTCATAAATGTTTTATGTGCCATATTTAGATAGAATATTCTACTTTTTTGGCAATAACTTATTTTATGCAACACCCTAGTCAAACTGCCATATCTGCACACTTCTAGAAGACAATCTAGGCGTGGGGACGTGCATTTAGGCACCCACATTCTTGGGAAGGGCATAATGGGAATAATAAAACCTTAATAAAGAAAGAGAATTCTTTGCCAAACCTTCCAAAATTAGAATTCAGAATGAAAAGGGTAATTTAGGACGATTTGCCCCTCGGCAAACCCTAAACCTAGAATAGGTTCTAAACCCTAAACCTAGAATAGGTTCTAAACCCTAAACCTAGAATAGGTTCTCAATCATTAACCTAAAAGGGGTTATCCAAACCTTAGTCCACTTGGACTATCCATAGATCCTCTAGGATACTTACCCATATTTTTACCCAAATAGGGTTATCCATTCGAACTACGCAGATTCTGATTCCTAGGGCAAACCCTAGGATACGTAGGCTATTTGGGAGAAACCCAAATTCGGATCCACACCTTAGTCCACTTGGACTATCCATAGATCCACTAGGATATTTACCTTAGTCCACTCGGACTATCCATAGATCCACTAGGATACCCCCATATTTTAACCCAAAAAGGGTTATCCAAACCTTAATCCACTTGGACTATCCATAGATCCACTAGGATATTTACCTTAGTCCACTCGGACTATCCATAGATCCACTAGGATATCCATTCTCATTTCAACCCAGATAGGGTTATCCATATTTCAACCCAAATAGGGTTATTCTTAGATCCACTAGGACTATCTATCACTCCACATGGACTATCCAGATCCTAACCCATAGGATTTCTCAACCATTCAAGCATAAATTTCAACTTGAACAATGAACTTAATCATGCACAAGCATAAATCACATCCATAAACTTTAATCACACCTGAACTACGATGGTGAACCTGATTTTTGGAATAATTCCGTGATACGTAGGCAATCTGATGGATACAGATTCGGTTCAATGATATCAAACCCCTTGGTTTGGTTTGGCTTAGCAAATAGAGTCTAGCATAGGAAAGGTATAGGAGACCGATTTCGATCGGGCGGTTTGGGTGCCTAACCCCTTCCCATAACCGTAACCTGACACTTACCCAATCTCTGATGGACCAGAATTCCAATCTAAGGGTCATGAGTCAATCGAAGTCTTACCTTGGGGTGAGATTTCACATTTCTAAGGTCCTAGACCTAAATCTAGGTGGCGACTTCTAAAGATTTTCCATCTTTGTCCTCACAGATAGAATACTACAAAAGGTGCCAGTGTGAAGAGCGATCCCAGGCCCATGCCCCACTCCACACACCAACGAAAACAATCACATGCCTAACAATCACATCCTATGAATGCATGAACAATAATAATAACTGAAAGTAAAGGATGGCATGTGAATATGCACAAACATCACATCATAGATATTCAATGATTAACAACGATTTACTGTCCATTACTTATTAGGTTTAGGTCAGATTCCCTTACCTGACGCTCGTTCGATTACTTGCTCCACGTCACAAGATCCAAACGACAAGTCACAGCGTCCTACAATATTATTAGGGTTTCATTAAAATAACATTCTTTAGGGTTTCATGTTGGTCGGAACCCAACATGGTTACAAAATACCCTCACGAGCTGACCGGTGGCATGTACCGGTCGCAGCCTCAGAGGGAAAGACTCGGCGACCGGTATGGTCAGCCGGTCCCCCATAGATAACCTCCCGAGAGGTAACGGTCGCAACATACCGGTCGCACTATGTGCAACCGGTATAGTCGACCGGTATGTCTCCGGAAGACCATACATGGGTTCTTCGACTGCCGTCGATCATCCTCCACAGATTTTCAGGGTTTCTCCTATCCATCCTAAGTCTAGGCTTTGAGTTAGAGCTATCCCTAACTCATTCAAGTCTCGTTTCGATAAATATCATCTCGAAACTCGAATCTAGGGTTTGACGGCAACTTAGGGTTTATTGGCCAATTTAGGGTTTTAGATCAATACCCACTTTGCATGGTATTGATCCACCCACACAATTATCATAGGGTAAGAAGATGGATCCAAACACTTACCGTTGACAGTGTAGCGAGAGCTTCGGTCAAACGGTAATGGCGGCACCTCCTTCTTCTTCCTAGCTCCTTCTCCTTTCCAAGCTCTTTCTCTTCTCTAGGGTTTGTGAGAGACAATGGAAAGGATTTGAGGGGTTTAAGGGTGTATTTATAGGCTAGAAATAGGGTTTAGTAACCCTACTAGGATTAGGAAACTTCTAGGATTTGAAATCAGGAAAGTGGGACCCGCAGAGACTAATTTCCAAATTCCCGCACATAGCTGTGCAGGCCATACCGGTCGACCGGTACCATCATCCGATACCATCGACCGGTATACCTAAAATCAGGTATAATTGGTCGACTTCGGTCCGATTTCGTACCTGTTTGTTATCCGCTTGCCCCGTCCTGCTCGGTGATGATCGGAAGACCTGTCACGACACAAAACCAAGGTTTAGACCGGGTTTCGTGAGTGTGGGTCTTACAACTCCACCACCCTTAAAAGAAATTTCGTCCCGAAATTTGCATGTAGGTACTACAACTCCCCCACCCTTAAAAGAAATTTTGGCCTCGAAATTTGAACGTACCTTGATCGTCAAAAAGGTTAGGGTACTCCTTCCTCATCGCGCTCTCTTCTTCCCAAGTAATTTCCTCCACATTTTGGCTTCTCCAATGCACCTTTACATAGTGGATATCCTTGGTTCGAAGTTGCTGAACTTTTCGGCTCGAGAGCATTACAGCACCACTTCGAAAGTTAAGTCTTCGGGCCAAGTCCGGAGGATCAGCGCTCAAGATATGCGATGGATCTCCGACATACTTCATCGGCTAATGATACATGGAACACATTATGAACGCTGGACATAGATGGTGGTAGAGCCAATTGATATGCTACATTACCACGTCGATTCAATATCTCATATGGTCCCACATACCGGGCATAGCTTCCCCTTCTTACCAAACCGTTTCAGACCTCGCACCGGTGACACCTTCAAGAACACTTTGTCACCCACTGCAAACTCCAGATCTCGACGTCGATTATCTGCATAGTGCTTCTGTCGAACTTGAGCTGTCTTTACTCTCTCTTTGATCTGATCGATTACTCGGCAAGTTTCTTCAACAAATTCCAATCCTACAATTCTTCTTTCCCCCACTTCATTCCATAACAACGGTGTACGACATTTCCTCCCATAGAGAGCTTCATATGGGGCCATCTGAATTGTAGCCTGATAACTATTGTTGTAAGCAAACTCGATAAGTGATAGCTTCTCATCCCAAGCTCCTTTGAAATCTAATGCACAAGCTCGAAGCATATCTTCCGGAATTTGAATGGTTCGTTCGACTGTCCGTCCGTCCGAGGATGGAAAGCTGTATCGAACTTCAACTTTGTTCCCATAGCTTTCTGTAATCCTTCCCGAATTTCGATGTAAAACGGGGATCTCTCGTCGACACTATACTTCCGGAACGCCATGAAGTCCGACTATATTATCAACATATAACTTGGCCAGCTTCTCCATGGTATACTGAGGTCTGACCGCAATAAAGCGAGCTGTCTTGGTGAGTCGATCTACTATAACCCAAACTGCATCCACTGACCTTGGTGTCAAAGGTAAGCCAGTGACGAAATCCATGGTGATACAATCCCACTTCCATGCAGGTTCTGGTAATGGCTGTAGTAAACCTGCGGGTCTTTGTCTCTCCGCTTTAACTTGTTGACAATTCAGACATTGAAACACGAAACGAGCTATATCGGCTTTCATACCCCCTCCACCAATAGAGTCTTCTTAGATCATGGTACATCTTGGTACTTCCCGGATGTACCGAATATGGAGTGTAATGAGCTTCAGTCATAACTCGGCCTCCGATATCGCGGCCTTCGCTCTCGGTATACATAACCGTCCACGATACTTGAGTACTTTGTCCGATTCCAAGGTAAAGTTAGGGTTACACGTACCCTTCTCTAAGTCTTCCCGCACTGTCCCTAAGATATGGATCCTGTAGGATTGCTACCTTGACTTCATCAATTAGGCTCGGCGAGATCTTCAATGCGGCGAACATCATAGTGAACTTATGAATCAAGCCTTGCTCCACTGGATCTTCTGCAGTTTCGATGATATGTTCTTCATCAATTTCCATCGAACTCGAGGCTGCAGCACACAATGCAGCATTTGTACTTGGTCCTGCCTCAGGTTTTGATGCCCACTTCCTGCTTAAGGCGTCAGCCACCACATTTGCTTTACCTGGATGGTACTGGATGTCGCAATCATAATCTTTTAACAATTCCAGCCATCTTCTCTCGTCTCATATTCGGATCCTTCCGAGTGAAGAGATACGTTAAGCTCTTGTGATCCGACTTGATCCGAAACTTCTCACCGTACAAATAGTGTCTCCAAGTCTTGATTGCATGAATAACCGCTGCTAGCTCCAAGTCATGCGTAGGGATAGTTCTTCTCATGCTCTTTTAACCGTCTTGATGCGTAAGCGATCACCGTTCTCCTTGCATCAAAACACACCCAATACCCAACCCCGAAGCATCCGTATATAGAGTAAATGGTACGCTTGGTTCGGGGATGGTCGATAGGTGCGAGACAAGTCTTGACTTCAAAGTCTGGAAGCACTTCTCACACTCATCTGTCCATATAAATTTTTCTCCCTTCTTGGTCAATCTGGTGAGTGGAACCGCGATCCTGGAGTAATCTTCCACGAATCTTCTATAATAACCAGCCAACCCAAGGAAACTACGAATCTCTGCAACAGATTTCGGTGCTTCCCATCCTACTATAGCAGCTATCTTGCTTGGATCAACCTTGATACCGTCTCCAGATACAACATGGCCCAAGAAGGCCACTTCCTTCAGCCAAAACTCGCACTTCTTGAATTTTGCATAAAGCCTCACATCCCTCAGCCCGTTGTAGGGCTGCTCTTAAATGCGCTGTATGAGTCTCCATGTCCTTAGAGTAAATCAATATGTCGCCGATGAATACGATGACCGAAGTGTCCAACATATCATGGAACACTCGGTTCATCAGTTCCATAAATGACGCTGGAGCATTGGTCAACCCGAAAGACATAACCAGAAACTCATAATGCCCATACCTTGTCCTGAAAGCAGTCTTCGGAATATCTCCGGCCTTGATCTTCAATTGGTGATACCCCGATCGGAGATCGATCTTTGAGAAAACCTTTGCACCTTGTAGCTGGTCGAACAGATCATCGATCCTAGGTAAAGGATATCGATTCTTGATCGTCAACTTGTTTAGCTCACGATAGTCAATACATAGTCGTACACTTCCGTCTTTCTTCTTGACAAATAACACAGGTGCTCCCCAAGGCGAAATACTAGGTCGTATGAAGCCCTTATCCAGCAATTCTTGTAATTGGGTCTTCAACTCCTTTAAATCGGTTGGGGCCATCCTGTATGGCGCTTTAGACACTGGAGCTGAACCTGGTATAAGGTCTATCACAAATTCCGTAGCCCCGTCCGGTGGTAAGCCCGGAAGATCTTCCGGAAATACATCCGGAAACTCCCGAACCACCCCTATATCCTCCATCTTGAGTGACTTTGCTGTGAGGTCGACTACAGATACGAGATAACCCACTCCCCCTTTCTCCAAGCATCTCTTAGTCTTTAGGGCGGAGAGGATCAACTTTCGCTTCCTAGATAGCTTAACTCCAGCGAAACTATATTCCTTTCCCTCTATGTCAGTAAGCATAAGCTTCCTTTCACCACATAAAAGGACGGCCGAATGATGGCCTAGCCAATCCATTCCTAAAATGACATCAAAATCTGCCATCTCAAGTATTACTAGGCTTGCTTCTAGGTCTCGGCCCTCGATACTTACAGTACATGGTCCATAATACTTGGTCAAATCCACTTCGACTCCTAGTGGAGAGACAACTATCAAGCTTGGGTTCAATTGCTTGATTGGTAACTCCATTCGCTTCCCAAAAGAAACAGAAACAAAGGAGTGCGTGGCCCCAGCAGTCAAATAATACTCCGCGGGTAAACCGGCTACATTTACAATTCCCGGAATATATTACCTCTTAGTTCTATATGCTCATGCAACCGAAAGAGTAAACCAAATAGTAAGGGATAAAGTCGTACCGTTACCACATCGTGATGCGGCTGCCTCTTCGGCAGGACTGCATAAACTCCGGCTTGTCTGGGGAGCTTGCTTCCTAGGTAGCGTGCAGTTCCTTGCAACATGGCCCAGCTTGCCGACAGCTATAACACTTAATATTCGGGTTGGGTCTGGCTAATTGTGGCACGGTGGTGCCGGGTTGTTTCTGCAGGTGCTGTAGCGGTCCGCCCCCGTATGGGCGGAATGATCTAGGATTACCGCCACCCGAGCCTCTCCGGCCAGATCTCTTCACTCCTCCTTGCTTGAGCGAAGAAGCTGTCCCTCCGACCGGACTCTATCACCCTCGCAACCCGCACCGCCTCATTGTAGGTCTTCTTATCCGGACCCAACAGATGCTCTCTAATGCTTCCACGTAGTCCCATGGTGAACCTACGTATCTTTGTCTCCTCTTCCCGCATACCGACCGGGTGCGAAGAAGAATAGCTCTTCGTACCTCCGTTGATAAGCATCTACGAATGACCGACCCCGCCGCAGCCGAGAAACTCCCTCTCCATTGAATCCCTGAAGCTCTTTGGGAAGTATTTGTCGAAGAAAGCCGCTTTAAACACTTCCCAGTCCACTAATGTATATTGGTTCTCCAAATATGCCCACGTGGAATTCCACCAAGCATTCGCGTCCTCTCTCAACATGTGAGTGGCAAATAGTACCTTCTCCTCCCTCAGGACACGTCATCAATCGAAAGTTCCTTTTCCATTTCTGAAACCCACCGTGCTGGCCACAATGGTTTCCCTTTCGCCGGTGAATGATGACGGTTTCAATTTCAAGAACCTGTCCACCGACCTGCTAAGATCGTGCTGTCCCTCGGGTATCCGCTCCGTACCATGGTGGTGGATACGGATATGCCCCCGGATACCAGACTATTTATTTGGATCTGAGAAGAAGACATAACACGTGAGAATCATCAATAATAGTAGTGTTAGTCTTGAATAATGCAGGAGAATAGTCGAGAAGTAACATTTCAATTTGCACAATTTTGTAAATTTTTAAATTTTTCTGGCTCTCTTTGGGGCGTACCGGTCGCAACATACCGGTCGCACACCTGTAGAAATATGCTGCGGCCGGTATAGTCGACCGGTCAAAATTAAATTTCTGGCCGAGACATACCGGTCGCATGTCTATGAGATACCGGTCGCCACTCTGAGACGCGTGTTGCGACCGGTATAGTCGACCGGTCGAAAAATTTTCTGGCCGAGACATAGCGGTCGCACACCTGGGTTGATACCGGTCGACCGGTATAGGCATAACCGTCGACCGGTATGCCCAAAATGGCTTTAAAATCGCGAAAAAGTGAGAAAATCTCACTTTTCTTTTCTTCTTTCTCTCCGGTGGCGATTCCTCTCTGCCCAACTGAGTTGCTACAGTCCGACCGGTACTCTTAGAAGCCGATTTCTCGCATTCCAAAGCTAGAACATCGTCTCCAGGTAGGTCTCTACCCTCTCTCTCATATTTTTAGAAATTTTCCATATCGTCTTTATGTAGAAATTTAGGTTTTTCTTTGTTCGAGATGTTTTAACCGTAGGAATCCTTTTCCTTCGGCTTAGAAAGGGTTTAGGGACCCCCAAGAGCAAAAGCCCTCAACTAATTTGGGGTTCCACCGAACGATTTTCATAAAAATCGAATTTTTCATCTTTTGACCTAGGTTTTCATGAAATTTCAAAATTTTTCTAATTTTTCTTTATTCTTGAAATTTCTTGAAATTTCTTGTTATAATTGCTTGTGATTGGATTATGGAAGAGTGTGGGGGTTACGTAAGTCCTCCTCCCCATGTTTTTGGGTGAGTTCGAGGCTTTTTCCCAATTTATAGCCGTTATGCTGCCGAAATTTTGAAAATTTCTAACTTTTTATCTTGTTTTCTTTTGTTTTACAGATTTTAAATGGCTCCTAGACGCACTCTCGGGAAGCGATCACATGGTTCTAGTTCTCGGGTTCCCTCTCCACCTATCCCTCAGCTAGATGAGCTATGGTTTCGCTCTTTGGAAGCTCAGGCTCGGTTTTCTTGGTTCGATGACAAGAGTATCGTATCCGGGCGACGGGTCAATGTGGGACAATTACACCGGTTTAACGTAGAGACAGCCTTTGGTGCTCTAGGTTGGCTGCCGGTTATTTCCTACACAGAGACCACACGTCCTACTTGGGGGGGTTCCCAATGATGGAGATTTGGTATACTGCGCCCCCAAGGCGAAAGGTTACTTAACTGAGGATTTGCGCCGAGAGATAGCGCATCAGATACTCAATCCTGGGGCTCCTATGAAGGCAGCTAGCTTGAGACCTATACCCCGGGTCTACAGCCGCATCATCCAGCACGATATAGTGCCACGGGCGGTCACTACAATGAGTTGTCTCAGCTCACCCAGGACGTCACTTATTGCGCCTGCACCGAGAGCGGATCTCACTTCCATACCTCATCATCCGGACTATGCATCGAGCGGCCGTGACCGATCGGGCCAGCAACCTTCCCTATGGCCGCCTCGTCACTTTCCTTCTTCGCCGTCCGGGCGTGAGTTTCGAGGAGGAGAGACAGCCGTCGAGGACTCCATGACTTCCGACATCGACCGGGATGCGATAAATAGGATGCGGATGGTTGATCTGCCCGTTAGTGATGACGAGTTGGAGGCTCGCCCTCGTCCACTTGGGAGAGTAGCAGAGGCGGCGGCGGCGCCGCGGCCAATGCGGCCTATGCGGCGGGAGATGGGGGGATGATGATGATGATGATGTAGTTGGGGAAGCACCAGTGCCCGCCCCACAGCCTCCACTTGTACCACCACCATCCGTTCCCCACAGCTGGACCATCTCACCCCCCTCCCGACTCGGTGTTGAGTATGTTTATCGAGATCGGGGACACCCAGAGGGTCATCCTGGAGTCTCAGCGAGCGATGGGTCAGGAGTTGGGACGCCTGGCTCGTGGTCTACGAGTGACTCAGGACCAGGTGCATTGGCTTAGGGTCGCATACGAGCGGGACTATGACATAGCGGACCCCATTCCTCCCAGGCCTCCTACCCCATGATTTCCATTCTACTTTTCATATGACTGTTTATATAACAGGGTAACTTTCCGGTTTGTGGACTGTACCCTGTAGCACTATTACATTTGATACTATTTTTCCATTTAATGAAAGTTTCATGGTTCACCTATCTAGTGTATGTGCACATATTAAGTTTCACATTTAGAATAGTACATTATTCTCTTTCTTAGTCCGTCTCAGGTATCAAACAATGCTTAGGGTGTGTTTGTATTAAGATTTTTAAACTTCCTAACTCAGTTCATCGACCCCATTATGTGTAGCATGGTTTGTTGGAACAGAGCCCGAGGGCTCTGATACCAAGTTGTCACACCCCAAATTCTGATCCAACCAGAATGGTGTGAGTGAACCGTCATTGAACCAACGGTTCACACCAGGATCTCGAATAGGCCGTGTCCACCCATACAAACCAATTACACATAACCACAATCAGAATATAAATGTACAGCTGGAAGACTTTAAATAGAATGAACTCGAGTATCTATTGATAATTTAAATAAATATCCCATTATTCAAATTCAATCACATAAAATAAATATCTATTACATCTCTTAATAACAAACAAAAATAACCGAAACAAATAAATAAAATCCATCACAGTACACGCTAGAAAGGGTACTCGCATGAAGCGTCATGCTCGCCCCGTCCCGCCTCGTACATCCAACACCGCAGCACCACCATACGCCGGAGCGTTTATGTAATCGTCCACGATATATCCCGCATCAACATCTAAAAACAATGTATATACAAAGGGTGAGCACACAACACACCGCTCAAGAAGGCAATCGACGATTTCACAAGATTATGCATGAGTAACAATCATTTTATGCTGTGGTCTGGTTTTAAGTTTGCAACGTGCTATAGAAAGGTTTGGTGGCCCCCGCACCTCTATACACGAGTGTGTGGCGTCGCACAGTAATCACACTACCACCAACCCACATGCACCCATCATGGAATAGAGATAGAGCTAAGGTATACCCCGCACCTCCCCTGATACTCTACCCATACCAAGACCTAAGCCCCTATCGGCCGTGGGCCTCGCAAACCTGGGCTCGCAACTAACCAATCCTATATGTCAACAATGTATGCTCTATCCCAGCACAGCCGTCTACGGCATAGAGATAGAGCTAGAGCGTGCAGGCCGGGTCGGAGACCTCCAAACCTCACCTCCCCCTGATACCCTATCCGCAACTAACCCACTAGGATAGAAACGATACGCAGGTAGACCCTATCCCAACACAACTCCCTACGGCATAGAGATAGAGCTAAAGCATCGTGGACAAGGCAGCGTCGACTCGGAATCCTCAGTACCACACAACGATGGTCGGGACAACATCAATATCGGAGACCAACGTACCACGATCTTCCCCTGATACCCCACCCGTACCAAGCATGTTAAGATAGAATACTACAAAAGGTGCCAGTGTGAAGAGCGATCCCAGGCCCATGCCCCACTCCACACACCAACGAAAACAATCACATGCCCAACAATCACATCCTATGAATGCATGAACAATAATAATAACTAAAAGTAAAGGATGGCATGTGAATATGCACAAACATCACATCATAGATATTCAATGATTAACAACGATTTACTGTCCATTACTTATTAGGTTTAGGTCAGATTCCCTTACCTGACGCTCGTTCGATTACTTGCTCCACGTCACAAGATCCAAACGACAAGTCACAGCGTCCTACAATATTATTAGGGTTTCATTAAAATAACATTCTTTAGGGTTTCATGTTGGTCGGAACCCAACATGGTTACAAAATACCCTCACAGAGCTGACCGGTGGCATGTACCGGTCGCAGCTCTGTAGGAAAGACTGGCGACCGGTATGGTCAGCCGGTCCCCCACAGATAACCTCCCGAGAGGTAACGGTCGCAACATACCGGTCGCACTATGTGCAACCGGTATAGTCGACCGGTATGTCTCCGGAAGACCATACATGGTTTCTTCGACTGTCGTCGATCATCCTCCACAGATTTTCAGGGTTTCTCCTATCCATCCTAAGTCTAGGCTTTGAGTTAGAGCTATCCCTAACTCATTCAAGTCTCGTTTCGATAAATATCATCTCGAAACTCGAATCTAGGGTTTGACGGCAACTTAGGGTTTATTGGCCAATTTAGGGTTTTAGATCAATACCCACTTTGCATGGTATTGATCCACCCACACAATTATCATAGGGTAAGAAGATGGATCCAAACACTTACCGTTGACAGGTGTAGCGAGAGCTTCGTCAAACGGTAATGGCGGCACCTCCTTCTTCTTCCTAGCTCCTTCTCCTTTCCAAGCTCTTTCTCTTCTCTAGGGTTTGTGAGAGACAATGGAAAGGATTTGAGGGGTTTAAGGGTGTATTTATAGGCTAGAAATAGGGTTTAGTAACCCTACTAGGATTAGGAAACTTCTAGGATTCGAAATCAGGAAAGTGGGACCCGCAGAGACTAATTTCCAAATTCCCGCACATAGCTGTGCAGGCCATACCGGTCGACGGGTACCATCATCCGGTACCATCGACCGGTATACCTAAAATCAGGTATAATTGGTCGACTTCGGTCCGATTTCGTACCTGTTTGTTATCTGCTTGCCCCGTCTGGCTCGGTGATGATCGAAAGACCTGTCACGACACAAAACCAAGGTTTAGACCGGGTTTTCAGAGTGCGGGTCTTACAGTATGAGCTTTCGTTTACAGGGGAGTTTGGTTCCCAAAAAACTGAACTCTGCTCCATCCTTGTCTTTAAATGTCAGCTTCTTTTCGGTACATAATAGGTTTGCAGAATGCCGATCTAACCAGTCCATTCCCAAGATGACGTCAAAGTCTGCCATCTCAAGTTGGATTAAGATTGCATCCAGAGTCTTTTCATCAATAAGAACTGGACATGGTCCATAACCTTTTTCTAATTCCACTTCTAATCCCATAGGCGATCGTACAAGCAGTTTGTAGTCTAAGGATTTGAGGGATAGATTTAGCTTCTTTCCAAACGACACAGATATAAAAGAATGAGTAGCTCCTGAATCAAAGAGTACTCTGGCGAGAATACCATTAATAGGTACGATACCTGTGATTTGTTTTGATTTAGTCTACATGCTCACATAATGTAACACAAAATGATAAGATTCAGGTCATACCTGTGACCACATCAGGTGATGCAACAGCATCCTCAGATGTAACCGCGTAAACTCTGCCTTGTTGTAGTTGCTTCTTGGATTTAGGACACTCCCGATAATAATGTCCCACTTAATTGTAGTTATAGCATTTTAGCCCTTCATTATTTGGCTTTTGTTGCTGTTGAGCTGCTGAAGTAGTCTTGGCTGCAGCATTGAAATCTTGAGTATGGAAGGGTTTGAATACCTTGGTTTTCCCTCCGTTGTAAGAATTTCCATTTGGCCTTTTGATTCCTCTATTTTGAGCAAAATAGCTCTCTTTTTGGCTCGACTCTATCACTCGAGTAATTTATACAGTTTCATTGTAGATTTTCTTTTCAAGTCCCAGAACATGTTCGCGTATGCTTCCCCTAAGTCCCATGACGAACCTTCGGATCTTTGTATCCTCCACCTGCATACTGACTGGTGCAAAGAAAAACAGCTCCTCATAACGCTGTTGGTATGCATCGACAGTCATCTGTCCCTGATATAAACTCAGGAACTCCTTCTCCATGGAATCTCTGAAACTCCTAGGAAAATACTTCTCAAAGAATGCCTCCTTATATCTATCCCAAGTCAATTGGGTGTGCTTGTCATCAGATATGTCCATGTGGACTTCCACCAGTGGTGTGCATCACCTTTCAGCATAAATGTTGCACACAATACCTTTTGTTCCTCATTCACTGTCATCATCGTAAAATTTCTCTCCATCTCATCGATCCAGTGTGTTGGCCATAATGGATCAGCTGGCTTACCACTATACTCCTTGGGCTTGATCTTCAGAAAATGCTCCACCAGTCTGGAGTGGTCTAGTTGATACGGAACATAAGCCCCATACATAGGTGGTTGGTATTGATATCCACCTGGAGCTACTTCAGGGTTTTGTACTTGAGCCTGCATGATGGGAGTCTGAGGTGTGTGGGGTACTGTGTTACTTCCCCCTAGTACTGTGCTTTCCTGTCCTGCTGGCATCGGTGTTGTCTGTGCAGCTGGAAAGGTCATGCCTATGGCAGCTTGCATAGTAGCTTGTGCCTGTTGTATTTGCTGCAGCTGTTGGGCCAAATTCATTACGGCTGTAGCCAGGTCTGTAGGTGGAGCTGGCAGATTTGTAGGGTTTGCCTGCCCATTAATTACGGACGGTGCCGTGTTCGTATTGTCTCCTATGTTTTCTGGGGGTATCTGGCTGTCTTCCCCCATAGGTGGTGGTGGGATAGAGTTACGACTTTGTCTGGTCACTCTGCATCCAGCCATTATCTGTTCTGGTAGTGGGAATGCCTGAAAATCATAGAATACGTGAGGAAATCATTATATACTTCATTCTCATAATTTAAATCCACTAACCAATGAAAATTTCAAAATTTTCAGATCATTCTATCGAAAATACTGTATTTTTCACTGCAGGGTTGATGGTGGGGGTCGATGGGTATCCGACCCTCAGTATGCGACCCTGAGAATCACTAATTCTTACCAAGAGCCGGGGGTCGATGAGGGGGTCGATGGATGTCCGACCCAGGGTTCGACCCCTGGTTCTCTATCAAATCACCGAGAGTCGTGGGTCGATGAGGGGGTCGAAGGGGGGGTCGAATGTTTTGGTCGAATTCTCCGACCCTCGGACTAAAAATCAGGTTTTTAATCCCCATTTTGAATCCATTTCTCATTCTTCCTCCTCCTTTCCGACTCGGCTCGACCCTCTGAGTTGCTACAGTGACAACTCAGACTCATTGGTGCTATTTGCTTCTCATTTCGACGTCTACTCCTCGTCTACAGGTATGTTCTCTACAGTTTCATGTTTTTAGGGTTTCTTAACTAGGTTTTTGCTCATTTATATCGTTTTCTTCAAATTAAACTTTTTCAATCATAAAAATTTGATTTTTATTAGGGGCTTTTGTTGTTGGTGACTCAATGGACGAAAGCCCTCAAAAATATTTGAGTTTCATCGGTTGATTATCGAGAAACTTGAAATTTCTTATTTTTTCCCTAATTTGTCGAGATTTTTGAATTTCTTGAAATTTCTTCAAATTCGATCTCTTTAGATGAAATTTCCAACTGTATGAGTCTTGCAGGATTGCTTAAAACCTTTATAAGTCCTCCTGCCCACGTGTATGGGTGAAAAGTGAGGCTTTTGACCAATTTATGTCGTTATACTGTCGAAATTTTTGGGTTTTTCATCTTTTCTAAACAAATATCTGTTTTTCTTTATTTTTGCAGATACTATGGCTCATACCAAAGTACCCAGGGTTCATGACCCAGTCCGCTTCCGTTCTAATGAGGCGGAGACACAGTATGCCCGCTACTCTGGTAAGAAGGTAGAGGGAGGTCGCCGGGTGGACTTGGCTAGCCTGACCTTGTTCAATGTGGAGAGGGCTTTTGGTGACATGGGCTGGCTTCCTGTGATCACCTATGACGCCTGCACTCAGTCGGATTTGGTGAGATATTTTTACTGTAATCTCCAAGTGGTGGGGGATTACAACAATACTGAGAGGGGTAGAGAGCTCCGGATCACCAGCTACGTCAAGGGGGTTGAGATTTCATTTGATTATCGGCAGCTAGCCGACTTGTTGGGCATTTCATACGACGGCCCCTTGGTGTTATGTGCTCCTGGAGAGCCCCAGTTCTTTTCATTGGAGATGAGAGCTGAGATTGACCGTCAGATCATCAGAGAGGATCGCTGGGAGATGAAAGCGATCTACCTTCGTCCAGAGCCTCGAGTGTACTACAAAATTATTCAGCACAACCTGATACCTCAGAGTGGGCACTACGAGAGGATCTCCCAGTTGACCCAGTATCTGTTGTACTATATCTACACTAGGCAGCCCGTCGGCCTTCCTTACATCATCATGCAGACGATGATTAGTGCTACGTTGCCCGGTCATACTGGCAACCTGCCTTATGGACGCATGATCTCTATGCTGCTTACCCGCCTGGGCATTGACATGCTGGATGAGAGGATTCAGGAGAAATCCTTCTCATCACCTCTGGATTGGGAGGCCATCTGTAAGATGGGCATGCGGGATGCCCAGGTCAGCGACGATGAGAGGAACGCTCTGGTGCATCTACGTACTCGAGTGAAGATGGCTGACGCTGAGGCAGTGACAGCAGCCGCTGGAGCAGGGATTCATGGGGGTGATGATGATCGTTTATACATAGATGTGGATGCCATACCCCCTCCATCACCTACTCATGCTATGGGAGCTGGTCCTTCTTATGCAGCTGGTCCTTCACATGCAGCTGGTCCTTCACATGTACCTTCTGATGACATGATAGGGATATTTCATGAGATTTGAGAGGCTCAGCGCATGTCTGATTTGAGGATGGGAGAGCTTCTAGATGCTCAGCGCATGTTCGATCAGTGGGTGGGAGAGCTTCTGGATGCTCAGCGCTTGTCGAATCAGCGGGTGGGAGAGCTTAGGGATGCTCAACGCGTGACTGACCAGCGGGTGGCTGATCTCACAGCTAGTCTCCAGACGACCTAGACTCAAATAGCTTGGTTGACTAGAGTCTATGCCGAGGATTATCACAGAGACCGCAAGGCACCGCCTGCCCCATCACCTCCAGCTTCTTGATGTATTTTCTTTTTATCTTTCTTTTTGTACTTCAGAGTAACTGTCCGGGTTGTGAACTGTACTCTGCTTTAGACTTGTATATATATACGTTTGTTCTTCCATTGAATGTATATAAAGTTGTTTCTCATTTAATAGATGCATTATTCTCTTTCAATTTTTGTCTCAAACAACACAGATGCTTATGGTGCGTTATTATTAAAGCTTTTAAATTTTTATCCTAACTCAGTTCACAAACTTTTGTGGAAGTATACTGGTTTAACAGACAGGGCCTGAGAGCTCTGATACCAAGTAGTCACACCCCAATTCTGTATATTCAGAATGGTGTGATGAACCGCTAATAAACCAACGATTCAACCAGGATCTCTAATAGGCTGTGTCCGTTGAAATTAAACCATACATCCACAACCATAATCAGAATAAATACACAATAGTGGAAGTCTTAATATTAAATGAACTGAGGAATCTAACTGTGATAATCAATAATAAAATATCAAGTTATGTCATATCAACCGAGACATAAGTAAATAAAATATCAATTACATTTCCTTAATAATTCAAATGAAAATCTAATCGAAAACGCATGAGTTACACTCGCATGAGGAGTCATGCGACTCCACTAAGTCTTCAGCCTCCATCGCAGCAACGTGCCCGTATGCAGAAGCATTCATGTAGTCTTCCATAGTGGTACCTGCATCATCAACTAAAAATATTCGACGTCGAAAGGGTGAGCACACATCACGGCTCAGTGAGCAAACAAAACAATGCAACAAACATATGCATGCATTCAATTCATATCTATGGTCTGGTATATAAGTTTGCAATGTGCTATAGAAAGGTTCGGTGGCTGCCTCACCTCTATACACAAGGTGTGTAAGCCCACCCAACGGATCAAACACCATTGTCGTCCACATCCACCCCAACATGGAATCGAGATAGAGCTAAAATGCCCGGATCAAACACCGCATAACACTTCCCCTGATGCCCTACCCATACCAACACATAAGCCCCTGTTGGCGAGGGCTTGCAAACTGGGCTCGCAACTAACCAATCCTAATGTCAAACAGTGTATCCAAGGCCTCACCCCAGCATCCCTCAATACGTCCATAGAGATAGAGCTAAGGCCCCCCGACAGAATCAAAGACTACACAGCTCGAGACCACCTCCCCTAACACTCTACGACGTAATAGCTCTGCTAAGGTAATGACGATACGATGATGTCAGTGGACAAGACTTGGGTAGAGATAGAGCTAAAGTGCCCGGATCAAACACCGCATAACACCTCCCCTCATGCCCCACTCGCATCAAGTATACTAACCACACACAAACATTCACATGTCTATTCCTAGCATCATCATCATCATCATCATGTTATAAACAAAATAAAATTAAATATGCCTGAACATTAATAGCAGGAATATTGGATGACATGTTGAATGCACATTACAAGCATACACGCATAGAATCAGTCATGGCATTGGACTCAAGAAAATAAAAATAGTTTATTATTAGCCAATTAGTTTAGGTCTTGTTCCCTCACCTTTGCTTAAGTGTAGATCATCTTTCAAGATTTAAGAATCACTTTTATATCAATAGGAAAACCTAACAAGTCGATAGATTTTAGTTAGAAGTCATTTCGATAATTTTAGGCTTATTTTTAAGCGAGGGTCGCAGGGTGGGTCACAGGTAGGGTAGCAGTTTACTGTGACCCCCAGGGTAGGGTCGATGCCAGGGTCGGATGTTCCATCGACCCTGGGTGCGACCACCCCTTTCCTGGACTTCCCGAGTACAGGGAGTCGATACTATGGTTTGGTAGGGTCGATTCCCAATCGACCCCACGTGCAACCCCCCGTGGGTTGAGTCGAGAATTTCATCCTACAGTCCATTCTTTCATGTTTGGGTCCTATGGCTTACTTCCACAATCCATTCTATACTTGTTCTATGGCTTAGAACTCTAGGTTTCTTCCTTACTTTGCCTACCATGATTTCCTCCATGGATTTCATTGAAATCCTCCCATGGATGTATGATTTGGGTTTCTCCTAGACCACACTCTCTTCATGAACTATTCTAAGGTCTTAGATCATCAATGGAAACGTGCCCATACCTTAGGTTTTGCTGAGATTCAGAGGTTGCTCTGAATTCTTCACTTTAGTCTTCTTCTCCAACTTTCCTTCTCTTCTCTTTCTCTCACTTTCAATTAGGGTTTCTAAAGGAGTGAAAGAGGCTTAGGGACGTCCTATTTATAGAGTAGAATGTCCCAAAATAAGTCTTATTGAGATTAGGAAGGAATCCCATTGAAATTTGGAAAGTTTCCTATTTGCGGTTTCTGTCGGCAAACAGGGGATCGATGAGGGGGTCGGAGATTCTGTCGACCCTCAGTTCTAAGTTGTCTGACCCCCAGTTAAAATATCAGGGGTCTGACTTCTTAGTGAGGGGGGGTCGACCCTGCCTATCTAGGTATGCGACCCTGCCCTCCAATTTACTATTTTTGGGTCAGTTTAGTACCTGGTTTCGTTATTTCCTTTACGCACTTGGTCCATTTGGCTCGACCATGATAGGTAGACCTGGTACAAGGTGGTAAAACTAGTTAGTTCGATACGGGTCTTACAGATAGAGCTAAAGTGTCCAGATCAAACACCGCATGACACTTTCCCTGATGCCCTTCCCATACCAACACGTTAGCCCCTATTGGCGAGGGCTTGCAAACTGGGCTCGCAACTAACCAATCCAATGTCAAACAGTGTATCCAAGGCCTCACCCCAGTATCCATTAATACGTCCATAGAGATAGAGCTAAGGCCCCCCGACAGAGTCAGAGACTACACGGTCCGAGACCACCTCCCCTGATGCCCTACGACGTAATAGTTCTGCTAAGCTAATGGCGATACGACGATGTCAGTGGACAAGACCTGAGTAGAGATAGAGCTAGAGTGGTGATCAAGATGAACCATAGTGTCACATCCTCCCCCTGATGCCCCACTCGCATCAAGTACACTAACCACACACAAACATTCACATGCCTATTCCTAGATCATCAACATCATATTATAAATAAATAGAATTAAATATGCATGAGCAGTAATAACAGGAATATTGGATGACATGTGATATGCACATTACAAGCATATAAGCATAGAATCATTCATGGTATTGGACTCAATAAATAAAAACAGTTTATTATTAGCCAATTAATTTAGGTCTTGTTTCTTTACCTTTGATCGATAATAGATCCTCGTTCAAGCTTTGTAATTCACTCTTAGACCACTTGGAAACCTAACAAATTTGTAGATTTTAAATTAGAATTAATTCCCATGAGTTTAAACTAACAGAAACCGAGGGGTCGCAGGTGTGGCAGCACCTGTGGTCTCAGTTTCTACGACCACAGGGCGTGGGATCACAGGGTGTGGTCGCATATCCTGCGACCACACCCTCCCTGGAAATGTCCCGAGGGCATGTGGTCGGACATGTGTGTCTCATGTGGTCACACATCATGTGACCACACGTGCGACACACGTGTGATGGTCGACCTTTCACTCTCAACTCCAATCCTCCATGTTTGGATTCCTTGGCCTATCATCATGGTCCTTCCTACAATTGTTCTATGGCTCAGAATTAGTATTTTATATAGAATCCATTGTCCACATAATTTCCTCCATGGATTTTCTTAGAATTTATCCGTGGATTGATGATTTGGGTTTCTCCTAAATCCTATCTTCTTCATGAACTATTCTAGGCTCTCAATTTAACATGGGAAATATGATCATACCTTAAGCTTGCTGACGATTCAGAGTTTTCTCTGAATTTTCCTCTTCCTTAGTCTTCCTCTTCAATTTTCCTTCTCTTCCTTCTCTTCTCTTTCTCTCACTCTCAGTTTGAGTTCTAAAAGAGTGAAAGAGGCTAAGGGTCGTCCTATTTATAGAGAAAAACTCTCCATAATATGTCCTAATGAGTTAGGAAAGGACCCCTTTTAGATTAGGAAGGTTTCCTAATTTTTGGTTTTTGACTGGGTTCGTGTGGTCAGAGGTGGGGTCGTAGAATCCGTCGACCACACCTTCTGAAATGTCTGACCACACGACCAAAATTCATGTGGTTGCACTATTTTGAGGTGTGGTCGGTCACTCCTGTTTAGGTATGCGACTACACGCTCAAAATTGACTATTTTTGGGTTGATTTTATACCTGGTCTTGTGGTTTCTTCACGCACTTGGTCCACTTAGCCCGACCATGATAGAAAGACCTGCTACAAGATGGTAAGACTGGTTAGTTCAATACGGGTCTTACAACTCCCCCCCTCTTATTAGAAATTTCGTCCTCAAAATTTATACATACCTTCCGAGTTAAAAAGGTGAGGATATTGCTTTCGCATAGCATTCTCTTCTTCCCATGTGATCTCTTCTATATCTCGGCTCCTCCAAGTAACCTTAACATAATAAATGTCACGGTTACGTAAAAATTGAACCTTTCGACTGGTGATTTCAGTTGGTGCTACTTTGAATGTCAAATCATCAGTTAGACCCGGTGGATCCGCTGTTAAAACGTGTGTTGGATCTCTGACGTACTTCTTCATTAACGAGATATGAAATACATCATGCACATTTGACATAGATGGGGTAGTGCTAACTGACACGCCACTTTCCCACATTTAGCGAGAATCTCATATGGCCCGACATATCTCGGACTTAGTTTCCATTTCTGTCTGAATCATTTTAAACCTCGCATAGGTGATACTTTTAAGAATACCTTATCCCCTCCAACGAATTCAAGGTCTCGACGTCGAGTATTTGCATACTGTTTCTGATGATTATGAGCCGTTCTAACTCTTTCCTTAATAATGTCTACTATTCGATAAGTTTCTTCAACAAACTCTGGTCCAACGATACTCCATTCTCCAACTTCATTCTGAAACAAAGGAGTTCGACACTTCCTATCATACAGTGCATCATAGGGTGACATCTGTATAGTAGCCTAATAGCTGTTGTTATAGGCAAACTCGATCAATGGTAGTTTTTCATCCCATGAGCCTTTGAAATCAATAACACAGGCTCGAAGCATGTCTTCTAAAATCTGAATGGTAAGCTCCAACTATCCATCTGTCTGAGGATGGAATGCAGTACTAAACTTCAACGTTGCACCCATAGCCTTCTATAATCCTTCCCAAAACTTTGAGGTAAAGCGTGGGTCTCTATCGGACACAATGCCTTCAGGTACACCATGTAATCTGACAATATTATTCATATATAGCTTGGCTAACCTCTCTAGGGTATACTGAGGTTGTATAGCTATGAAGCAAGTTGTTTTAGTCAGACGATCTATAATCATCCAGACCGCGTCAACTACTCTGGGAGTCAATGGTAACCCAGTGACGAAGTCCATAGTGATGTAGTCCCATTTCTATGTTGGTTCTGGCAATGGCTACAATAATCCTACAGGTCTTTGCCTTTCAGCCTTTATCCTCTGATAATTTAGGCATTGAGACACAAATTTAGCTACATCTCCATTCATTCCTCTCCACCAATATAATTTCTTTAGATCATGATACATCTTTGTACTTTCAGGATGTACTGAATAAGCGATCGTGTAAGCTTCCTTCATTAGTCTGTGTCTAATGTCCAAGTTTTCTATTTCAGAAACACATACTCTTTCTTTGTACTTCAGTACCTTTTCAACGTCCAAGGTGAACTCAGGAATAGTCCTACCTTTTTCGATGTCTTCTTGCACCGTTCTTAGATAAGGGTCTGATTTAATAGCAGCTTTCACTTCATCTAATATATAATGTACAATCTTCAATGTTGCGAACATATTTGAAAATCGATGAATAAACCATTGATTGGTTGATCCGCCCAGTGCATCTATCACGAACTGCTCATTACCATGATGGAATACTTTCCCTGTAACACACATAACCGTAGTCGTGTTAACTTCTCCTTGGGATTTTATCATTGTTTTTCTGCTTAGTGCATCGACAACTACATTAGCCTCCCCTAGATGATACTAGATATCAGAATCATAATCCTTCAATAATTCCAGCCATCTTCTTTGTCTCATGTTCAACTCCTTTTGATTAAAAAGATAAGTGAGACTCTTATGATCTGATTTAATCTAAAATTTCTTTCCATACAAATAATGTCTCCATATCTTGACAGCATGTACTACTGCTACTAATTCCAAGTCATGAGTGGGATAGTTCTTTTCATGTATCTTTAGTTGTCTTGAGGCATACGCAACTACTTGTTCTCCTTGCATAAGTACTCATCCTAAACCCAACCAAGACGCATCAATGTACAAGGTAAATGGTTTTCCTGGAATAGGAATAGTCAAGATGGGAGCTGATATCAATCTAGCCTTCAATGTTTGAAAACCTTCTTCATATTTGTCGGTCCAAATAAAATTTTCTCCTTTCTTAGTCAAACTGGTAAGAGGTACGGCGATTCTAGAGTAATCTTCCACAAATCATCGGTAATACTAAGCTAGACCTAAGAAACTTCTGATTTCTGCAACACTCTTGGGTGCTTCCCATTTTACAATGGCTTCAATCTTGCTAGGATCCACTTTAATTCCTTCAGCGGATACAACATGGCCTAAGAAAGCGACCTCACTTAGCCAAAACTCACACTTTGTAAATTTGGCGTAAAGCTTCTCTTTTCTTAGTCGTTGAAGAATAACTCTTAGATTCATGACATGAGTTTCTTTGTCCTTGGAATAGACCAATATATCGTCAATAAACACAATGACTGACGTATCCAACATATCATGGAATACCCGATTCATGAGTTCCATAAAAGTTACGGGTGCGTTAGTTAATCCAAAAGACATGACTAAAAATTCATAATGTCCATATCTTGTTCTAAATGCTGTCTTTGGAATATCACCTTCCTTAATCTTCAGCTGATGGTATCCTGACCGAAGATCAATCTTGGAGAACACCTTGGCACCCTGCAACTGATCGAACAAGTCATCGATCCAAGGCAACGGGTATCGATTCTTGATTGTAAGCTTATTCAACTCCCGATAGTCTATACACAGTCGAACGCTACCGTCCTTCTTCTTCACAAACAAAACTAGTGCTCCCCATGGTGATATGTTGGGTCTGATATAACCCTTGTCCACTAATTCCTGTAACTGTACCTTTAGTTCCTTCAGTTCTGTAGGAGCCATTCGATAGGGAGCTTTAGATATTGGTGTCGCTCCGGGTATAAGATCTATAATGAACTCTGTCGCTCGATCGGGTGGTAGTCCTGGTAGTTCCTCAGGAAATACATCTGAAAAACCACACACAACATCAATATCCTCCATTCGTGGTACTTCCTTGGTAAGGTCGACCACGGATACTAGATACCCAACTCCTCCTTTCTCGAGGCATTTTCTAGCCTTTAATGCAGAGAGGATGAGTTTTCGTTTACGGGGTAATCTGGTTCCCACAAAACTAAACTCTGCTCCTTCCTTGTCTTTAAATGTCTGTTTCTTTTCTGCACATAATAGGTTTGCAGAATGCCGAGCTAACCAATCCATTCCCAAGATAACGTCAAAGTCTGCCATCTCGAGTTGAATCAAGATTGCATCCAAAATCTTCTCGTCAATAAGAACTGGACATGGTCCATAACCTTTTTCTAATTCCACTTCTAATCCCATAGGTGATCGTACAAGCAATTTGTGCTCTAAAGATCTAAGGGGTAGATTTAGCTTCATTCCAAATAACACAGATATAAAAGAATGAGCAGCTCTAGAATCAAAGAGAACTCTGACGGGTATGCCATTAATAGGCACGATACCTGTGATTTGTTTTAATTTAGTCTACATGCTCACACAAGGCAATACAAAATGAAAGGTTCAGGTCATACCTGTGACCACATCAGGCGATGCGGCAGCATCCTCAGATGTAACTGCATAAATCTTTCCTTGCTGTAGCTGCTTTCTGGGCTTAGGACACTCCCTTGAATAATGTCCCATTTGATTGCAGTTATAGCATTTTACTCCTTCATTATTTTTCTTTTGTTGAGGTTGGGCTGTTGGAGTAGTCTTGGCTGCAGCATTAAAGCCTTAAGTATGAAAGGGTTTAAATGTCTTTGTGTTCCCTCTGTTATATGAATTTTCATTTGACCTTTTTATACCTCTATTCTGAGTAAAGTAGCTCTCCCTCTGACTCGATTCTAGTACTCGATCAATCTGTATGGCTTCCTTATAAACTTTCTTTTCTAGTCCCAAAACATGCTCCCGAATGCTTCCCCTAAGTCCCATGACAAACCTTTGGGTTTTAGTATTTTCTTCCTGCATGCTAGAGGAAGCAAAGAAAAACAGCTCTTCATAATGCTGTTGATATGCATCCACAGTCATCTGTCCCTGATACAAACTTAGGAACTCTCTTTCCATAGCATCTCTGAAACTTCTGGGAAAATATTTCTCGAAGAATGTCTCTTTATAGATAGCCCATGTCAATTGGGCGTGCTTGGTTAACAAATAACTCCGAGTAGACTTCCACCAGTAGTGTGCATCGCCCTTCAGCATAAATGTGGCACACAACACTTTTTCTTCCTCATTAACAGTCATCATCATGAAATTTCTTTCCATCTCGTCAATCCAATGAGCTGGCCACAAAGGATCTGCTAGCTTGCCATAATATTCCTTAGGCTTCATTTTCAAAAAGCGCTCGATCAGTTGAGAATGGTCCAACTGATACTGAGCATAGGCCCCATACATAGGAGGTTGATACTGGTAACTGCCTTGGGCTACCTCAAGGTTCGGTACTGGAGCTTGTACAACTGGCATTTAAGGTGCTTGGGGTACCATATTGCTATCCCCTGGTACTGTGCTAGCTTGTCTAGATGGCATAGGTGTAGTATCTACAGCTAGAAAAACCATTCCCATAGCAGCATGCATATTGGCTTGTACTTGCTGTATTTGCTGCAGCTGTTGTGCTAGTTTCATAACTGCCATAGCCAAATTTATAGGTGGGGCTGGCAAATTTGTAGGATTAGCTTGGCCATTAGCTCCTGGTTGTAAGACCCCCATTTTGGCCTATTTCTCATCAAGGGTATTTTTTTCATTTTTGGTATTATTAGAATTTCCCTATCATTTTTTGTTATTATGAAAAAATTGGAAAAATCGTTAAAAATAGAAAAAATCTAAAAAAATGCAAAAAAAGGAAAAAAAATGGTTGACTTAGTTTGGGCTTAGGGTTAGGCTTATGTTTAGGATTTAGAATAATGGGTTTGGGCTGGGTTTAGTTTAGGTTGTGTTTAGGATATAGAATAATGGGTTTGGGCTGGGTTTAGTTTAGGTTGATGTTTAGGATTTAGAATAATGGGTTTGGGCTGGGTTTAGTTTAGGTTGTGTTTAGGATATAGAATAATGGGTTTGGGCTGGGTTTAAATTAGGTGTTAATAGGAATTAGGCTAATGGGCTTGGGTTTGGGCTTAGGATATCAACTGTGTATTAGTTTTCTTATTATTTTATCATGTTTGTTAGATTTGATTAAAAGGAAATCAAGAGGAGGCATCTCGGCCATTGGATTAAGGGTTAGAAAAAAAACTCTAGAAGATAAAAAAAGAGCGAGTGTCATGTGGGGAGAAAAGAAGAAACGGAAGTGGCAGCAAAGAGAGAGGAAGAAAGGGAAAGGCGGCAGCAGAAGAGAAAAGAAAGGAGAAGAAGTAAGAGGAAGAAAGGGAAAGAGCTTCGACAGCAGCTCATGGAGAGAAGAGAGCAGTAGAAAAGGAGAAGAAGTAGGAGAAGGAAAAAAAGCTTCGGCAGCAGCTCATGAAGAAGAAAGAGAAAGGCGGGAGTGAGAAGAAAGAGAGATGAAGAGGAGATTGAGAGAACCATTAAAGCTACCGGCGGCTAGGATGATCGAGAAAGGTATGGGGTTTTAGGGGTTTCCTTTAGGGTTTCTTAGAGTGGTTTCTGCAAGGGTTTTGAGAGAGAGAGAGATGGAGTAGATTTGAGTCACTGGTTTACTGTTACCAGAGAGGAGAGAGAAAATAGTTGAGTGAGAGAAGGGTTGCTGCTGAACCAAGGAGGGAGAACTCAGGTCTTCAAAGAGTTGGGAAATGAGACAACTAGGTACGATTCAGTAAGTAAAGCAGCAATCTCTGCAATGTTAATTCCTTCAAGCACTAAGGCTTTGAGAACAGAGTCGAGAAAACAGTTGCTGGAATAGGGGAGAGGCGCTACTGGAATGGATTTGAGAAAGAACGGTGGGAGAAAGAGAAGTTGCAGAAAAATAGAAGAAGAGGATTGAAAGCCACAAAGGGGTGTGACGCCCAACTCTTATTTGTGTTCTTCATTTTCATCTGCTCCTTCCGGTTCTCTTCTAGCTGTATCTTCGCCTTCTTTCAGATTGTTTCTAAGTGGTATAAACAGAGATGGTTTGGTTCCATATGTAGAAAGCTGAACCTCCTTTGTAGTCACCTGATTTTTGGTCTTTCGGGGTGAGGGAGTAGAGAGAGGTCTTTCAGATAGAGGGAAATCAGAGAGAGAGAAGCAAGGGAATGTCGGCAGAAAGTTGTGGGAGAGAACAGTAAGAAGAAGTAGGGGGAAGAAAGGGAAAGGCAAAGCTGCTACTACAGTTGAAAGGAAGAAGAAGAAAATAAGAAGTGGAGCTGGGAAGAAATCAGATTGAGGAAAAGAAGGGCTACGGCAAGAAGTACTGAAGAAGAAGAAGAAAACATAAGAAAAGTTTCTCTGCAGAAATTTCTGCTGAGAACTAAATTGAGATGATGTGAACTAAAACCGACTTCAGCTCCCTATACCCAGCAGTGGTTGGATGTTGAGGTGTTGCATGAGGGAAATAATCCTTATATTCAGCAGATTCCAGAGCTGAGCAGAGAAGTATTGAAGCCCATCAACCAAAAATTGAAGGAAAGATGCGTCTGCTGTTGCAATGGAGAGTCCCGAAGAAAGTCGAAAGCAAGGGTAGATCCACTTACAATGAGGTGACCAGATCCAAGGGATAGGAACCATCCCCTGAATGGGAGCCATTTCTTGCAAGCTTGGAGCGATTTCTTCTAAGCCTGGCCTGAAATCTCAAGAGTCAAGAGAATTTAAATTTGGAATATATGCCCAGGAGACATTCGATGAAATGCCAGCACCGAATATCGCGATGTATTTCAATGATTGTTGGGCCTTCTTCAGGGCATAAAGATATGGATTCAATTCAGCTGCATATCCATGACATAAAACCAGAATTTTGTTGTCTCCAAATCCTAAGTGGACGTCAACCATAGTGGTTGTGCTGGTCATATTATTGCTTAGGCATCATCCTCCTGATGAGGCTGCTAGAGCCAGGTACCAAAAACGGGCCTTTAATATAATTGATAATGTTTTGGAGTGGTCTCCAAGACTGGCTTTGTTTGGAATGATGGAGAAACAGCAGAATGTGGTTAATGCAACAGAGAGCAACAGCTCAAACCTCCAAGACAGTGATCCTCCTCAAGATTACCTCTCACATTCCCTTGATTTCCCTCCGACCCAAGAGGACCCACCTCAACTGAACATTGAACAACACAATCAGAGAGTCAATGGGGACGAAGACAACAAGGACGATATCGAGCAGTTAATCGAACTCCTCGGTTTGTCAGAGTTAGGATTGGAAGAAGACGACGAGAAAGAAGAAAGAGAGAAGAAAGTGGTAATTGGAACTTCTGGTTCATGCTATTGTGATGATGGGTTTTATTCAAAGAGTATTGGGGTGAAGGGACCAAAATGAGAAAAAGAAATGGAGAGATTGGATGAATGGATTAAGTACTTATTAAAGGGTGATGATGAGGACGACAGGAGCGAGTCATTGAGCTTGGTTCACTTGCTTATCGGCAGAGTTGTTTGTGCTTGGCAGGATGGTGATGGTCTTGGATGGCTTGAATTCCCTTCAACTATAGAAGAGTTTCTGCAGAATGACCCCCCTAAATAGAGAGAGATTTTGCAGGTTACAATGCTTCTTCTCTGCCTTTGGAGCCATTACAGCAAAGAGATTAAGCTGAAGCTGAGAGATGAGATCAAGGGATGAACTAAACCAGAGAGCAGGAGAAAATGAGAGATCGATGGATCAATTGCTGGTGACTGAACTCGGGAAAATACTGGTGAGGTGCAGAATAGAGGTATGTGTTTCAATGCTTGATATACAAATTTGATCTAAAATTTGAACCTGGCCCAACCTGGTATTTTAATTTGGTTTGACCCTACACTTGGGTTAGATTCAGACACATGATTGACATGATCCTAATTTTATTGTTTGGGCTGATATGTGAATCGGGCTCTGTTCTTCATGCTTGATAAATAATGTGAGAGTGCCTTCCCCCACTGGTGTGAAACTTTAGGGTGACTCCAATGAGTCTATCTTTGCTGGGATTCTCAAATCCTATGCTAATTAGTGTGGGCCCTGCCTAGGCCATGGGCCCGCTCAACCATTAGGGTTCGTCACATAATTGTTTTCCCCCTTCTCAAAGAAAAATACAAAATTGTGTTGTCTTCATGTATCTAGAGACAGTTGGGATCATGTTGATCTCCAACCTAGCTATTACCTAGTTTTGTCTTTGGCCTTAGGCCAATCATATCCCATGTTTGGGGAATCGGTGTGCGGACCGACCATTTTCAAATATTGAGTGATGCCTCGCCGAGTGCGAGAAGTCGAGGTCCGAGTACCTCTTGAGTTTGCCTTATCGAGTGCAAGGAAGTCGAGGTCCGAGTACCTCTGAGGTCCGAGTACCTCTTGAGTTTGCCTTGCCGAGTGCAAGGAGTCGAGGTCCGAGTACCTTTGCGGTCCGAGCACCTCTCTAGTAATGCCATGTGGGGTCCAACAGCCCGTTAACTGCTGGGAACTATGTTTGACCTGATTCTCTAAAGAGATACGTAGGCAGCGGGAAGTGGAGAACTCTGAGTAGTTCGCCCTTCGCGCACGGTCACACGTGCTTCCTTTGTCAAGGGAGCACCTCACACACAACCACAACCACAATCACACCCCCGCACGAACTACGTTTGGCCTGATTCCCGCCGCACAGGGATACGTAGGCGGCTTGATCTCAAGCTCGGTCATCCATTATCTGTTGTATTTTCTATGTTATTCATTCTTTTAATTCATTATTTGTTTATTCATGATTATTTTATTTTTTTTATCCATTCATTTGTTCATTGATATATTTATTGTCTTTTGACTTGTATTTTATTTTTCAAATCTATGTGGCGGCACCTTAAGTTAGAACAACTTAGAAACTTGGTCTAGGGTTCCCCATTTACCTAGTTAGGCTAAATTGAACGCCCTGAACATACATAAGTTTTAAGAATGCAGGAAAGGATAGGACAGAAGGAGACCAGTCCATTGACCGGGCGAGTTGGGTGCCTAACACCTTCCCAACTCGTAACTTGACACTTACCCTTCTCTGGTAAGACTAGAAGCCAATCCATTGAGCATGAGTCATAGTGTCTCTCCAAGTGAGAGACCATTTATAGGTCCTAGACCTTATCTAGGTGGCAACTCCATATTTTACTCCGTCCATTGGCGTGGATGGATAAAAGTAACCAAGGCGAGAGCCTAATTTTGATTTCGTGAAGGATACATTGAAAATCCATTGTCCTCACAGTGGCGACTCGCTGGGGAATGATTTCAGACTCTGAATTCTGTCCTTTCCTTTCCTTTCCTCTTTTGTATGTTTAGGTCGATGTATCTTGTAGGTTTACTTGATGTAAATTGTTGTATTTTATTTCTTGTAAATATATGTGTTGTAGCTTAAATGTTTACATTTCGTGTTTCCTATAAATACTAATAGCATGTTGTAAATACTCGTATGTTGTTTACATGTAAAATTTTGTATCTTGGTTTCTTGTAAATACCTGTGGTTTAATTTGTTGTAGACTCTTGTATATAACATGTTGTAAATAACTGTTTTAGTTTGTTGTAAATACTTGTTTGTTAATTTCCATTTTTGCATCTTGCAATGCATTTGTGAGGATGAGATCAACCAAACCTCGTGGTTAGTTGGAACGGACCCATTATGAATATTTTGGGCAGCCCTCCGATGAAGCCACAACCTTGATCTAGTACCTTCGAGTATATAAAGGATGCCCGTACCTGCGACTCATTCCGTTTATACGGGTGATAGGTATATTTTGCATCCTGTCAAGGAAGCCTTGTCTGTCCTATAACCACCTATCATGCATCATTGGACATAGAACCTGAATTTTAGATTTCCCTACTAACATATTTTTTTGAGGTTCAAGTTCGAACATCTCTATAGATTTCTTTTGCCTATTGTAGCCACTTTAGTGATGATTGAGATCAGATTTGGTCTCTTTATCAGTATGTTTGCATAGATAGTGCAACATGAGTATGCGTGTCTATGCTGATCACTCGGCATATGTATATTCTGGGGCACATCAACCCTTTCGTATAAACACGCAACTTACATGTTGAGCTCTCTATGGATGCATACTGATTTTGAGAGTAAGTTAACTAAATCATCACCAAGTGGTCATTGTGGTCAGAAGACTATCTGTGTGTTTTGTTCTTTCTTGAACCACGTTACTTGTTTATCACTTGGATTGTATATTCAAACTGGGGCATCTCTTTCAAACTACTAAAATTAAGTGAGCCATTGTGATTAGATGTTGGTGGTGGTGTGTGATTCTATCAGAATTCACTTTTCCCCAACATCTGGACATAAGGCCGCTTAATTTGACAAGTTGAACAAGATGCACTTAGTTTGAATTGGTTTACAAGTGAGTTAACAATTGTTTGGTCGAGTCATCCTTGCTTGTGTATGTTTGTATATTTTCCAATTCAAATTCTTTTTTTTTTGTTCATTTATTTATTTTTATGAGTCATTCGAATCTGTGATCAATCAAGTTAATCAAGTCTCCATTCTTTAGAGTTGGTCAGTGTCACTTCTCTCAGTCAACTGATGTCTCCATCCTTAGGAGTCGGTTCAATGCTGGGATATTCGTCGGTCAAGGTTTCGATCACGAGGTAGCCAATGACTTGTCTCAAGTTAATTATTTTCTCTACTCCTCTGCATCATTGTTTTTCTAGATCAGAATTTTCTCTGTCCTTCTGAGTCAGGGATCCTTCCTCTAGGAGATTTCTCGGAGTCATTACTGTTATGCTAAGTATGATCTCAAATATCCATTGATCAAGAAACCATGAACCTTTGAGGGGCCAAGTGGCCCAGATGAATGATATCCCTGAATTCCCTGACTATCAAAGTCGATATCGGATTCCTAGGATTGACCCACCCACCTCCCGATATCCACGTTCAAGAGAACTTTGTGTTCCATCATGCCCAATAGTGAGGCAATTTAATAATGAGCATTAATAGTCCCAACAGGGGTAAGAGATTGAATGATAAATACCAATATTTGTCAGGTGGATGTGATGACTCTTACTAGTGGAAACCGGAACAGAGAGTAGGTCCCACAACAATTATTTTTTCTCACTAGCAGTGTTGTATCCAATTGAGGTGCTCAGACGGATTCATTTTGTCCCAACTTGCTATCATCTGAAACTGATAGGCCAGCCATGTCTAGGCCTAAATCCAATGTGTATATAGAGAGTCCAGTTCAATTCTGCTATATCAAATGTCAAGTTTGTCCCAGTTGGGATTTCATTGCTAAGCTAGCTTACTTAAAAAAAATTCAATTTTTCCAAGCTTGTTGCTTCTTCCTCTTCCATTTCCTCTGTTAATTCTAATTCTGATGATGATTTGGATGATGAGCCATTACCTGAACTTCTACTCCACCTGGCCTTAAAAGAAAAGAAAGCCCAACCCGTCTATGAAGACTTCAAATGCCTAATTTTGGGACAGAAGAGTACCCACGTGCTCGAGCTTCTTACAAGAGTATTTTATTGACATTGGGGTGTCTTGTGAGTTGATCTTGGATCAGGGGCAGCATGACACAGGAGTTGCGCAACCATTTTTGGGTTATCAGACATAGGTCTTGTCCTTACCATCCTCAGATGAATTGGGGCACTTGAAGCAACACAAAGAATGTGAAGGTTTAGTACTCCCACTGGGGCAACATCTCATTTCTTTGGTTAACGACATGGAGACAGTACTTCCTGTCGAATTAGAGATGCCATCTCTGAGAGTCTTCACTTCGAGCTAGCTTCTAAAAGCAGAGAGGTTTTGTTTCCAGTGTGAAGAAGTGTTTGGTCAGTCTGGAGCAGTATTTGTATAGCCCCTACATCCACAAAAAAAAAAAAAAAAAAAAAAAAAAAAAAAAAAGAGAGAGAAAGAAAGAAGGAAAAAAAAAGAGAGAGAAAGAAAGAAGGAAAAAAAAAGATAAAAAAAATACAAAAAATATAGAGGATGTTGGGAGGCATTTTCCCTTGGAGTATGGGGGTGAGCGTGCTCATATTATTATGCTTCACATGGAGGCATTGTTTGTAGAGCTAGTGGTGAGCCTGCTCATTCTGTGAAGTAGCATTTGGGATAATCTTTACATCCATTCAGAAAAAAAAATAGAATGAAAATCAAGAGAAAATGTGCGGAAGTGAGGATGTTGAGAGGTATTTTCCCTTGAAGTCTGGTGACAAGCCTGCTCATCTTTTTGTGCCTTACAGTGGAGGCATTCCCCTAGGAAGTCAGTAGTGAGTCAATTCGTCTTGTGAAGTGGTACTTGGAGTAATACCCACATCCATTTAGAAAAAAATAAAAAAAGAAAAGGAAGAAAAGAGAGTTATTCAAAGTCAGGATGTAGGATGGTGACATATCCCTTTGGAGCCTAGTTTTGTCGTGTTTCACGGCGTTGGTTGGTCTAGATTTTTTATTATGGCCGCTACATCCCGCCTCTCCAAGAGGTGGTCTCATCACTTTATCATCATCAGAAGATGATTTCTCTTCGGCTAATGGGCTCTTTCTCTTGTCCATCAATCCGACGGATTTTCAAGAGCCTCCATCACAAAGCCCTTCTCTTCAATCATTTTTTTTATGATGTTGTCTCTTGTGAGGACGTCACTCTTTTGCAATAATAGATGCGTCAATAATCTGGCTGGAATTTCTATCTGTCATTCATCACTTCAGCGACGTCCAAGAATTCCGAGAGCCCTTCTCTTCAAGCAGCCGTAAGTGGTGATTCTCCACTGAGTTCATCATTCTACATTATAAACCCTCACTCTCCCAATGGTGGACCCATGTGGGCAGTCTTCTCATCAATCCAGTTGGACCTTTCATTATCATGCTTGTCTATAGACCTAGAGGTTTTAGGCCCAGACATAGTCATGCCTGCTTCGGCATTAAGTTTATAGCTTGCTGGGATTTATTTTAATCTGAGCATTTACAATAGGAGAAACGTTGTTTGGTTTTGTTCTTAACGTTGGTGTGGGGCTGTGTCTCCTTAAGGTTACTTTCAGTGAATGTTCAAAGATTCGTCTACTTGTCAAATTTTGTGCAGCTGTGAATTTAGACACTGGGGCAAGGTAACACAGAAGCTTAGAGAATATATAGGCGATAGCTCTTTGCGAGCTTTAAACCATACCCTTATGCCTAAGTCCATTGGTGACACATTCTTTATATTGAGACCCAATTAGTTATTTGATCAAGTGCGGAGACATTGAAATCTATCTAGCATTTGAGAATTCAAGACATTGTCTATATCTCTATTAGAGGAAGGAATCCCCTCTCCAAGTGAGTTTCATCCAAAAGTTGATCAATTCATTTTGTCTTGCATCCCCCCAAAATTCAAAGCATTATTTGTTTATAGAACAATCTGTTCAAACATTGTCATTCCCTTAGTGTAGGAAGGACCCCTCCTCATAATCCCGTGTTTAGTCTGACCGGATTCATCCAGCTATTTGCTTCACTCGTGGTTTCGTTTTTGTAGTCCTTGTGATAATTCTAAGTCTTTCACTTCATGATCATCTCAAAGTTGTCAATGTCAAAATGTTGGATGATTTACTCTTTGAGAATTTTTTTTTTCTGTGCTGTGCTGAGTGAACATTCTAGTCTGAAGTGGCTCTCAAAGCTTTGTTGTCCACTGTCGATGTGTTTGTCAGATACCTTGAGGGGTGATTCTGATTTCTGTTTACCGTCGGTGCACTTAGTCAAGTGTTCCGATTGTGTCTGTCGATGTGTTTGTCAGATACCTTGAGGGGTGATTCTGATCTCTGTTTACCATCGGTGCACTTAGTCGAGTGTTCCGATTGTGTTTGTCGATGTTGTCGTCAGATACCTTGAGGGGTGATTCTGATCTCTATTTACCGTCGGTGCACTTAGTCAAGTGCTCCGATTGTGTTTGTCTTTGTGCTTGTCAGATACCTTGAGGGGTGATTCTGATCTTTGTTTACCGTCGGTGCACTTAGTCGAGTATTTCCGATTGTGTCTGTCGATGTGTTTGTCAGATACCTTGAGGGGTGATCGCTGTTTGTCGGTGCCTTCGGGGTGTGTCAAATACCTTGAGGGGTGATTCTGATTTCTGTTTACCGTCGGTGCACTTAGCCGAGTGTTCCGATTGGGTTTGTCTTTGTGTTCATCAAATACCTTGAGGGGTGAATCTGATCTCTGTTTACCGTCGGTGCACTTAGTCGAGTGTTCTAATTGTGTTTGTCTTTGTGTTGGTCAGATACCCTGAGGGGTGATTCTGATCTTTATTTGCCGTCGGGACACTTAGTCAAGTGCCCCGATTGTGTTTGTCAGATACCTTGAGGGGTGATTCTGATTTCTATTTATCATCGGAGTACTTAATTAAGTGATCCGATTGTGTTCGTCAGATGCCTTGGCGGGTGTTTTGATTAGTTTTCGTCAGACACCTTGGCGGGTGATCTGGCCGTTCTTCTCGAACACCTTGGCGGGTGATTCGAGCTTGTCAAAATGTCTAGACAGATGTTTTGATTCCTATTAGAACGCTTAGTTAAGCGCTCTGATCTGATCTTTATCTCGTCAGCGCCTAGTCAGGTATGCTGATTCCTTGACAGAACATCTAGTCAGAATGTTCTGTTTCTCGTCGGAGCGCTTAGTCAAGCACTCCAACTTTGCTTTTCTTCATCGGAACACTTAGTTAAGTGCTTCGATTAGATTCATTTTTCCTCATCAGCGCCTAGTCAGGTATGCTGGTTCCTTGATGGAACGTCTAGTCAGAATGTTCTATTTCTCATCGGAATGCTTAGTCAAGCACTCCATTTTTGCTTTTTTTCATCGGAACAAATAGTCAAGTGCTCCGATTAGATTCATTTTTCCTCGTCAGCGCCTAGTCAGGTATGCTGATTCCTTGACGGAATATCTAGTCAGAATGTTCTGTTTCTCATCGGAATGCTTAGTCAAGCACTCCATTTTTTGCTCCTTTCTTCATCGGAATACTTAGTCAAGTGCTCCGATTAGATTCATTTTTCCTTGTCAACGTCTAGTCAGGTATGCTGATTCCTTGATGGAACATCTAGACAGAATGTTCTGTTTCTCATCGGAATGCTTAGTCAAGCACTCTATTTTTTTGCTCCTTTCTTCGTCGGAACACTTAGTCAAGTGCTCCGATTAGATTCATTTTTCCTCATCAGCGCCTAGTCAGGTATGCTGATTCCTTGACGGAACATCTTGTCAGAATGTTCTGTTTCTCATCGGAATGCTTAGTCAAGCACTCTAATTTTTTGCTCCTTTCTTCATCGGAACACTTAGTCAAGTGCTCCGATTAGATTCATTTTTCCTCGTCAGCGCCTAGTCAGGTATGCTGATTCCTTGACGAAACATCTAGTCAGAATGTTCTGTTTCTCATCGAAATGCTTAGTCAAGCACTCCATTTTTTCTCCTTTCTTCGTCGAAACGTTTACTCAAGTGCTTCGATTAGATTCATTTTTCCTCGTCAGCGCCTAGTCAGGTATGCTGATTCCTTGACGGAACGTCTAGTCAGAATGTTCTGTTTCTCGTTGGAATGCTTAGTCAAGCGCTCCGATTAAATTCTTTTTTCCTCGTCAGCGCCTAGTCAGGTACGCTAATTCCTCTGACGGAACATCTAGTCAGAATGTTCTGCTTCCCCCTCTTTTCGTCTTGTGCAATTTTCATGGACCAAAATCTGGTCTTTTCTTTTCTTCGCCCTCATTCACTTTGAATTTCAGCCGAAGAGGGGCATTCTGTAAGACCCCCATTTTGGCCTATTTCTCATCAAGGGCATTTTTGTCATTTTTGGTATTATTAGAATTTCCCTATCATTTTTTGTTATAATGAAAAAATTGGAAAAATCGTTAAAAACAGAAAAAATCTAAAAAAATGCAAAAAAAGGAAAAAAAAATGGTTGATTTAGTTTGGGCTCAGGGTTAGGCTTATGTTTAGGATTTAGAATAATGGGTTTGGGCTGGGTTTGGGCTGGGTTTAGTTTAGGTTGTGTTTAGGATATAGAATAATGGGTTTGGGCTAGGTTTAGTTTAGGTTGATGTTTAGGATTTAGAATAATGGGTTTGGGCTGGGTTTAGTTTAGGTTGTGTTTAGGATATAGAATAATGGGTTTCAGCTGGGTTTAAATTAGGTGTTAATAGGAATTAGGCTAATGGGCTTGGGTTTAGGCTTAGGATATCAATTGTGTATTAGTTTTCTTATTATTTTATTATTATTTTATCATGTTTGTTAGATTTGATTAAAAGGAAATCAAGAGGAGGCATCTCGGCCATTGGATTAAGGGTTAGAAAAAAACTCTAGAAGATAAAAAAGAGGGAGTGTCGTGTGTGGAGAAAAGAAGAAAGGGAGGCGGCAGCAAAGAGAGAGGAAGAAAGGGAAAGGCAGCAGCAGAAGAGAAAAGAAAGGAGAAGAAGTAGGAGGAAGAAAGGGAAAGAGCTTCGGCAGCAGCTCATGGAGAGAAGAGAGCAGTAGAAAAGGAGAAGAAGTAGGAGAAGGAAAAAAACTTCGGCAGCAGCTCATGAAGAAGAAAGAGAAAGGAGGGAGTGAGAAGAAAGAGAGATGAAGAGAAGATTGAGAGAACCATTGAAGTTACCGGCGGCTAGGATGATCGAGAAAGGTATGGGGTTTTAGGGGTTTCCTTTAGGGTTTCTTAGAGTGGTTTCTGCAAGGGTTTTGAGAGAGAGAGAGATGGAGTAGATTTGAGTCACTGGTTTACTGTTACCAGAGAGGAGAGAGAAAATAGTTGAGTGAGAGAAGGGTTGCTGCTGAACCAAGGAGGGAGAACTCAGGTCTTCAAAGAGTTGGGAAATGAGACAACTAGGTACGATTCAGTAAGTAAAGCAGCAATCTCTGCAATGTTAATTCCTTCAAGCACTAAGGCTTTGACAACAGAGTCGAGAAAACAGTTGCTGGAATAGGGGAGAGGAGCTACTGGAATGGATTTGAGAAAGAACGGTGGGAGAAAGAGAAGTTGCAGAAAATTAGAAGAAGAGGATTGAAAGCCACAAAGGGGTGTGACGCCCGACTCTTATTTGTGTTCTTCATTTTCATCTGCTCCTTCCGGTTCTCTTCTAGCTGTATCTTCGCCTTCTTTCAGATTGTTTCTAAGTGGTATAAACAGAGATGGTTTGGTTCCATATGTAGAAAGCTGAACCTCCTTCGTAGTCACCTGATTTTTGGTCTTTCGGGGTGAGGGAGTAGAGAGAGGTCTTTCAGATAGAGGGAAATCAGAGAGAGAGAAGCAAGGGAATGTCGGCAGAAAGTTGTGGGAGAGAACAGTAAGAAGAAGTAGGGGGAAGAAAGGGAAAGGCAAAGCTGCTACTACAATTGAAAGGAAGAAGAAGAAAATAAGAAGTGGAGCCGGGAAGAAATCAGATTGAGGAAAAGAAGGGCTACGGCAAGAAGTACTGAAGAAGAAGAAGAAAACATAAGAAAAGTTTCTCTGCAGAAATTTCTGCTGAGAACTAAATTGAGATGATGTGAACTAAAACCGACTTCGGCTCCCTATACCCAGCAGTGGTTGGATGTTGAGGTGTTGCATGAGGGAAATAATCCTTATATTCAGCAGATTCCAGAGCTGAGCAGAGAAGTATTGTAGCCCATCAACCAAAAATTGAAGGAAAGATGCGTCTGCTGTTGCAATGGAGAGTCCCGAAGAAAGTCGAAAGCAAGGGTAGATCCACTTACAATGAGGTGACCAGATCCAAGGGATAGGAACCATCCTTTGAATGGGAGCCATTTCTTGTAAGCTTGGAGCGATTTCTTCTAAGCCTGGCCTGAAATCTCAAGAGTCAAGAGAATTTAAATTTGGAATATACGCCCAGGAGACATTCGATGAAATGCCAGCACCGAATATTGCGATGTATTTCAATGATTGTTGGGCCTTCTTCAGGGCATAAAGATATGGTTTCAATTCAGCTGCATATCCATGACATAAAACCAGAATTTTGTTGTCTCCAAATCCTAAGTGGACGTCAACCATAGTGGTTGTGCTGGTCATATTATTGCTTAGGCATCATGCTCCTGATGAGGCTGCTAGAGCCAGGTACCAAAAACGGGTCTTTAATATAATTGATAATGTTTTGGAGTGGTCTCCAAGACTGGCTTTGTTTGGAATGATGGAGAAACAACAGAATGTGGTTAATGCAACAGAGAGCAACAGCTCAAACCTCCAAGACAGCGATCCTCCTCAAGATTTCCTCTCACTTTCCCTTGGTTTCCCTCCGACCCAAGAGGACCCACCTCAACTGAACATTGAACAACACAATCAGAGAGTCAATGGGGACGAAGACAACAAGGACGATATCGAGCAGTTAATCGAACTCCTGGGTTTGTCAGAGTTAGGATTGTAAGAAGACGACGAGAAAGAAGAAAGAGAGAAGAAAGTGGTAATCGGAACTTCTGGTTCATGCTATTGTGATGATGGGTTTTATTCAAAGAGTATTGGGGTGAAGGGACCAAAATGCGAGAAAGAAATGGAGAGATTGGATGAATGGATTAAGTACTTATTAAAGGGTGATGATGAGGACGACAGGAGCGAGTCATTGAGCTTGGTTCACTTGCTTATCGGCAGAGTTGCTTGTGCTTGGCAGGATGGTGATGGTCTTGGATGGCTTGAATTCCCTTCAACTATAGAAGAGTTTCTGTAGAATGACCCCCCCAAATAGAGAGAGATTTTGCAGGTTACAATGCTTCTTCTCTACCTTTGTAACCATTACAACAAAGAGATTAAGCTGAAGCTGAGAGATGAGATCAAGGGATGAACTAAACCAGAGAGCAGGAGAAAATGAGAGATCGATGGATCAATTGCTGGTGACTGAACTCGGGAAAATACTGGTGAGGTGCAGAATAGAGGTATGTGTTTCAATGCTTGATATACAAATTTGATCTAAAATTTGAACCTGGCCCAACCTGGTATTTTAATTTGGTTTGACGCTACACTTGGGTTAGATTCAGACACATGATTGACATGATCCTAATTTTATTGTTTGGGCTGATATGTGAATCGGGCTCTGTTCTTCATGCTTGATAAAGTTTAATGTGAGAGTCCCTTCCCCCACTGGTGTGAAACTTTAGGGTGACTCCAATGAGTCTATCTTTGCTGGGATTCTCAAATCCTATGCTAATTAGTGTGGGCCCTGCCTAGGCCATGGGCCCGCTCAACCATTAGGGTTCGTCACATAATTGTTTTCCCCCTTATCAAAGAAAAATACAAAATTGTGTTGTCTTCATGTATCTAGCGACGGTTGGGATCATGTTGATCTCTAACCTAGCTATTACCTAGTTTTGTCTTTGGCCTTAGGCCAATCATCTCCCATGTTTGGGGAATCGGTGTGCGGACCGACCATTTTCAAATATTGAGTGATGCCTCGCCGAGTGCGAGAAGTCGAGGTCCGAGTACCTCTTGAGTTTGCCTTGTCGAGTGCAAGGAAGTCGAGGTCTGAGTACCTCTGAGGTTTGAGTACCTCTGAGGTCTGAGTACCTCTTGAGTTTTCCTTGCCGAGTGCAAGGAGTCGAGATCCGAGTACCTCTTAAGTGTTGCCTTGCTGAGTGCGGGGAGTTGAGGTCCGAGTACCTCTGCGGTCCGAGCACCTCTCTAGTAATGCGATGTGGGGTCCAACAGCCCGTTAACTACTGGGAACTACGTTTGACCTGATTCTCTAAAGAGATACGTAGGCAGCGGGAAGTGGAGAACTCTGAGTAGTTCGCCCTTCACGCACGGTCGCACGTGCTTCCTTTGTCAAGGGAGCACCTCACACACAACCACAACCACAATCACACCCCCGCACGAACTACGTTTGGCCTGATTCCCGCCGCACAGGGATACGTAGGCGGCTTGATCTCAAGATCAGTCATCCATTATCTGTTGTATTTTCTATGTTATTCATTCTTTTAATTCATTATTTGTTTATTCATGATTATTTCATTTTTTTTATGCATTCATTTGTTCATTGATCCATTTATTGTCTTTTGACTTGTATTTTATTTTTCAAATCTATGTGGCGGCACCTTAAGTTAGAACAACTTAGAAACTTGGTCTAGGGTTCCCCATTTACCTAGTTAGGCTAAATTGAACGACCTGAACATACATAAGTTTTAAGAATGCAGGAAAGGATAGGACAGAAGGAGACCGGTCCATTGACCGAGCGAGTTGGGTGCCTAACACCTTCCCAACTCGTAACTTGGCACTTACCCTTCTCTGGTAAGACTAGAAGCCAATCCATTGAGCATGAGTCATAGTGTCTTTCCAAGTGAGAGATCATTTATAGGTCCTAGACCTTATCTAGGTGGCGACTCCATATTTTACTCCGTCCTTTGGCGTGGATAGATAAAAGTAACCAAGGCGAGAGCCTAATTTTGATTTCATGAAGGATACATTGAAAATCCATTGTCCTCACATTGGTGGTGCCACATTTTGATCCTCTTGTCCTTCAAGATTTTCATGGCTATCTTCCTCCACAGGTGGTAGTGGTGGAATTGGGTTACGTCCTCGCCTGGTTACTCTTCGCCCAGCCATTTCCTGTTCCGGTGGTGGTAGTGTCTGAAAAATCATAGAACATGTGAGGCACTCATAATATACGTCATTCCCATGTCAAAATCCAATTTATCAATGTAAAATTCCAATTTTTCAAGTCATATAGTCAAAATACTGTATTTCCATCGTGTGGTCGATGGTGGGGTCGCAATATGTCCGACCACAAGGTATGCGACCTCACAAAACCATGTCAGCTCACCGAGAACCTGTGGTCGATCGTGTGGTCGCAATATGTGTGACCACAGGATCCGACCCCACGAAGTCTATCAGCTCACCGAGAGCCTGTGGTCGATCGTGTGGTCGGTCATGTGGTCACATATTTAGTCGAATTTTGCGACCACATGACCCAAATCAGGTTTTTAAACCTTATTTTTTTGGAGTCATTTCCCACTTTCACTTTTGCTTTCAACTCAACTCGCTTCCACTGAGTTGCTACAGTGTCGACCACTCATGTTTGGTGACTCTTCCTTCCATTCAAGACCTCCGCTCCGGTCCTTTAGGTATGTTCTCTACTGGTCCTCATTTTTAAGCTTTCAAAACTAGGTCTTTCTCCCTTTATAGCGTTTTCTTCAAATAAAATTTTTCTAACGGTAAAAATTTGATTTTTATTGGGGGCTTTTTCTATTGGCCACCCAATGGATGAAAGCCCTTAAGAAAATTTGAGTTTCATCGGTTAGTTTTTGAAAAACTTGAAATTTTCCATTTTTGACCTAATTTTTGGGATTTTTTCAAATTGTTGAAATTTCTCTAAATTCGATCTTTCTAGTTTAAATTTCCAATTGTATGAGCATTGCAGGATGGTTTGAAACATATGTAAGTCCTCCTGCCCAACTGTTTGGGTGAAAAGTGAGGCTTTTGGCCAAATCATGCTGTTATAATGCTAAAATTTTGAATTTTTCTCTATAAATCATATCTTATTTATTTGTCTGTGTCTTTGCAGATAACATGGCTCACACCAAGGTCCCTAGCGTTCAAGATCCTATTCACTTCCGGTCTAATGAAGCAGAGGCTCAGTATGCTCGTTATGAGCGTAAAAAGATGGAAGGGGGTCATTGTGTAAACTTGGCTAATCTAGCCTTGTTTAATGTGGAGGGTGCCTTTGGTGATATGGGTTGACTCCCCGTGATATTGTATGAGGGTTGCTGTCACACCCTAATTCTGATCCAACCAGAACGGTGTGAGTGAACCGTCATTGAACCAACGGTTCACACCAGGATCTCGAATAGGCCGTGTCCACCCATACAAAACAATTAATCATAACCACAATCAGAATATAAATATACAGCGGAAGACTTTAAATAGAATGAACTGAGTATCTATTGATAATTTAAATAAATATCCCATTATTCAAATCCAAACACATAAAATAATAATCCTTTTACATCTCTTAATACCAAGCAAAAACAATTAAATAAAAATCCATCACAGGTACACGCAGAAAGGGCACTCGCATGAAGCATCATGCTCGTCCTCCCCTGCTTGTACATCCAAAGCAGCTACACCTCCATACGCCGGAGCGTTCACATAATCATCCACAGTGTAACCTGCATCAACATCTAAAAACAATGTACGTACAAAGGGTGAGCACACAACACAGCTCAGTAAGGTAATCAGACAGTTTCACAATATTATGCATGAGTAACAACCATTTTATGTTGTGGTCTGGTTTTAAAGTTTGCAATGTGCTATAGAAAGGTTTGGTGGCCCCGCACCTCTATACACGAGTGTGTGGCATCGCACAGTAGATCACACTACCACCAACCCACATGCACCTATCATTGAATAGAGATAGAGCTAAGGTATACCCGCACCTCCCCTGATACTCTATCCATACCAGTACCTAAGCCCCTACTGGCCAGGGCAAGCAAACTGGGCTCGCAACTAACCAATCCTATATGTCAACAGTGTATGCTCTATCCCAGCACAGCCGTCTACGGCATAGAGATAGAGCTAGAGCGTGCAGGCCGGGCCGGAGACCACAATACCTCACCTCCCCCTGATACCCTATCCGCAACTAACCCACTAGGATAGAAACAATACGCAGGTAGACCCTATCCCAACATAACTCCCTACGGCATAGAGATAGAGCTAAAGCATCGTGGACAAGCCAGCGTTGACTCGGAATCCTCAGTACCACATAACAATGGCCGGGACAACATCAATATCGGAGACCACCGTACCACGACCTTCCCCGGATACCCCACCCGTACCAAGCATGTTAAGACAGAATACTACAAAAAGGTGCAAGTGTGAAGAGCGATCCCAGGCCCATGCCCCACTCCACACACCAACGAAAACAATCACATGCCTAACAATCACATCTTATAAATGCATGAACAGTAATAATAACTGAAAGTAAAGTATGGCATGTGAATATGCACAAACATCACAACATAGATATTCAATGATTAACAACGATTTACTGTCCATTAATTATTAGGTTTAGGTCAGATTCCCTTACCTGACGCTCGTTCGATAACTTGCTCCACGTCGCAAGATCATAACGATATGTCACAAAGTCCTACAATATCATTAAGGTTTCATTAAAATAACATTCTTAGAGTCTCATGTTGATCGGAAACCAACAGGGTTACAAAATACCCTCACAGAGCTGACCGGCGGGAACATACCGGTCGCAGCTCTGTGGGAAAAGACTGGTGACCGGTATGGTCAGCCGGTCCCCACAGATAACCTCCCGAGAGGTAGCGGTCGCAACATACCGGTCGCACTATGTGCAACCGGTATAGTCGACCGGTATGTCTCCGGAAGACCATACATGGGTTTTTCGACTGTCGACGATCATCCTCCATGGATTTTCAAGGTTTCTCCTATCCATTCTATGTCTAGGCTTTGAGTTAGAGTTATCCCCAACTCATTCAAGTCTCGTTTCGATGAATATCATCTCGAAACTCGAATCTAGGGTTTGACGACAACTTAGGGTTTATTGGCCAATTTAGGGTATTAGATCAATACCTACTTTGCATGGTATTGATCCACCCACACAACTAACATAGGGTGAGAGGATGGATTCAAACACTTACCGTTGACTGGCGTAATGAGATCGTCGTCGAACGGTAATGGCGGCACCTCCTTCTTTTTCCTAGCTCTTTCTCCTTTCCAAACTCTTTCTCTTCTCTAGGGTTTGCGAGAGACAATGGAAAGGATTTGAGAAGGCTTAAGGGTGTATTTATAGGCTAGAAATAGGGTTTAGTAACCCTACTAGGATTAGGAAACTTCTAGGATTCGAAATCAGGAAAGCGGGACCCGCAGAGACCAATTTCCAAATTCCCGCACATAGCTGTGCAGGCCATACCGGTCGACCGGTACCAAGACCAGTACCATCGACCGATATACCTAAAATCAGGTATAATTGGTCGACTTCGGTCCGATTTCGTACCTGTTTGCTATCCAATTGCCCCGTCTGGCCCGGTGATGATCGAAAGACCTGTCACGACACAAAACCAAGGTTTATACCGGGTTTTCAGAGTGCGGGTCTTACAACTCCACCACCCTTAAAAGAAATTTCGTCCCTGAAATTTACATGTAGGTTCTACAACTCCCCCACCCTTAAAAGAAATTTTGGCCTCGAAATTTGAACGTACCTTGATCGTTGAAAAGGTTATGTTACTCCTTCCTCATCGCGCTCTCTTCTTCCCAAGTAATTTCCTCCACATTTTGGCTTCTCCAATGCACCTTCACATAATGGATATCCTTGGTTCGAAGTTGCTGAACTTTTCGACTTGAGAGCATTACAGGCACCACTTCGAAAGTTAAGTCTTCAGTCAAGTCTGGAGGATCAGCGATCAAGATATGCGATGGATCTCTGACATACTTCTTCAGTAATGATACATGGAACACATTATGAACGCTAGACATAGATGGTGGTAGAGCCAATTGATATGCTACATTACCACGTCGATTCAATATCTCATATGGTCCCACATACCTGGGGCATAGCTTCCCCTTCTTACCAAACCGTTTCAGACCTCGCACCGGTGACACCTTCAAGAATACTTTGTCACCCACTGCAAACTCCAGATCTCGACGTCGATTATCCGCATAGTGCTTCTGTCGAACTTGAGCTGTCTTTACTCTCTCCTTGATCTGATCAATTACTCGGAAAGTTTCTTCAACAAACTCCGGTCCTACAATTCTTCTTTCCCCCACTTCATTCCATAACAGAGGTGTACGACACTTCCTCCCATAGAGTGCTTCATATGGGGCCATCTGAATTGTAGCCTGATAACTGTTATTGTAAGCAAACTCGATAAGTGATCGCTTCTCATCCCAAGCTCCTTTGAAATCTAATGCACAAGCTCGGAGCATATCTTCCAAAATTTGAATAGTTCGCTCTGACTGTCCGTCCGTCTGAGGGTGAAAAGTTGTACTGAACTTCAACTTGGTTCCCATAGCTTTCTGTAACCCTTCCCAGAACTTCGATGTAAAACGGGGATCTCTGTCAGATACTATACTCTCTGGAACACCATGAAGTCTGACTATATTATCCACATATAACTTGGCCAGTTTCTCCATAGTATACTGGGGTCTGACCGCAATAAATCGAGCTGTCTTAGTGAGTCGATCCACTATAACCCAAACTGCATCCACTGACCTTGGTGTCAAAGGTAGGCTAGTGACGAAATCCATGGTGATACAATCCCACTTCCATGCAGGTTCCGGTAACAGCTGTAGTAAACCCGCGGGTCTTTGCCTTTCCTCTTTAACTTGTTGACAATTCAGACATTGGAATACGAAACGAGCTATATCTGCTTTCATACCCCTCCACCAATATAGTCTTCTTAGATCATGGTACATCTTGGTACTTCCGGGATGTACCGAATATGGAGTGTAATGAGCTTCAGTCATAACTCGACCTCTGATATCGCAGTCTTCGCTCTCAGGTATACATATCCGTCCACGATACTTGAGTACCTTGTCTGAGTCCAAGGTAAAGTCAGGATTGCACGTACCCTTCTCTAAGTCTTCCTGCACTGTCTTGAGATATGGATCCTATAGGATTGCTACCTTGACTTCATCAACTAGATCCGGTGAGATCTTCAATGCGGCGAACATCATAGTGAACTTATGAATCAAGCCTTGCTCAACTGGATCTTCTGCCATTTCAATTATATGCTCTTCATCAATTTCCATTGAACTCGAGGCTGCAGCACACAATGCAGCATTTGTACTTGGCCCTGCCTCAGGCTTCGATGCCCACTTTCTGCTTAAGGCGTCAGCCACCACATTTGCTTTACCCGGATGGTACTGGATGTCGCAATCATAATCTTTTAACAATTCCAGCCATCTCCTCTGTCTCATATTCAGATCCTTCTGAGTGAAAAGATAAGTTAAGCTCTTGTGATCTGACTTAATCTGAAACTTCTCACCGTACAAGTAGTGTCTCCAAGTCTTGATTGCAAGAATAACCGCTGCTAGCTCCAAGTCATGCATAGGATAGTTCTTCTCATGCTCTTTTAACTGTCTTGATGCGTAAGCAATCACCTGTTCCCCTTGCATCAATACACACCCGATACCCAACCCCGAAGCATCCGTATATAAATTAAATGGTACGCTTGGTTCTGGGATGGTCAAGATAGGTGCAGAGACAAGTCTTGACTTCAAAGTTTGAAAGCACTTCTCACACTCATCTGTCCATATGAATTTCTCTCCCTTCTTGGTCAACCTGGTGAGTGGAACTGCGATCCTGGAGTAATCTTCCACGAATCTTCTATAATAACCAGCCAACCCAAGGAAACTACGAATCTCCGCCACAGATTTTGGTGCTTCCCATCCTACTATAGCAGTTATCTTGCTTGGATCAACCTTGATACCATCTTCAGATACAACATGGCCCAAGAAAGTCACTTCCTTCAGCCAAAACTCACACTTCTTGAATTTTGCATAAAGCCTCACATCTCTCAGCCGTTGTAGGGTTGCCCTCAAATGCGTTGTATGAGTCTCCATGTCCTTAGAGTAAATCAATATGTCATCGATGAATACGATGGCCGAAGTGTCCAACATATCATGGAACACTCGGTTCATCAGTTCCATAAACGACGCTGGAGCATTGGTCAACCCGAAAGACATAACTAGAAACTCATAATGCCCATACCTCGTCCTGAAGGCAGTCTTCGGAATATCTCCGGCCTTGATCTTCAATTGGTGATACCCCGATCCGAGATCGATCTTCGAGAAAACCTTTGCACCCTGCAGCTGATCGAACAGATCATCGATCCTAGGCAAAGGATACCGATTCTTGATCGTCAACTTGTTCAGCTCACGGTAGTCAATACATAGTCGTACACTTCCATCTTTCTTCTTGACGAATAATACAGGTGCTCCCCAAGGCGATATACTAGGTCGTATGAAGCCCTTATCCAGTAATTCTTGTAATTGGGTCTTCAACTCCTTTAACTCGGTCGGGGCCATCTTGTATGGTGCTTTAGACACCGGCGCCGAACCTGGCATAAGGTCTATCACAAATTCTGTAGCCCTGTCTGGTGGTAAAACTGGGAGATCTTCTGGAAATACATCTGGAAACTCCCGAACCACATCTATATCTTCCATCTTGAGTGACTCTGCCGTGAGATCGACTACAGAGACGAGATAACCCACTCCCCCTTTCTCCAAGCAACTCTTAGTTTTTAGGGCGGAGAGGATCAGCTTCCGCTTCCTGGATAGCTTAATCCCAGCGAAACTATATTCCCTTCCCTCTTTGTCAGTAAGCACAAGCTTCCTTTCACCACATACAAGGACGGCCGAATGATGGCCTAGCCAATCCATCCCCAAAATGACATCAAAGTCTGTCATCTCAAGTATTACTAGGCTTGCTTCTAAGTCTCGGCCCTCAATACTTACAGTACAGGGTCCATAATACTTGGTCAAAGCCACTTCGACTCCTAGTGGAGAGCGAACTATCAAGCTTGGGTTCAATTGCTTGATTGGTAACTCCATTCGCTTCCCAAAAGAAACAGAAACAAAGGAGTGCGTGGCCCCAGAGTCAAATAATACTCTGGCGGGTAAACCAGCTACATTTACAATTCCAGTTACCACATCAGGTGATGCGGCTGCCTCTTCAGTCGCGACCGCATAAACTCTTCCTTGCTGGGGAGCTTGCTTCTTAGGTAAAGTGCAGTTCCTTGCAACATGTCCCAGCTGCTGACAGTTATAACATTTAATATTTGGCTTGGGTCTGGCGAATTGTGGCACAGGTGGTGCCGGGTTATTTCTCGCAGGTGCTGTAGCGGTCTGTGCCCTGTATGGGCAGAATGGTCTAGTATTACCGCCACCCGAGCTCTCACCAGCGGATCTCTTCACTCCCCTATTCTGAGCGAAGAAGCTGTCCCACTGACTGGACTCTATCACCCTCATAACCTGCACCGCCTCATTGTAGGTCTTCTTGTCCAGACCCAAAAGGTGCTCTCTGATGCTTCCACGTAGTCCCATGGTGAACCTACGTGTCTTGGTCTCCTCCTCTTGCATACTGGCCGGTGCGAAGAAGAATAGCTCTTCGTACCTCTGCTGCCAGGCATCTACGATCGACTGAGACTGCTGCAGATTGAGAAACTCTCTCTCTATTTGATCCTTGAAACTCTTTGGAAAATACATATCGAAGAAACCCGCTTTAAACACTTCCCAATCAACCAGTGTATACTTATTCTCCAGATATGCCCGAGTAGAATTCCACCAAGCATTGGCGTCTTCCTTTAACATATGAGTGGCAAACAGAACCTTTTCCTCCTCAGTACAAGTCATCAGTCGGAAGTTCTTTTCCATTTCAGCAACCCACTATGCTGGCCACAATGGTTTCCCTGTCTTGCCCGTGAACGATGAAGGTTTCAACTTCAAGAATCTGTCCACTGACCTGCTCAGATCATACTGTCCCTGTGTGTCTGCTCCGTACCATGGTGGTGGATATGGATAAGCCCCCGGGTACGCAGAAGGCGACGGAAACCGATGCGGTGGTGGTACGTTCTGTGCTTGGCCCCTCGGCCTTGGGCTACTCTGCATCGGTTGGGTAATACCAGCGCCAGCTCCACGGCCTACACCAGCCGCACCACCATCTACCTCTACCGCTAGACCATCTCTGCCTCCCTCCGACACCATGATGGGTATGATGATGGAGATCAGGGACACTCAGCGCGAGATGAGCCGCGACTTGGCGCAGTTGGCTCGCAGTCTCAGAGTCACACAGGATCAGGTGCACTGGCTCAGGGTTGCTTACGAGCGAGACTATGATATAGCGGACCCCATACCTCCTAGGCCCCCTACCCCATGATTTTTCTTTTATTCACTCATGACTGTTTATAATACAGGGTAACTGTCCGGTTTGTGGACTGTACCCTGTAACACTATATCATTTGCTATAATTTTCTTAATTAATGAAAATTTTCATGGTTTTTCCTAACTAGTGTATGTGCACATATTAAGTTTCATATTTAACATAGTATATTATTCTCTTTCTTAGTCCGTCTCAGGTATCAAACAATGCTTAAGGTGCGTTTGTATTAAGATTTTTAATTTTTCCTAACTCAGTTCATCGACTCAGTTAAGTGCAACATGGTTTGTTGGAACAGAGCCCGAGAGCTCTGATACCAAGTCGTCACACCCCAATTCTGATCCAACCAAAACGGTGTGAGTGAACCGTCATTGAACCAACGGTTCACACCAGGATCTCGAATAGGCCGTGTCCACCCATACAAACCAATTACACATAACCACAATCAGAATATAAATATACAGCGGAAGACTTTAAATAGAATGAACTGAGTATCTATTGATAATTTAAATAAATACCCCATTATTCAAATCCAAACACATAAAATAATAATCCTTTTACATCTCTTAATACCAAGCAAAAACAATTAAATAAAAATCCATCACAGGTACACGCAGAAAGGGCACTCGCATGAAGCATCATGCTCGCCCTCCCCTGCTTGTACATCCAGAGCAGCTACACCTCCATACGCCGGAACGTTCACATAATCATCCACAGTGTAAGCTGCATCAACATCTAAAAACAATGTACGTACAAAGGGTGAGCACACAACACAGCTCAGTAAGGCAATCAGACAGTTTCACAATATTATGCATGAGTAACAATCATTTTATGATGTGGTCTGGTTTTAAAGTTTGCAATGTGCTATAGAAAGGTTTGGTGGCCCCCGCACCTCTATACACGAGTGTGTGGCATCGCACAGTAGATCACACTACCACCAACCCACATGCACCCATCATGGAATAGAGATATAGCTAAGGTATACCCGCACCTCCCCTGATACTCTACCCATACCAGTACCTAAGCCCCTACTGGCCAGGGCTCGCAAACTGGGCTCACAACTAACCAATCCTATATGTCAACAATGTATGCTCTATCCCAGCACAGCCGTCTACGGCATAGAGATAGAGCTAGAGCGTGTAGGCCGGGCCGGAGACCACAATACCTCACCTCCCCCTGATACCCTATCCGCAACTAACCCACTAGGATAGAAACAATACGCAGGTAGACCCTATCCCAACATAACTCCCTACGGCATAGAGATAGAGCTAAAGCATCGTGGACAAGCCAGCGTCGACTCGGAATCCTCAGTACCACATAACAATGGCCGGGACAACATCAATATCGGAGACCACCGTACCACGACCTTCCCCTGATACCCCACCCGTACCAAGCATGTTAAGACAGAATACTACAAAAAGGTGCCAGTGTGAAGAGCGATCCCAGGCCCATGCCCCACTCCACACACCAACGAAAACAATCACATGCCTAACAATCACATCCTATAAATGCATGAACAGTAATAATAACTGAAAGTAAAGGATGGCATGTGAATATGCATAAACATCACAACATAGATATTCAATGATTAACAACGATTTACTGTCCATTAATTATTAGGTTTAGGTCAGATTCCCTTACCTGACGCTCGTTCGATAACTTGCTCCACGTCGCAAGATCCAAACGATATGTCACAAAGTCCTACAATATCATTAGGGTTTCATTAAAATAACATTCTTAGAGTCTCATGTTGATCGGAAACCAACAGGGTTACAAAATACCCTCACAGAGCTGACCGGCGGGAACATACCGGTCGCAGCTCTGTGGGAAAAGACTGGTGACCGGTATGGTCTGCCGGTCCCCACAGATAACCTCCCGAGAGGTAGCGGTCGCAACATACCGGTCGCACTATGTGCAACCGGTATAGTCGACCGGTATGTCTCCGAAAGACCATACATGGGTTTTTCGACTACCGACGATCATCCTCCATGGATTTTCAAGGTTTCTCCTATCCATTCTAAGTCTAGGCTTTGAGTTAGAGTTATCCCCAACTCATTCAAGTCTTAATTCGATGAATATCATCTCGAAACTCGAATCTAGGGTTTGACGACAACTTAGGGTTTATTGGCCAATTTAGGGTATTAGATCAATACCTACTTTGCATGGTATTGATCCACCCACACAACTAACATAGGGTAAGAAGATGGATTCAAACACTTACCATTGACTGGCGTAATGAGAGCGTCGTTGAACGGTAATGGCGGCACCTCCTTCTTCTTCCTAGCTCCTTCTCCTTTCCAAACTCTTTCTCTTCTCTAGGGTTTGCGAGAGACAATGGAAAGGATTTGAGGAGGCTTAAGGGTGTATTTATAGGCTAGAAATAGGGTTTAGTAACCCTACTAGGATTAGGAAACTTCTAGGATTCGAAATCAGGAAAGCGGGACCCGCAGAGACCAATTTCCAAATTCCCGCACATAGCTGTGCAGGCCATACCGGTCGACCGGTACCAAGACCGGTACCATCGACCGGTATACCTAAAATCAGGTATAATTGGTCGACTTTGGTCCGATTTCGTACCTGTTTGCTATCCGCTTGCCCCGTCTGGCCCGGTGATGATCGGAAGACCTGTCACGACACAAAACCAAGGTTTAGACCGGGTTTTCAGAGTGCGGGTCTTACAGTTGCACCTGTCCTACACTGGTGAAGTAGTTTTATTGCAATCTTCAGGTAGTGGGTGATCCAAATGATACAGACCGAGGTAGGGAGCTTAGGATCACCAGTTATGTTAAAGGGGTGGAGATCTCCTTTAACTGCCAGGAGTTGGCTGATCTCCTGGGTATATCAAACGATGGCCCCTTGGTATACTGTGCACCCAAGGAACCCCAGTTCCTATCTTTGATGATGCGTGTAGAGATTGATTGCCAGCTTCTTAGAGATGATCGCTGGGAGATGAAGGCAATCAACCTACGGCCAGAACCTCGGGTGTACTGCAAGATTATTCAGCACAACCTGATTCCTCAAAGTGGGCATTATGAGAAGATTTCCCAGTTAACCCAGTATCTCTTGTACTGCATCTGCACTAGGCAGCCCGTCTGCCTTCTATATATTATCATCAGGACGATGATCCGTGCTGCGATGCCTGGTCAGATAAGCACTTACGAGGGTGTATGTTGAGGATTATGACCGAGATCGTGAGGCACCTCCTACTCTAGCACCCCTAGCTCCATGATGTATTTATTTCTTTTTCCTTGTACTACAGAGTAACTGTCTGGATTGTGGACCATACTCTGATTTGGATATATATATATATATATATATATATATATATATATATATATATATATATATATATATATATATATATATATATATATATATATATATATATATTGTTTTTATTCGATGTATATATGAAACTTGTTTCTCATCTTAATATTGCATTATTCTCTCTCTTAATTTTTGTCTCATACAACACAGGTGCTTATAGTGTGTTGTTATTAAAGCTTTTAAATTTTATCCTAACTCAGTTCACGAATTTTTGTGGAAGTTTACCGGTTTAATAAACAGGGCCCGAGAGCTTTGATACCAAGTTGTCACACCCCAATTTTGCACCAACCAGAATGGTGTGATGAACCATCTATGATCCAACGGTTCAACCAAGATCTCGAATAGGCTATGTATATTTACTTAAATCATACACATCCACAATCATAATCAGAATAAATAAACAATAGTGGAAGTCTTTAATATTAATGAACTGAGAATCTAACAGTAAGAACATAAATAAATTATCCAATTATCTCCAAAAGACTAAGACATAAAATAAAATAAATTAATCAATTACATCTTCTGAATAATCCAACAAATAAATCTAATCAAAGACGCATGAGTTGCACTCGCACGATGAATCATGTGACTCCATCATAGCTTCCATATCTATCGCCGCAACATGTCCGTACATCAGAGCATTCACATAATCTTCTACTGTAGTACCTGCATCATCAACTAAAAATATTCGACGTCGAAAGGGTGAGCACACATCATGGCTCAGTGAGCAAACAAAATAATGCAACAAACATATGCATGCATTCAATTCATATCTTTGGTCTGGTTCATAAGTTTGCGATGTGTAATAGAAAGGATAGGTGGCCGCCGCACCTCTATACACGAGTGTGTGAAGTCGCCCAATGGATCAAACACCATTGCCGTCCCACATGCACCGATCATGGAATAGAGATAGAGCTAAAGTACCCGGATCAAACACCGCATGACACTTCCCCTGATGCCTTACCCATACCAACACGTAAGCCCCTATTGGCGAGGGCTTGTAAATTGGGCTCACAACTAACCAATCCTAATGTCAAATAGTGTATCCAAGGCCTCACCCAAGCATCCCTCAATACGTCCATAGAGATAGAGCTAAGGCCCCCCGGCTGAGTCAGAGACTACACGGTTCGAAACCACCTCCCCTGATGCCCTATGACGTAATAGTTCTGCTAAGGTAATGGCGATAAGACGATGTCAGTGGACAAGACCTAAGTAGAGATAGAGCTAAACTTTGGTGATCAGGATGAACCATAGTGTCACATCCTCCTCCTGATGCTCCACTCGCATCAAGTACACTAACCACACACATACATTCACATGCATATTCCTAGCATCATCATCAACATCATATTATAAATAAACGAAATTAAATATGCATGAGCAGTAATAACAGGAATATTAGATGACATGTGATATGTACATTACAAGCATATAAGCATAGAATCATTCATGGTATTGGACTCAATAAATAAAAATAGTTTATTATTAGCCAATTAATTTAGGTCTTGTTTCCTCACCTTTGATCGATAATAAATCCTCGTTCAAGCTTTGTAATTCACTCTTAGACCACTTGGAAACCTAACAAATTTGTAGATTTTAAATTAGAATTAATTTTCATGAGTTTAGACTAATAGAAACTGAGGGGTCGCAGGTGTGGCAACACCTATGGTTTCAGTTTCTACAACCACAGAGCGTGGGGTCATAGGGTGTGGTCGCATATCCTGCGACCACACCCTCCCTGGAAACTTTTCAAGGGCATGTGGTCGGACATGTGTGTCTCGTGTGGTCCCACATCATGCGACCACACGTGTGATGGTTGACCTTTCACTCTCAACTCCAATCCTCCATGTTTGGATTCCTTGGCCTATCATCATGGTCCTTTCTACAATTGTTCTACGGCTCAGAATTAGTATTTTATACAGAATTCATTGTCCACATAATTTCCTCCATGGATTCTCTTAGAATTTATCCATGGATTGATGATTTGGGTTTCTCCTAAATCCTATCTTCTTCATGAACTATTCTAGGCTCTCAATTTAACATGGAAAATATGTTCATACCTTAAGCTTGCTGAAGATTTAGAGTTTTCTCTAAATTTTCCTCCTCCTTAGTCTTCCTCTTCAATTTTCCTTCTCTTCCTTCTCTTCTCTTTCTCTCACTCTCAGTTTGAGTTCTAAAAGATTGAAAGAGGCTAAGGGACATCATATTTATAGAGGAAAACTCTCCATAATATGCCCTAATGAGTTTAGGAAAGGACCCCTTTCAGATTAGGAAGGTTTCCTAATTTTCGGTTTCTGACTGGGTTCATGTGGTCGGAGGTGGGGTCACAGAATCCATCGACCACACCTTCTGAAATGTCTGACCACACGACCAAAATTCATGTGGTTGCACTATTTTGAGGTGTGGTTGGTCACTCATGTTTAGGTATGCGACCACACGCTCAAAATTGACTGTTTTTGGGTTGATTTCATACTTGGTCTTGTGGTTTCTTCACGCACTTGGTCCACTTGGCCGGACCATGATAGGAAGACCTGATACGAGGTGGTAAGACCGGTTAGTTCGATACGGGTCTTATAGGTGTGGTCGACCACTCCTCAGAATATTTAGACCACTATAGTCTGGGACGTGTGGTTGCAGTTTTGAGATGTGTGGTTGACTGATTCTATGACCCCACGTGTGACCACACGATGGTATAACCGATTCCGTGATTAGGAAACCTTCCTAATCTGAGGGGAGTTCCTTCCTAATCAAAGTGGGACTTTATATGGATGTTTTCCTCTATATAAAGGACGTCCCTTAGTCTCTTTCACTCTTTTAGAACCCAAACTAAAAGAGAAAGAAAGAGAGGAGTGGGAAGAGAAGGAGAATTGAAGAGGAAGACTAGGAGAAGGAATTGTAGAGAAAGCTCTGATTCTCCAGCAAGTTTAAGGTATGAAATCATTCCCTACATTAATTGAATGCCCAGAATAGATTATAGAGGAGATATTGAGTCAAAGTAAGATCTCAATCCTAAGACCATGAACAAAACTCTAAGGAGATCCATGAAGAACGGATTAAGGTGAAGGACTATGTAAAAGTATGAATTTTAAGCCATAGAACAATCATAGGAAGGCTCACAATGTTAGCCAAGGAATCAAGGTATGAAAGGATGTAGCTGAGAGTAAAAGTTGACCAAAAACTCGTGTGGTCACAGTTTGATCGACCACACGAGGCACATATGTCCGACTTCAAGCCCTCGGGAAGTTTCCAGGGAGGGTGTGGTCGCATGTGAGCCGTCGCATGATATGCGACCCCACATATCGACCCTACACCCTGTGGTCGTAGAAACTGAGACTATAGGTACAGTCACACCTGTAACCACTCAACTTCTGGAGGTCTGTTTAATGCTAGTATGGACCATTAACTATTGTAAATTGATGAGCTTGAACCCTAACTTAGAACTTACAAATTTCTTAGGTTTCCAAGAGGTTCAAGAGTGTGTTAAGAAGCTTAGAAAAGATTAAATATTTTTAGCAGGTGAGGGAACAGAACCTACACTAACTGGCTAATAATAAACTATTTACTTTTATTTAATCCAATGCCATGATTGATTCTATGCTTGTATGCTTATAATGTGCATCTCACATGTCATCAAATATTTCTGCTATTACTGCTCATGCATTTTTATTTCTATCTATTTATAATATGATGATGATGATGATGCTAGGAATAGGCAAATGATTATGTGTGTGTGGTTAGTGTACTTAATGCGAGTGGAGCATCAGGGGGAAGACATGACATTGTGGTTCATCCTGGTCACCAGACTCTAGCTCTATCTCTACTTAAGTCTTGTTCACGGACATTATCGTATCACCATTACCTTAGCAAAACTATTACTTCGTAAGGCATCAAGAGAGGTGGTCTCGGACCGTGTGGTCTCTGACTCTGCTGGGGGGTCTTAGTTCTATCTCTATGGACGTATTGAGGGATGTTGGGGTGAGGCCTTGGATACACTATTTGGCATTAGGATTAATTAGTTGTGAGCCCAGTTTGCAAGCCCTCGCCAGCAGGGGATTACATGTTGGTATGGGTAGGGCATCGGGGGAAGTGTTGGCGGTGTTTGATCAGGCACTTTAGCTATCTCTATTCCATGGTGGGTGCATGTGGGATAGCAATGGTGTTTGATCTATTGGACGGATTCATACACTCATGTATAGAGGTGCGATGGCCGCCAATCCTTTCTATAGCATATTGCAAACTTAAAAACCAGACCAAATATATGAATTGAATGCATGCATATGTTTGTTGCATTGTTTTGTTTGCTCACTGAGCCGTGATGTGTGTTCACCCTTTCGACGTCGAATATTTTTAGTTGTTGATGCAGGTCCTACCGTTGAAGATTACATGAACATGCCGACGTATGGACACATAGTGGCGATAGATGTGGAAGCTATGGAAGAGGCACATGATCGGTCGTGCGAGTGCAATTCATGTGTTTTTTATTAGTTTAGTTGATTGGTTATCGAAACATGTAATTGATTAATTTACTTTATTTTATGTTTTAAGTTACTTTGGAGATAATTGGATAATTAATTATGTTATTACTATTAGATACTCAGTTCATTAGTATTAAAGACTTCCGCTATTGTTTATTTACTTTGATTATGCTTGTGGAATGTATCTAATTTAATCAGATGGGCACGGCCTATACGAGATCTTGGTCGAACCATTGGTTTTCTTGACGGTTCATCACACCACTGATTAGACCAGATTTGGGGTGTGACATTTCATGACTCAGCAATAGTCTATGAAGATATGGAAAAGTAATTGTTTCATTTTTGGTTGCCAGTTCAACCACGATATCACTGTATTCACTTTCAAAATTTTTGAAAATAATTGCATTTAGTTCTTCCACACCAATTGGCTTATTAGCAGTCGAAAGTTGATTAGATATATATATATATTTAACCTCTCTAAGATAGGTTCTGATTGACTTATCTCCTTTGCAATTATTTTGCAATTGCATGTGGAGTTGTAAAATATTGGTGTGCGAAAGAGAGCTGAAGGCTGTTTTAAGAGATTTCCATACCTCGACTGTAGTGTTCAAACCTATCACGTAGGGAAGGGTGTCAACTGTGAAAGATGAGATAAGCCAACTCACAACTAATTGGTCTTTGCGAGCCCAGTAAGTATAGGTGGGATTTGGAGATTCTGGTGTTGAACTAGATGCAGGAAGAGTGGCAGAGGGTGCTAAAATGGTGTCGTTGATATAACCCTGGAGATTTTGTTTTTTGAGAAAGGGAGGAGCTGTGTTTTCCAAAATTGGAAGTTATCGGCTCCAAGTTTGACAGTCAAATGATGGTGGAATGTAGATGGTGAGGTACCATTACTATTTGCAGGAGAGAGGGTGGAAGAAGTGGATGACGACATTGTTTTTTTTTTTTTTTTGGAATGGGACGACTGACTAGGCCTCTGATACCATGAGAAGATTAAAACTTGAGGATAATTCTTATCTTTATTCTAGGTAGACATCTGTTTTTATGATTGTGTGTTGGAGAAACAATGATTACAAAACATTACAAAAGAGATTGAGTTTATATAAAACTCAATCATTCTGTTACATGAAAATAGGAAATGGAATTTATGTTATTTGAATTTAAATTCATTTAAATTTGAAATTCAAATCTGTAATCGTATCCTTATAACTTATTACCATGACAATGCACATTGATGTGTGGGAGAATTCCTCAATGATAAGGTAGAGTAAATAAATGGAGAGATTTTAGGAATAGAAGAAGGATATTAGGAATGGTTGTTTGAGGAACCATTTGAATTTGAATCTCAAGATAGATGACTAGATTTATGCAAGCCTTGGGAATGGTAGATTTTTTAAATTCTTTATATGGTAGTTGTAAATTAGTAATGTACATGTTAATGTCTGCCATCGAGTTTCCTCATCTGAGTGAATGTCATGATCGATGATCCACAATGAGTTACACCTATTTTGGTAACTTGGGCCAGGTATAGGATTAAAGGTACTGTATAGAACCAATGAACCATATATATGGTAGATTTCAAATGTGCAACCATGAATCCAAGTGATGAATTAGGTCTAGATGAATTCATTGTTTTAGTAATCGGTATTGGATCGACTGATTCATATCGGTTTCAGCTGTGATTGATTTCATATTTTGTATTGGTATTGGCCACTCATTGCACAACTTTTGGTTCCATATCCCATCCAAATTAGTATGAGATCAGTTTCAGCCATGACAGATATGGTGTGTAAAACCTGGAACTAAAACCTTGGATAAATCCCTCACCCCCCCTCTCTTCTGCATCTCTTAATCCGTAAAGTTTGTGTTTGAAAAGAAACATGTCACTTTGTCTAGAGTCACAAATAACATGGTGCTGGGCTTTAGGCCAAAAAATCAATCTAAAGAAATCATGTCTCACATTTAGTCCTAATACTCCATTGAAGTTTCGAAGGTGGTTTTCCCCAGTGCTAAAGGTATCTTATGGAGAGGGTCCCTCTAAGTACCTTGGATTACCGACTGAGTTTGGTGGTTCTAAGAAACTACTTTTTAGAGACCATATAGAGCGTGTACTGTCAAAGATGCATTCCAAGGCAGGTAAGGAAGTCTTCCTTAAGTCGGTTGTTTTACCTATGACTAATTTTGTGGGATCCCATTTTAAATTACCGGTTCATTGTCTTTCTTCTATTAAGAAAGCTGCTGCAAAATTTTATTGGCATAATGCTGGAAAAGAACATAGTGTTCATTGGATTTCTTGGGACAGATTATGCCTTTCCAAGGAGAAAGTTGGTATTGGTCTTCGAGATCCATTTCTTCATAATCAGGCCTTTTTACCCAAGCCTGCATGGAGAGTTTGGTAGAATCTTGAGGCACTTTGGGTGAGATTCCTTAAGTCTATCTATTTTCCTAATGTGGATTTTGTTCAAGCCAAAATGGGACACAATCCATCGTGGTTGTGGAGGAGTATTATGGTTGGGCAAGATACCTTATGCCATGGACTTATTTGGAAAGTAGGTACTGGAGAGATGATTCACATCTGGAAGGATAAATGGCTTCCCAATTATAGGGATAATATGATTCACTCAATTCAGCATGTTGACTCATGTCCTTACATTTTTGTTTCTGATCTTATAGATGTAAACACCGATATGTGGAAAGAGGAAATTCTGCAGCAGATCTTTATTGTGGAGGAGGTGGTGGCAAGGAATCAAGTATTGACATGATACGCACTGTATCAGTTGATACTTATCGATATCGGCACTAGTCAATATGATACACCTCGATTCGTCTCTCCATTTAAAAAAAACACAGTATCGAGCGTATCGAGGCTTATCGAGTCGATACGGCTTGATACACTCGATACACTTTACATATAGTTTAAAAAAACATAAAAACCAACCTGTATCGACTAGAATCCAACCGATGTGGTTTGATACTGGTTCGATACTGGTCAGTTCGATACTGGTCGATACCGGTCGATGCACCCTTTTAGTATCGAGCAGTATCAATTCTACTCAGAATAGCGTCTTTTTCCAAAAGTCGACAACCATTCCAGCTTGAATACTCTTCTGCAGCTTAATTTTTTTTCCAAAAAACCATAGGGCTTTGATTCTTAGCCCTAAAATGACTGGGAAGGTAGCATCAAACTTGGTTTTTGTGAAGATTAGAGCACAAAATGATCTCTTTACGCTCCAAGGGCGGAAAATAGCAAATGTAAGACTCGTATCAAACTAACCCGGTCTTACCACATTGAATCAGGTTTACCCATCATGGTCGAGCCAAATGGACCAAGGGCGTGAAGGAGATCGTGATCCCAGGTATCAAATCGACCCAAAAACACTTAAATTAAGGGGAGGGTCGCATACCCAGCAAGGGAGGGTCGGACCCCCCAAGACAAAAAGTCAGACCCCCTGTTATATAGAGAGGGTCGGACACTTTAGGATTTAGGGGTCAACGAGATCATCGACCCTCAGTTGCCGCCGAAAACATAATTAGGAAATTTCCATAATTTCGGTTGAGGCTCTTTCCTAATCTCAAAGGGACTTATTTTAGGATGTTTCTACTCTATTTTAAGGACGTCCCTAGGCCTCTTTCACTCCTTTTATAACCCTAATTGAATTGAGAGAAAGAGAAGAGAAGGAAAAGAGGAAGAAGAGAAGGAAAGGAGAGAAGAAGAAAAAGGAGAAGAGTTGCAGAGAGGGAGTGTTCTTCTCAGGTAAGAATACTAATCCTATGAATTTCGTGAGACTTAGAATAGTTGAAGGAAGATGTAGGAGAAACCCAATCCATCCATCCATGGTTAGGTTTCAATGGAAACCATGGAGGATATCAATTAGACTATATATTGGGTGAAGAGAAATTCTAATCCATAGAAAGTATGTGGAATGGACTATGGAAGAAGCCATATGAGTTAAACAAGGAAGAATGGATCAAAACATGAGAATATCGACCAAAACCAGAGGTGGTCGCACATAGGGTCGATAGACCCATCGACCCTGATATCGACCCTGTTACAGGGGGTCGCAGTATACTACTACCCTACCTACGACCCATCCTACGACCCTATAGATAACAGCAAGTTAGAAAATTGGAATTAAATCTAATTAAATTATATCGACTTTGTTAGGTCTTCTAACAATATAATATCAATATAAAGGTGATTCTTAAAGCTTGAAAGAGGATCTACTAGCAAACTAAGGTGAGGAAACAAGACCTACATTAACTGGTTAATAATAAAAAAAAATTTGAGTCCGGTGTCATACTTGATTCTATGCGAATATGCTTGTAATGTGCATTCAACATGTCATCCAATATTCCTGCTATTATTGTTTATGCATATTTAATTTTATTTACTTATAACATGATGATGATGATTGATGCTAGGAATAGGCATGTGAATGTTTGTGTGTGGTTAGTGTGCTCGATGCGAGTAGGGCATCAGGGGAAGTGTTAGGCAGTGTTTGATCCGGGCACTTTAGCTCTATCTCTAACTCAAGTCTTGTGCATTAGCATCGTCGTATCGGCATTACCTTAGCAGAACTATTGCGACGTAGGGCATCAAGGAGGGTCTCGATCTTCGAGTCCTATACTCTACCGGGGGGTCTTAGCTCTATCTCTACGGATGCTCTGAGGGATGCTGGGGTGAGGCCTTGGATACACTGTTTGACATTAGGATTGGTTAGTAGCGATCCCCGTTTGCAGCCCTAGCCATCAGGGGTTTATTTATTGGTATGAAGTTATGCATCGATAAACGTGACCTTCATTGTACAATGTTCATTGTGGGTGTTGTGGGCGACGGTGAGAGGTTCATCGGGCGTATCCACACTCTCGTGCATAGAGGTGCGGCGGCCTCCTATCCTTTCTATAGCACAGTGCAAACGTAAAACCAGACCAAAGATATGAATTGAATCGCATGCATATGTATTGTTGCATTGTTTTGTTTGCTCACTGAGCCATGATGTGTGCTCACCCTCTCGACGTCGAATATTTTTAGTTGATGATGCAGGTACCACTGTTGCAGATTATATTGATGCTCCAGCGTATGGACATGTGGCGGCGATTGAAGCTGAAGATGTGGAGGATACGCATGACTCCTCTTGCGAGTGCAACTCATGCGTGTTCATTTAGGGTTTTTTTTTATTTAATTATTTGGATTTATTAAAGGGATGTAATGATATTTATTTATGTCTAAGTTGATGCAGAATAATTTGATATTTAAATATTAATATCACATTTAGATTCTTCAGTTCATTTTATTATAAGACTTCCGCTATTGTATATTTACTCTGATTATAAATGTGGATGTATGGGGTTTAGATAACACGGATATAGCCTACTCAAGATCCTGGTTGAACCGTTGGTTTGTTAGCGGTTCATCACACCATTCTGAATAGTGTGGAATTGGGGTGTGACAACTTGGTATCAGAGCTTTCCAGGCCTTGTCCGCTAAATCAACATACCTTCACGACAGATTATGAACTGTGATAGGATAAAAGTAAAAACCGTAATAATAACACACTATAAGCACAAGTGATGTTTGAGACCAAATTTAAAAAGAAAATAATGCATCTATTTAATGGAGAAACAATTTTAAATACAATAAGAGAGAAACAAATATGTATTCATATTTAAAGCAGAGTACAGTCCATAACTCAGACAGTTACTCTGTATTACAAAGAAAAAGTAAAGAAATACAATCATGAAGCTAGAGGTGAAGGAGGAGGCGGTGCCTCGCGGTCTCTGTCATAGTCCTCAGCATAGACTCTAGTCAACCAGGCTACCTGAGTCTGGGTCGCCTGAAGACTAGCTGTGAGATCAGCCACCCGCTGATCAGTCCGACGCTGAGCATCTAGAAGCTCCCCCATCCTCAGATCTGATGCACGCTGAGCCTCTCTGATATGTCGAAACATACTCAGCACGTCATCAGAAGGTGGGTGTGAAGGACCAGCTGCATGTGAAAGACCAGCCACAAAAGATGTACTCGCTCCACCAGCATGTGTAGAAGAAAGAGGTGGTATGGAATCCACATCCATGTAAAGACGATCATCATCGCCGACAGCACCACCAGGGACCCCAGCTGCAGCTGCTGCTGCCTCAGCGTCAGCCATCTCCATGCGAGTGTGAGGGTGCACCATAGCATTCTTCTCCTCATCACTGACCTGGGCATCCCACATACCCATCCTGCAGATGGCATCCCAATCCAGAGGAGCAAAGAAGGATTTTTCTTGAATCTTCTCATCCAACAAATCCACACCCAGGCGGGTCAGCAGTTTAGTGATCATACATCCATAGGGTAGATTACCCCTATGACTGGGCAATGTGGCACTGATCATAGTCCGCATGATGATGTAAGGTAGGCATACAGGCTGCCTAATACAGATGCAGTATAGTTGTCACGCCCCAATTCTGATCCAACCAGAACGGTGTGAGTGAACTGTCATTGAACCAACGGTTTACACCAGGATCTCGAATAGGCCGTGTCCACCCATACAAACCATTACACATAACCACAATCAGAATATAAATATAAAGCGGAAGACTTTAAATAGAATGAACTGAGTATCTATTGATAATTTAAATAAATATTCCATTATCCAAATTCAAACACATAAAATAAATATCTTTTACATCCCTTTAATATCAAACGAAAATAACTGAAACGAATAAACAAAATCCGATCACAGGTACACGCAGAAAGGGCACTCGCATGAAGCATCATGCTCGTCCTCCCCTACTTGTACATCCAGAGCAGCCACACCACCGTATGTCGGAGCTTTCACATAATCGTCCATAGTGTAACCTGCATCAACATCTAAAAACATGTATATATACAAGGGGTGAGCTACCAACACAGCTCAATAAGACAATCAGACAGTGTCACAAGATTATGCATGAGTAACAATCAATTTTATGCTGTGGTCTGGTTTTAAGTTTGCAATGTGCTATAGAAAGGTTTGGTGGCCCCCGCACCTCTATACACGAGTGTGTGGCACCCCATGGATCACACCCCCATTGGCCCACATGCACCTACCATGGAATAGAGATAGAGCTAAGATACCCACGTACCTCCCCTGATACTCTACCCATACCAGTACCTAAGCCCCTACTGGCCAGGGCCCGCAAACTGGGCTCGCAACTAACCAATCCTATATGTCATCAATGTATGCTCTATCCCAGCACAGCCGTCTATGGCATAGAGATAGAGCTAAGGCATTCCCACACCTCCCCTGATGCCCTATCCGCAACTAACCCACTAGGATAGAAACCATACGCAGGTAGACCCTATCCCAACATAACTCCCTACGGCATAGAGATAGAGTTAAAGCATCGTGGACAAGCCAGCGTCGACTCGGAATCCACAGTACCACATAACAATGGCCGGGACAACATCAATATCGGAGACCACCGTACCACAACCTTCCACTGATACCCCACCCGTACCAAGCATGTTAAGACAGAATACTACAAAAGGTGCTAGTGCGAAGTGCGATCCCAGGCCCATGCCCCACTCCACACACTAACGAAAACAATCACATGCCTAACAATCACATCCTATCAATGCATGAACAGTAATAATAACTGAAAGTAAAGGATGGCATGTGAATATGCACAAACAACACATCTCATATAATCAGGTGATTAAAACCAATTTACTGTCCATTAATTATTAGGTTTGGGTCAGATTCCCTTACCTGACGCTCATTGGTTAGCTTGCTCCACGTCGCAAGATCCAAACGGCAAGTCACAAAGTCCTACAATATTATTAGGGTTTCATTAAAATAACATTCTTAGAGTTTCATGTTGGTCGGAAACCAACATGGATTACAAAATACCCTCACAGAGCTGACCGGTGGCATGTACCGGTCGCAGCTCTGTGGGAAAGACTGGCGACCGGTATGGTCAGCCGGTCCCCACAGACAACCTCCCGAGAGATAGCGGTCGCAACATACCGGTCGCACTATGTGTAACCGGTATAGTCGACCGGTATGTCTCCGGAAGACCATACATGGGTTTTTCAACTGCCGACGATCATCCTCTATGGATTTTCAGGGTTTCTCCTATCCATTATAAGTCTAGGCTTTGAGTTAGAGCTATCCCCAACTCATTCAAGTCTTAATTCGATGAATATCATCTCGAAACTCAAATCTAATGTTTGACGGCAACCTAGGGTTTATCGGCCAAATTAGGGTTTTAGATCAATACCTACTTTGCATGGTATTGATCCACCCACACAACTAACATAGGATAAGAAGATGGATTCAAATACTTACCGTTGACTGGCGTAATGAGTGCGTCGTCGAACGGTAATGGCGGCACCTCCTTCTTCTTCCTAGCCCCTTCTCCTTTCCAACCTCTTTCTCTTCTCTAGGGTTTGTGAGAGACAATGGAAAGGATTTGAGGAGGTTTAAGGGTGTATTTATAGGCTAGAAATAGGGTTTAGTAACCCTACTAGGATTAGAAAACTTCTAGGATTCGAAATCAGGAAAGCGGGACCCGCAGAGACCAATTTCTAGATTCTCGCACATAGCTGCGCATGCCATACCGGTCGACCGGTACCAAGACCGGTACCATCGACCGGTATACCTAAAATCAGGTATAATTGGTCGACTTCGGTCTGATTTTGTACCTGTTTGTTATCCGCTTGCCCCGTCTGGCCCGGTGATGATCGAAAGACCTGTCATGACACAAAACCAAGGTTTAGACCGGGTTTTTAGAGTGCGGGTCTTACAACTCCACCACCCTTAAAAGCAATTTCGTCCCGAAATTTGCATGTAGGTTCTACAACTCCCCACCCTTAAAAGAAATTTTGGCCTCGAAATTTGAACGTACCTTGATCGTCAAAAAGGTTAGGGTACTCCTTCCTCATCGCGCTCTCTTCTTCTCAAGTAATTTCCTCCACATTTTGGCTTCTCCAATGCACCTTCACATAGTGGATATCCTTGGTTTGAAGTTGCTGAACTTTTTGGCTTGAGAGCATTACAGGCACCACTTCGAATGTTAAGTCTTCAATCAAGTCTGGGGGATCAGCGGTCAAGATGTGCAATGGATCCCTGACATACTTCTTCAGTAATGATACATAGAACACATTATGAACGCTAGACATAGTGGTGGTAGAGCCAATTGATATGCTACATTACCACATCGATTCAATATCTCATATGGTCCCACATACCTGGGGCATAGCTTCCCCTTCTTACCAAACCGTTTCAGACCTCGCACCGGTGATACCTTCAAGAACACTTTGTCACCCACTACAAACTCCAAATCTCGAAGTCGATTATCCACAAAGTGCTTCTGTCGAACTTGAGCTGTCTTTACTCTCTCCTTGATCTGATCAATCACTCGGCAAGTTTCTTCAACAAACTCCGGTCCTACAATTCTTCTTTCCCCCACCTCATTCCATAACAGGGGTGTACGACACTTCTTCCCATAGAGTGCTTCATATGGGGCCATCTGAATTGTAGCCTGATAACTGTTGTTGTAAGCAAACTCGATAAGTGATAGCTTCTCATCCCAAGCTCCTTTGAAATCTAATGCACAAGCTCGGAGCATATCTTCCAAAATTTGAATAGTTCGCTCTGACTGTCCGTCCGTCTGAGGGTGAAAAGCTGTACTGAACTTCAACTTGGTTCCCATAGCTTTCTGTAATCCTTCCCAGAACTTCGATGTAAAACGAAGATCTCTCGTCGATACTATACTCTCGAACGCCATGAAGTCTGACTATATTATCAACATATAACTTGGTCAGTTTCTCCATGGTATACTGAGGTCTGACCGCAATAAATCGAGCTGTCTTGGTGAGTCGATCTACTATAACCCAAACTGCATCCACTGACCTTGGTGTCAAGGGTAGGCCAGTGACGAAATCCATGGTGATACAATCCCACTTCCACGCAGGTTCCGATAATGGCTGTAGTAAACCTGCGGGTCTTTGCCTTTCCACTTTAACTTGTTGACAATTCAGACACTAGAACACAAAACGAGCTATATCTGCTTTCATACCCCTCCACCAATATAGTCTTCTTAGATCATGGTACATCTTGGTACTTCCTGGATGTACCGAATATGGAGTATAATGAGATTCAGTCATAACTCGGTCTCTGATATCGCAGTCTTCGCTCTCAGGTATACATAACCGTCCACGATACTTGAGTACTTTGTCTGATTCCAAGGTAAAGTCAGGATTACACGTACCCTTCTCTAAGTCTTCCTGCACTGTCTTGAGATATGGATCCTGTAGGATTGCTACCTTAACTTCATCAACTAGATCCGGTGAGATCTTCAATGTGGCGAACATCATAGTGAACTTATGAATCAAGCCTTGCTCAACTGGATCTTTTGCAGTTTCAATTATATGCTCTTTGTCACCTTCGATTGAACTAGAGGTTGTGGCACACAATGCAGCATTTGTACTTGGTCCTGCCTCAGGTTTCGATGCCCACTTTCTGCTTAAGGCGTCAGCCACAACATTTGCTTTGCCCGGATGGTACTGGATGTCGCAATCATAATCTTTTAACAATTCCAGCCATCTCCTCTGTCTCATATTTAGATCCTTCTGAGTGAAAAGATAAGTTAAGCTCTTGTAATCTGACTTGATCTGAAACTTCTCACCGTACAAGTAGTGTCTCCAAGTCTTGATTGCATGAATAACCGTTGCCAGCTCCAAGTCATGCGTAGGATAGTTCTTCTCATGCTCTTTTAACTGTCTTGATGCGTAAGCAATCACCTGTTCTCCTTGCATCAATACACACCCAATACTCAACCCTGAAGCATCCGTATATAAGGTAAACGGAACGCTTGGTTCTGGGATGGTCAAGATAGGTGCAGAGACAAGTCTTGACTTCAAAGTCTGAAAGCACTTCTCACACTCATCTGTCCATATGAATCTCTCCCTTCTTGGTTAATCTGGTGAGTGGAACAGCGATCCTGGAGTAATCTTCCACGAATCTTCTATAATAACCAGCCAACCCAAGGAAACTACGAATCTCCACAACAGATTTTGGTGCTTCCCATCCTACTATAGCAGCTATCTTGCTTGGATCAACCTTGATACCGTCTTCAGATACAACATGGCCCAAGAAAGCTACTTCCTTCAGCCAAAACTCACACTTCTTGAATTTTGCATAAAGCTTCTCCTGTCTCAGCCGTTGTAGGGCTGCCCTCAAATGTGCTGTATGAGTCTCCATGTCCTTAGAGTAGATCAATATGTCATCGATGAATACAATGACCGAAGTGTCCAACATATCATGAAACACTTGGTTCATCAGTTCCATAAACGACGCTGGAGCATTGGTCAACCCGAAAGACATAACTAGAAACTCATAATGCCCATACCTCGTCCTGAAAGCAGTCTTCGGAATATCTCTGGCCTTGATCTTCAATTGGTGATACCCTGATCGGAGATCGATCTTTGAGAAAACCTTTGCCCCCTGTAACTGGTCAAACAAGTCATCGATCCTAGGCAAAGGATACCGATTCTTGATCGTCAACTTGTTCAGCTCATGGTAGTCATTACATAGCCGTACACTTCCATCCTTCTTCTTGACAAATAATACAGGTGCTCCCCAAGGCGATATACTAGGTCGTATGAAGCCCTTATCCAACAATTCTTGTAATTGGGTCTTCAACTCCTTTAACTCGGTCGGGGCCATCCTGTATGGTGCTTTAGACACCGGCGCCGAACTTGGCATAAGGTCTATCACAAATTCTGTAGCCTTGTCTGGTGGTAAACCTGGAAGCTCCTCTGGAAACACATCTGGGAACTCCCGAACCACATCTATATCTTCCATCTTGAGTGACTCGGCTATGAGATCGACTACAGATACTAGATAACCCACTCCCCCTTTCTCTAAGCATCTCTTAGCTTTTAGGGCGGAGAGGATCAGCTTCCGCTTCCTAGATAGCTTGATCCCAGCGAAACTATATTCCCTTCCCTCTTTGTCAGTAAGCACAAGCTTCCTTTCACCACATAAAAGGACGGCCGAATGATGGCCTAGCCAATCCATTCCCAAAATGACATCAAAGTCTGCCATCTCAAGTAGTACTAGGCTTGCTTCTAAGTCTCGGCCCTCAATACATATAGTACATGGTCTATAATATTCGGTCAAAGCCACTTCGACTCCTAGTGGAGAGCGAACTATCAAGCTTGGGTTCAAATGCTTGATTGGTAACTCCATTCGCTTCCCAAAAGAAATAGAAACAAAGTAGTGCGTGGCCCCAGAGTCAAATAATACTCTGGCGGGTATACCAGCTACATTTACAATTCTTGGAATTTATTGCCCCTTAGTTCTACATGCTCATGCAAACTGAAAGAATAAACCAAATAGTAAGGGATAGAGTCGTACCAGTTACCACATCAGGTGATGCGGCTGCCTCTTCAGTGGTGACCGCATACACTTTTCCTTGCTGGGGAGCTTGCTTCTTAGGTAGAGTGCAGTTCCTTGCGACATGTCCCAGCTGCTGACAGTTATAACATTTGATATTTGGGTTGTGTCCAGCGAACTGTGGCACAGGTGGTGCCGGGTTGTTTCTCGCAGGTGCTGTAGTGGTCTGTGCCCTGTATGGGCGGAATGGTCTAGTATTACCGCCACCCGAGCTCTCACTAGCAGATCTCTTCACTCCCCTGTTCTGAGCGAAGAAGCTGTCCCTCTGACTGGACTCTATCACCCTCGCAACCTGCACAGCCTCGTTGTAGATCTTCTTGTCCAGACCCAAGAGGTGCTCTCTGATGCTTCCACGTAGTCCCATGGTGAACCTACGTGTCTTGGTCTCCTCCTCTTGCATACTGGCCGGTGCGAAGAAAAATAGCTCTTCGTACCTCTGCTGATAAGCATCTACGGTCGACTGAGACTACTGCAGATTGAGAAACTCTCTCTCCATTTGATCCTTGAAACTCTTTGGAAAATACTTGTCGAAGAAAGCAGCTTTAAACACTTCCGAATCAACCAGTGTATACTTATTCTCCAGATATGCCCGAGTAGAATTCCACCAAGCGTTTGCGTCTTCTTTCAACATATGAGTGGCAAACAGAACATTTTCCTCCTCAGTACAAGTCATCAATCGGAAGTTCTTTTCCATCTTAGCAACCCACTGTGCTGGCCACAATGGTTTCCCTGTCCTGCCCGTGAACGATGAAGGTTTCAACTTCAAGAATCTGTCCACTAACCTGCTCAGATCATGCTGTCCCTGCGTGTCTACTCCGTACCATGGTGGTGGATACGGATAAGCTCCCGGGTACGCAGAAGGCGACAGAAACCGATGCGGTGGTGGTACGTTCTGTGCTTGGCCCCTCGGCCTTGGGCTACTCTGCATCGGTTGGGTAGTATTAATTCCTCCTGACTTGGGCGTATTTCCAGCGGGAACAGAACCTGTTGGCCTGAGCATCTTCAGTACCTCGCTCAGAAATTCCTTCTGTTGAGCCTGCATCTAATAGACCAAGTTTGTAACAATGGTCTCAGAATTCCTATGAGGTGGGCCAGGTAAATTTGTCGGCACTTCTGGGACCTGTTCCTCCTCCACTTCAGGACTTGGTTCTCTAACCTGGTCTTGTTCAACTTGTTCTTCTTCTAGGCGCATCCTGGCCTGATGACGCTTTCGCCCCCTTCGACCGTTCCCGCCTACCATCTCAGACTATTTTATTTGGATCTGAGAAGAAGACATAACACGTGTGAACATCAATTATAGTAGTGTTAGTCTTGAATAATGCAAGGGGAAATAGTCGAGAAGTAGCATTTCAATTTACACAATTTTAGAAATTTTAAATTCAATTTTTTCTGGCTCTTTGGTGCGTACCGGTCGCAACATTCCGGTCGCACCCCTGTGGAATATGCTGCGGCCGGTATAGTCGACCAGTCAGAATTAAAATTCTGACCGAGACATAGCGGTCGCAACATACCGGTCGACACCCTGTATACAGTGTTGCGACCGGTATAGTCGACCGGTTAGAATAAAATTTCTGAACGAGACATAGCGGTCGCATATATCTGGGTGATACCGGTCGACCGGTATAGGCAAAACCGTCGACCGGTATGCCTATATTGGTTATAAAATCGGGAAAAAGTGAGATTTTCAATCTCACTTTTTCTTCCTCCTTTCTTTTCCGGTGGCGATTCCTCTTTGGAGACTGAGTTGCTACAGTCCGACCGGTGCTATTTGAAGGCAATTTCTTCCACTCAAGAGCTAGTACATCGTCTCTAGGTATGATCCCTCCCTCCCCATCATCTCTTTATCATTTTCCCATATCGTCTATATGTAGAAATCTAGGTTTTTCTTTGTTCGAGATGTTTCAACCGTAGGAACTCTTTTTTTTCGGCTTGGAAAGGGTTTAGGGACCCCCAAGAGCAAAAGCCCTCAACTAATTTGGGGTTCCACCGAAAGGTTTACATAAAAATCGAATTTTTCATATTTTGACCTAGGTTTTCAAAAAAAAAAATTTTGAAATTTCTAATTTTTCTTAAATTCTTGAAATTTCTCATTTGAATTGCTTGTGATTGGTTTGTTGAAGAGTGTGGGGGTTACGTAAGTCCTCCTCCCCATGTTTTTGGGTGAGTTCGAGTTTTTTTCCCAAAATGCTGACGTTATGCTGCCGAAATTTTGAAAATTTTCTAACTTTTATCTTATTTTCTTTTGTTTTGCAGTTTAAAATGGCTCCTAGACGCGCTCTCGGGAAACGCTCACATGGCTCTAGTTCTCGGGTTCCCTCACCACCAGTTCCACAGCTAGATGAGCTATGGTTTCGCTCCTTGGAAGCTCAAGCTCGGTTTCCATGGTTTGATAATAAAAGTATTGAATCAGGGCGCCGGGTCAACCTGGAACAACTGCACCGATTCAATGTGAAGACGGCTTTTGGCGCTCTAGGTTGGTTGCCGGTTATTTCATACACAGAGACCACACGCCCTAACTTGGTCAAGCACTTCTATGCGAACTTGGAACTTGAAGGGGATGTCGAGGATATGAACCAGTGTAGGGATCTACGTATCACCAGCTACGTCCGGGGTGTGCATATTTCATTTAACACCCATCAGTTGGCTAATCTTCTTGGGATTCCCAACGATGGAGATTTGGTGTACTGCGCCCCCAAGGCGAAAGGTTATTTGACTGATGATTTGCGCCGAGAGATAGCGCATCAGATCTTAAACCCTGGAGCCCCTATAAAGGCGGTTATGCTGAGGCCTATACCTCGGGTATATAGTCGCATTATTCAGCACAACATAGTACCACAGAGCGGCCACTACAGTGAGTTGTCCAAGCTCACCCAGTACGTCACTTATTGCGTCTGCATAGGGGAGCGGATCTCACTTCCCTACCTCATCATCCGGACTATGTATCACGCGGCCGTGGCCGATCGGGCCAGCAACCTTCCATATGGCCGTCTCGTCACTTTCCTTCTTCGTCGTCTGGGCGTGAGCTTGAGAGGAGAGGTAGCCGTTGAGGACACCATGACATCCGACATCGACTGGGATGCTATACAGAGGATGCAGATGGTCGATCTGACGGTTAGTGACGACGAGTTGGAGGCTCGCCCTCGTCTACTTGGGAGAGTAGCAGCGGCAGCAGCAGCAGCAGCCGCGGCCAATGCGGCCTATGCGGCAGAGATGGGTGATGACGATGATGACGATATGGCTGGGGAAGCACCAGTGCCTGCCCCACAGCCTGCACCTGCACCACCACCATCTGTCCCCACAGTTGAACCATCTCAGCCTCCTCCTGACTCAGTGATGGGTATGTTTATGGAGCTCAGGGACGCTCAGCGGGAGATGAGCCGTGACTTAGCACAGTTGACTCGCAGCCTCCGAGTCACGCAGGATCAGGTGCACTGGCTCAGGGTCGCTTACGAGAGAGACTATGATATAGCGGACCCCATACCTCCTAGGCCCCCTACCCCATGATTTTTCTTTCACTTACTCATGACTGTTTTAGATATAACAGGGTAACTGCCCGGTTTGTGGACCGTACCCTGTAGCACTATATCATTTGCTACAATTTCCTTGTTTAATGAAAATTTTCATGGTTTTTCCTAACTAGTGTATGTGCACATTTTAAGTTTCATATTTAACATAGTATATTATTCTCTTTCTTAGTCCGTCTCAGGTATCAAACAATGCTTAAGGTGTGTTTGTATTAAGATTTTTAATTTTCTCCTAACTCAGTTCATCGACTCAGTTAAGTGCAACATGGTTTGTTGGAACAGAGCCCGAGAGCTCTGATACCAAGTTGTCACACCCCAATTCTGATCCAACCAGAACGGTGTGAGTGAACCGTCATTGAACCAACGGTTCACACCAGGATCTCGAATAGGCCGTGTCCACCCATACAAACCATTACACATAACCACAATCAGAATATAAATATACAGCAGAAGACTTTAAATAGAATGAACTGAGTATCTATTGATAATTTAAATAAATATTTCATTATCCAAATTCAAACACATAAAATAAATATCTTTTACATCCCTTTAATATCAAACGAAAATAACTGAAACGAATAAATAAAATCCGATCACAGGTACACGCAGAAAGGGCACTCGCATGAAGCATCATACTCGTCCTCCCCTACTTGTACATCCAGAGCAGCCACACCACCGTACGCCGGAGCGTTCACATAGTCGTCCACAGTGTAACCTGCATCAACATCTAAAAACATGTATATATACAAGGGGTGAGCTACCAACACAGCTCAGTAAGGCAATCAGACAGTTTCACAAGATTATGCATGAGTAACAATCAATTTTATGCTGTGGTCTGGTTTTTAGTTTGCAATGTGCTATAGAAAGGTTTGGTGGCCCCCGCACCTCTATACACGAGTGTGTGGCACCCCATGGATCACACCCCCATTGGCCCACATGCACCCACCATGGAATAGAGATAGAGCTAAGATACCCACGTACCTCCCCTGATACTCTACCCATACCAGTACCTAAGCCCCTACTGGCCAGGGCTCGCAAACTGGGCTCGCAACTAACCAATCCTATATGTCATCAATGTATGCTCTATCCCAGCACAGCCGTCTACGGCATAGAGATAGAGCTAAGGCATTCCCACACCTCCCCTGATGCCCTATCCGCAACTAACCCACTAGGATAGAAACCATACGCAGGTAGACCCTATCCCAACATAACTCCCTACGGCATAGAAATAGAGCTAAAGCATCGTGGACAAGCCAGCGTCGACTCGGAATCCACAGTACCACATAACAATGGCCGGGACAACATCAATATCGGAGACCACCGTACCACGACCTTCCCCTGATACCCCACCCGTACCAAGCATGTTAAGACAGAATACTACAAAAGGTGCTAGTGTGAAGAGCGATCCCAGGCCCATGCCCCACTCCATACACTAACGAAAACAATCACATGCCTAACAATCACATCCTATCAATGCATGAACAGTAATAATAACTGAAAGTAAAGGATGGCATGTGAATATGCACAAACAACACATCTTATATAATCAGGTGATTAACAACAATTTACTGTCCATTAATTATTAGGTTTGGGTCAGATTCCCTTACCTGACGCTCGTTGGTTAGCTTGCTCCACGTCGCAAGATCCAAACGGTAAGTCACAAAGTCCTACAATATTATTAGGGTTTCATTAAAATAACATTCTTAGTGTTTCATGTTGGTTGGAAACCAACATGGATTACAAAATACCCTCACAGAGCTGACCGGTGGCATGTACCGGTCGCAGCTCTGTGGGAAAGACTGGCGACCGGTATGGTCAGCCGGTCCCCACAGACAACCTCCCGAGAGATAGCGGTCGCAACATACCGGTCGCACTATGTGCAACCGGTATAGTCGACCGGTATGTCTCCGAAAGACCATACATGGGTTTTTCGACTGCCGACGATCATCCTCCATGGATTTTCAGGGTTTCTCCTATCCATTCTAAGTCTAGGCTTTGAGTTAGAGTTATCCCCAACTCATTCAAGTCTTAATTTGATGAATATCATCTCGAAACTCAAATCTAAGGTTTGACGGCAATCTAGGGTTTATCGGCCAAATTAGGGTTTTAGATCAATACCTACTTTGCATGGTATTGATCCACCCACACAACTAACATAGGGTAAGAAGAGGGATTCAAATACTTACCGTTGACTGGCGTAATGAGAGCGTCGTCGAACGGTAATGGCGGCACCTCCTTCTTCTTCCTAGCCCCTTCTCCTTTCCAACCTCTTTCTCTTCTCTAGAGTTTGTGAGAGACAATGGAAAGGATTTGAGGAGGTTTAAGGGTGTATTTATAGGCTAGAAATAGGGTTTAGTAACCCTACTAGGATTAGGAAACTTCTAGGATTCGAAATCAGAAAAGCGGGACCCGTAGATACCAATTTTTAGATTCCCGCACATAGCTACGCAGGCCATACCGATCGACCGGTACCAAGACCGGTACCATCGACCGGTATACCTAAAATCAGGTATAATTGGTCGACTTCGGTCCGATTTTGTACCTGTTTGTTATCCGCTTGCCCCGTCTGGCCCGGTGATGATCGGAAGACCTGTCATGACACAAAACCAAGGTTTAGACCGGGTTTTTAGAGTGCAGGTCTTACAATAGAAGATACTGGGTCAATTGGGTGATCCTCTCATAGTGTCCACTCTGCGGAATCAGGTTGTGCTGAATGATCTTGCAGTACACCCATGGATCCAAACGTAGATAACTCGCTTTCATCTCCCAGCGATCAAATTGGGTGAGCTGTCTGTCTATCTCAGCCCTCATCTGCAAAGAAAGGAACTGGTGCTCTCCAGGAGCACAGAACACCATAGGGCCATCATAGGAAATGCCCAACAAATCTGCTAGCTGCCGGTAGTCAAAGGAGACCTCAACTCCCTTGACGTAGCTAGTAATCCTGAGCTCGTGACCCCTATCCACATCATTGTAATCCCCCACCACCTGGAGGTTACAATAAAACTGGCGCACCAAAATCCGGGCAGGTGCAGGCGTCATAGGTGATGACAGGAAACCAACCCATGTCACCAAATGCTCCCTCTACATTGAACAAGGCTAGGCTAGCCAAGTCCATCAGTCGACCACCCTCTACCTTTTTACAGTTAAAGCGGGCATACTGTGTCTCAGCTTCATTGGTACGGAAGCGGAGACGGTCGCAAACACTAGGAACCTTGGTGGGAGCCATGATATCTGTAGACCACAATGAAAAACAGATAATGGATTAGTAAGATAGAAAAATCATAAAAATTTCGACATTATAACGACGTAAGTTGACCAAAAGCCTCACTTGTCACCCATACACGTGGGAAGGAGGACTTATGTAGGTTCTAAACTATCCTGCAATACTCATACAGTCGGAAATTTTAACTAACGGAACCCAATTTGAAGAAATTTCGAGAAATCCTAAAATCTTGACAAATTAGGGCAAAAAGAGAAAATTTCGAGTTTCTTGATAACCAACCGATGAAACTCAAATATTTTTGAGGGCTTTCGTCCATTGACTCATCAACAACAAAAGCCCCCAATAAAAATCAAATTTTTTTTACGGTTGAAAAAAGTTTAATTTGAAGAAAACGTATTATGTAAATGAAAACCTAGAAAAGAAAACCTAAAAACAGGTAAATGGAGAAGAAATACTTGTAGGGAGGATGTAGGTGTCGAGAAACGTAACCCAAATGGCCAATGTAGTGGAATCGGCACTGTAGCAACCCAGAGGAAAGAAGCCGAGTTGAAACGAAGGGGAAAGAATGAGAAATGAACTCAAATCGGACCTTAAAAATCTAATTTTTAGTCCGAGGGTCGCAGAATTCGACCCAAAGAGTCGACCCTCATATCGACCCCCATATCGACCCACGGCTTTCGGTGATCTGACAGAAAACCAAGGGTCGAACACAGGGTCAAACATACATCGACCCCTATATCGACCCACTGCTCTTGGTAACCTGACAAGGAACCAGGGGTCGCATCGAGGGTCGCACACCCATCGACCCTCGACTCTCGAGAAAAATCAGAAATTCCCAGGGTCGATCTTAGGGTCGCATATACCATCGACCCTCACTATCGACCCTATATAGAAAGGACAGTAATTTGCCCAGACTGATCTGAAAAATTTGAAATTTACATTGGTTAGTGTATCTACCTGAAGTATAAATGATTGTCTCACGTATCTTATGATTTTCAGGCATCACCACTACCAGTGAAGAACATGGCCGGACGAAGAGTAACCAGGCAAAGTCGTAACACGGTTCCACCACCACCACCAGTGGAGGAAACCAGTCTAGACAATCTGAATGCACAGGGTAATCTGCAAGTTGCACCACCAGTGAACCAGGGCCCGGCAATTCCTACTAATCTGCCACCCCCACCACCGGAACTGACTACCGTGGTAATAAATCTGGCACAACAACTTCAGCAGATGCAACATGCACAAGCCCATATGCAGGCTATGATGGGAATGATGTTCCAGGCGGTACAAACTACACCTATGCCGGCTGGGCAAGCCAATGCAACACCGGTGGGTAACCACCCAGCAACACAACCACCAGCTACACAGATTCCAGCCCATCACCCGGAACCAGTGCAAGGGAATTTCCAATATCCACCACCTATGTATGGAGCATATGCTCCGGTGCAGTTAGATCATTCTCGACTTATTGAGAGATTCCTAAAGATGAAACCCAAGGAGTTCAACGGTAAATCGTTTGAACCATTATGGCCAGCACACTGGATCGACGAAATGGAGAGAAATTTCGTGATGATGACCATTACAGAGGAGGAGAAGGTATTATGTGCCACCTTCATGCTAAAAGGTGACGCACATCATTGGTGGAAATCTACAAGGGACTATCTGATAACCAAACACGCCCTATTGACCTAGGCTATATATAGGGAAGCTTTCTTTGAGAAGTATTTTCCCCGAAGCTTCAAGGATCTATGGAGAAAGAGTTCCTGAGTTTGTATTAGGGACAGATGACAGTGGACGCGTATCAGCAGCGTTATGAGGAGCTATTTTTCTTCGCACCACTGAGCATGCAAGAAGAGGACACCAAAACCCGTAGGTTTGTCACGGGACTCAGAGGAAGCATCAGAGAGCACGTACTGGGCTTAGACAAGAGAATTTATAATGAAGCCGTGCAAATTGCTCGAGTTATTGAGTCGAGCTAGAAGGAAAGCTATTTTATGCAAAACAGAGGTGTGAAAAGGCCAGCTGGTAATTCTTACAACGGAGGTAATAACAAGACATACAAGCCTTTTCGTACTTAGAATTTTACCGCTGCACCCAAGACCACTCAAGCAGCTCAGCAGCAACCAAAGCCAAATACTGAAAGTCCAAGATGTTATAATTGCAATCAAGTGGGATATATGATGAGAGAGTGTCCTAAACCCAGGAAGCAACAACATCAAGGACGAGTTTATGCTATTACGTCTGAGGAAGCTGTCGCATCACCCAATGTGGTCACAGGTATGACCTAAACCTTTAAGTTGTATTACATTGTGTAAGCATGTAGACTAAGTTTAAACAAATCACAGGTATTGTACCTATAAATGGCATACCCGCCAGAGTACTCTTTGATTCAGGAGCTACTCATTCCTTTATATCTGTGTCGTTTGGAAAGAAGTTGAACTTACCCATCAAAACATTGGACTACAAACTACTTGTACGGTCACCGATGGGGTTAGAAGTGGAATTAGAGAATGGTTATGGGCCATGTCCAGTTCTCATTGGCGAGAAAACCTTAGATGCAACCTTGATCCAACTTGGGATGGCAGACTTTGATGTCATCTTGGGAATGGACTGGTTAGCTCGGCATTCTACGAACCTATTATGCGCCGAAAAGAAGCTAACATTTAAAGACAAAGAAGGAGAAGAATTCAGTTTTGCAGGAACCAAACTTCCCTGTAAACGCAAGCTCATACTCTCAGCACTAAAGGCTAAGAAGTGCCTTGAGAAGGGGGCAGTTGGGTATCTAGTATCAGTGGTCGGTCTAACCAAGGAAGCACTACGAATGGAAGATATTGATGTCGTGCGGGACTATCCCGATGTATTTTCAGAGGAACTACCAGGATTATCACCCGACAGAGCCACAGAGTTTGTGATAGACCTTATACCTGGAGCCACACCAGTATCAAAAGCACCTTATAGAATGGCTCCTACTGAACTAAAGGAATTGAAAGTGCAACTACAGGAACTGCTGGACAAGGGTTATATTCGACCTAGTATAAGCGCCAGTATTGTTCGTAAAGAAGAAGGATGGAAGCGTTCGATTATGTATCGACTATCAGGAGTTGAACAAGCTAACAATCAAGAATCGATATCCACTACCTAGGATCGATGACTTGTTCGATCAGTTGCAAGGGGCAAAAGTATTTTCCAAGATCGATCTTCGGTCAGGCTACCATCAGTTGAAGATTAAAGAGGGTGATATTCCTAAGACAGCTTTCAGGACCAGATATGGACATTATGAATTCTTGGTCATGTCTTTTGGATTAACAAACGCACCAGCAACTTTCATGGAACTTATGAACCGGGTTTTCCACGATATGTTAGATACGTCGGTTATTTTATTTATTGATGATATATTGATATATTCTAAGGACAAAGAAATCCATATTAAGAACCTAAATGCCACCCTACAGCGTTTAAGGAAAGAGAAGCTATATGCCAAATTTACCAAGTGTGAGTTTTGGCTAAGTGAAGTCGCCTTCCTAGGCCATGTAGTATTCGCTAAAGGAATCAAAGTGGACCCTAGCAAGATCGAGGCTATTGTAAAGTGGGAAGCACCAAAGAGCGTTGCAGAAATTAAAAGTTTTATGGGTCTCGCTGGTTATTAATGGAGATTTGTGGAAGACTATTCCCGGATTGCCGTACCTCTCACCAGTTTGACTAAGAAAGGTGAAAAGTTTGTGTGGACGGATATATGTGAGAAGAGCTTCCAGACATTGAAAACCAGATTGATATCCGCTCCGATTTTGACTATTCTTGTCCCAGGACAGCCATTTACCCTATACACTGATGCGTCAGGACTAGGATTAGGAGGTGTGCTTATGCAAGGAGAACAAGTAATTACTTATGCCTCAAGACAGTTGAAGACACATGAGAAAAACTATCCCACTCATGATTTGGAGTTAGCAGCAGTTGTACATGCTATCAAGATATAGAGACATTACCTATACGGAGAGAAGTTCCAGATTAAGTCGGATCATAAAAGTTTTACTTATTTATTTAATCAAAAGGAGTTGAATATGAGACAAAAAAGATGGCTGGAACTATTGAAAGACTATGATTGTGATATCCAGTATCATCCGGGGAAAGCTAATGTAGTAGCGGATGCGTTGAGCAGAAAGGCAATGATAAAATCTCAAGGAGAGGTTAGCACAACTGCAGCAATGTGTACTACCGAAATGGTATTCAATCACGGCAACGAGCAGTATGTGATAGATACAGCGGATGGATCAGCCAACCAAGGGTTTATTCATCGGTTTTCAAATATGTTCGCTGCATTGAAGATTATACTGGATATAATTGATGAAGTGAAGACAGCTATCAAATCAGACCCTTACCTGAGAACGGTGCAAGAAGACATCGAAAAAGTTAGAACTAACCCTAAGTTCACCTTGGACGAAGAGAAGGTACTGAAGTACAAAGGAAGGATATGTGTACCCGAAATAGAAAGTGTGGACATTAGACACCGACTGATGAAAGAAGCCCATACCACCATCTATTCGATACATCCTCGAGTGGTTGACGCAGTTTGGGTGATTGTAGACAGTCTGACTATGACAGCTCGCTTTATACTGATACGACCTCAGTATACACTGGAAAGGTTAGCAAAGCTGTATGTGGATAATATTGTTCGATTACACGGTGTACCAGAGAGCATTGTGTTCGATAAAGATCCATGATTCACTTCCAAGTTTTGGGAAGGATTGCAAAGGGCTATGGGTACAACATTGAAGTTTAGTACTGCATTCCATCCACAGACAGATGGACAGTCAGAGCGTACAATCTAGATTCTAGAAGATATGCTACGAGCATGTGTAATTGATTTCAAAGGATCATGGGATGAAAAATTCCCACTGATCAAGTTCGCTTATAACAATAGGTATCAGGCTACTATACAGATGTCACCCTATGAAGCACTGTATGCCAGAAAGTGTCGAATTCCTTTATTTTGGAATGAAGTTGGAGAACGTAGTATTCTTGGGCCAGAATTTGTCGAAGAGACTTGTCGCGTGGTCGACATTATCAAGGAAAGGGTAAGAACAGCTCAGAACCGTCAGAAGCAATATGCAGATACTCGACGCAGAGATCTTGAGTTCGCCATGGGAGATAAAGTATTCTTGAAAGTATCGCCTATCCGAGGATTGAAACGGTTCGGACAGAAAGGGAAATTAAGTCCAAGATATGTCGGGACATATGAGATTTTAGCTAAGCGTAGAAAAGTGGCTTATCAGCTTGCACTACCACCATCTATGTCAAGTGTGCATGACATATTTCATATCTCCCTATTGAAGAAGTATGTCAAGGATCCAACGCACGTCCTGACAGTAGATTTACCGGATTTGAATGATGATTTGACATTTGAAGTAAGACCAACTAAAATCACCAGCCGAAAGATTCAATGACTACGCAACCGAGATATCTATTATGTTAGGATCACTTGGAGAAGTAGAGACATGGAAGAAATTACATGGGAAGAAAAGAATGCTATGCGAAAGCAATACCCTCACTTATTTGATTCAGAAGATACGTACAATTTTGAGGATGAAATTTTTATAAGTAGGGGGGAGTTGTAAGACTCGTATCAAACTAACCCGGTCTTACCACCTTGAATCAGGTTTATCCATCATGGTCGAGCCAAATGGACCAAGGGCGTGAAGGAGATCGTGATCCCAGGTATCAAATCGACCCAAAAATACTTAAATTAAGGGGAGGGTCGCATACCCAGCAAGGGAGGGTCGGACCCCCCAAGACAGAAAGTCAGACCCCCTGTTTTACAGAGGGGGTCGGACACTTTAGGATTTAGGGGTCGACGGGATCATCGACCCCCTCATCGACCCTCAGTTTCCGTCGAAAATGGAATTAGGAAATTTCCATAATTTCGGTTGGGGCTCTTCCTAATCTCAAAGGGACTTATTTTATGATGTTTCTACTCTATTTTAAGGACGTCCCTAGGCCACTTTCACTCCTTTTAGAACCCTAATTGAATTGAGAGAAAGAGAAGAGAAGGAAAAGAGGAAGAAGAGAAGGAAAGGAGAGAAGAAGAAAAAGGAGAAGAGTTGCAGAGAGGGAGTGTTCTTCTCAGGTAAGAATACTAATCCTATGAATTTCGTGAGACTTAGAATAGTTGAAGGAAGATGTAGGAGAAACCCAATCCATCCATCCATGGTTAGGTTTCAATGGAAACTATGGAGGATATCAATTAGACTATATATTGGGTGAAGAGAAGTTCTAATCCATAGAAAGTATGTGGAATGGACTATGGAAGAAGCCATAGGAGTTAAACAAGGAAGAATGGATCAAAACATGAGAATATCGACCAAAACCAGAGGTGGTCGCACATAGGGTCGATAGACCCATTGACCCTGATATCGACCCTGTTACAGGGGGTCGCAGTATACTGCTACCCTACCTGCGACCCATCCTGCGACCCTATAGATAACAACAAGTTAAAAAATTAGACTTAAATCTAATTAAATTCTATCGACTTTGTTAGGTCTTCTAGCAATATAATATCAATATAAAGGTGATTCTTAAAGCTTGAAAGAGGATCTACTAGCAAGCTAAGGTGAGGAAACAAGACCTACATTAACTGGTTAATAATTTTTTTTTTTTGAGTCCGGTGCCATGCTTGATTCTATGCGAATATGCTTGTAATGTGCATTCAACATGTCATCCAATATTCCTGCTATTATTGTTCATGCATATTTAATTTTGTTTACTTATAACATGATGATGATGATTGATGCTAGGAATAGGCATGTGAATGTTTGTGTGTGGTTAATGTGCTTGATGCGAGTAGGGCATTAGGGGAAGTGTTAGGCGTTGTTTGATCCGGGCACTTTAGCTCTATCTCTAACTCAAGTCTTGTGCATTAGCATCGTCGTATCGCCATTACCTTAGCAGAACTATTGCGACATAGGGCATCAAGGAGGGTCTTTGTAAGACCCATGTCAATTTAACCCGGTCTTACCATCTTGAACAAGGTTTACCCATCATGGTCGAGTCAAATGGACCAAGGGCATGAAGGAGATCGAGATCCCAGGTACGAAATCGACCCAAAAATACTTAATTCTAGGGGAGGGTCGCACACCCAGTGAAGCAGGGTCGGACCTCCCAAAACAGAAAGTCAGACCCTCAGTTTTTAAGGAAGGGTCGGACAGCTTAAGACCCTAGGGTCGACGGGATCATCGACCCTCCCATCGACCCTCGGTTTCTGACGAAACTGAAATTAGGAAATTTCCTAATTTTCGGTTGGGATTCTTTCCAAATCTCAATGGGATTATTATAGGACATTCCTAGTCTATTTAAAGGACGTTCCTAAGCCACATTCGCTCCTTTCATAACCCTAATTGAATTGAGAGAAAGAGAGAAGAAGGAAAAGAGGAAGAAAGGAGGCTAGGAAGAAGGCTTAGCAAAAAGGAGAAGAAATTGCAGAGAAAAGTAATCTTCTAAGGTATGGATACTAATTCCATGAGTTTCTACAGATCTTAGGTTAGATATGGTTGAGTGTAGGATTTCGGAGAAACCCAAACCATCCATCCATGGTTAGGCTTTCATGGAAAACCATAGGAGGATGCACGAAAGCTATCTAGATGGATTATACATGGTTCTAGACCATGGAATGACTGTTGAATGAATGTAGGAAGCAAGCCATAGGACCCCAAACACGAAAAATGGGTTAAAAGTGGAAATTGGACCAGAGTGCACCAAGGGTCGCATCGAGGGTCGATAGACCATCCGACCCTAGGTGTTTCTGACCATCGACCCTCAGCATTCGGGAAGTTCAGGATGGAGGGAGGGTCGATAGACCCATCGACCCCTAGCATCGACCCTAGCATCGACCCTCAGTTGACATAATGGTTTTTAAATTCTGAATTAATTCTAATTAAATTCTATCGACTTTGTTAGGTTTGCTAGCAATATAATAACATTATAAAGGTGATTTTAAAGCTTGGAAAAGTATCTATTAGCAAGCTAAGGTGAGGAACCTTAACCCCAAACTAAATTGGTTAATAATAAACTGTTTTCTATTTCTTGAGTCCTATGCCATGTTTGATTCTATGCGAATATATTTGTAATGTGCATACAGCATGCCATCCAATATTTCTATTACTTGTTCATGCATATTTACTTTATTGTTTATAACATGATGATGATGATGATGATAGGAATAGGCATGTGATTATATGTGTGTGGTTGATGTGCTTGATGCGAGCGAGTATCAGGGGAGGTGTGATGAGAACGTCAATAAACGTTAACCTTTGGCGGGTCTCAGCACTTTAGCTCTATCTCTAACTCAAGTCTTGTGCATTGACATCATCGTATCGCCATTACCTTAGCGGAACTATTATGTCGTAGAGTATCAGGGGAGGTGGTCTCGGTCCTTGTAGTCTCTGACTCTACCGGGGGGCCTTAGCTCTATCTCTATGGGAATTCTGAGGGATGCTGGGGTGAGGCCTTGGATACACTGTTTGGCATTAGGATTGGTTAGTAGCGAGCCCAGTTTGCAAGCCCTCGCTAACAGGGGCTTACGTGTTGGTATAGCATTATATATCAATAAACGTTAACCTTTGTTGTATAATGTTATGGTAGGGTGGATGGGGACGACGATAAACGTTAACCTTCGGGCGGGCTTCCACACCCTGTGTATAGAGGCGGTGTCAATAAACGTTAACCTTTGACCACCCAACCTTTCTATTGCACATTGCAAACTATAAACCAAGACCAAAGATATAAATTGATTTTTGCATGCATATGTATTGTTGCATTGTTTTGGCTACTCACTGAGCCGTGTTGTGTGCTCACCCCTCGACGTCAAATATTTTAGTTGATGATGCAGGTTATACAGTTGAAGATTATATGAACGCGTCGGCGTACGGAAACGTTGCAGCCATGGAAGTTGGAGCTGAAGACGATACACATGATCCCTCTTGCGAGTGCAACTCGTGTGTATTTGATTAGATATTTTTTTTGTAGGTTTCTTTATTGGATTTATAAGACATGTATTTGGTATTTAAATATTTATGTCTCAGTTAAACACAAAATAATTTGCTATTATTTATGGGTATCATCTTAGTTCTCAGTTCATATTATTTATAAATTTTCCGCTATTGTATATTACTCTGATTATGATTGTGGATGTAGTTTGGATAACGCGGGGATAGCCTATTTGAGATCCTGGTTGAGCCGTTATTTATTTAGTGGTTCATCACACCATTCTGGTTAGACCAAAATTGGGGTGTGACAGTCTCGATCTTTGAGTCCTATACTCTACCGGGGGGCCTTAGCTCTATCTACAGGTGCTTTGAGGGATTCTGGGGTGAGGCCTTGGATACACTGTTTGACATTAGGATTGGTTAGTAGCGATCCCCGTTTGTAGCCCTAGCCATCAGGGGTTTATTTGTTAGTATGGAGTTGTACATCGATAAACGTGACCTTCGTTGTAGAATGTTCATTGTGGGTGCTGTGGGCGACGGTGAGAGGTTCATCGAGCGTATCCACACTCTCGTGCATAGAGGTGCGGCGGCCTCCGATCCTTTCTATAGCACAGTGCAAACGTAAAACCAGACCAAAGATATGAATTGAATCGCATGCATATGTATTGTTGCATTTTTTGTTTGCTCACTGAGCCATGATGTGTGCTCACCCTCTCGATGTCGAATATTTTTAGTTGATGATGCAGGTACCACTGTTGCAGATTATATTGATGCTCCAGCGTATGGACATGTGGCGGCGATTGAAGCTGAAGATGTAGAGGATACGCATGACTCCTCTTGCGAGTGCAACTCATGCGTGTTCGTTTAGGGTTTTTCTTTTATTTAATTATTTGGATTTATTAAAGGGATGTAATGATATTTATTTATGTCTTAGTTGATGCAAAATAATTTGGTATTTAAATATTAATATCACATTTAGATTCTTCAGTTCATTTTATTATTAAACTTCCGCTATTGTATATTTACTCTGATTATGAATGTGGATGTATGGGGTTTAGATAACACGGATATAGCCTACTCGAGATCCTGGTTGAACCGTTGGTTTGTTAGCGGTTCATCACACCATTCTGAATAATGTGGAATTGGGGTGTGACAGCAAAGGTAAGAGTTTCAATTTTATTTTTTTTCAAAATAAATTGATTTTTGTGTTATTTCTTCTCATGAATCAATGAACAATGGTCCTATTTGATGAATGCATACTACATACATGGATTTAAATACTGATTTTAGGTTTGACTTGAGAAATTTTTGAAAAACACAAGAAATTTTGAATTTTTTTCCCAAAAATTAATCCTTTCCTCTTCTACTATTTATATAAGATGTGTAAACCACTGATCTATCATCTTTTCTTCTCAGCTATAATTTTTTTTTTTTTTTTTTTTTCGTTTTCTTCCATCCTTGTAATTTTCTTTTATGGTTTTTTTTTTCTCTCAAACAGAATTTGGCTAAGAACTTATCTTCTTCTGTTTTTTTTTTTTTCTCAAAGATCTTAATTTCAACCCATGTCTATTTCTCTATTTTTGGGCCTGATGTCTATTTTTGTGTTCTGGAAGTTCTCTATTTATTGTAGATTGTACGTTTTTTTTCTATATAGATGAGGATGTCAAAACTATTGGTCAATGAAAAAGATAAGGTTCATAAGGAGACCATATTGAAATATAGTGTTTGAGGATATGAAAGATAGACTAAGAACTCTTGTAATGCATTCAGTAGAATTCTGCAGAAATGCAATGCTTGTGATAAGACTGTTTATGTAGAAATGAAAATGGAAGACTGTATTTTTCATTTTCTCATAAGAGTCTTATTCCATCTATCTCATTTTTCTACAGTTGGTTTTATTGAGTTTTTATTCTCAAGTGGTTCAACTAGTAAACATGTTTAACATTTTATATTAACCCATGTCTAATTCTTAATGTTATTAAGTATAGATTTATTGTGTTTTTATGTTTTAAAAATGTGTTCTGTATGATCCTTAATCATTTCTATGCATATCCTGCCCCATAATCATGTGTATCTATGATGTAAGAAACATTTTCTTTCTCAATGTTGCTAATTATAGTGTTTTTATGCTTTAAAATTGTGTTTTGTATGTTCCTTAATCATTTTTGTACATATCTTGCCCCGTATCCATGCGTATCTATATCCACGATACGACACGATACGTCTCTTAATTTCAACTGACCAATACGGTACCGATACACGATACTTGATTCCTTGGGTGGCAGTCATAAAAAGCATTCCATTGAGCTTTTACCCTGGGCTGGATCGCCTTGTGTGGAAAGGTACAACAAATGGCACTTTTACACTGAAATCTGCATATAATTTACTTTCAAATATTAAAGAAGCCGAATTGTTTTCATCTCAAACTACTTCCAGAACTGCGAAATGGAGGATGGTTCCTTAATCCATATGGAAGCAGATTTGGAATGGTAGGGCATTGCCCAAGATTAAGGACTTTCTTTGGAGAAGTTGTGGCCAAGGGGTTGCTTCCAGTAAAGGGCTGATTAGATGGAATATCCCTGCTGATCGAAGTTGTAGAAGATGTGGTCGGGTTTCTGAAACTATTGACCATCTTTTGTCTGACTTGTCCCTTTGCAGGAGTAGCATGGCTTGGTTTGTCGATGTCTTTTCTGGTACCAGAAGGTGATGATCTTATACTTTTCAGTGGTTCTTGAAGCTCATTGATAACTCTTCTTTATCCAAGGATGCTGCAAGAAGGATGTTTTCTTATGCTGCTTTTCTTTGTTGGACTTTTTGGAAATCAAGGAATGAACTGTATTTTGAGAATAAATCCTCAACTCGGAATGATGTTATTGTTAGAAGTGAGAGAGCTTATCATGAGTATTGGGCTTCTATTTCTCCTACTCTCTCTGTTTTTATTCGACTGCTGATGAGCTAGATCCAGTTGTTACCCATTGTGTTTCACCATCTGCTGGTTGGTTCAAGATAAACACAGATGCAGCACTTTCTTTGGTTTCTCCCACTTCTGGTATTGGATTTGTACTTCGGTCAGATTGTGGTGATCCTATCTTATCAGTGTCTGTGCCTCTTTCTTATTATAATGTGGTACTGGGGAAGCACTAGCTATACGAGCTAGTTTACAGGAGGTTTTTGGAGCAGGTGTTACGAAGGTGCACGTTGAATCGGACTTCTTGGAGGTGGTGAGGATGCTCTTCTCAAGACAACATGAGGGTGATATTTATGTTAAATCTGTTGTTGATGATATCATTTGTATGGGAAGAGGTAACAAGATCTGTTTCTTTTCATGTTTCAAGGGAGACAAACAATACTGCCCATTCCCTTGCAAGGAGGCCCTAACCTGTGTAGGAAAGGATTGTTGGCCAGCACTACTTAGATGGATTCTTGACCCTTGTCAGTTAGATTCCATAGCTTATCATCTGGATGTAATACTTAGTTTACTAATAAAAGAAATAAAAAGAAAATAGATAACACGGTTAGACCTCTGTTGCTGTTTATTTTTTCCACTTTGGGGGCCATAATTTTGCTTCTGACGTGGCAATATGGAGACTGTGACTTGAGGTCTAAAAGTGATGTAATTGCTGACCTCAATTGTCTCCTCATTCTCCTTTAAATCTTCCAGAACTCCATCAAGAAATCACTATTGCAAAAGCTGAATCCAAACCCGGAAATGGAGACTGTTGAAGACATTGTCATCGTGGGTGCTGGAATAGCAGGCCTCACTACCTGCCTTGGACTTCACAGGTATACTCGCTCGCTCGCTCTCTCTCTCTCTCTCTCTCTCTCTCTCTCTCTCTCTCTCTCTCTCAGTCTCTTTCTCTCACACACACACACGCGCGCACACATACACATATGAGTTTCAAAATTCCCATGTTTAATATATATGGAAACTCATCAAAGTGAGCAGCTGTGTTGTGGAGCAAATACATGGAAAAACTAGTGCAAAATTCTTTCTTTGTGAAAGTTTCATCATGTTGGGATAGGATTCCAATTTTGGATTAGGGGCTAAAATTAGATTTGGCACTTGGGGGGCATATTTGGCTAATAATTCTACAGGCCAATTCAAGAATTACCCCAAATTTCTTAGCATGCGGAGAAGAGACCAATTCAAAATTCTAAACAAACCCAATGGGAAAATCTTGAAACCAAGATGCAAAATTTTCAATTATGGAGTTCATAGCAGAATTACAGTTATAGAATTGGCTAGAATCATAGAATTTCAGATTTGGATCACATCCAAACGAGGACTAGGAGGAGTTTTGGCTTTAATTGGATGCCATCTTTGTATAAATCTAGAATGATTTGCTAGAACCAGCTGAGATGTGCTAAGTTAGGATGGGTACCATTTTTCCATTCATTTGTAATTTGCATTGTTGAGGAATTCAACCATCCAATCATGACCTTTTTTGAGATCATACAAAGATTTAAGCTCTTAATTACATGGTTGGGTTCATATTTTGCTGTGTCTCCTCAGTTATCAATCCTTTAGTTAAAAAGACTCCATATTTCGATAGGTTGGGATTGAGAAGCTTGGTTTTGGAATCATGGGACTGTCTGAGGGTCACTGGATTTGCATTTTCAGTCTGGACTAATGCTTGGAAGGCCTTGGATGCACTGGGCATCGGTGATTCCCTCCGGCAACAACATTACAGGCTTCAAAGGTAAGAGAAGAACTCAGATAAGATGTCTCTCGCTCTGTCTTTCCTTTCTAAATTAATCAATGCCAATGGGCCATAATCAAACTGCCACTTGGCGTGAAGGAAGCAGTTCAGGATCTGGCCTGATGAGACCCTGCTCCATTTTTTTTATATATTGATCTCCTATACGAAGCATATCCACTTATATATATATATATATATATATATATATATATATATATATATATATATATCAATTTTCATTAATCCTTCCATATTAATTCGAAACCTAAGATACTGACTACAAGAAACTAAAGTGCAGGTCTGTGGCTATTTCTTCAGTTTCAGGGCTTCCAGTTTCCCAAGTTTCTTATGATGCTCAAGGGAAACAGTGAGTCTTACATTACTTATTACTAATTTTTCTGGCATTTTTCTTTTCATTCTATGTTGTTACTTTCCCAGGAAAACTGAGAAGGGAAAACCAGTTCTGAGGAGGTTTGTTTTGTTGCTTATTATGAAGGTATTGGCCCACAAAATGTTTCCCACAGGAAAGGTGGAAAACATTGTTAGGCAACTCCCTTCTTTAATTTTTCTCTCGTCTTTCTTGGTGCAACTAAACGACAATGTGAAGGCAACCTATGCCTCACCTTTCTCTTCCCAAGCATATTTCTGGGAAAACAACCAAACACTGCCCAGAGGATTCAACTGTGATATGAACCGCACAAAAGGGGATTCTCAGTATTAAAAAAAATAAAGATCCTTCGTCATTGGTTCAAAAGATCGAATTACAGCCTTTTTGTCAGTTGTTTGTTCCCATGTGTTTGGCTGCTTAGACATGATTTTGAAGAAAATAAGTTTTGGGATGTAGTGGAGATCATGAAGTTCGTTGTGTTCTAAGGAAGGTTCTGCTGGAGTCCCTTTCAAAGGAATTACCACCTGGCACCATAAGATTCTCCTCTAAGGTTTTTTCCATTGAGCAAGAAGGTTACTTAAAAGTGCTGCACTTGGAAAACGGATCCATCGTTAAGACTAAGGTGAAGTTGTATTCTGTAATGAGCAAATTTGTTCATGGGAAGTGGAAAAAAAAAATGTGCATGCCCCTAGTTCAAGCCAGTTTATCCTTTGGAATTCAAGATATATTTCTTTGTTCTTGAATTTCAGGTGTTAATCGGTTGTGATGGTGTGAACTCAGTGGTGGCACAATGGTTAGGTCTTCAAAGGCCAATTACCACCAAACGATGGTCGACTAGGGGATACCTAGAGCTCCTAGATGGCCATGGTTTTGAGCCCAAATTCTTGCTATGCTTTGGAGATGGCTTTCGATCCGGTTTCTTTCCTTGCAACAAAAATGCCATGTACTGGTTTTTTACTTGGATATCATCAGACCCATGTAAGCATCACATGCATTTGAATTTAAAGGTTTTAGCAATAAGAAAAGATAAAATTGAAGGCCTTCTTCCTTTTGCGACTTTTGCATCCTCACATTACTTTCAATTGGATGGTTGTAGACAAAGAGATAGAGGATAATGCCACAAAACTGAAGCAGTTTGTGCTGAGCAAGCTTGGAAAAGTACCTAAAGATGTGAAGGATCTAATAGAAAAGACTGACTTGGATAGCATCATCTCCTCCCCATTAAGGTTCAGATGGCCATTTAATGTTTTATGGGGGGATATCTACAAAGACAATGTTTGTGTTGCTGGTGATGCTCTCCACCCTATGACTCCTGACATTGGTCAAGGTGGATGCTCAGCATTGGAAGATGGTATTGTTTTAGCTAGGTGTCTTGCAGAAGCCTTGTCAACAAATCCAAAAGTTGGAATCAACATGAAACTAGAAGAAGAGGAATACAAGAAGATCAAGATGGCACTGAAGAAGTTTTCTAACGAAAGAAAATGGAGGAGCTTTGATCTCATCAGTACAGCTTATGTAATGGGTTTTATACAACAGAGTAATCAAAAAATTATAACCTTCTTGAGAGATAAACTGTTGTCACCCTTCATGGCCAAGTTGTTATTAAAGAAGGCTGACTTTGACTGTGGGAAACTAAAGCTTACTTAGAAGCATTTTAACCACGTTGGATGTTTCCATTTATTGAGTTGTAACTGAAACAATTAAACGTTAAGCTTTCATATCTGTTGGACATTAAAGCATCCATGGATTCTCTCTCTCTCTCTCTCTCTCTCTCTCTCATGTCAATTGGAATGAGAACTAATTATCACACTCGTACATATAGACAATAATAAGGTCTCTATCCATCAAATGTGACATTGGTGGCATCAGACCTCAGCATGATAGAAATGAGCAGCTCAAAATGAAACACGCTCTAAATTTGCTTGATTTAGAACACATTGATGAATAACAACTCTATAGATCGTTGTAAGAAATTTTTGTCAGGTGAATTTGTTACGATTACACTTGACCATAGGATTAGAATTAGTTTGAGTTGTTGTAATGATTGGATTGTAACTGAATGGTACCTTCTAGAATTGTAATAGACTATATAATAAGAATAAAATGGAATAGATGCTAACAAATTACAACCCAATTTTCTATCTTTTTTTCTTCCTATTCTCTTCTATCTAGAAGTCGGCTACCTTTGAAGTAGCCATTACCGATATATTTCGTATCATTTGGTGCTTTCATTGAGAGCAATTGTCCTAAGGGTGTCAACGGGCCGGTCTGGGTCGGTTTCGGTCTGGGCTGAATTGGTGTCGAGTTTTATAAACCCAACTCAAAACATATCCATTAAGAGTTCAAGCTGGGGTGGGCTGCGTTGGACACAATAACTAACGGACTGGTCCGGTGTCGGTTTGTTATCGGGCTGAGTTTATTGAGGTGATTTCGGGTTGGTTTGATCCGGATCGGGCTTATCGGGCTTATCGGAACCCTTTTATATGTAAATTATATAGCCTATTTTATTATTTCTATCTATAAAATTGACATTATTCCTTCCATATGTATGTAATTTAATAAACTATAACAATTAACATAATCTTTTCAACTATAGATTCATATAATCTTCTACATCATGAAGTGAACTCCAATAGTGTAACACAATCTATTAAAATTTAAAACCATTAAAATTAAGAAATTGGACCCGAATGGACCTTACCGGTGTTCGGGTTGGGTTTTATCGGTTTGGGCTAATTCGGGCTTCTTAACGGATCGGTCCGGTTTGATTTCGATTTTGACTAAAACGGTATCGGGATTTACAAGCTCAGATCAAAACCTGTCCATTAAGGCTCGATCCAAACTGGGTTCGGATTATATCGAACTGGCTTGGTCCGTGCTACCGGGCCGGGCCCAATTTTGACACCCTTAACTTGTCCTATGGCAGAAGAAACCCACAAAACAGTCAGAGAAGTTATGGCAACACAGGAAGGCAAATGGACTCGCTCGAAAATACTCTGCGTGATCAGCAACGGGGACCTTCTTGGAGCTCTCTCGACTCTTGACCTCCATGGAGGAGAAGCTCGATCGGCTATTACTACCTTCCGCGGTTCCTTCCCTACCTCCTACCGACTATGTTACCATCACCCAAACCTCTGATTCATCTTCATCACCATCAACTCTGATCAGGCTGTCCGCGCCCATCACTAAACCTTCTAAGGTCGCCAGCCCTCCGTCACTTCTTGTTACCTCTTCCCACCCCAGTGTGGCCCCTCCATCTGACTGCTTTACCAGACCCGTTGGAGATCAAAAAATCTTTCATCCACAGTCTAAGTCCCAGTTGCAGCTTCCTCAATCGCAATCTCAATTCCAGCCACCGTCCCAATCCTAACCCTTCATTCAGACCCAAACGCAGCCTCTGCCCAATAATCCCTCCCAGTTGCAACCTCTAATAGAGAGCTTGTCCAAGGCTCAATCTGCGGCAGCATATGTATCGAAGAGTTTGGGAGCGAAGGGGTACCAGCAGCCGAAGGATCGAGATCCAAAAGCTCCCAATGTAGATGATGGAGGATTCGAGTTCGGACTTGAAGATCCAATGACCATACCCCCGGCCGAAGAGCCCTCCTTCGATGGGAAGTTTTTACCTCTGCAACTCGCTACGGTTCGTATTGAAATGTCTGGGACGGATGCCCCTCCATGCAGACTCCAACAACTCTTTATTCTTGAGTACGATAAGGAATTGGGTGACCTAGTTACTACGCCCTACCTGTTCGACGATATGGGTAGGAGAAAAGAAGAAGGTGAAAGAAATGGTGTTCGTGGTTTAATGGAATTCATGGTACCCATGGATCTGTCATTGTACTCGATCACATTCAGTGCTGCAAGACCTATGCTCAGCTGGAGTCTCTCAATATATCTGTACCTGCTGCATCTCAAATCATTGATCTGCAGCCCCATTACAATATGCAGTGATGGGATTCATATGCGTGGGCATTTCAGGTTGAGTTAGATAATGGAGAGAAGGAGAAGGGGTTCAAGATCTTCAAGGATGATCTCAGGTTCATTGACGAGCACAATGCTGAAAACCATTTCAAACCCATAGTTGTCGTCTAGTTGACTGCCATCGCTGATGGTGATTCTTGTCCCACGATTCAAAGGTTAGTTCATAAATTCCATTTTGATTGTTTCTCCAACTCAGTCTAAGGTGTCTCGATTGAGCAGGGTATGAGGCTGAGCTCGACGCAAGTCTCACTTGACGTTCTTACTTGTTTGAATGCCCCAAGCAATGAGACTGAGGATGTTGATGATGTTATGAATGATGATGGCTTTCCAGATGTTAGAAATCCTAGAATAGCTGTTCTGGATTGAGATGAGGAAGATGCCATTTGTAGGCTCAATAAGGCCCACTACTCACTTGCCAATTTTACCCATGATGGGTTGGAGAATTTTCTTCAAGAAGCAGACGATGAAGTTGACCTTCAATATGCTGATGATATGCAAGAACATAGGAAATTTCTTGCTAGTGTATTGCAGGGTGGGGATAGTAAAAGTCAAACAATACAAGAGAATGAAAATGATGAGGATGAAGAAAATGATGCAGACAATGAGATAGAAATTGAAGAGGCATTAGAGAGTGAGTTTGATGAAAGCCAACTGGGTAAAAGCCAAAAAGCTTCAGTTGAATTGCCAAAGACAACACTGGGGACTGATCCACATTTATTTTCCACTACTCAATTTGGTTTAATAAATGGGTTTACACAACATCAGTTAGGCCAGCTGTATTGCTCATTACATAAACACGTGCCAATGAAGTCCAAAGAATGATTTCAGAAATGGTGTCTACTGCGGCTGTGTTATTACTTCTATACTTCTCAGAGTTCAATGCATGAGGACAAGTTACTTGTTATCAAATCCAGATGGAAGCATGGAGCTGTGCCATGTCAATCTCCTTCTCTTGATCTTTTATCTTGCCTGTGTCACTGCTACAGTTGTTTACATAGGAAATTCAAATAAGGGACCACTCAAAGACTATTCATTCCAAGGCAATTCTGCAAATACATTTTACGATGCTTACACTGGAAATGGTTTTAAGTATTTTTGGGGTTGTGAAACTTCAGATGCAAACAAAGGAGCCCATCAGAATGAGTACTTTGAACCAATTACAACTACGCAGGAGTGCTACAAATTGGATGAGTTTTGGACAAAGGAAGCTTTTGTAGAAAGTGATACCTTGCATTCTGACAAAAGTCCAGGTGTAAACCCCAAATCTGGCTCTGAACATGAAAACATGGGCTTTGGTGGTAGTGTTATAAATAATGTTCGGATATGGGTGGAGCAGCTAAGGTTTGCCAAGTGTGTTGGATTATGTGAGATGCATGAAGTGGACGAGGCCTTGCCATTACTCACCATTGAAGATCACAAAGTGATGGGTACTAATACTGTTTTTAGTGAAGGAGTTGCAGTTTCTGCTTGGAGTAAGTTGTCTACGGCAGCTTCTTTTGGCAAGATTATAGTTTTTAAGAAATTAAGGTGGACTTCCCAAGTCTTTGTTCAGATAAAGATGGTGGTTGTTTCTGTCTTACTTGGGTATTCGGTTGAGGTGATTTAGAGCCTACCAGCGACCCCATGTACGACGGTGGACCTTCGGTGTTCATGAGGTGGCAATTCTGTCTATGTCGTAGACTGTAACTTCCGACTATACCTTCAGCTGAATCTTGAGGATAAGGGATAAGGTTCTCATATATGGGGACGGTAATGTTACGATCACACCTAGACCATAGGATTAGAATTGGTTTGAGTTGTTATAACCATTGGATTGTAACTGAATGGTACCTTCTAGAATTGTAATAGGTTATATAATAGGAAGAAAATGTAATAGATAGTAACAAATTACAACCCAATTTTCTATCTTCTTTTCTTCCTATTCTCTTCTATCTGGAGGTCGGCTACCCTCGAAGTAGCCATTACCGATACATTTCGTATCAAATTGCCTGTTTTGTAGATCCAAAACCACGGTTCAACTGCTAGAACCTAGTCATCTTTTAATGAAGGAATTGAATTCGATCCCTTTTCTTTCTGTCCTTTAATTTGAAATTTCTTTATTCTATCTCAGAACCCAATCCCTTCAACAATCAAACCAGGTTCTAATGGTTAAACCTGACAATTGGCTCCCAAACAGAGTCAGGACCCTCTTATGTCCATGCATTCACTTCAAACCCTTGCATTATTTTGGTTTAGGCCTTGCTTGTTTGGGCCATTGTTCTGAATCCTGATCAACCCAACAACCCAAAAGGAACTGGTGGTAGGTTAACCAGATCAATCGGTCAGTGATATTGGACGGGTCAGAGCAATTTCATGGTACAAGACTAAAGGTACTGTATAGAACCAAAGAACCATATGTATAGTAGAACTCAAATGTGCAACTATGAATCCAAGTGATGAATCAGGTGTAGATGGATAATATTGTTTTAGAAACCGGTATTGGCTCGACTGATTTGTATCAGTTATTTGGTTTCAATTGTGATCGATACTGAATATTTTGTATTTTGTAATGGTATCAGTCGTTCACTCTAACGAGTGCCTAAGGGAACGAGTCGCCCTTGCAAGGCCTAAGCTTACCAAGAAAAGAAAGACACTTCTGGCAACCTGAAATTAAAGGAACAAAAGCTAAAGAATTAGTTGTTTGCAACCGCTTACGGCGCCTTTTATGATCGTGCAATCTTTGGCTCCGTATCTGATCTGAATTGATATCGGATCAGTTTCAACCATGGCCAATATGGTATCCAATACCTGGAACTAAAACATTGGATGAATCCCTCACCCCCTTAAGTATCTTTTAATATGTAAAGTTTGTGTTTGAAACGAAACATGTCATTTTGTTCGGAGTCATAGATTACATGGATTTAGAATTTCGCTACTATTAATTTTCGACTTTATATCCATAATTTTGCTTAGGGTAAATTACTCATACCACCCTAGAGGATTCATCGGCGACAATCTCTAGATTCCAACAGTATCTTCAAATTAACACAGCTCAGCCTAACCCTAACTACTCTGGAGCTGCAGATTTTAAATTCTCTCCTTTTTTTCACGAGAGAGATCAGTAAGAATGGAAGTGATAAAAGAGACAACACATGTCCAGGAAAAGAAGCATATTTTAGTAGAAAAAACAGTTGGAAAAAGAAATCAGACTTATGGATTTGACCTGCTCAGAGCTCACAAAAGCACTTAGAAATCACGAAAACAATGAACGATTGAACGATCTCCCGAAACACAAGGAAGATGGATTTGAAGGAATCAAGGAACCACAGATGGAGCTTCTTCCCTCAATTAACTTAACTCATTCTGCTCTTATCTTCTTCTTTTGTTCTATAAACCACTTTCTTGCAAGAGATTGGGAGAACAGAGACGCCAGAGAAGAAAGAGAAGAAGTTAGAGTTTAAATAACAAAGACTAATTTGGTCTTTTTACATTACCTATAAAGGTATTTTGGAGATTAAAAAAATTAAATCGTGTTGACATCAACAATTAATAGAAAAAAACTTATAGAGTGGGTTTCTGTGTAACAATATTCGGGATTTAAGGGTAATAAGTGTAATTTTGTCAGGTAATAGGTGTAGTTGTCGACAACTTTATGGTAGGGTCTATGTTTGACCAATAGGTCAAGGATGATATGAATAATTTATACTTTTGCTTATGATGCAGGAATATGGAGGCTATGTGACTTGAAAGTTTACTGTGCTAAGAATGCAACTATTGGAATGCTAAAAGAAATTTTTTTTTTTTTTGGGTACGGAATGCTAAAAGAATTGATTCCATAGAAGAAGACAATCAAAAGGAAATCAACTACTTCGAGTGTAGTGCCTCTTAAAAGGTTGAGAAAATATTCTAGGATTGGTATTTTTGCATGAAAGTCATTATTCCCAAACTTTCTTTGTCCTAGTACTAACCCACAAGTTGACACGTAATTAATTACATTAGTTAAGTCCTAGCAATCACACGAAGTCATCCTACGCATCATACAAAAAAAGAGAGGGTAAATTATAGCCAAGGTACTTAACATTTCAAGAAACTGCAGGTAAATATTCAATGTTTCATATATTGTGTTTAGGGTACTTAAATCAGAATAAACTTAACCAGATTATGAGAAAATTATAATTTTAACCATTTAACATTATTTTTGGATGTTTCTCTAGCTTATATAATCCCACCGTTTCTGTATGCCAATTGCCTCCACGACTTTTTTTTCTTTTATATTTATAGATAAGTAGATATTTTATTGAATCAAAAGAAAGAGAATTCTAACAAATTCGGTCTTTGATAAGGAATCAGACAAAATAACACAATCGACCAAACAACAACTGGGACAATGATACAAAAATTAAGTCCCATAACAGAGAAGAAAAACAGCAACTCCACGAAAAACAGCAACTCCACGACTACTACACAATAGATGCATCCTCTTTTTTTTTTTCTTTAAACGTCTGGGAGACGACTAGAAAGAGTAAATTGCGTGTACTCACTCCTTCTTAGGAAAATCAAAGAGGCAGAACAAAGAACTTGCACATTATCTCCATCACATATTGAGTGGTGTACAATGTAGCTTCAATGATCCTCCCCATCCCACAAAGTTTCTTTTGGCCTCAATAATTGGCCGTAAAATCACCACGCCACTCTAACTCTAATATCATCCCACCCCTAGCTGCTAGCACCGCTGCTCTACATGTTCTTTTCCTTCTGGTTGTTTTGCACCAAAAATTGTCCTCCTGTGGGACAATTTTCCACGAGGTACAAACATCACACATTCATAACAATCATAATTAGATGCAAATACATGCAAAAACAGTTATTGGATGACATATTAATCACAATTAAACATGCAGCATAGACAAGCACATGATTAGAAACACTCTAAAATTAAGGTAGGGTTCTGTTCCTCACCTGTAATCTAGTTAATCTTACTATCCTCACCACGTGAGTTGACATTATCGACGCATATGACACCTAATGCAAGTGTGGGAGGTTATTAGTTAAAATACGAATTAGATAACTTATTTATAGGCTTCCTAGGACCAACTGGTTGCAGCATCCGATTGCACAATTTCGCGACCCGTGTTGCTACTAGTTGCTCTCGGGAACCTTTCTATTTCCAACCAGTTGCAGATCAGGTTGTTGCAGACGTGTAACCAGTTCTACTCCCGATTGCATCACCGAGGCTTCCCGAATGTATCTGGTCGTAGATCCGGTGGCAACATCTTGCAATCGGACCTCACTCGAAGGTTTGGTTTGGTTATTTGGCCTATCTGGTGGCACGGATTTTGCCTCCAAGGGTTCCCTCAGGATCCAATCCCAGACTCTTGCTATGGAAGTCTATCGGTGGATCATCCAGTCGAGCATCCGACAGTGATTTCCAATCCCATTCTAAGGCTTAGTGAGGTCGATTACGAATACACCTCTTAGATCTAGGGCTCATTATCTTAGTGCTAACCATGGATGGGCTCGAGGTATAACCTGAGCCGATCTCGAAGGAACCTTCTTTACATGCTCAGCCATTAGCTCTTAATGGAAAGCAAACACCAATGAAAACAGAGGTTTAAGGTTTCCTTAACAGAAATCAAATAATGCAGACAACCCTAAAGTAACATGTTACAGAGCTTACTAGTGGTGTGTTCGAACAAATGCGTGATGTTGTCGAATGGTACTGGTAGTTCTCCGAATATGCTCTCCCTTCTCAGCTTTCTCCTTCTTCCTTTAACCCTCCTCTCTCTTGAGAACACGTCAGAGTTTTGGTCGAGAATATGCCCTCTCTAGAGAGGGGTTGGAATAGTTTGGTCACTTTGGAATCTCCCTCCCAAGGTGGACTCCTTGGAGAGTGAGAATCTAGGGGAATATTGCCACGTGGCAAGTAATGGATATGGGAGAGGGATTCTAACCAACTCTAAGGTGATTAGAGTGAGGTGGGACCCATTGGATCCATCCATGGGATCCAGGAAATATTCCCATTCAAGTTTAATTGACAGATTTGAATTTTTCAAATCACGGGCAGGCTTTTTGGCTTATTCGGTTGCAGGATCTGGTTGTAGCAGAACTGGGATCATCTGACCAGTGGCTTCAACCGGTGCCCCATTTAGTTGCACTATAACAGATTTTTTTTTACATGTTCACTAAAATATCTCGTACCTAATTCGTGCTGGTCTTTAGGTCAACATTGGACTTGGTTTGTCAGTGGTAGAAAACCCTGGCACGATAAAAAAATCCGAGTTAGGCCGAATTTTCTGGGTACGGGTTTTATAGATACGATGATGGCTTAAGGTTCAACTTAGCCCAGGTGTGTAGAATATTAATATTTAAACTATGGCTTGGCTGATAGTACTCAAAGAAAGGGGTCCCGTCGCAGCCAATCTGGTCGGAAGACCCTGACCTTGTAAGACCGGACACTGCTGTCGGACAGGCCAAAAAGGCTGCCCGCGAATTGACACTTGTCAAAATTCAAAATTTAGTTGAAAGGGAATATTCCTTGGACCCATGAACGGGATTCAGTGGGTCCCATTCCAGTCTAACCTACTTGAAGTACATTGATGAAATGGAATCCCTCTCCCATTTCCTTGGCTTACCACTTGGTGGATTTTCCCCTAGTTTCCCACTCAACAAAGGAGTCCTACCTTGGGAGGGACTCTCCAATTGATCAAACTCTCCCAAAACCCTCTCTGACAGATAAGCACCCATTTTGAAAGTTCTGACCCGTTCTCACAAGGGAAGAGAGTAGAGAAAGAAGGTGAAGATCGTGGGAAGGTATTGCTGGAGACTCGTCGGCACCACTCGTTATCCTCGCTTTCCTAGTCAAACAGATTGCCGATAAACCTTGTAGTCTATTGTTGTAGGATGATAGCAGTAAACAAATCCCATTAGGGAGGCCTCAAACCTCCATTCTTAATTAAGCTTTGATCTCCATTAATGGCAGAGCATGATAACCTTGTTTTGTTCGAGAGAGGGCTCTCTCAAAGTCAGTTTAGGTTAGACCTTGAACCTAACCTTGAGAAGGTATGGGATTATGGTTCCTAGACTTAGGAGGTACACCCTTAATCAACTTTTTGGCCTTAGTGTAGTGTTGGTGGTTACCACCAAGCTTCGACCATGAGGTCTATCAAGGAACTTCCCTAACAGGAGTTAGGAGACAGGTCCGAAATGTAGTCTGGAGGTGAATCCCATGCCTCCTGACAGATTGATTTGACAAGACCAACCCCTCTGGGAAGGTCTGGTCGCAACACTAGTCGCGATACTATTGCAACCAGACACATATAGTAGGCTTTGGTAAGTAACCAGAAGTAGCACTGGTCGCACTACTATTGCAACTGGAGCTGTTGTTGAACAAGGACAGAAGGCCTTGGGAAGGGACCGAAAATAACACCGGATGCACTGCTGTTGCAATTGGACAACCCCAGTAGGCCCTGTATCAATGTATCTCAACTAAATAAACAACTAACACCTTTACGCACAAATTAGGTGTCACGTGTAGAGATAAGATAGACTCACGTGGTGCTAACTACAAAGCTAACAATACCTCAGGTGAGGGATAGCACCCCTGACTTTATTTTGGTGTGTTTCTAATCACTTGCTTACCTGTGTTGCATTCTTAATTGAATAACATGTCATCCAATATCTATACTTTCCATTCATTACATTAATATATGATTTTTATGGTTGTGTGATGATTATTGCTTGTGTGGAAAGTTATGAAACGATCGAGGACCGTTGGATTAGACCCACTGTGCAAACCTTGCCATGTGCTACCACACATCCTAACGGGATGACAGTGTCTAGAGGGGGATGACGGACGGTCTGGGATTCCTGTTAGGGTAGCGAGGGGGTACATAAGATGATATGTAGGATTGATTAGTGGTACTATCCCATGTATGCAACCCTATCCAGCAAGGGATTAGGTGTTAGTATGGATGGGGGATGAGGGGGAGGTGGTGGCAATGTCCATTGGAGAGTCACTGGCCAGACCCCTACTCTATCACTGTCCATATAAGAGACGCGTGGCTTCACCAAGGTTGTCAGTGCATGCTGAAGAGTGTTCATTCTCTCCTGTGTATGGAGGTTATGGTCAACTTTGGTGAGCGTGACTAGGCCTTACCTTAGCACTAGCATACATTATACCAGACCATTGTTGTGTGTAATAAATCTATCATGCATTATTGCTTACTTGCTTGTCTGTTTCTCACTAATCTCAAGTTGGAGAGCTTACCCTTACATATGCCATTCTTTTTATATGATAGTATAGGTACTATAGTGGCAGATTTTGTGAATACATCGTCACCAATCTTGCACATTTGGATGCGCAGCCGCTAGAGGAAGCACATGATGAAGATTGCGAGTGTGATCTGTGCGTGTTCGAATAGAAGAAGCACCGCGAAGGATTTAGATTTACTTTACTTTTATATGCTTTTACTTTGGGATATGAACCGAGTATTTAGGTGGTTTTATTTATGAACGATTGTGTTTTGATGTTTGGCAAGAATAAGTCACAAACAAGTTTACTTTATTTACTTAATTATCAATAGAAGCTCAGTTTTACTTAGTATTTCTTCTGCTATTATATTACTCTGATTATGATTTTGTGACACTAGACTGGTTGGGTTGGTGGAGGTATACACGATTTAGTGTGGTTCTGGGTTGGACTGCATTTAGTTACGTATCGGTCCGATCATAGTTCAAAAATTTTATATGTCAGATTTTGGGGTGTGACAAGTGATGTTCATACCCAGTAGCCATGTGTGCCAAAAAATCCAAGCTTTGCCAAACGATCGTCCCTTTGCGCGACAGAAGGACAAGGTTTTCAGTTTCTAGGAGTTGCGAACTCGTTGCTTCTTCTGCATTTTCGATCCACCAGACGTCTCGCCACAATCCATTATCTAGAGCTTGCTGTCCGTTTTCCATAAATTGCATTATTGTTTGTTGGTAGCTCAATCAAAATTGTAGTTTGGATTCTCCGTTTTCATAAAACCCTAGATCTAGGATTTCCATACACTACAAAAGCTCGGCATTCGTTCTCGGAGCTGAACGTCGTCTAAAAATGGAATTACAGTGAGAGTTGCAGAGCCCAATGGAGTCACTTCACTATTCTTGTAAGGGTACTTTGGGTAATAAATGTTTAAGTTTGATATTACCTCATCATTTAACAAAAAATGCCTAATGGATTGGGGTTGTCTATAAATATGTTCTAAATTTAAGGGAAGTATGAGTAATTGTTTAAAAGATTTGGGAATTGCTTGGATTAGCTATGAGTAATTTTCCCTAAAAAGTATGTAATTACTTGATCGATTCTACATCTACAAATCATCTTTTCCAATTTCGTTTTGATTGGAATGGCTATAAGAAATTATTCATAGATTTAGAGTATAATTTTTGTGATCAAGTTTTCATGTTCTTGTAATTAATCATAGTGTATTCTTCTTTCGAACTAGGTTTTTTTTTTTCTTTTTTTTAGACATTGGTTCTGCTCAATACATGGATCCTCAACTCCAATTTCAAGTTGGCTTCTAATCTTCTTTGTTGGCCTGACGGCACCTTCAAGCGTCACTTCGTCAAGTTCTTAGACTATAACCATAAAGTCCCTGCGAACGCCACCCAAGTTGATGGGAGTTTTCTCTTTCTACATAGTAGTCAACAAAGCCATCAATCTTCGAAAGTGGAAGCATATCGTTATTATCACCTTTGATTGCCCAAACTCCGGTAGTTTCGACGCACTGAAGGTATGTTACAGCAATCTTTTCCCCATCCCTTAGATTGTCTAAACTCCATGTATCTTAGGTGGTGCCACCAGTAGACAAGCCAAATCCACCATGTTCAGTGTCCGTATGGACATTCCATATAAGGATCGAAGGCCTGCAACTCACACTAGCTAGTTCCTCTCTATTGCAAGCATCTGTGAGAAGTAACCGAAATAGTTAAAACTATTTTTTTGATAGAACTGAAATTATTCATTAAATCGTGACATGTTCATAGCTTGATTGACATACATGTCATAGAACCATAGGTTGCATAAAGGCCAAAATAAGAGACACGACTTAGATAGAACCTGCAAAGCAAGGGAGTCAACTATAATCACGCAATATATCTAAAAGAACAAGATAAAAAATAAGTAGATAATGATTGAATATGTTAGGGGAAAATAATAATAGATACGAAATCTGGCCGTTGGAAGAGAACTTAGGATGATCCTCGGGAGAGGGACACGTGGCTTGCATCCAAGGAATTAGGTATGAGAAGGAAGAAATGATAGAAAATATCAAAAGGAACTCATGCTCGACCCTCTATGCTGACTCAGATGAGATGTAACGGGTTGATGTGGGTAGTTGGTCCATTTATAGATTGTCATTAATGCTCATAAATGCTGACAACAACCATAAATGCAAGGCATGTTGACTTAACTAGCCAAGTCACCACATCATGGACCGAATCAACATGAAGTCAGACCATTACTTGGTAAAAGTGTAAGGACAGAAACAAACATCAGAAGGTATGGAAGATAAGGTATGGAAGATATAATTCAAAAGGGGGGTCGGGGTCGAAGCCACATGAACCTACTGTTCTCTAGGTAACTGATGATTAAAATAGAGATAGGTATGGAGGAGCTTGCTTGTGAAGCTTCCTATTGAACCTATATATGTAACAAGAGGACATCAATGAAATCAGATTTGGATTTTCTCCATCACTGAAAGAAAACTTCTCATCTTTGAGTTTTAACACATTTTTGTTGTCTTCTATCGTATTCTATTGGTTCCTATCTCAGGGGAAGGGAATATGGTTATAGTGGGCAGTATCTCAGGGAACCCTTGTTTGTGAAGGAACTCCAGTGTCTCATTGAGAGTTCCATATTGTATGTCTTGGAAAATCTAGTTTAACGGATTCCATCGACAACAGTTTGGAGCCCACCGTGGGGCCCCAACATACTTTGTTTCTTGAAGTCTTTCCTTTCCCCTGAACCGGTTCAAAAACAAAAATCTCTACTATTCTCTTCTTCTTTTTCTACTTTACTTCCCCTAAAGTTACTCTATACTTTTCCCCCTTGGCATATTCATACGGATGGCACCAACAGGAAGAGCCGAAAGTTCCTATAACTTACGGGAAACTCAAGCCCATCGTGCTGAAGCAAATATGTCCCAGGAACAAGTAGATATCCCTATGGGTCAGGATCCACAAGACGTGTTGCTAGAGGAGCCTACCACCGGAGGAGCAGGTGGCCCCAATCCTGACCCATCACAATATGTTACCAGGGCGCAATTTGATAGATTGGCTCAGCAGTTGGCAACCTTGACAGAATTGTTGCAACAGTGACCCCTAGGTGCGCCGGCTACTTTAGTACCTCCAGTTGATGTCCCGGAGGTTCCCCAGGGATCTCGGCAGTCCAGACGCTCTGCGCCGCAGGTTATCCCCCTTAACCCGAGGAGGGATAGCTCTCCAATAGATTCGTATCATAGCAGGGGTTGAAGCGATCAATGGGAAGACCCTCAATCTTAGTATGTCCCAGAAGTCGACCCTACTGAAATCATCGAAAGCAGCCATGAGTCCCTGACAGTCTCTCAACAGTCGTCTCTCTCAAATAGGTTGGGGTCTAGATGAGGAGACAGGTTGGCCCGAGGCAGGATGTACACGGTGGCAGATGTAACTCGGGAGGCACAAAGGAGGGTCAACGAAGCCAGACGTGCCAGAGAAGATGCCCAGGCCAGGGTCGACGCTGCTCGACAAGCCCGAGAGGATACCCAAAGGAGGGTTGAAGAAGCTAGGCGAGTCCAAGAAGAAACTCAAGCAAGGGTCGATGCTACACGAGGAGAGAGGGTGACGGTTATGCCAACTGTTATAGCACCTTCGCCAGTTGTACCAATGGCAACCGTTCCCTCGGCAGGTAGCACTCCACCAGGTGATGAAAATAGGCCTAACTAGAACGTCTCGTAAAAGACTTGATGGATCGGGTGCAACATGTTGAGAGAGGGGTCGATTCAGCAACCCTCCAAGAGTATGTTATAGAGACTACTTTGACATATGAGGTTATGAACCATCCCCTGCCTACCAACTTTGTTCTCCCAAATGTTGGGTGGTATGATGGCAAGATGGATCCAGAAAAGTATTGGGATAATTTTAAGGTGGGAATGGTCATCTACGGCCACCACGATGCTTTGTGCTGTAGAGCTTTCCCCTCTACCTTACGAGAAGCAGGAAGGATGTCGTTTAATAACCTCCCCCCTCGGTCAGTGGGGACTTTCAAGGAGCTCAGCAGTTTGTTTCTCTCCCACTTTCAAGGGAATCGTGTTCAGAAGAAGAACTTATCCCATTTGATGGCAATCAAGCAAGGCGAGGGGGAGCCTCTTCAACATTTCATCACCCATTTCTTGGGAGTAGCGGGAGAAGTTAAAGACCTGCAACCAGATGTGGTCGTGTCGACCCTATCCAAAGCTTGTCGAGATCCACAGTTGGTATTTTCTCTCAACAAGAACGTCCCAAAACTCATGCGAAGATTTTCAGTCGATGCGATATGCCATGGAGTGGGGAATATCCCGACAATCATGTAAGACAACTCCTTCGGAGCCTCGAGGTGCTGCCGAGGAACTGGGGGACCTAGTTGAGCACTGGATAGGAAATTCTATTTTCGAGCTAGCCGCATCAGGAGTAGAGGCTGTGGTGGAATTACCAGGACAAGTGAGTTCAAGTCCTCTAGCTGCAGAAAGAAGGAAGAATGAAGCTCTAGAGAAGGCTCCTAAAGAAGGAGAAACAAGCAAGAAAACTAAGATGGCCAAGGAATTGTTGTAAGACCCGCACGCCACGAACCCGGCCTAACCTTATATTTTGTGTCAGGACCCGTCTACATATCATGGTCAAGCCAAGTGGAACAAGTGTGTGAAGAAAAACCAAGACCCAATATGAAAATTTACTCAAAAACAGTCAAAATGAGGGTAGGGTCGCAAGTTTTAACAGACAGGTCCGACCCTCCCATCGACCCTCACCATCGACCCTCAACCATGGGTCGCAGGGTCTATGAGTTGTCCGACCCTCCCATCGACCCTCGGCATTCGGGAAAAACAGTACGAACCGAAAATTGAGAAACCTTCCTAATTTCAATTGGAACCTTTCCTAAACTCAATGGGACTTATTTTGGGAGGTTTTGCCCTATAAATAGGACGTCCCTAAGCCTCTTTCACTCCTTTTACAACCTTAATTGGATTGAGAGAAAAAGAAGAGATAGAAGAGAAGAAGAGAAGGAAAACTTGAAGAAAAGGCTAAGGAAGAAGAGGAAATTCAGAGGAACTCTGAATCTCAGCAAAACTAAGGTATGAATACATTCCCCATGATTTATTTAAGACTTTAGAATGGTTTATGAAGAGGATATGACTTAGAAGAAACTCAAATCATCCATCCATGGTTAGGTTTTCATGGAAAACCATGGAGGAGATCATTAAAACCATGTAGGTGAATAAAGTATAGTTCTAAACCATAGAACATGTATAGAATGGATTGTGAAAGTAAGCCATAGGACCCAACCATGAAAGAGAGAACGAAATCTGATATTTTCGACTCAAACCATGGAGGGTCGCACCTAGGGTCGATGGCAGATCCGACCCTAGAATCGACCCTCAGTGTTCGGAAAGGTCAGATTAGGGGGAGGGTCGCACCCAGGGTCGATCATGACTCCGACCCTACCTCCGACCCTTAGTTTACAGAATAGTTTTTAAATTCTGAATTAATTCTAATTAAATTCTATCGACTTTGTTAGGTCTTCTAGCAATATAATAACATTATAAAGGTGATTCTAAAGCTTGGAAAAGTATCTATTAGCAAGCTAAGATGAGGAAACAGAACTCTAAACTAATTGGTTAATAACAAACTGTTTTCTTTTTCTTAAGTCCAATGCCATGCTTGATTCTATGCGAATATGTTTGTAATGTGCATACAACATGTCATCCAATATTTCTATTACTTGTTCATGCATATTTACTTTATTGTTTATAACATGATGATGATGATGATGAAAGGAATAGGCATGTGATTGTATGTGTGTGGTTGGTGTACTTGATGCGAGCGAGTATCAGGAGAGGTGTGATGAGAACGTCAATAAACGTTAACCTTTGGCGGGTCTCAGCACTTTAGCTCTATCTCTAACTCAATTCTTGTGCATTAGCATCGTCGTATCGCCATTACTTTAGCAGAACTATTATGTCGTAGAGTATCAGGGGAGGTGGTCTCGGTCCTTGTAGTCTCTGACTCTACCGGGGGGCCTTAGCTCTATCTCTATGGATATTCTGAGGGATGCTGGGGTAAGGCCTTGGATACACTATTTGGCATTAGGATTGGTTAGTTGCGAGCCCAGTTTGCAAGCCCTCGCCAGCAGGGGCTTACGTGTTGGTATGGCACTATATAGCAATAAATGTTAACCTTTGTTATATAATGTTCATGATTAGGGTGGATGGGGACGATGATAAACGTTAACCTTCGGGCGGACTTCCACACCCTGTGTATAGAGGCGGGGTCAATAAACGTTAACCTTTGACCACCCAACCTTTCTATTGCGCATTGCAAACTGTAAACGAGACCAAAGATATGAATTGACTGTATGCATATGTATTGTTGTATTGTTTTGTTTACTCACTGAGCTCAAGTTGGAGAGCTGACCCTCGCGCGTGTAGTTCTTTTTAGTTTCTGATGTTGCAGGTACTATGATTGAAGATTTTGTCTATACGCCAATATATGAACGGGTGGAGGCTATGAATGAGCAAGCTGTGGAGAACAAACATGGTTCGTTAAGCGAGCGTTTCAACGATGGATACGTTTAGTGTTTAGTTTTCGTATTTGGATATTGTAATATGTATTAAGTTATGTTTTGGTTACTTGAAAATAAATGGAATATTAACTATTTATCATGATTAGACCTCAGTTCATTATCTGTAAGACTTCCGCTATTTATTTTATTACCTCTGATTAATGTGGAATGTGTTTTGGTTTATCATATGTGGGATAGCCTATTTTGAGATCCTGGTTGAACCGTTGGTTTATTAGCGATTCATCACACCGTTCCGAATGGTACGGAATTGGGGTGTGACAACTTGGTATCAGAGCATCTCGTAGGCCTTACCCATTAAACCTGAATACTTCCACTGGAGTCCATGAACTGAGTTAGGATAAATTAAAAGCTTTAATACAAACAAATCATAAGCACCTGTGTTGGTTGAGACAGAAATTAAACAAGACGATAATGTACATATAAAAGGTGGAACCATATATATACACTCACACAGAAAGAGAAGACCAAAAAATTATCCTAATAAACAAATAATATAGGGTATTATCTATAAGTTGGGTAGTTATCCAAGTATACAAGGATATAGTACAGTAGCAAGAAGGGAGCATCTATATAGCAGAAAATTAGAATACCGAGTTGGTACTTCACAAGATGTGAAACTCGATGTATGGCAGAGAGAAGAAAAATGGCTAGTAATGCCAAAACCCCTGTAGAGATAAAGGAAAAGATCTCGGGCTAAATCCAACAGAGATAAGAGAATAATGGCCAAACATTAAGAATAAGAGCAACTATAAAGAAGCTTAAGCTATACTCCTGGGTGACGTGGAGACTCAGGGTGAGATCCACCACAAGCTGATCCATTACCCGCTAAGCATTAAGAAGAGATTGAAACTTGACCCCACCACTATCTGGGTCGAGAACGGGTTATGAAAACTCATCTGAGTTGGTAATCAGATTAGAGCAAATAAGAGGAAATGAACAACCAGGCCACTCCAGCCAACCACCTGGACTACTAAGTACCTTGGTTATGGTTGTCATAAACTTGACCCAATAAAATACAAGAGAAACAACAGATGAGACCGACTATGCAAGTTGCTATGTAAATCACTACCCAAGTTGCTAATGCTACATCAACACCTCCGAGTCAAACCAAGTACGGTACCAATTGGTAGCAACACTGTACCCCAACACCTGTTAACTATAACACAGTGCTTACCATACAGTAAGTCCCAGTAATGCACACCCCAGTGCAGAAGTTTGGTGCAAAACAAGCAGTATATCAAGGTGGTTAACCTTACCAGCCACCGATGTATGGGATAGTTGCAATGATCCGACCAAGGATTGAAGAATATTTTCTGAAGACGAAGCCTTAAACGTTTTCAGTAGAGGACCAAATCTAATTGTGGCCATATAACTGGATATGATTATATAGGATGCGGTGCATTATTGATTTACTCTTATGATTATAGAGGATGCACATACTAGATTTTAAATTCTCGTGTCTTGACAAGATACCTTCTTGATTTAACCTGTCAATTGAAGTTACAGATATTGTTTCTTTAGTATTAAACCTGATTATACCAATCTGCACCATTCTCATGATCGACAATATGAACAGAGATACGAACTGAATGAACAGTTAAATACTTAATCATGTTGAGCGTACATCTACTGATTTATACCTGATTTACTGATGTACAAAATCTTTCTCCAAATTTATACCTGATTTACTGATGTATGAAATCTCTCTCCAGATTTACTCCTGTAGTGCCTTGACCAATGGAATTATATATTCGATAGAACCTGTAACCATGAGGTCAAGAACTGTAAAACCTCTATTTCCATGTATTTGGACCACCGTGCAACCTAACGACCTTTGGATGCCGGTTAGATTACCAAAGATTTACTCCTGATCCTTTAAACCTAGGTTCACTAGATAAAGCAAGTATTGCCATTATGCTAAATTGAAAGAAGGAAATGAATTATTTTGGACAAACATTCTGATTTATACACTCCCTGATCATTATTGATAAAAAATATTTAGTGATAATGGAATTATTGGAAGAAAGATGATTAAATTCAGATTAAATGTCATAGCCAATGAACCTCAGATGAAGTGATGGAGATTTTGTTTTGAGATTGCTAAATGGATGGATAAGAATCATGTCTATAAAAGTATGCATGAGAAAATGTGGGAACTATTAAGAGTAGCCAGTAAAGAAATAGATAGCACTCAAGTAGAGTTAAGGATGGTTATATCGGTATGAATTTTGACAAGGTAGAAGATTCCTAAAAGCAAATTTAAGAGTGGATACAAGGATAAAGTCATGGCATAAGTAGTACTCGATTTAATACAATGATAATTGAGTTATGCCCAATGTTGAGGGTTATGATTAAGTAAAGACCAAATAGTTTGACTGAATTAATGAATTTATAAGCATATACCCTAATGCTTATAGATAGACTTGGGATATGAAGTAACAATCACAAGATTTTTCGAGGTATATGGAAGAGAGAGCAAGGTAGAACATCAAGGATAAAAGAAATACAAGCTAATGAGTGCAATATGAGATTTTGATGATAGTCTTTGAAAACTAAGAGATGAAGGAACTAGATAAGCCCTTAAGACCGTTACACCAGATTCCTCTAGTTTAAGCCCATTTGGGACTATATGTTGTTTTAGATGAGTATCATGAACAATGATTGAATCATATGGATGGACAGAGTTTGGATGTAACCTAAATCGACTTGAGATGGCAGACTTTGACGTCATCTTGGGAATAGACTGGTTGTCTCAATACTCTACAAAGTGATTATGTGCATAGAAGAGGTTATCATTTAATAATAAAGATGGCATATAATTTAGTATTATTGGACGCATGTTACCTAAGAAGTGAAAGCTGATCCTCTCTATGCTAAAGGTGAAGAGATGCTTTGAAGAGAAAGAAGTTGGATATCTGGTATCTGTTGTCACACCCCAATTCCGCACTGTTCAGAATGGTGTGATGAACCGCTAATAAACCAACGATTCAACCAGGATCTCGAGTAGGATATCCCCGCGTTATCTGAACTTCCACACATCCGTAATCATAATAAGACTAAATACACAATAGCGAAAATCTTATAAATAAATGAACTGAGAATCTATGTGATATTAAAATTTAAATAACAATTTATTCTATTTCAACTAAGACATAAATATTTAAATACCAAATACATGTCTTAATAAATCCATATATAGAAACCTATAAAATATCTAATCAAATACACACGAGTTGCACTCGCAAGAGGAGTCGTGTGTATCCACTTCAGCTCCAGCTTCCATTGCTGCCACGTTTCCGTACACAGACGCATTCATATAATCTTCAACGGTATAACCTGCATCATCAACTAAAAATATTCGACGTCGAGGGGTGAACACACATCACGGCTTAGTGAGTAGCCAAAACAATGCAACAGTACATATGCATGCAATCAATTTATATCTTTGGTCCGGTTTAAAGTTTGCAGTATGCAATAGAAAGGTTTAGGTAGTCAAAGGTCACGTTTATTGACCCCGCCTCTATACACAAGTGTGTGACGTCACCCGAAGATCACGTTTATCGTCGACTCACATGCACCCAACCATGAACATTATATAACAAAGGTTAACGTTTATTGCTATATATTGTCATACCAACATGTAAGCCCCTGTTGGCGAGGGCTACAAACTGGGCTCGCAACTAACCAATCCTAATGCCAAAAGTGTATCCAAGACCTCACCCCAACATCCCTCAGAATGTCCATAGAGATAGAGCTAAGGCCCCCCGGTAGAGTCAGAGACTACAAGGACCGAGACCACCTCCCCTGATACTCTACGACATAATAGTTCTGCTAAAGTAATGGCGATACGACGATGCTAATGCACAAGACTTGAGTTAGAGATAGAGCTAAAGTGCTGAGACCCGCCAAAGGTTAACGTTTATTGACGTTCCCATCACACCTCCCCTGATACTCGCTCGCATCAAGTACACTAACCACACACATACAATCACATGCCTATTTCTATCATCATCATCATCATCATGTTATAAATAATAAAATAAATATGCATGAATAAATAATAGAAATATTGGATGACATGTTGTATGCACATTACAAACATCTTCGCATAGAATCAAGCATAGCATAGGACTCAAAAAAATAGAAAACAGTTTTGTTAATAACCAATTAGTTTGGAGTTCTGGTTCCTCACCTTAGCTTGCTAAAAGATACTTTTCCAAGCTTTAGAATCACCTTTACAATGTTATTATATTGCTAGAAGACCTAACAAAGTCGATAAAATTTAATTAGAATTAATTCCAGATTTAAAAACCATGCTGTTAACTGAGGGTCGGAGGTAGGGTCGGAGTCCTGATCGACCCTGGGTGCAACCCTCCCTTAACTCTGAACTTCCCGAACACTGAGGGTCGATGGTCAGAATCACCTAGGGTCGGATGGTCATCGACCCTCGGTGTGACCCTTTGTGCACTTTGGTCCAATTCCCTCTTTTTAATCCATTCTTCGTGTTTGGGTCCTATGGCTTGCTTCTACATTCCATTCAACATTCATTCCATGGTCTAGAACCATGAATCATCCACCTAAATAGCTTTCATGCATTCTTCTATGGTTTTCCATGAAAACCTAACCATAGATTGATGGTTTGGGTTTCTCCGAGATCACACTCTCACCAATAACTAACCTAAGGTCTATAGAAACTCATGGAATTAGTATCCATACCTGAGAAGAATAATCCTTCTCTGCAACTCTTCTCTTTTGGCTTAATTCTCTTCCTTGTTCCTCTTCTTCTTCTGTTCCTTCTCTTCTCTTTCTCTCAATTCAATTAGGGTTGTGAAAGGAGTGAAAGTGGCTTAGGAACGTCCTTTAAATAAAGTAGGAACATCCTAAAATAAGTCCCTTTGAGATTAGGAAAGAATCCCAATTGAAAATTAGGAAATTTCCTAATTCTATTTCCTACGGTAACCGAGGGTCGATGATCCCGTTGACCCTAGGGTTCTAAGCTGTCCGACCCTCCCTTCAAAACTGAGGGTCTGACTTTCTGTTTTGGGAGGTCCGACCCTGCTTAGCTGGGTATGCGACCCTTCCCCTATTTTAAGTGTTTTTGGGTCGATTTGATACCTGGGATCTCGATCTCCTTCACGCCCTTGGTCCATTTGGCTCGACCATAACGGATAAACCTGGTTCAAGGTGGTAAGACCGGGTTAGATTGACACGGGTCTTACAACTCCCCCCAACTTATAAAAATTTCGTCCTCGAAATTGTACGTACCTTCTGAATCAAATAAGTGAGGGTATTGATTTTGCATAGCATTCTCTTCTTCCCATGTATTCTCTTCCATGTCTCTACTTTTCCATGTGACCTTAACATAGTAGATATCTCTGTTGCGTAGACGTTGAACCTTTCGACTAGTGATTTCTGCTGGTGTTACTTCAAATGTCAAATCATCAGTCAATTCCAGCAAATCCACTATCAAAACATGCGTTGGATCTTTGACATACTTCTTCAATAGGAAAATGTGAAATACGTCATGCACACTTGACATAGATGGTGGTAGTGCTAACTGATAAGCCACTTTTCCACGCTTATCTAGAATTTCATATGGTCCGACATATCTTGGACTTAGTTTCCCTTTCTGTCCGAACCTCTTCAATCCTCGCATAGGCGATACCTTCAAAAATAATTTATCACAACTCCAGATCTCTTTGTCGAGTGTCTGCATATTGCTTCTGACGGTTCTGAGCTGTTCTCACTCTTTCCTTGATGATGTCGACCACTCGGAAAGTCTCTTCAACAAATTCTGGTCCAACAATACTACGTTCTCCAACTTCATTCCAAAACAAGGGAGTTCGACACTTCCTGCCATACAATGCTTCATAAGGTGACATCTGTATAGTAGCCTGATAGCTATTGTTATAAGCGAACTCGACCAATGGTAACTTTTCGTCCCATGATCCTTTGAAATCAATTACACATGCTCGTAGCATATCTTCTAGAATCTGGATTGTACGCTCCGACTATCCATCTGTCTGTGGGTGGAATGCAGTACTGAACTTCAACGTTGTACCCATAGCTTTTTGCAATCCCTCCCAAAACTTGGAAGTAAATCGTGGATCTCTATCAGACACAATGCTTTCTGGTACACCGTGTAATCGAACAATATTATCCACATACAGCTTCGCTAACCTTTCCAGTGTATACTGAGGTCGTATAGGTATGAAGCGAGCTGTTTTAGTCAGACGGTCCACAATCACCCAAACTGCGTCAACTACTCGAGGAGTCAATGGTAGCCCTGTGACGAAGTCCATAGTGATACAGTCCCATTTCCATGTTGGTTCCGGTAATGGCTGCAACAGTCCTGCGGGTCTTTGTCGTTCAGCCTTTACCTTCTGACAATTTAAGCATTGGGACACGAACTTAGCTACATCTGCTTTCATTCCCCTCCACCAATATAGTTTCTTTAGGTCATGATACATTTTTGTACTTCTAGGATGTATCGAATAGATGGTGGTGTGGGCTTCCTTCATCAGTCGGTGTCTAATATCTACACTTTCTGTTTCAGGTACACATATTCTTCCTTTGTACTTTAGTACCTTCTCGTCATCCAAGGTGAACTCAGGGTTGGTCCTACCTTTCTCAATATCTTCTTGTACTGTTCTCAGATAAGGATCTGCTTTGATAGCTGTCTTCACCTCATCCACTATATCCGATATAATCTTCAATGCCGCGAACATATTCAAAAACCGATGAATAAACCCTTGGTTGGTTGATCCATCCGTTGTATCTATCACATACTGCTCGTTGCCGTGATTGAATACCCTTCCGGTAGTACACATTGCCGCAGTCGTGCTAACTTCTCCTTGCGATTTAATCATTGCCTTTCTACTTAATGCATTCGCTACTACGTTCGCTTTTCTCGGATGATACTGGATATCACAATCATAGTCTTTCAGTAGTTCCAGCCATCTTCTTTGTCTCATATTCAACTCCTTCTGATTAAATAAATAAGTAAGACTTTTATGGTCCGACATAATCTAGAATTTCTCCCCGTATAGGTAATGTCTTCATATCTTGACCGCATGTACTACTACCGCTAGCTCCAGATCGTGAGTGGGATAATTTTTCTCATGTACCTTTAACTGTCTTGAAGCATAAGCAATCACTTGCTCTCCTTGCATAAGCACACATCCCAATCCCAGTCCCGACGCATCAGTGTATAAAGTAAAGGTCTGTCCTGGAACAGAAATAGTCAAGATCGGAGCGGAAATCAATCTGGTCTTCACTGTTTGGAAACTCTTCTCATATTTATCGGTCCACACAAACTTTTCACCTTTCTTAGTCAAACTGGTGAGAGGGATGGCAATCCAAGAATAGTCTTCTATGAATCTCCAATAATAACCAGCTAGACCCAAAAAACTTATAATTTCTGAAACGCTCTTTGGTGCCTCCCACTTCACAATAGCCTCGATCTTGCTGGGGTCCACTTTGATTCCTTCAGCGGATACTACATGGCCTAGGAAGGCGACTTCACTTAACCAAAACTCGTACTTTAAAAATTTGGCATATAACTTCTCTTTCCTTAAACGCTGTAGGGCTGCGTTTAGGTTCTTGATATGGGTTTCCTTGTCCTTGGAGTATACCAATATATCATCAATAAATACTATAACCGACGTATCCAACATATCGTGGAAAACTCGGTTCATAAGTTCCATGAACGTTGCCGGTGCATTAGTTAATCCGAAAGACATAACCATAAATTCATAATGTCCATATCTGGTCCTGAATGCTGTCTTCGGAATATCACCTTCTTTAATCTTCAGCTGATGATAGCCTGATCGAAGGTCAATCTTAGAAAATACTTTTGCTCCTTGTAACTGATCGAACAAGTCATCGATCCGAGGTAGTGGGTATCGATTATTGATTGTCAGTTTATTCAACTCCCAATAGTCGATGCATAATCGAACGCTACCATCCTTCTTCTTTACGAACAACACCGGTGCCCCCCATGGAGATATACTGGGTCGAATATAACCCTTGTCCAGCAATTCTTGTAGTTGCACTTTTAATTCCTTCAGTTCCGTAGGAGCCTTTCTATAAGGTGCTTTTGACATTGGTGCGGCTCCAGGTATAAGGTTTATCACAAACTCTGTGGCTCGGTCGGGTGGTAATCCGGGTAGTTCCTCCAGAAATACGTCAGGGTAGTCTCGCACGACGTCAATGTCTTCCATTCGTGGTGCTTCCTTGGTTAGGTCGACCACTGATACTAGATACCCGATTGCCCCCTTCTCAAGGCACTTCTTAGCCTTTAGTGCTGAAAGTATGAGCTTGCGTCTCCAGGAATTTTGGTTCCCGAGAAACTGAATTCTGCTCCTTCTTTGTCTTTGAACGTTAGCTTCTTTTCGGCGCATAACAGATTTGCAGAATGCCGAGCTAACTAGTCCATTCCCAAGATGACATCAAAGTCTGCCATCTCCAGTTGTATCAAGGTTGCATCTAAGGTCTTCTCTCCAATGAGAACTGGACATGATCCATAACCTTTCTCTAATTCCACTTCTAACCCCATCGGTGATCGTACAAGTAATTTGTAGTATAATGTTTTGATGGGTAATTTTATCTTCTTTCCAAATGCCACAGATATAAAGGAATGAGTAGCTCCGAAATCAAAGAGTACTCTAGCGGGCATGCCATTTATAGGTACGATACCTGTGATTTATTTTAACTTAGTCTACATGCTCATACAATGTAATTACAACTTAAAAGTTTCAGTCATACCTGTGACCACATCGGGTGATGCGGCCGCATCCTCGGACGTAACAGCATATACCCGTCCCTGATGGAATTGCTTGTTGGGCTTAGGGCACTCCCTTGCCATATGTCCCGGTTGCTTGCAGTTAAAACACTTCGGGCCTTCAGAATTTGGCTTTGGCTGAGGTTGAGCTGCTGAAGTAGTCTTGGTTGCAGCAGTAAAATTCTGAGGACGAAAAGGCTTATATGTCATGTTATTGCCTCCGTTGTAAGAATTTCCGACTGGCCTTTTGATGCCTCTGTTCTGAATAAAATAACTCTCCTTCTGGCTCGATTCAATAACTCGAGCTATCTGGACAGCTTCATTATAAATTTTCTTTTCTAAGCCCAGAACATGTTCTCTGATGTTCCCTCTCAGTCCCGTGACGAACCTACGGGTTTTGGTGTCTTCTTCTTGCATGCTAATTGGTGCAAAGAAAAACAGCTCTTCGTAGCGCTGTTGATATGCGTCCACAGTCATCTGTCCCTGATATAAACTCAGGAACTCTTTTTCCATAGAATCTCTGAAGCTCCGTAGAAAATATTTCTCAAAGAAGACTTCTTTATATATAGCCCAAGTTAGTAGGGCGTGCTTGGTCAGTAGATATGCCTTCGTGGATTTCTACCAATGATGTGCGTCGCCCTTGAGCATGAAGGTGGCACATAATACTTTCTCTTCCTCTGTGATAGTCATCATGAGGAAATTTCTCTCCATCTCGTCTATCCAGTGTGCTGGCCACAACGGATCAGACGGTTTGCCGTTGAATTCCTTGGGTTTCATCTTCAAGAATCTCTCCACTAGTCGAGAGTGGTCCAACTGATTTTGGGGGTTTTCCCCAAACATAAGGGGTGGATACTGGTAATTACCCTGAGCTGCTTCCGGAACCTGTACTGGAATCTATGCAGCAGGTTGTTGAGGTGTCTGAGGAGCTGGGTGGTTAACCACCGGTGCTGCAGTGGCTTGTCCTGTGTGCATGGGTGCAGCTTGAGTGGCTTGAAACATAATGCCCATGGCAACTTGCATCTGAGCCTGTGCGTGTTGCATCTGCTGCAGCTGTTGTGCCAGATTCATCACCACGGTTGCTAGCTCTGGTGGTGGAGGTGGTAAATTTGTAGGGTTTGCCGGTTCTGGATTACCCGGTGCATAATCGTTTTCCTGACTGGTCTCCTCCACGGGTGGTGGTGGTGGAACTGCATTCCGGGTCTATCGGGTTACCCTACGTCCAGACATAATTCCTTTCTGTGATTGGTGGTGCCTGAAAATTATCAAAATAGGTGAGAAGTCATTTATATTTCATGTAGGCACGTTTATCGATAATCAATTTCAATTCTAGCTCATTTTATAAAAAAATACTGTCTTTTCTATGCAGGGTCGATGGTGAGGGTCGATGGTATGTCCGACCCTTGGTATTCAACCCTGGGAATGACCTGTTCTTCCCGAGAGCTGAGGGTCCATGTGAGGGTCGATGGGTGTCCGACCCTCAGTTCCGACCCTTAATTTTCTGTCAGATTCCCGAGAGCCGAGGGTCGATGGGAGGGTCGATTCGAGGGTCGATGGTTCTAGTTGAATTGTCCGACCCTCATACTAAAAATCCGATTTTTAAGATCCGATTTTGAGTCATTTCCTATTATTTCTCCTCCGTTTCGACTCGTCTCTCCTCTCTAAGTTGCTACAGTGCTACTCCACTGTTTTTGATCGGTTTGAATCCGGGTTTCGACGTCCACGTCATCCATACAGGTATGTCCTCTCATTTTTACCTATTTTTAGGTTTTCTTTTCTAGGTTTTCCTCCATTTAACTTGTATTTTTCAAATTAAACTTTTTCCAACCGTAAAAATTTGATTTTTATTGGGGGCTTTTGTTATTGGTGTCTCGAGGAACGAAGGCCCTCAAAAATTTCTGAGTTTCATCGGTTGGTTATCGAGCAACTTGAATTTTTCCCTTTTTGCCCTAATTTGTCGAAATTTTTTATTTTTCTTGATTTTCTTCAAATTGGACATCGTCAGTTAAAATTTCCTACTGCATGTGGGTTGTAGGGTATGTTTAAACCTACGTAAGTTCTCATGCCCACTTGTATGGTGAGAAATGGGGCTTTATGGTCAACTTACGTCGTTATTAAATCAAATTTTAGATTTTTATCTTATTAACCCCTTGTCTCCCTTTCTCTTTCTTATCTGCAGATACCATGGCTCGTACCAAGATACCTAGAGTGTGTGATCCACTTCGCTTCCATTCTAATGAAGCCGAGGCACAGTATGCCGACTATGCCCGTAAGAAAGTGGAAGGTGGTCGTATGGTGAACTTGGCTGAGCTAGCCTTGTTCAACGTAGAGAGGGCATTTGGTGATATGGGGTGGCTCCCTGTCATCACCTATGATGCTTGCACATGTCGGATTTGGTGCGCCAGTTCTATTGTAATCTCTAGGTGGTGGGGAATTACAATGACGTTGAGCATGGTCAGGAGTTGCGCATCATCAGTTACGTTAAAGGGGTGCACATTTCATTTGACTATCGACAACTGACCGATCTGTTGGGCATTCCTTATGATGGCCCCATGGTGTACTGTGCGCCTGGAGAGCCTCAGTTTGTTTCCATGGAGATGAGGGCAGAGATCGAAAACCAGCTGCAACGACCTGTTCGCTGGCAGATGAGAGCCTGTTACTTGCGTCCAGCTCCACGGGTCTTCTACAAGATTATCCAGCATAATCTGATCCCACAGAGTGGGCACTATGAGAGGGTTTCTCAGCTGACCCGAGTTTTTGATATACAAGATTCGCACCGGCAGCCGGTCATCGCCTTTCCTTACATCATCATGCGGACCATGATTAGTGCTACATTGTTCGGTCATAGGGGTAATCTAGCCTATGGACGCATGATTACAGCTTCTACCGACCCGTCGGGGTTGACTCGGTAGATGAGAAGATCCAGGAGAAGACCTTCTCGTCGCCTCTAGATTGGGAGGCTATCTGCAAGATGGGCATGCGGGATGCCCAAGTTAGTGACGAGGAGAGGAACAAGATGGTACGCCCTCACACTCGCGTTGAGAAGACTGATGTTGAGGCTGCTACTGCCGCTGCTAGAGCTCATGTGGATCCCGTCGATGATGATGATCGTATGTATATGGATGTTGACGCGATACCACCGCCTTCACCTACGCATGCGGCTGATGTTGGTACTTCTTCTGCGGCGGATCCTGTACCGGAGACCGGTCCTTCTCATGCGGCTGGTCCTTCACGCCCACCTGCTGATGACGTGCTGAGTATGTTTCACGAGATTAGAGAGGCTCGGCGCGCACGGATCCGAGGATAGGGGAGCTTCTAGACACCCGGCACGGGACCGATCGGCGGGTGGCTGATTTCCACGACTAGTCTGCGGGTGACTCGGACTTCGGGTGGCATGGTTGACTAGAGTCTATGCCGAGGACTACGACAGAGACCGTGAGGCGCCGCCTCCTCCTTCGCCTCCAGCTTCCTGAGTGTACTTTATTTTCCCTGTACTATAGAGTAACTGTCCGGGTTGTGGACTGTACTCTGCTTTAGTTGTGTATATACATTTTGTTTCGCTCTCATTGTATGTAAACGTGTTTTCCCTTTAATAGATGTCTTATTCTCTTTTTAAATTTGGTCTCAATCATCACTGGTGCTTATAATGTGTTAATATTACTGTTTTTATTTTTATCCTATCTCAGTTCATAATTTTCTTGAATGTATGTTAGTTCAGCGGGCAACGCTCGAGATGCTCTGATACCAAGTTGTCACACCCCAATTTCGCACTGTTCAGAATGGTGTGATGAACCGTAAATAAACCAACGGTTCAACCAGGATCTCGAGTAGGCTATCCCTGCGTTATCTAAACTTTCACACATCCGTAATCATAATCAGAGTAAATACATAATAGCAGAAATCTTATAAATAAATGAACTGAGAATCTATGTGATATTAAAATTTAAATAACAATTTATTCTGTTTCAACTGAGACATAAATATTTAAATACCAAATACATGTCTTAATAAATCCAAATAAAGAAACCTATAAAATATCTAATCAAATACACACGAGTTGCACTCGCAAGAGGAGTCGGGTGTATCCACTTCAGCTCCAGCTTCCATTGCTGCCACGTTCCCGTACACAGACACATTCATATAATCTTCAATGGTATAACCTGCATCATCAACTAAAAATATTCGACGTCGAGGGGTGAGCACACATTACGGCTCAGTGAGTAGCCAAAACAATGCAACAGTACATATGCATGCAATCAATTTATATCTTTGGTCCGGTTTAAAGTTTGCAGTAGGAAATAGAAAGGTTTAGGTAGTCAAAGGTCGCGTTTATTGACCCCGCCTCTATATACAAGTGTGTGACGTCACCCGAAGATCACGTTTATCGTCGACTCACATGCACCCAACCATGAACATTATATAACAAATGTTAACGTTTATTGCTATATATTGTCATACCAACACGTAAGCCCCTATAAGCGAGGGCTGCAAACTGGGCTCGCAACTAACCAATCCTAATGCCAAAAGTGTATCCAAGGACTCACCCCAGCATCCCTCAGAATGTCCATAGAGATAGAGCTAAGGCCCCCCAGTAGAGTCAGAGACTACAAGGACCGAGACCACCTCCCCTGATACTCTACGACATAATAGTTCTGCTAAAGTAATGGCGATACGACGATGCTAATGCACAAGACTTGAGTTAGAGATAGAGCTAAAGTGTTGAGACCAGCCAAAGGTTAACGTTTATTGACGTTCCCATCACACCTCCCCTGATACTCGCTCGCATCAAGTACACTAACCACACACATACAATCACATGCCTATTCCTATCATCATCATCATCATCATGTTATAAACAATAAAATAAATATGCATGAACAAATAATAGAAATATTGGATGACATGTTGTATGCACATTATAAACATCTTCGCATAGAATCAAGCATAGCACAAGACTCAAAAAAATAGAAAATAGTTTTGTTAATAACCAATTAGTTTGGTATTCTGGTTCCTCACCTTAGCTTGCTAAAAGATACTTTTCCAAGCTTTAGAATCACCTTTACAATGTTATTATATTGCTAGAAGACCTAACAAAGTCGATAAAATTTAATTAGAATTAATTCCAGATTTAAAAACCATGCTGTTAACTGAGGGTCGGAGGTAGGGTCGGAGTCCTGATCGACCCTGGGTGCGACCCTCCCTTAACTCTGAACTTCCCGAACACTGAGGGTCGATGGTCAGAATCACCTAGGGTCGGATGGTCATCGACCCTCGGTGCGAACCTCTGTGCACTTTGGTCCAATTCCCTCTTTTTAATCCATTCTTCGTGTTTGGGTCCTATGGCTTGCTTCTACATTCCATTCAATATTCATTCCATGGTCTAAAACCATGAATCATCCACCTAAATAGCTTTCATGCATTCTTCTATGGTTTTCCATGAAAACATAACCATAGATTGATGATTTGGGTTTCTCCGAGATCACACTCTCACCAATAACTAACCTAAGGTCTATGGAAACTAATGGAATTAGTATCCATACCTGAGAAGAATAATCCTTCTCTGGAACTCTTCTCTTTTGACTTAATTCTCTTCCTTGTTCCTCTTCTTCTTCTGTTCCTTCTCTTCTCTTTCTCTCAATTCAATTAGGGTTGTGAAAGGAGTGAAAGTGGCTTAGGAACATCCTTTAAATAAAGTAGGAACATCCTAAAATAAGTTCCTTTGAGATTATGAAAGAATCCCAATCGAAAATTAGGAAATTTCCTAATTCTATTTCCTACGGTAACCGAGGGTTGATGGGAGGGTCGATGATCCCGTCGACCCTAGGGTTCTAAGCTGTCCGACCCTCCCTTCAAAACTGAGGGTCTGACTTTCTATTTTGGGAGGTCCGACCCTGCTTAGCTGGGTATGCGACCCTTCCCCTATTTTAAGTATTTTTGGGTTGATTTGATACCTGGGATCTCGATCTCCTTCACGCCCTTGGTCCATTTGTCTGGACCATGACGGATAAACGTGGTTCAAGGTGGTAAGACCGGGTTAGATTGACACGGGTCTTACATCTGTGGTATACACTACCGAAGAAGCACCACAGATGGAATGTATTGATGTGATGCATAACTTTTCTGATGTGTTTCCAGGAGAGTTACTTTGGTTACCATCTGATCATGCTACCAAGTTCGTCATCGACTTGTTACCAAGGACGATACTTCTGTCAAAGGCACCTATAGAGTAGCTCCTATAGAGTTGAAGAAACTGAGATTCAACTACAAGAGTTATTAGACTAAGGTCCTAATCGGCTAAGTATTACGTCACGGGGAACGCCAATGCAATTCGTGAAGAAGAAGGACAGTAGTGTCAGATTAGGCATAGACTACCAGGAACTAAACAAGCTCACAGTCAAGAATCGATATCTACTACCTTAGATCGATGACTTGTTTGAACAGTTGCAAGGAGCAAAGGTATTTTCTTCAGTTAAGATATCATCAGCTGAAGAATTTTGGACAGAAATATCTCGAAGATGGCTTTTAGAATTGGACATTATGAGTTCTCGATTATGACGTTTGGATTAACCAATGCCCTTACATCTTTTATGGAGCTGATAAACTGGGTGTTTCATGACATGTTGGACACGTCGGTCATAGTTTTCATAAATGATATTTTGGTTTATTCCAAGAATGAAGCAACTCATACAACGAATTTTAGAACAGCTTCACAACAGCTGAGAAGGGAAAAGCTTTATACCAATTCCAAGGAATATGAGACCCGATTAAACAAAGTGATCTTATTAGATCACGTAGCGTCATAAAAAGGGAATAAAGTGGACCCTCTTAAGATAGAAGTAAACATATGGTAAGAAACACCTAAAAAATATTGCGAAGATCAGAAGTTTCTTGGGTTTAGCTGGTTATTACAGACGATTTTTGGAGGACCACTCTAAGATCGCAATACTTCTTACCAAGCTAACCAGGAAAGGAGATGAGTTTAATTGGACTGACAAGTGTGAAGAATGTCTCCAAACTCTAAAAGCAGGGTTGATATCAGCTCCCATCTTGATCGATTTGGTACTAAGGGAACCTTTTACCCTATACGTCGAAGCTTTCGGATTGGATCTAGGATGCGGGTTGATGCAAGGTAGATAAGCAATTTCATATGCTTCAAGAAAAATTAAAGGAACATGAAAAGAATTACCCTACTCGTGATTGGGAATTTCCAGTGAGGAATTGTGTAATCAAGACTTGGAGACATTACCTATACAGAGAAGAATTTTAGATTAAATCGGATTACAAGAGTTTTATTTATCTCTTCATCAGAGAGGAGTTGAACATGAGGATAAGGAGATGGTTGGAATTGCTCAAGGATTAAGACTGTGATATTCAGTGTCACCTAAGCAAGGATAATGTAGTAGCTAAGGCTTTAAGCAAAAGGGAATTATGAAGTCCAAAGAAGGACCCAGTATAAATGCTGCATTATGTTTCGCAGCAACAAACTCAGATTTGGAGGAAGAGTAACTTATAATAGAAGCTAGTGATGATCCAATTGAGCGAGAATTTATGGATGAACTTATGGAGCAATAATTCGGCTACGCTTGTGGCATTAAAGATCATCTCTAAATAATTGGATTATGTAGAAGTAGTAATTTTGTTAGGTCTGTATATATGAACGGTGTAAGCAGACTTAGAAGAGGAAAACCAAACCCTGACTTTTGTTTTGGGAATGGAACTGCAGTATCGTGAATTATGTCACTGATTTGCCACTGACTATCAGATCGATTGACGAAGTATGGGTGATTGTTGATCGCCTTATGAAGATAGCTCATTCCATTGCTATACGACCTCGATATGCTTTGGAGCGGCTAACTAATTTATATATGGATAATATTGCCAGATTGAATGGTATGCATGAGAGCTTAGTGTCGGGCAAAGGCTTATGCCTTATTTCAAAATTTTGGGAGGATCTACAGAAGACAATGGGGACAAAGTTGAAGTTTAGTACCGCATTTTACCTTAAACCGACGGACAGTCGGGGCGGACTATACAAATCCTAAGAGATATGCCCCGAGTTTATGAAATTGATTTCAAGGAACTTGAGTTGAGAAGTTATCGTGAATTGAAGTTGCTACTAAGCTACCATGTAAATGTTACCTATGAAGCATGATACGGTAGAAATGTCAAATTCCTTTGTTTTGGAATGAAGTTAGTGAATGAAGAATTCTGAGACCTAAGTCTAATGAAGAAAAGCATCGAGTGGCAAACAAGATCAAAGAAAAGGGGCAAGATAGCTTAAGATGTCAGAAGAGACACCAAAACCTTGAGTTCGCCATAAGTGACAAAGTGTTTTTGAAGATATCACTTATGCATAGTTTGAAATGATTATACAAGAAGGAAAGTAGTATTCTATATACGCGTCGAATCTTATAAACTCTGGAGAGACGTAGAAAAGTTGCATATCAATTAGCGTTATCGCTATCCATGTCTAGTGTGCATGATGTATTTCTTGTGTCTCTATTGAAGTACATTGGAGATCCATATCAAAAGTATTGACCACGGAATCATTGGATTAAATAGGAGATTTAATTATTGAAGTGGTACCAGCCTAGTTCACTAGTTGAAAGGTACAACACCTTAAAAACTTGGTATCAATTATACGAAGATAATCTGACGAAGACAAGACGTGGAGAAGAGTGCATAGGAGGAAGAAGATGCAATGCGGAAATAGAATTCCCACCTATTGACTCCGTAGTAAATTCAAATTTTGAGGACAAAATTTATTTTAAGGATGGGGGAGTTGTAAGATCCGTACTTTCAAATTTCGAGGACGAAATTTCTTTTATTGGTGGTGGAGTTGTAAGACCCGCACACCACGAACCCGGCATAACCTTATATTTTATGTCGGGACCCGTCTACATATCATGGTCGAGCCAAGTGGACCAAGTGTGTGAAGAAAAACTAAGACCCAATATGAAAATTTACTCAAAAACAGTCAAAATGAGGGTAGGGTCGCAGGTTTTAACAGACAGGTCCGACCCTCCCATCGACCCTCACCATCGACCCTCAACCATGGGTTGCAGGGTCTATGAGTTGTCCGACCCTCCCATCGACCCTTGGCATTCGGGAAAAATAGCACGAACCAAAAATTGAGAAACCTTCCTAATTTCAATTGGAACCTTTCCTAAACTCAATGTGACTTATTTTGGGAGGTTTTGCCCTATAAATAGGACGTCCCTAAGCCTCTTTCACTCCTTTTACAACCTTAATTGGATTGAGAGAAAGAGAAGAGAAAGAAGAGAAGAAGAGAAGGAAAACTTGAAGAAAAGGCTAAGGAAGAAGAGGAAATTCAGAGGAACTCTGAATCCCAGCAAAACTAAGGTATGAATACATTCCCCATGATTTATTTAAGATTTTAGAATGGTTTATGAAGAGGATATGACTTAGAAGAAACCCAAATCATCCATCCATGGTTAGGTTTTCATGGAAAACCATGGAGGAGATCATTAAAACCATGTAGGTGAATAAAGTATAGTTCTAAAACATAGAACATGTATAGAATGGATTGTGAAAGTAAGCCATAAGACCCAACCATGAAAGAGAGAATGAAATCTGATATTTTTGACTCAAACCATGGAGGGTCACACCTAGGGTCGATGGCAGATCCGACCCTAGCATCGACCCTCAGTATTCGGGAAGTTCAGATTAGGGGGAGGGTCGCACCCAGGGTCGATCATGACTCCGACCCTACCTCCAACCCTCAGTTTACAGAATGGTTTTTAAATTCAGAATTAATTCTAATTAAATTCTATCGACTTTGTTAGGTCTTCTAACAATATAATAACATTATAAAGGTGATTCTAAAGCTTGGAAAAGTATCTATTAGCAAGCTAAGGTGAGGAAACAAAACTCTAAACTAATTGGTTAATAACAAACTGTTTTCTTTTCCTTGAGTCTAATGTCATGCTTGATTCTATGCGAATATGTTTGTAATGTGCATACAACATGTCATCCAATATTTCTATTACTTGTTCATGCATATTTACTTTATTGTTTATAACATGATGATGATGATGATGATAGGAATAGGCATGTGATTGTATGTGTGTGGTTGGTGTACTTGATGCGAGCGAGTATCAGGGGAGGTGTGATGAGAACGTCAATAAACGTTAACCTTTGGTGGGTCTCAGCACTTTAGCTCTATCTCTAACTCAAGTCTTGTGCATTAGCATCATCGTATCGCCATTACTTTAGCAGAACTATTATGTCGTAGAGTATCAGGGGAGGTGGTCTCGGTCCTTGTAGTCTCTGTGTAAGACCCGTACTCCATAAACCCGGTCTAAACCTTGGTTTTGTGTCGTAACAGGTCTTCCGATCATCATCGGGCCAGACGGGTCGAGCGGATGACAAACAGGTACGAAATCGGATCAAAGACGGTCAAATATTCATCATTTTATGTTGACCGGTCGATGGTACCGGTCGTTCGGTCAGCTCTGTGCAGCTGAGTGCGGAGATCCAGAAATTTACTTTTGAGGGTCCCACTTTCCTGATTTCGAATCCTAAGACTTTCTTAATCCTAATAGGGTTACTAAACCCTAATGTTAGCCTATAAATACACCTTAAATCTCCTCAAATCCTTTCCATTATCTCTCATAAACCCTAGAGAAGAGAAGGAGGTTGGAAAGGAGAAGGAGCTAGGAAGAAGAAGAAGGTGCCGCCATTACCGTTCGACGACGCTCACTCTACGCCAGTCAACGGTAAGTGTTTTAACCATTCTTCTTACCCTATGACCCTAAGTTAGTTGTATGGGTGGATCAATACCATGTAAAGTAGGTATTGATCTAAAACCCTATTTGGCCAATAAACCCTAAGTTGCCGTCAAACCCTAGATTCGAGTTTCAAGATGATATTCATCGAAACGAGACTTGAATGAGTTGGGCATAATTCTAACTCAATGATTAAGCTTAGAATGGATAGGAGAAACCTTGGAAATCCATGGAGGATGATCGACGGCAGTCGAAAAACCCATGTATGGTCTTCCGGAGACATACCGGTCGACTATACCAGTTGCTCATAGTGCGACCGGTATGTTGCCACCGGTATCCCTCGGGAGGCTGGTCTGTGGGGACCGGCTGACCATACCGGTCGCCAGTCTTTCCCACAGAGCTACGACCGGTATATGCCACCGGTCAGCTCTGTGAGGGTATTTTGTAACCATGTTGGTTTCCGACCAACATGAAACCCTAAGAAAAATATTCTAATGAAACCCTAGTAATGTTGTAGGATTTTGTGACATATCGTTTGGATCTTGCGACGTGGAGCAAGTTATCGAACGAGCGTCAGGTAAGGGAATCTGATCTAAACCTAATAATTAATGGACAGTAAGTTGTTGTTAATCACCTGAATATCTATGATGTGATGTTTGTGCATATTCACATGCCATCCTTTACTTTCAGTTATTATTATTGTTCATGCATTGATAGGATGTGATTGTTAAGCATGTGATTGTTTTCGTTAGTGTGTGGAGTGGGGCATGGGCCTGGGATCGCTCCTCACACTAGCACCTTTTGTAGTATTCTGTCTTAACATGCTTGGTACGGGTGGGGCATCAGGGGAAGGTCGTGGTACGGTGGTCTTCGATGTTGATGCTGGCCTGGCCATGGTTATGTGGCATTGTGGTCTCCGAGGTCGACGTTGGCTTGTCCACGATGCTTTAGCTCTATCTCTATGCCGTAGGGAGTTATGTTGGGATAGGGTCTACCTGCGTTATGTTTCTATCCTAGTGGGTTAGTTGCGGATAGGGCATCAGGGGAGATGTGGGAATGCCTTAGCTCTATCTCTATGCCGTAGACGGCTGTGCTGGGATAGAGCATACATTGATGACATATAGGATTGGTTAGTTGCGAGCCCAGTTTGCGAGCCCTGGCCAGTAGGGGCTTAGGTACTGGTATGGGTAGAGCATGAGGGGAGGTACGGGGATATCTTAGCTCTATCTCTATTCCATGATGGGTGCATGTGGGCAGGTGGGGGTGTAATCCATGCTGTGCCACACACTCGTGTATAGAGGTGTGGGGGCCACCAAATCTTTCTATAGCACATTGCAAACTTAAACCAGACCACAACATAAAATGATTGTTACTCATGCATAATATTGTGAAACTGTCTGATTGTCTTACTGAGCTATGTTGTGAGCTCACCCTTTGTACGTACATTGTTTTAGATGCTGATGCAGGTTACGCTGTGGATGACTATATGAACGCTCCGACGTATGGTGGTGTAGCTGCTCTGGACGTACAGGCAGGAGAGGACGAGCATGACGCTTCATGCGAGTGCCCTTTCTGCGTGTACCTGTGATCGAATTTTATTTATTCGTTTTAGTTGTTTTTGTTTGATATTAAAGAGATGTAAAAGATATTTATTTTATGTTTGGATTTGAATAATTCGATACTTATTTAATTTATCAATAGATACTCAGTTCATTCTATTTTAAAGACTTTCGCTGTACTATTATATTCTGATTATGGTTATGTGTGATGGTTTGTATGAGTGGACACGGCCTATTCGAGATCCTGGTGTGAACCGTTGGTTCAATGGCGGTTCACTCACACCATTCTGGTTGGATCAGAATTGGGGTGTGACACTCTGACTCTACCGGGGGGCCTTAGCTCTATCTCTATGGATATTCTGAGGGATGCTGGGGTGAGGCCTTGGATACATTGTTTGGCATTAGGATTGGTTAGTTGCGAGCCCAGTTTGCAAGCCCTCGCCAGCAGGGGCTTACGTGTTGGTATGGCACTATATAGCAATAAACGTTAACCTTTGTTATATAATGTTCATGATTAGGGTGGATGGGGACGACGATAAATGTTAACCTTCGGGCGGACTTCTACACCCTGTGTATAGAGGCGGGATCAATAAACGTTAACCTTTGGCCACCGAACCTTTCTATTGCGCATTGCAAACTATAAACCAGACCAAAGATATGAATTAACTGCATGCATATGTATTATTGCATTGTTTTGTTTACTCACTGAGCTCAAGTTGGAGAGCTGACCCTCACGCGTGCAATTCTTTTTAGTTTCTGATGTTGCAGGTACTATGATTGAAGATTTTGTCTACACACCAATATATGAACGGGTGGAGGCTATGAATGAGCAAACTGTGGAGAACGAACATGGTTCGTTAAGCGAGCGTTTCAGCGATGGATACGTTTAGTGTTTAGTTTTCGTATTTGGATATTGTAATATGTATTAAGTTATGTTTTGGTTACATGGAAATAAATGGAATATTAACTATTTATCATGATTAGACCTCAGTTCATTATCTATAAAACTTCCGCTATTTATTTTATTACATCTGATTAATGTGGAATGTGTTTTGGTTTATCATATGTGGGATAGCCTATTTTGAAATCCTGGTTGAACCGTTGGTTTATTAGCGGTTCATCACACCGTTCCGAATGGTGCGGAATTGGGGTGTGACAATTGTACCCGGCTAATCCAGCACCTGAGTATACCCCTCTTAACCGGACCATGGTTGAGATACTAAACATCAAAATAGGCGATGCCTTACTGGTCCACCCATCTAAGGTGATTGCCCGGCCCGAGGAGCGCAACAGGCGGTTATATTGTGTGCATCACCAAGATCATGGCCATGCCACCAATTCGTGCAGACATTTAAAAAGCTTGGTTGAAGATCTGATCCAGCACAGGCGATGGACGGAGTTTGTAGGACTAAGACCAGTACCACCTCCGTCTACCCCAGCAATGGTGCTTCCCCCGCCTCCTCCCGTGAGGGCCCCGAAGGGGAGGGAGAGGGTAGAACATAGGCCTCTACCACCCGCAAGGTCGCCCCCAAGGGGATTCATGGGCCAGATTGATTTGTGGGTCGAAGATCAACAAGAGAAGATAAAGGAGCATCCCGTCCAGGGGGTTCGAACTATTCGTGAACGGAGTCCCCCGCGGAGATTATTGGGAAAGGCGGGCCCAGAATAAGATCTGGGGCTGAGCGATGATGAATATGTGACATTGAGCCATCCAGAGTGTATGATGGTGACTGTCTAGCCCGATCACATGCAGCGCGAAGTACTCCCGATCGCGGTAAAGCCAGTGGAAGAAGAAGTAGCAAAGGGAAAGCAAGCTCGTAAAGGAATAGAAGACATGAGGGGGTCATCCTCCAAAAAAGTTAGGTACGAGGGATATATTTACTTTGGTGATGACGATCTGATTGATGTGGTTACTCCTCATGAAAACCCCCTCGTTATCAAGATGGCCATCGGAGAAGAATGGAAAGTAAGTCGTATATTGATCGACACGGGTAGTGCTTATGAGATTATCTACTATGATACCTACCGGAGACTAGGCTACAATGATGAACAGTTAAGACCCATTAGATATTCTCTTTTGGGGTTTAATGGCGAAGGAGTACGGGTAAAGGGAGCCATCCAAATCGATACTCGCCTGGGAACTTATCCAGCGCGAGTTTGCATCAATATGAAGTACATGGTGGTAGACACCCAGTCGAGCTACAATGGTATACTCGGTAGGACTGGTCTTAACAAGCTACGGGCCTGCTTGTCAAGCTACTACTTGCTTATGAAGTTTCCTACTGAATGGGGAGTCGGATGCTGCAAGGCAGACCAGTCAGTGTCGAAAAGGTGTCACCCAGCCTCCCTTGCTGCCATCGAGAAAGATCAACCTGTTCAAGTAATCCAGCTGGATGAGTATCAAGACGACTTTCCAGTGGAACGGACCACTCCAGTCGAAGATCTCATTCCAATGCCTTTTAATGATGACCATCAGAAAAAGACATTCCTCGTTGGCTCGGCTCTCCTAGAAAATCAAAGACAAGAGCTCATAAAGTTCCTGAAGGCAAACTCTGACAATTTTGCCTGGACTCCTGAAGACATGCCGGGGATTCCGTGTTCGACCATGAAGATAGATCCGCACCTAAAGATAGATCCACACCAATGACTTATTCGCCAAAAGAAGAGAGCAGTTTCAATAGAGAAGCAAGCAATCATAGATCGAGAGGTCAAAAAGTTGTTGAAAGTCAGATTTATCCGAGAAATATATTACCCAGACTGGCTGGCCAATGTTGTACTAGTGCCTAAGTCTGGTGACCGCTGGCGTATATGTACTGATTTCACTGATCTTAATAAAGCATGCCCAAAAGATTCTTACCCCTTGCCTCGAATAGATAAGCTCATCGATGCCACTGCGGGACATGAGCTGCTATCCTTTCTAGACGCTTATTCAGGGTATAATCAAATAAAGATGGCCAAAGAAGACGAAGAGAATACAACCTTCATCACCAGCAAGGGCACCTACTATTATACGATGATGCCCTTTGGATTGAAAAATGCGGGGGCAACATACCAAAGGCTCGTTAATAATTTCTTTGAAAGACAGATTGGTAGGACCATGGAGGTATATGTAAATGACTTTTTAGTTAAGACAGCTCGAGCGGTAGATCACCTGACGGACCTAAAGGAAGTCTTCGACGTGGTGCAAAAAAATTTCATGCGTCTCAATCCCTCGAAATGTGCTTTTGGGGTACAGTCTGGCAAGTTTTTAGGTTTCATGGTGTCCTAAAGGGGGATTGAAGCTAACCCCACGAAGATCAAGGCAATCTAAAATATGAAATCTCCAACTACACCAAAGCAGGTCCAAGCGCTTACAGGATGAATTACTGCCCTCGGACGATTCATGTCCAGGTCTACTGATAGATGTCTTCCATTCTTCAAGACCCTTAAGGGATCCAAGACTTTCAAGTGGACTGTCGAGTGTGAGGAAGCATTTCGCAGCCTCAAGCGATACCTATCTTCACCCCCTTTGCTAGTGAAGCCAGAAACAGGGGATATGTTACTACTTTACCTAGCGGTCTCACCATGTGCAGTCAGCGGAGTATTGGTCAAGGAAATTGATAAAATACAACATCTTGTGTACTATGTCAGTAAGGTCTTATTAGATGCAGAGACCAAGTATCAGTCTATCGAGAAGTTGCTCTGGCCATGGTGGTTTGTGCCCGTAAACTACGGCCTTACTTTCAGTCTCACTCCATTACCATATTAACAGACCGCCCTCTGAACAAGTTCCTCTCTAGAGCGGACGTATCAAGGCGTATGATCAACTGGGCAGTTGAACTAGGGGAATTTGACCTCAAGTTTCAACCACGGACCACCATCAAAACACAAGCTTTGGTGGACTTCTTGATTGAAAGTACCCTCCCGGGTGGTGAAGAAGAAGGGTCGAATCCAGAACGCGCACTTGAGGAAGCTAAGGTTAAAATCTTTCTTGGCCCTGAAGAACCTTCTTGGGTCATGCACATAGATGGATCTTCAAACAATGACGGTGCGGGAGCAGGTATCATCCTCGTCAGCCTAGAAAGGTTCAAGGTACTAACATCTCTACGCTTTGGTTTCTCAACAACTAATAATGTGGCGGAGTATGAAGCCTTGGTAGCTAGGCATAGACTGGAAAGAAAGCTGAAGGTTACCCATTTGTTAATGTATGGGGATTCCTAAGTGGTCGTGCAGAAGGTTATGGGGTTTTATGAAGCTCGACAAAGCCGTCTCGCTAGATACTTGGCCCTCGTAAAATAGCTCATTGAACCTTTGAAGAAGTTTGCGATGATCAGCGTACCTCGTGATCAGAATACTGAAGCAGATGCTCTCTTACACCTAGGATCCAGCGATTTGAGCAGTTTCAATGTGCCGGTGTATGTCAAGCACTTGTCAGATCCTAGCATCGATCCTGTAGAGAAGTCTTACTCATAGATGTCGAACCCTATTGGATGGATCCTTTACTCATTTATTTACATGAAAACACCCTACCCGCAGTTATGAAGGAAGCCCGATGTATTTAGACTCAGGCGGGGTCGTATGTCATTCATGACGAGGTACTATATAAGAAATCTCATACCTTTCCCTTACTTCGTCGTGTTCCACCCTCGAGGGCTGAATATATCATGGCGGAAGTTCACGAGGGAATCTGCAGAGCCCACCAATGCGGGCGTACCATGTGTTTCATGATCATTCGAATGGGCTATCATTGGCCCCATATGATGAGCGATTGTGAAAGGTACGCCAAAACTTGTGAAGGGTGTCAGAAGCATGCTCCCATGTCTCACCGCCCGTGTGCTCAATTACAGCATATCCCTTCATCCATTCCCTTTGTCGTCTGGGGTATGGACATTCTGGGACCTTTCCCATAGGCAAAGGGGAAACTTCAATATATCTTGGTGGCAATTGATTACTTCACCAAGTGGATCGAGGTAAAAGTAATGGTAAGGGTCACCGCACATAAAGCTAAGGAATTCTTCAGACTAGACATCCTCTATAGATATGGGATCCCATAAGTGTTGGTCATCGACAACGGTCCCCAGTTCTCAAGTCCAATCTTCCATGAATTTGCCGTAACCATAACATTTGGCATAGATTTGCGTCAGTAGCACACCCGGAAGCCAATGGACAGACATAAATCACCAATTGCACCCTGCTGTATGGCCTAGCACGACGCGTGGAAGAAAAGAGGCAAGCATGGGTCTAAGAGTTACCCAGTGTGGTATGGTCATATTGAACCACCTAAAGAACGACTGCCACTCCTTTCAAGTTGGCATTCGGTTCGGAAGCCGTTATCCCGGTCGAGGTAGTAGAGAAAATTTACAGAGTGTTGAACTTCAATGAGGATACTAACAAAGATGTCCTCCTGATGGACCTGGATCTTTTGGAAGATGTTCACGAGATGGCTTGATTGCATATAGTGACGTACCAATAGAAAACAGCCAAGTATTGCAATTCCAGGGTCAAGGAGAATCTGTTCCAAGTGGGTGACTTGGTTTTACGCTCGACGACTGTCACTGTTCCTACTTAGCAGGGCAAGTTAACTCCAAATTGGGAGGGACCATATTGGGTTATGAAAGCTACCAGACCAGGGTCATATCACATGGAAACGATGGATGGGTCGGCCTACCACGCACCTGGCACTCCAAAAACCTTCGGAGATACTATGTGTAAGGTTCCTTTTCTATTTACTTAAAAGAATTTCTACTTACACTCTATCCTTTTTACTCCCCTTTGATCCGGGTCTCGAAAGAGAAACAAAACCTACGGGTCTCGAAAGAGAAAAAAAGCCTACAGGTCTCGAAAAAGAAAAAGGCCTCCGGGTCTCGAAAGAGAAAAAAGGCCTACGGGTCTCGAAAAAGAAAAAGGCCAACGAGTCTCGAAAAAGACAAAGGCCTCCAGGTCTCGAAAGAGAAAAAAGGCCTACGGATCTCGAAAAAGAAAAAGGCCTATGGGTCTCGAAAAAGACAAAGGCCTCCGAGTCTCGAAAGAGAAAAAAAGCCTACGGGTCTCGAAAAAGAAAAAAACCTACGGGTCTTGAAAAAGACAAAGGCCTCCGGGTCTCGAAAGAGAAAAAAGGCATACGGGTCTCGAAAAAGAAAAAGGCCTCCGGGTCTCGAAAAAGAAAAAGGCCTACGGGTCTCGAAAAAGACAAAGGCCTCCGGGTATCGAAAGAGAAAAAAGGCCTACGGGTCTCGAAAAAGAAAAAATCTTCCGGGTCTCGAAAAGAGAAACAGGCCTCAGGGCCTCGAAAGAAAATAAGGCCTACTATTTTGGTCTTAAGTAATTGGCAGAGCACAATCATATAACGCCAGGGGGTGGGGTACTTAGTGAAAGAGAAATTCCAAAAACTCAAAAAGAAATTATATTGAATAACATATGTCGAGTACAAGTAGGGATACATCCTTAAAAAAAAAAGTTTGTTTGGCTGCGTACTTAAATGCGCTCATTCGTTCAAAGGTGCTTCTGTTGAAGGGGTACCAGAGGAGGTTGCACCAGGGGTTTCTGCTGAAGGAAGAGGTGAGGGGTCCTCGGAAGTCATTCCCGGGGTATTCAGTGGAGGAATAACAGAGAGGGGAGCTACCCCCTGAGGAGAAGGTATCAACACCAAATCAGTATTGGAAGCCGTTGAGGGAGGAAGACTCGAGGGCTGCCCATGTTTGTCCCGAATCACCATGCTCATTAGGGGGATGCAGGAATAGTTGAAGGCCAAAAGATGAGTAAATATTTGTGAGTGCATGACAAGGAGAGCTTCCCTAATGGCCCGAGCTCTTTCTTTCCTGAAAAGGGCCTCCATATCTTCAGACTCAAGTAAGGCTCTCAGAGTTTTCTCCTTATCTTGTGCCAAAGATGCATGGGCCTGCGCCAGCTCTTTGGTCAAATGCACCATGGAAGACTGCATGTCGACACTTCGATCTTGCAGGATAGCCATCTCTCCTTTAAGGGTTTCCTCCATGGTGAGGGTGTAGGACAGCTCGACCTGCAACTTATGTTTCTCCGCCAACAAATTGGACCTCTCCATCACTAATTCATCCCTGGCCCCCTAAAGAACTCTAACTTCCTCTTCCAGTTGATTGTTGAGGTCGGTGGTCGCTTTGAGTTGATCTGACATGACCTCATTTGATAGTCGCACTTCAGTTAATTCCTTCTGGGCAGCCTCGAAGACCTTGGCATGGATGGTAAAGTGTTCATCCAATCTCCTGTACCTGGTCTTTTCATCGGATAGCCACCGCCGGTTTAGTTCCAAAGATACTTCGGCAGAGCGCCATTTTATGTCAAGATCCTTGGCCCAGTCATCTGCTTCCTTGGCTCGTTCCTCTACCTTTGAGGCCCGGGCCTCGGCATCATCTCTTTCCTGCTCGACCACTTCCAACTCAGAAGAAAGAGTATCCTTCTCTTCTTTCCAGACCTCCTCGGCTTCAGTATGGGCTGCAACAGTGGCGTCTCGATCATGGATGGCTTGGTCACACTCCGCTAGGGTAGTTGATAGAAGCCTGCTACTTTGCTGAACGGCAGTATGCACCTCTTTCAGCTTGCGTATGGAACTCACCAGTATCTTACGATAGTAGTTTGTCCCGCACATTAACTGAAAATAAATAAATAAATAAAAATGTGTAAGAGATGATGGATCAGTAAAAAAAAAAAAAAAAAAAAAAAGGAGGAGTACTTACCTGGTAGAGGGCCGCACATTGGCCCTGGTTTATGCCCTTAAGCTGGGCTTGTTTAAAAAAGTTTACGTCAGTGGGTAGACAAGCATGATGGACAACCTCTTGAGCCACCGAGCGATTGAATAACCCAGTGTCTGTGGAAAGTACCTTCCAAGGCGGGATGAATAATGTGGGCTCGGCAGTAGAACTCGAGTTGGAGGCAGAAAGGGTAGAGCCGACCATAGAGAGGATCGAAGCCGGACCTTGAGATAAGGTAGTAGGAACGGCTGGGCTTTTCCCTTTGATACCCTCCCCGGCAGGATGACCAGAAAGAGAAAAGTGCATAGGCATGAAGGAGATGAAGATCTGAGGAAAAGTGGAGGGGGCTAGTGGAGGTAAATCTCCGAAGAGTGGGCGAAAGGAGGTAACTACAGTGGAGTAGTAGGAATTGAGGGTAAACCTGTGGGGACTGGAGGAAAGTCTTCTAGGCTCGAGTTCTGTGGTGTTGTGGCAGCTGTAGTGATTGTGGTGGCTTGGGCAGAACCAGGAGGAAAACTGACTGCAAAACAGACATCTTCTGCCATAGGAGGGTGGTGAACGACCCCTAGGGGAGGGTTGCAGTAGGAACAAGCAAGGCACCACTGGAAGGACTAGCAGGCACCAAGTCGATAGGCATCTCGGCCGGATGGAGAGAACGCAGCGACGGAGGGCCGGCTGGAATCCGCTGCAAGATGTCCTGGGGAGTATCCTCAGGGTAAATAAGCCTGGGAATTTCAGAGATGAGTTTCCTCCTCTTTTATCTATGCAGCGTCTTCGCAACAGTGGCCTGATCGTCATCCTCTGCATAAAAAAGAAGTGAAACATTCATAATTATGATGGTGAGGGGTCGATATATAGGAAGAAGGTATTGGGGGATAGCACATACCATCTTCTCCGATGTCAATGATCGAAGGTTCCACCGGCTCCTCGGTCGAAGATCGTGATCGTGTAGTTGGCTCAGAACTACCATCGGTTGGATCAACCAGAGCCTCAGGACCTGGAGGAGGATGTACTTCTTCTGAGGATGGTGGAGGAATCTCGGCAGGAAGGGTAGGAGCTACGTCTGCGGCGCTTTCTAGGGCCTCCAGCCTTTGGGCCATGGAGGCAATTATCTCCTCCCTTTCCCTCTGCTGATGGCAGAACAAGTCTGTCCCCATGAGATCCTCTCAAATGTTGTCATCAAGACCTTCCACTACATCAAGAACCAACAGAGAATTGTTAAAGGTTGAATTGAAATATAAAAATAAAGTAGAGAAGAACAGGTCAGTGCTATCAGGGAACTTACTCAGTCCATACAGGAACAAGAACTTGTTGTTACCCAGGTCCTTATACTAGACTGCCCTCCCTCTTTCTTCTACCCTTTGGAGGGTCTCCATCTCAAGCGGTGTCAAGAGTGGGGCGACCCCTACTATTGAGGGGTCGATGAACTACCATCGATTGCCGAGCGCATACCCATTAGACTATGGCCCCATTTTATTATAGCCCCGAAGAATTTCTCCTTCCAATGGGGCACTGAGGAGGGGGTGGTTTCGATCATGGGAGAAACTAAATTCCTGCGGAAGAAGTAGTAGATGCCATTCGTTTGGTTTTATGGGTCGTGGAGTCACGCCAGGTTAAAACTCCAATATCGAACAAAAATTGAAAGAATCTCAAGGTGGGGGGTTCTCGGCAACGAAGGAAGAAGACAATAAAGGAATGAATGTGGGCCCAAGAGTTGGGTGGAAGTTGGGTAGGGGCCAGGCCGTAGTAGCCCAAAATCTCGAATACTAAAGGATGGCATGGAAAATGGAAACAAGATAAGAACATGTTGAAATTCATTACCATCCTATGGGAGTAGGGATGACAGGCTAGATCTTCCGAGACCGGAGCTATCAAGTCGACAGCATCGGGAATAAGAAATGAATCCCTAAGATCCTGAAGTTTGGATGCCGTCATTACGGACTTCACAGTGGAGGCCACACAGTGAGGACCAGCCTCACCGGAGGTATCGAGGGAAGAACTCTCCAAGTTACCACTTGAACCCTCCCCGCCCTGAGTGGAGCGCAAAAGGTGCGATCGACGCAAGGTAGGCTCAGAAGTGTGGCCAACAATGGATTTATCGCGAGCCATGACAGGTTAGTAGAGAAACAAAAAAGGGGAAAAGAAGATTAGAACTTACTCGAAAGGTAGTCCGATCACCGGAAATCTCTTGCTACAGAGAGAAGATATTAGCGACAAGATCGAGTAGGCTGAACCAGAGAACTTCAGAAGAGAATGCTCTTTTAAGAATGAGAAAGCTCAAGGAAAGGAAGGTGTATGAGGAAGAAGAACGAAAATGGTGAGATTTTATAAGTTTGCTGGCAGGTGGGTCCTGTCTGGCAGTCATGATGATTTTCGAGCTTTGTGACTATCAGTCAGGGTGCGGATGTGACGTTTTGATAGGGAAGCGACGCGTGGACTGTCGCGATGATTATAAAATGGCGGGATATATATAGACGGATCAAAGCAACGGCTCGATGGAAGCAGAAACGGCACCAGAGGCATTCAAGTATGGCCGACTCAAATTACGACGAAACATTACAGACCTTATGTCAGGAAGGTGGCTGTTCAAGTTTTGAAAAGAAGGGAGAGAAGGTGATTAGTGATTACCATAACGGTAAGAAATCGACGAAAACACCTCCACGTGTTTTTAAGGGATTATTTTCCCATAAACGTGTCTCCTTCGGTCGAAACGGCGCAGAGGAGACAAAGAGGTTTTGTTAGGGAATAATAATAATAGATATAAAATCTGGCCGTTGGAAGAGAACTTAGGACGATCCTTGGGAGAGGGACACGTGGCATGCATCCAAGGGATTAGGTATGAGAAGGAAGAAATGACGGAAAATATCAAAAGGAACTCATGCTCGACCCTCTATGCTGACTCAGATGAGATGTGACGGATTGATGTGGGTAGTTGGTCCATTTATAGATTGTCATTAATGCTTATAAATGCTGACAACAACTATAAATGCAAGGCATGCTGACTTGATTAGCCAAGTCACCACATCATGGATCGAATCAATATGAAGTCAGACCATTACTTGGTAAAAATATAAGGACAAAAACAAACATCAGAAGGTATGGAAGATATAATTCAAAAGGGGGGGTCAACGAAGATCGAGAGGGGTCGTAAGCGGCTAACAGGACATCCTAGAGCTATCCTAGGGGGTCGAAGCCGCACGAACCTATTGTTCACTAGGTAACTGATGATTAAAATAGAGATGGTATGGAGGAGCTTGCTTGTGAAGCTTCCTATTGAATCTATATATGTAACAAGAGGATATCAATGAAATCAGATTGGGATTTTCTCCATCATTGAAAGAAAACTCCTCATCTTTGAGTTTTAACACATTTTTGTTGTCTTCTATCGTATTCTATTGGTTCTTACCTCAAGGGAAGGGAAGATAATTATAGTGGACAGTATCTCAGGGAACCCTTGTTTGTGAAGGAACTCCAGTGTCTCATTGAGAGTTCTATATTATATGTCTTGGGAAATCTAGTTTAACGGATTCCATCGACAATAAATATCATGATGAAGAGATACAACATTTAGGTTGTGTTTGGTTACAAGGGGAATTAAGGAGAACCGAAGGGAAATTTTTATAGTTGTAATACAAGATGATTGTTTCATTATATAAACTACATAAATTTCTTAACCTATTTAATAATGTTACTAATATGATATAAAATTTATTTTACTTTTTAAATGTAAGGGATTTGAATACAAAATGAAGTGTAATTTAATGACTAAATATGAAATAATTTAAAATTAATTATATAATAATAATATAATATGATAACAAATATTATAATCATTACAGAAATTTTAAGTATAAAAATTTCTATTTCCTTCTTTTCTATTCCCCTTGCAACCAAAGACAACTATAATGGTAGCAAGAACCGGTAATGGTAGTAGATGATTTTTTTTCCAGGGATTATAGCGGTGGCGGCAGTCTGTGGGCTGCAAAGGGTGTATCATGGGTTATGCAGGGGCAGTAGAAACAAACGATTTGAGATAACTCCCATTCCGATCCAACGAACAATAATGTACTGGTGTGTGAGATTCTTTTATACAACGCCACAGCGTAGATCCCCATTAAAATTATAAATCAACCGAAAATTCGCGGTTTTTGACTATATCACGTAAAGAGCACAGCGGAAGGCAGCAGAGTGTATTACTCAGAAATTGAGAGAAACTTTAGAATCTATAGAAGTAGGGAGGAGAAACCCTAATATAGAGACAGAGAGGTATTTCTTCTTGGAGTTTTTTCCGACAAATTTTTCTAGAGTCTCTAGATTTCGTTGTTGAATTTCGGAGTTCATTGTTTCCGTTTCTGGAATGGAGTTGTGATCACTGGAAATCCGATCGTTTTGGGTTAGGGTTTCATCAGTTGTTCTTTCGTGATTCGGTAGTGGAGATGGCAGGATACTTGTCGATGAAGATGAAGCGGAAGGGTCTCGAAGAAGTGTACGATGAATTCTCAGACTTCTCTTTGTCTTCTCCGGCTAGAAAGATCAGGAGGCTGGTACGGCTTCTTCTTCCAACACTGTTCTCTCTCTGCAATTTTTTTTGGCAATTTTTGAGAATTCAAAATTTCGCCTTTTTCTTTTCTGCTTTAGTCGTCAACGATTTGGATGGAGTAAACTTAGAAAACGACTGTTGTTCAGTTCCAGAAATTTTTTATTTTTTATTTTTTCTTTTTTGGAAGCTTATTGACTGTTTATTGTACTTTTTTTTGGTTGGTATTTTGAAGGATGCGGAGTTGCCACCGATCATGGAAGAAGACGAAACCTCAGAGAATCCTGTTTTTTTTTATCGACCACCTTCTGGAGACTTAGGCAGCAGTGCGCAAGAATTGGGGGCTACAGTGAAGGAAGCGCTGCCTTCTGCTCCTTTGAATGAAGAGAGGGCTCTTGTGCTCTACAAGCCAGTGAACAAGCCATTAGTGGAAATTACTTTGGTCTCCGATTTGATTCCTGGATTAAGAAGTAAGTTCGATGCGCTTGTTCTTTCCTCCCTGCAACGAATTATGTTTTGGAAATTTGATGCACGTCTAGAATATTGAGCTTGCTTTTATAACTCAAACTGGATGTTGCAGAACCTTACTTATCTCGGTTGTTCTCTCTGAAAACTTTTTCTTAGGTATACATTGGGATGGAAATTAGAATGTGGAATCTAGTTTTAGGATAAACTGACATTTTATTGTAGTGTTACTATCAAATGCATTGGTATGCGACATTTTCTTCTCAATTCCCTTTTTCTGTATTCAGATGGATGTTCATTGAAGATTTTGACATGTAAGACTTCAATTATACTGTCAGTGTGAAGCCCGTCTTGCTCTGCCACTGCAGGGTCTGGGGAGGGACTATGTATGCAGCCTTACCCCTGCTTTGGGGAGACTGTCTCTAGATTCGAACCCACCATCACCGTGTCACAAGTGGAGCGGAAGCCTACTCTTCCTCTGGTTCTGCATTTATGGGTCCAAAAATTTATTGCCTGGATGAGCAACCCACTTTGGAGAAACTAGTATCACGAATTGTTTGGTGTTAGGTTATTCATTATAGATTTTGGTGAATTTAGTGCATTCTTTAGCTTTGGGTTTGGGTTTTCATAGAATCCCTCAGATAGCTTTGGGTTTTCATTAACTCCCTCAGATGAAAATATGTAATATAATTGAGTCCAGATTGTCTTATTTCTGTTCTTTTTAATTTGATCAGACAGTAGCTTTCCGTTGATCTGCTGTCATAACCATATTAATGTAATCTAGTTGTCTTATATATCAGGCATTAGCTTTTTATTGATCTGTGGGGAGTTGTATTAACCAATTACTTGCAATTTTTTTATGCATATAGATCATGTTTTCTGGTCGGGACAGATCCAAGTAAGGAGATTGGAGCATGAAACAATAGATACAAGCAAAAACATGGAGGTAAAAAATGACCAGTTAGCTGTTGTTCCATGGGTTCCAACTCAACTTCCTTCAGACTCCAGAACAGAGATGCCAGCAGCGGCAGTTCCAGAACAAATGGAGGCTGAAGGAGTAGACTCAGTCATGATGGAGATTGAAGATGACAATGTACAGTTAACCCCAGGTGAAGCAAGGGAAATGAGTGGAGTGGAGGGAGGTGAATCCTGGCAGCAGTGGCAGCAACAGCACTGTCTGACTCCACAGCTCCCTCAAAACCCATCTACACCCATCATGTGGTCATGGTAACAGAGTTTTTCTCAAGAGAGCCTGTGATGCCTGGGGAGAGATTGGATGAGGAGGATTTTGTTGTGGTGGGTTTCCATTGTCGTCAATTAACTTTGGGAAGCTCTTTGTACAAAGAAAATGTAGGTAAGATAAACCGAATGTTGTACAGAGAAAATGTAGGTAAGATGAACCGAATGTTTCCTGGAATACTCTTGAGATATTATTGTTCCTTCTGGATTTTATTTTTGAGCTCAGACTTTCCTGTTGTTTGGTAGGATTGAAAAGGAAAGGGAAAAAAAAAATCTGCAGGGCTCGCATGCACGATGGGCTATTAGCTTAGTTGTGGTGTCCCTGATAATTCTGTCATTTTGCCTGGGCTGTGAGGGTTCTCAGCACATGGATGGATAAATGTGTTCATCAGGGTCTGACTCGGAAACGTGGATCATTCAATGCACATTATACCAAATTTCACACCCTGTTCGAACTAAAGTTTTATATCAAATTTCATACGAAGTTTGTAGACATGATTGGGCCGTTGGGGATGAGAGAACCCGGGTGGCTAATCCATGTACTCATCTTCTTTAAGAAAACCATGTAAAAATGCATTTTCGATATCAATTTGTTGAATCGGCCAACCATTTGTAGTTGCAAATGCAAGAATAGTATGCACTGCCATTTGTAGTTGCAAATGCAAGAATAGTATGCACTGTTGTAGGCTTCACAACCGGGCTGAATGTATCACCAGTCAATACCAAATTGTTGGTGGTAATCCTTTGCCATTAAACGGGCCTTATAACGATCAATGGATCCATCTGCCTTCTGCCTTTTGTTTGATACGAAATATCCACTTGCACCCGACCATATTTTGAGAGGGAATAGCAGGGACCAAAGACCATGAACGCTTAATAAAGCATCAAATTCTTCAGCCATGGCTTTCGGCCACTGTGGAATCAAACGGTCTGAGTAAAACATGTGGGTTCAATGGGCTCATGTGAAACAAGCATAGCATGAGGCGATGTCCGAGAAGGTGGCCATGGAATGGTACCATCGGATTGTACCTTGGGACGGATTATACCATGCTGAGCTCTTGTCCTGTGTGGATTTAATGGTGTAAGAGCAGCCTCATTAAGTGGGGTGGCAGTATTATTTTTACATGGTGGAGCAGCATCATCTCATCCTGATGTGTAGGTGGGCTGGATTCCTCAAGTGTAGAGTGGGTCCCAAGTATTGGGTTCTGTTGGGCATTTGTTGTGCCTGAAATAGGAACCTGCAATATAGGTGGCGTTCCAAACACATGGGAGACAGATTCGTTGGCAGTATTAGTAAATGAGGAAGGATGTAAATGGAAATACATCTTCATCAAAAATGACATCCCGAGCCACATAAACTCGTCCTGATTTTTTGTCTAGACATTGGTAGCCCCGATGATGAGGACTATTGCCATTGAAAACGCATTAACTCGACCGATATTCAAGTTTGGAAGAATTATAGGGCCGAAGATAAGGATAACATACGCATCCTAAAACCCGAAGAATGGAATAATCGGGGGTTTGATTGAACAACTTTTCAATGGGACTCATTAAATTACTTGTGGGAGATGGCAGCCTATTTATGAGAAAAATAAAGGATTGAAAAATTATGCCCCAGAATTTCATAGGTAAAGAGCTATGAGCCATTATAGAGAGACCGGTGTCCATGATGTGTTGGTGTTTCCGTTCAGTGGAACCATTTTTCTCATACATATATGGACAAGACACTCTGAACAATACCGTAATTGGCCAATTCAAGGGAAATCGAACTAAATTCGCCACCCCAGTTAGATTGTAGGGCTTTAATTTTGCGATCAAGTAATCTTTCAACATGAGATTTGAACAGCAAAAATGTCGGGAGAGCTTCATCTTTACTAGTTAATAAAAAATCTAAGTGAATTTGTTGTAATCATCCAGAAATGAAATATAATATTGATGGTTACAACTAGATAAAATTGGGGCTGGTCCCCATAGATCAGAATGGATGAAATCGAGTGGTCCGGAGGAGGTTGATGCAATTGAAGGAGAGGGAAAACGATGAAGTTTCCCATGTTGACAGGAGTCACAGACAGATGCAAGTGAGCGATTTGATGTTGGAAGCTACTGGTGATTGATGATGTAACGTGTGATATGTGAGGATGGATGGCCAAGACGGCGATGCCAGTAGTCGGCGGTGACAAGAACTCCAAGGAAGGCAGCTTTAAGGAAGGGAGAAGAATTATTAAGCTGCTGCTGGTAGAGCACATCGCTACTCCGCCCTTGCAGTAGGATCTCCTTTATGATGTGATCCTTAACACAAAACCAGGTAGAGAAGGAAGAGTCACCAATTTTATTGATTTTCAAACCTGAACCATCTCCTATGTTGACTTGATCTTGGCCATTGTAGTCATGAGTGATATGAAGATTATTCAAATTAGCTGTAAGATGATCGGTGGCACCGGAATTGGGATACCATGACATGTCTGGGAAGCTGGAGGAGGTGCTGGAACTGGTGTAAGCAGCTGGTCCCATCGGCTGTGCATCATAGCGGGAGTAACACTTTGATGCAGAATGGCCTGGACGAAGACATATCTAACATATAGTGCGAGGTCGATTGAAGGAGGTAGGTGACTCAAAGTTGGAGCCTCGAGGTCTTGTATGTCCACGTCCATGTGCTTGAGAGTCACTAGGAATTGGTAAAATCCCACGTCCACCACATGAGAAGCCTTGGCCATGGTGTCCACGTGAAGCAGTATTTGCTGAAGGAAATGCAGGTGTAAGAGGTGAGTGAGAGTTGTCCAGCATGCTTCATGTTGTAGCAAATATCCATGAAGTTCATCTAAAAAGATGATATCGGATCGGGTTGTAATGGACGTAATGAGAGGTCCATATTCAGCCTCGAGTCCATTGAGAACATATCCCAATAGTTTTGCATCACCAATCGATTGACTAGCAGAGGCAAGGGAATCGGTACAACATTTAATCTTCTGTAGATAGTCCAAAATTGACAGAGAGCCTTTGCAGATTGTAGTGAGTTGGAGACGCGTTTGGACAGCCCTTACCTTAGACTGAGAGGCAAACATCTTAGCAAGTGTAGACCAAACCTGGTATGATGTGTCGAGACCGACTACATGAGCCAAAAGGGGCTCTAAAAGGGAGGAAATAAGCCAGCTGAGAAGGAGCTGGTCTTGTTTAAACCAGGTGGTGTAGTTGGGGTTGATGATTAGAGTTCCAGCAAAGGGTGAAGTTGCAGCAAAATTTTCAGCTATTGAGGTGGTAGAGGAAGGGGATGTAACTTCGAATTTTGGTGGAGCAGAGATGCGCCCATCAACGTACCCTTCAAGATCATAGGAATGGAGAATAGGGTGGAATTGCGAGCGCCATAGTGGGTAGTTGTCACGAGTGAGCTTGAGGGTAATGAAGTGATGAAGGTTAGGAAAAGAAGGGAGACTAGAAGTAAGATCTAAAGTTGACATGCTTGAGTTTGAGGATTGTGGTCAATGGAGAGAGCTCCTTTATGGCTCTGATACCATATAAATGTTTGAACGGAGAGTGAATTCAAGAGAATGTTTTTCTTCATTCATTCCTTTGTATGAGCTACACAGTTTTATAAGATTTTACATCGGTTAATAGCATTACCACATTTACAGATAACTAACAGTGTACAGATGATGGGTGAGCCACGTACTGTGGTGGTTTCCTTTACAGTGTACAGATAATGGTTAATGGGTGGTTAACTAACAGTGTATAGATAATGGTTATTGTGGGTTCTATTGAGATGTAATGGATGAGCCATGTACTCTAACAGTGTACAGATAATGGTTATTGTGGGTTCTATTGAGATGTAATGGATGAGCAACGTACTAAGGTGGTTTCCTCAACAGAAATACTAAAAAAAAGAACCCAAAAAAGAATCACAAATATGATTCATTATCGGCATAAGTGGTGACAATGAGGGAAGAAGATGATAGCGAAATGGTGGTACTCTGTTTTAATGGAAAAAGATAACCATTATGAAAAAGAATAAAAAATTATTGAGTATTCTAATTCCTACCGAAGCAAGTGTCAACACAAGGAAGTGCTACAAGTGGGAGTTATGCACTTCTGGATTCATTCGAGCCATTTGGTTCTTGGAGAAGAACTGGGACCATGAATCCCCAAATCACTGATCCATTTATGAGGGAGGCAGTCTCCAGATTCTCAAACCCGACCCCAAACTGGCCGATTTCATCAATGACGAGTGTAGTAGGAATTCATAGCAGGGGATCATGAAAAGGTTCTGGCCTGTTAGGGGGGAAAAACATCCCCTAATAAAAATTGTACACATGGCACCTAAAACAGCTTAGGCCGACTAGGTGTAGTAGAGTCACACTCGGCCTTGGGCATCCAGAGGCATAATCCTATTGGGCTACATCGCTTGTTAGGATGATAGAATCCTAAGACAACTCAACCACGTAATAGGAGTCATTATCTGTAGCATCCCCTTCCTAGGTGAGGGAAATGAATCACTGGTCACACTTAAAACAACAAAAAGCTTGGTTAAACCTGTATAAAAATCTTTTTTTTTTCAAACATATATCATCTCATCTGATAGTACCTGTTATCTCATCTGTCAACAACTTTGATCCATATTCAATACTTTAAAATATACAGCGAAAGTCTTAAACCATCTATTCTATTAAACTAGTGGCAAAACTACTCATTACATAAACAAACTTAATTACTTAAATTATTACATCCAAGGTATAGGCCTATTACAAAAACCTGCTACCCACACAACTAAAATATCAACTACATAGAGTTTACATTATACAAATACATAATCAAAATACTTTAATTAGTCAAGAGGCCTAAACTTCCTCTTGGACTACCATCTACGGTTGTCTCTTTTCCTTGAGCTTGCTATAATCACCTGTAGAACATATAAATCAACTGGAATGAGTCAAAACTCAATGAATAGCTAACAACTTGGCAGGAATACAAGCAACAAACATCATATCAAATATGTAATAAACAAGGAAGCTGTCTTTGTTCTGTAATATATGTAACTGCTATTTACTTGCATTCTATTTTTCTTGTAGGCTACTATTTCCTTTCATGACTTGTCTATTTGTTAACATTTCTGGACTCAATGGATGCTTTCGTTTCTTGTCAATTGCACATCATACTTTGACTCATTGGATGCCTCTGTTTCTTGTCACTGGTTTGACTCAATGACTGCTTTCGTTTATTGCCACTTGTTAGGCTCACCGGATGTTCCCGTATCTTACCACTTGTTTGACTCAACGGCTGCTTCCGTTTATTGTCACATGTTTGGCTCACCAGATGCTCCCGTATCTTGCCACTTGTTTGACTCAACAGATATTTTCATTTGCCATCACTTAATCATGATGTACCTGTGTTCCTAGGCTGATTTTCTAGGACTTTTCTTTCTATAAAATATAAACTTGGACTTGCTATCCATTTATTCATTCCGTATATAAATTTATGGATGGTACTGTTTAACATTTTATCGACGCATGTACATCTGTTACGAGTTATTTATATTAGTTTCAATTCATCTTGCTATCCATATCTTTTATAACCTATTAAAAGGGATTGTCATTTCTACTGTAGTCAAGTTGACTTCACCTTTACTCTTATCTTCACTAGTATAAACCTATTTCTTACCTTTCTTTGTCCTCGTGACTTTCCTACTAGTTTACAGCAATTTACTAAGGTGTTATGATCACTGGCAGCATTTAGAAAATTAAAACTTACAAGTATAAAGTTTGCAGTCCAGTGGTTACATCCATTAGTCCACATTTTATTTTATAGCTTGTAAACATTCTTCATTAAAATAATCTCATCTCTTGTTTCAGGTTTAGGTGTCATATAATATATTGAAGAAACTTTCTACATTCATAACTGTATGTATAACACAATATAACAACAATAAATATCAATGCACTTGCAGCATCTGACAATTTTCACCATACCACTCATAACTATATACCAAAGTGGAATAACATTTCAGGTTTACATAGATGAATACATAAGCATCAAACTCAAGAAGCATTCATTACCACACCTGACATAAATATATTTACAATATTACCCTACTACAAAAGGTTAGTTACTCACTTTGCAACTCACAACTACCCTATTTATAAGTTCCTTGAACTCCCTACTATGCTGTCTTATTTGGAATACCTGAACATATGAAGCTTTAATCAATGTAGGAATCCTATTTTAACCCCTTAACATGCATCATAACAAAGCCCTCTAAACTTTTGTTTAGTTTTTCAATCTATTTAGGTCCCTTAGATAGGAAACCCCAACACTTAAACCCCAAAACCTGTTGTAACAGCAACTTCGGTAATATAGACCTTAATTAAAAAATGATTGCATTAGAGTGTCCAAAACTTCATAAAAAATTACCAAATTTGGACCACATACACCTTACATATCACCAAAGATCTTTGAGAAAAATTTCACCAAGAATCGATCTCAAATGGTCAAAATAACCAATCTATTGAAACCAATGATACCTAGATTTTTCCTATGCATTTATACTGATTTTAACATGAGCTTTGGGCAAGATGGAGTTCGAATTTTGGTGTCTATTTTAATACAATACGTGCTCCTTTCAAATACCTTTCCAACACATCAAGAATCATCAAATTTCGATCTATATGTAGGAAGTTATGGCCTTCGGATTGAGCAGGAGTCATGCTGCCAGTCCATGACAGGTTAACCCAAAACATGTTGGATCATCTAAGGTCATTTTCTTCTTGTTTTTCTCATAACCACTGTCATCTAACACTCTTAACTCATCATTTAAACTCAGAAATCACCTTTGCAGATGTTAACCATATTTAGACTTCTATTTTCCTCAATTTATACATGCACAAAATCACTTTTACATATACTTTGCTTGAGTTGATGAACAATGTTACTGTTCATCATCTCTTTCACTAGAAACCTAAATGATTCCAAAACTCCACTTTATTTTTTATTGATTCAACATGCAAGCCATCCCTAAACCCCAAAATGATCTTAGGACTTACCTGAAGCTATAATGGCTTGATCAAAACAAATGTGCAGCTGAATACCTAATTTCTGCAATCTTTCCAAGCTCTCATGTTTCAAATCTCCTTGCTGCAACAACAATTCTTCTCCTCTTCCAGCACTGATTTCCTTGCTGAGATGTGGTTCCAAGACTCTAAGAATCCTTCAAACCTTCTTCTATTCACATAGCATACACCAACCCACTTAAAAAGTTAAAAATCAAGGTTTTTCTCTCAACTCATGAGTTTCCCTCAAGCTTTCTCTCTCACCTACATTTTCAGTTCTAACCATAAGGAAATGAGTTAGTCTTTGATTCACTTCTTTTATATTTTCTCACCTTTACTTAATTATACCCACTAACTCATGAAATTCTAAATCTGTCCCTAATAGACCTCAAGTGCATGCATTAGTTTTCCACTCATATAGGTACCCTTATAAAAGTTTATGGACTGTTTTGCCCTCTAAAAAATTCTATATGACATTAGTCCATCCTCTACTGTAATTTTTTTTATAAATATACATACATTATACATTTATACATACATTGTTATTTTCTTACTTTATGGTTATACATATATATCTATAAATATGTAGATATATACTAAGACTTAAGTAAGGTATGAATCTTATACTTATTATTATAATTAATATTAAATTTATTTCAATGTAAGGTTTTATACATTATTAGTGCAATAAAATAATTTCGTACTTGTTTTGCCCATAACTCATCTCAATAACACCTCCAAGGTACCCAAAATACAAATTTAGTCTCCCCACCTGTCAAAATCAGTCAAAGTCAGACATAAAATAGCCTGATAACACCTGGGGTGTTACATTATCCTACTAGAGCAAGTTTCTGACTATCACGACTAGACGACCACTCATACGGTGACAACTGTCACTTTATCTTCACCGACTTATGTCCTTCGTTGCAATCTCCTACTATTACTTGGAGTTTATGACTTAGGCACCCCATAGTGAGACATCTGGTAGTCCTATTGCCATACAATCTTCAAGAGTCCCGGTACCCCTATGCTTCTTGCCTACTCCTATAAATAGAGAATGACCCTCAAGGTAAAAACGATTCACTACTCATTCATTCGTTATTCATCCCATCTCTTTCACATTCAAACTCTCTCTATGTTCTCGTCTCTCTAAATTGGAGATAGCTTCCGGCTATCTCTTTATTACTTACATTAGGAATCTGACTTAAGCATTGGAGTGTACCCAGGGCTTAATCGCCCAACTCCCTTATCTCATCTCTATGATTGTAAGTTATCCGGATCGCAGGTCGGCGGGTGATTTTCTACCGTAACAGTTTGGCTCCCACCATGGGGCCCTAGCTTAAGTTTGACTAATAGTGTGAGAGAGAATTTCATCCTATGGCTCATCGAAGAACACGTGCTCAAGTTGCAGCACCTTCCTCCGAGGTACCATCCATGCAAATACATGAAGATAGTAACGCTAGTACGGCAGGAGTTGCTCACACTCCATCATTGGCACTTGTTCCAAAAGCAACACCTTTTCCAGCGCCAACTGCTCTATTAGTACGTCACTCACTAGTAATTCAACGAGTTGAGGTAGCAGATCGCCCAATTAGCTCAGACGCTTTGTGGAGTTCGACCAGCAAGTTTCAGAGTAGGAGGAGGAGCAAGGAATCCTCCTCCTGCTCTTGTGCGGAGTGCACCACCACCAGCCAATTCGGTTGCTTCTCACCCTTTGCCTGTACTATCCAGCAGGGCAATGTCACGCCAAGCTTTGGTAGATCCACCTTTAGCCAGTCTCACTCTCACAACAGGGGACCTAGGGGTCCAGTTCCTAGTGCAGCGGGTTCCTCCACCCATAATCCACCACTGAATAGTCGGCCACTGGTGTACAAGTGACTTGGCTCCCGCCTTAGTCCTGAGTGTGATGCTAGGTCCATCCTCAAAAAAATCCACACAACAAAGAGTGCAAGTCGATATGGCGACACCTACGACTACAACGATCCCTCCACCGACGGCCCCACAAACTGAAATCAGAAGGTAGTGAGAAATATGTAGCTACCGACGAGACGCTAAGATCTCAAAAGACAAACACTATTAATGTTGTAAAGGCCGACCAGAAGACGGTCGACAAGAAAATATCCGACCCTACTGATCAAACTCAGAACAACAGCGACACTAAGAAGCAGCGGTCCTGCAAAGAGTAGGCAGATCAACATCCTTACAAGACCTTCGACTACTATATTCGACTCACAACTTCCATGATGGAGATCCTCGAAGTGATCAAAAATGACAGGAACCTCTGACCACCACCGAAGCCACTCGATGAAGGTAGAAACAAGGATCGATCCAGGTATTGTCACTTTCATCGTGACTATGGCCATGACACAGACGAATGCAAGTATTTGAAAGGTGAAATAGAAGCCCTCATCCGTCGAGGCTACTACCACAATTTTATAAGAGACGCCGGATGACGACCGGCGTCAGCTCAGAGGGATCGAGATCTGCCTCCACCCCCTCCTAAAAATCAGCAACTTACTGACTACCACGTAGAGGCTGGAGAGGCCTCTAATCCAAACTGGAGGGATGATAGGGATCTTGAAGGTGGGCCAACTGCACCTAGGCAGTGGGTCGAAGCCATCAAATTCAGAACAATCAGTAACTCATTTGAAAGTCAAGTACCCAAGATACAGGTAAAAGAATGTCTAGGCGGCCGACAACATATCCAGTTTGGGTCCTTCCCAAAAACTAGCTACGGTCGGCCGAGACAGTCGTCGTTCAGGCCCAACATCTCGGAGGCGATCTAGAGGTCAACGTTATGTTGCCAACCCACCACCGGAGAGTCGGCCCAGCATATCGATGGGATTGATAATTCTCGGAGATAAAAGAGTATATGCCATCACCAGAGGATCCGCAGCCGAGGGGAAGATAGTCTTCACCATCATAGGAGGACCAGTGGACGAAAACACCTCCAACAGATCGGCCAAAGCCTACTCCTGTCTAGTGGCAAAGACCGAGTAGCGGTCCAAGAAGGCACGGACAGGGGAGGTTATCACATTCAGCAATGAAGATCTAGTCAATGTTGTAGTGCCCCATGAGGATGTTATTGTCTTCATAGTGGGGATAGGACACTGTGACGTGGCTAAGTGCTTAGTAGACACCAACAGTTCAGTTGATATTATTTTCTACCAAGCATACCAAAGAATGTTGATAGGAGATGACCAGATGCAACCTATAACATTTGACCTCATCAGCTTCTCAGGAGATCCAGTGACAGTAAAAGGTGGGATACAACTACCAGTATTGCTCGGCCAGAAGCCTAAACAGTGAAGGGTCCTTGTGGAATTTATGGTGGTGGACAAACTTTCAAATCACAATGTGATACTCAGCCTCCCATCCCTAAACAAGTTTTAGGCCTGCATGTCCACCTACTACTTAGTGATAAAGTTCCCTATAGAGAGGAGTCGAGGAGTGCAAAGCTGACCAAGTTACATCCAGGAAGTAGTACACCACAGAGCTAAAGAATAGTCAAAAGGCATTGAAGCCTGCTCCAATTTAAATAGTGGATATTAAAGATATCAGGGATGTTAATCATCTAGAAAGAGGAACCCCGACGATGAATTACAACTAGTTTCAGTCTCAACTGAGTGTCCTGAAAAGACGATCCAGGTCTGCTCCTTGCTACCTAGACCCAGAAGGCCGAGTTGATTGATTTTCTGAAATAGAACATCGACATGTTTTCCTGGTCAGCCTTAGAAATGCCAAGCATCCCCCGGGAGGTCATTGAACATTACCTTACCATCAACCCCCAGCACCGACTAGTCAGATAAAAGAAAAGGAGTTTCACACTGGCCCGCCAGTTGACCATCGATGTAGAAGTCCAGAAGTTGTTGAAAGCCGACTTCATTCGTGAGTAACCTACCCTGATTAGCTTGCTAATGTAATTATGATCCTTAAATCAAATGAGAAGTGGAGGATCTGTATAAACTTTATAGACCTCAACAAAGCTTACCCAAAGGACAACTATCCATTGCCACAGATAGATCAGCTCATTGATGTCACGGTCGGCCACAAGCAGCTCCATTTTCTAGATGTATACGGGGATGCAATCAGATAAAGATGCACAAGGCTGACGAGGAATGCACTTCGTTTATCACCTTCTGCTACACAGTCATGCCTTATGGCCTGAAAAACGCAGGAGCCACCTATCAAAGGTTGGTAAACAAAGTCTTTAGGAACCAGAGCGGCCGCAATATGGAAGTTTACATTGACAATTTCTTAGTGAAGAGCAAAAAGGCCAACTAGAACCTAGCCAACCTGGAAAAAGCTTTTCAAGTTCCTCCAAAAATATAGCATGAATTTGAATCCAATGAAGTGTGCCTTTGGAGTGGCATCAGGGAAGTTCCTGGGCTTCATGGTGCCATAGAGGGGTATAGAGGCCAACCCCTCAAAAATAACAGTCACACTCAACATGGCTGCATTGAAAAACCCAAAGAAAGTTCAAGAGTTGAATGGTCGGATAGCCGCACTCGGACAATTCATGTCCAAGTCGATCGAAAGATGCATGTCCTTCTTCAAGACATTAAAAGGCATAGGAAAGTTTGAGTAGACAAACGAGTGCCAGAAGGATTTCGAGGACCTCAAGACCTATCTGGCCTCGCCCCTACTACTTGTGAAGCCAAATCTAGGGGATGAATTGCAACTATACCTAAAAGTATCAGAGTTGATTGTAACTGCAGTATTGCTGAAGGAAGAAGACAAGGTACAGCGACCCATATACTACATTAGGAATGTGTTGCTGGATGTAGAAACTCAGTACAAGCCAGTCAAAAAGCTAGCTCATATCTTTGTGTTGACAAATACACCTCTAAAGAAGGTACTCTTAAAGCTACACACCTTTGGCCGGATGATAAACTAGTCAGTTGAGCTCAGTGAATTCAAACTTAAGTTCATACCCAGGACAGCCATTAAAGCACAGGCCCTAGTCGATTTTATAGTAAAAAGCACCCTGCCAAAAGGAAAAATAGTAATGCTTGAGGAAGAAGAAAAACCAACACCGATCGGGCAGCCGTGGGTTTTGCAAGTGGATGGGTCCTCCATGGATGGAAAGTCAGGTGTAGGTGTCATACTCACCAGCCCAAAGAAGTTCAAAGTACAGTTCGCAAACTAAATTTAGTTTCACCACCATAAATAATGAGGCCAAGTATGAAGCACTGCTAGCTGGCCTCTGACTGGCCCGAAGTCTTATGGTGAAGAAGCTTATAGTCTGCAGGAACTCACAGCTCATAGTCTGCCAGGTGTTGGGTGATTACGAAGCCAGACAACCAAGAATACAGAAGTACCTGGGGAAAGTGACACAGCCATAACAACCTTTTAAAGCATAGATTTATAGTACGTAGGCCGGGAAGAGAACAGTGAAGCAAATGATCTATCTAGGCTATCCCTGATAGACATCTCTAAAATGGACACTGTAGTATATATTGAACTATTAGAGCATTCGAGCACCACCACAGGAGAAGTAGTGCCAATCGACGTAGCTCCTAGCTAATATGACTCCATTTACAGCTACCTTCGAACAGGTATACTCCCTAAAGACCGAAAAGAAGCTTGACGCATCCAAGCAAAGTCTTGACAGTACAATCATCAGGATGTGCTATACAAGAGGTCCTACTCTATGCCATTGCTTCGATGTCTCAGATCGAACGAGGCTGAGCAGGTAATGAATGAAGTTCACGAAGGCATCTGCGGTCAGCCCCAGGGCGGTCGATCATTATTTCAGAAGATCCTCCGACAGGACTGTCACTAGCCAAGGATACATGACGATGGCATTAAACTAGTGTGTAAATGTGAGAATTGCTAATTCTACGCACTAGTTTCGCATTCTTTGCTACTCCTCTGCAGCCTATCAACAATCTAGTCCCCTTCACCATATGGGGGATGGATACTATGGGGCCCTTCCCCAGAGCCACTTATCAATGGAAGTATGTCATTGTGGCCATCAACTACTTCACAAAATGGATCGAGATCAAAGCACTAGCAAAGATCGACTTGACTAAGATGAAGCAGTTCTTCAGACACTCAATGATATACAGATTCAACGTGCCTAGAGTGCTTGTAACTAACAATGGCACCCAATTCACCAATGGGTCATTGGGAAAATTTTACACAGAGTTCAGGATTGACCACCGCTTATGTTCGATTGGCCACCCGCAGTCGAGTGGGCAGACAAAGGCAACAAACAAAACCATCTTACTAGGATTGAAGAAGAAGGTGATCGATGAGAAAGAAAAATGGGTGGATGAGTTATCGAGCATCATCTAGTCATACAGGACCACCAACAGAACTCCCACAGGAGAAACTCCCTTCATGCTTGCCTTTGGCACTGAGGTAGTCGTCCCAGTTAAAGTATTCTACCCCACCTACCATATCCTAAACTTCAATGAAGAAACTAACTCTGACAACTTGTGGACTAACTTGGACAACTTAGAGGATGTTAGAGACTCAACAGCATTTAGGGTGGCCAAGTACCAATAGGCCATAGCTCGGTTCTATGATAAGACTGTGTGACCCAAGATATTTTGGGTAGAAGATTTGGTCCATAGGAAGACGGCAGTCTTAGAGCCAACCAACCAAGGAAAGATGAGGAAGAAATGGGAGGGGCCTTACAAAGTAATCTCAACAGGTCGTTCTGGATTGTACACCCTAGCTACCCTGGTAGGAGAAGAAATCCCTCACACCGAGCATCCCATCAATCTACACAAGTATTACTAGTAAGCCTCCTTTAGCACTGGTTCAATTAGGCTCTTTTATACTTAGTTTTTAGCTTTAGTCTAGTATTTTCCTTTTCAGTCAGGTCGGCTACCCAGTCCAAGCCCTTTTGTAAAGTTTTCTTTCAAGTACATAGCATCATTTTGTAAGTCGGGCTAGCTAAGGGCACCCACTCTTTACAAATTTCAATTCAAGAAGTTTCTGAGTCCAAGAGGTCGAGCAGTACAAGTTCCTACAACTTCTCCTCGTCTTTCCATTCGGCCGCATCTGCCTACTCAGATCCATAAGCAGACCTAAGTAACACATAAACCATACCTAAATCTGCCTACTCAGACTAACAAGCAGGTCTAAGTAGTATGCAGACTATATTTGAATCTGCCTACTTAGATCCATAAGTAGGTCTGGGTAGCACGCAAACCATACACGAGTCTGCTTACTCAGATCCACAAGCAAGTCTAAGTAGCACGCAGACCATAGTTACATCTGTCTACCCAGGTCCACAAGCAAATCTAAGTAGCACGTAGACCATACTTGCATCTGCCTACTCAGATCTACAAGTAGGTCTGTGTAGTACGCAGACCATACTCGAATCTGCCTACTCAGATCCACAAGTAGATCTGAGTAAGCACGCAGATCACACTCATTCAAGCCATCCATTGTCGACTTAAAATGTGACAAAAAGCCCAATACTTAGACATTTCCATCTAAACACTCTTTAAGCACACTTGGCTTAGCAACTCGCAAGGTCAACTATGCTTCAGGGCTATCATGGGTATATGCAACAAGCAAGAATAATAAAAAAAATAACCACTAAATGCACAGCAAGGAAAAAAAGATCTTTATAAATATTTCAAGTTCAAAATTTTTTACAAGGCCTTAAAGGGTCAAATCAAAAAGCCCCATAAGGGTAGGTACAAAAGGACAAGACAACGGACTCAAGGAGCTACAAGGGGAAAATCCTTGGAAGCCGAGGGGTCCATACTCGGAGGGATAGAAATAGAGGCATCGACAGACGGGAGCTCCTTGGTTTGATCCTTGGCATGGGCAACCGCCTGCTCCGTGGGGAGATCCCCAGCACCCTTATCGGCTAGTGGAGTCTGGGAGGAGCCTCAAACATAGGGAAGTTAGGTAAATGGTCTTCCCCAGTAGCACCTTCCAACTCTTCAGAAGATACCCCACCGAGGTTTTCTCCCTCGTTCACAAAAGATAGGCAAACAGAATAGTCGGCCATGACGCCTTGCTCATCAAGACAAAACCGCAGATATAGTGCCCCCTCTTTGAAGTAGCCACTAGCAGCATCTTTTAAAGCCTGGGTATATGCCTCAGATTGGTAGTACTCTACTATGACCTCCTCCCTGTAGAGTTTCTCCTATTGTTGTATTCGCTGGAGACTCTCCTTAGCCCTTGTCACCTCAGTGGAAACCGACTCGACCCTCTCCTCAACAAACTTGATGTTACCCTCCGCCATGCGTAGCTTTTCCCCAGCCTGGTGAAGCTCTTCTTCCACTCAACGGAGCCTCTCTTGCTCCCAGATCAAATCACCCTCAGCCCCCTTGGCCTTGTGCTGAGCTCCTGATAGCTCCTTGCAGAGGCCTGTGTAAGACCAACACGCCACGAACCTAGTCTAGCCATACGTTCTCGTGTCGTGACCAGTCTTCCTATCATAATCGGCTTAAGTGAACCAACCATATGAAGAAACCATAAAGCCAGGTGAGCAAACCAGTCTAAACAGTCAAACCAGTAAATTTGGTTTGTGTAGTCGCATGTGTGGTTGACCATATGGTCGACTAGGTTGAGACCGCACACGTGTGGTCGACTGTTTTAGTTTGTGTGGTCGATAAATTTTGCGACCAAACCATTGACGGCACGAACCCATATCAAACTCTAAGATTTAAAAAATTTTCAAATCAAAGGGGATCTCTTTCCTTATTATAGAGGGACTCTATATGGATAGTTTCTCCCAATAAAGAGGACGTCTCTTTATCCTCTCTCACTCTTTTGGATCAATCTCAAACCCTAAACCTAAGAGATAAAGAGAAAGAAAGAGAAAGAGAAGGAGATTTGGAGAAGAAGGCTGAGAGGAAGATTTTGCAGAGAAGGTTCTAGCTTTCTACAGTAAGCCAAGGTATGAAACTTATCTCTGTAAATGTAGATCCTATTGAATAAGGTTTTCTATTATGGATTGGGGATGTCAAACCAATATGATCCATGTGATCGTTTGAGTAAATCTCAGGGACAACCATAACGGATGGGTTAGGGGTAATGGGTAATGAGAAACTGTAAATAATGGCCATAAGATTACCATAGGATGAACCCAAGTGATGAGTTGGGAAATTGACTCAGGAAGAACTCCAGTTGAAAGTAAAAATTGACCAAAAATCGTATGGTCGTAGTAGTGGTCGACCATAGGGTGATCAGTGAGTCGACCAAAACTATTTGGGAAGTTCTCAGAAATCGTGTGGTCGCACATGCGGTCAAATGTAGTGCCACCATAGGATCAATTGTACGTCGTGTGGTCGACATAAACTGAAACCACAGGGGTCGACCACACTATGACAGCAAATATATTTTGAGACTAGACAAGGTTTTCGACTATTGTAACTTGAGAAAATTAACTCTTAACTTAAATACATTAATTGTTTAGATTTTCAACTAGTTTAAAGTAATTTTCAAAGCTTGGGAGAAGGTCAAACATTGTTTACAGCTGAGGAAACAAGACCTAAACTAACTGGATAACAACAAACTATGTTTCTTTTATTGTGTCTAATTCCATGATTGATTCTATGATTCTATGCTTGTATGCTTGTAATATGCATCTCACATATCCAATATTACCTGTTATATATTTGTTCATGCATATTTATTCTTATTTATTTATAACATGATGTTGATGCTAGGAATAGGCATGTGACTATGTATGTGGTTGGTGTGTTGGATGAGAGTGAAGCATCTGGGGGAGGACGTGGCATTGTGGTTTAGCCTGACCACCAGACTCTAGCTCTATCTCTACTCAGTCCTACCCGTTGACATCGTCGTATCGCCATTACCTTAGTAGAATTATTACGTCATAGGGCATCAGGGGAAGTAGTCTCGGACCGTATGGTCTTTGACTCTGCCAGGGGGCCTTGGCTCTATCTCTATAGACGTATTGAATGATGTTGGGGTGAGGCCTTGAATACATTTAGATGGCATTAGGATTGGTTAGTTGCACGCTCAAGTATTGACAGTGTGTGATCCAAACACTTTAGTTCTATCTCTATTCCATGGTGGGTGCATGTAGGACGATAAGACGATAATGGTGTTTGATCCATTTGATAGATTCACACACTCGTGTATAGAGGTGCGATGGCCACCAGTCTTTTCTAAAACAAAATTGCAAACTTATACTAGACCAAAGATATGAATTGAATGCATGCATATATTTGTTGCATTGTTTTGTTCACTCAATAAGCTCATGTTGGAGAGCTGACCCTCGCGTATGCTATTCTTATAGCTGCTAATGATACAGGTAATACCGTTGAAAACTACATGAATGCACCAATGTATAGACACATGGTGGCTATGGACGAGCAAGTAGTGGAGGACGAATATGACTTGTCAAGTGAGTGTTTCAATGATGTTTACGCAAAGTGTTTAACTTTCGTATTTTGGTAATTGTAATAGTTTGTTATATTTATGTTTTGGTTACTTGGAGATAATTGATTTACTATTTACTTATCATTGTAGACACTCAGTTCATTATTAATAAGACTTATGTTATTTACTTTAATATCTCTAATTGATGTGGAATGTGTACTTGGTTTGGATTATTGGCACGGTCTTACGAGATCCTAGTTTGAACTATTGATTTTTATAGCGGTTCATCACACTATTGGTTAGTCCAGAATTGAGATGTGACAACTTACTATCAGAGCCCCAAGGCTTTGCCAATCAAACCTAAATACATTCACATTGTGTCTATGAATTGAATTAGGATAAACTTAAAAGCTTTAATACAAACACAACATATGCACATATGTTGGTTGAGACAAAACTTAAATAAGACAATAATATACATATAAAAGGTAGAACCATATGTATATACAGACAGAAGAAAAAGAGAATTTAAAAGTATCCTGATAAACAAATAACATATGGTACGGTCCACAAGTCGGATAGTATACAAAGGATTTAGCAAGAAAAGAACATCTGTAAAGCAAAAAATTAGAATACCAAGTTGATACTCACAAGATGTGGAACTCGATGTATGATAAAAGAAGAAGGAAAATTTCTAGTAACGCCTAAATTCCTGTAGAGGTAAAGGGAAAGATCATAGGCCAAATCCAAAAGAGGTAGGAGAACAATGACCATACACCAAAAATAAAAGTAATTGTAATAGGAGATAAAACTCTACTCTGGGTGATGTGGAAACTCGGAGTGAAATCTGCCACATGCTGATCCGTTACCGCTAAGCATTAAAAAAAGGTTGTCACCTGACCCCACCACTATCTAGGTCGAGAAGGGTAATGGGAACCCATATGAGTAGATGCCAAATAATGAGAATTAAACTGGCGCAAATCAAAAGGGTGAACAACCAGGCCACTCTAGTCAATCTACCTAAATTACCAAATGCCTTGGCTACGATTGTAAGAAATTTAGTCCTGCAAAATTCAAGAGTAATAATAGATGATACCGATTATGCAAGTTACCATGGGAACCACTACCCAAGTTACCAATGCTACACTAATACCTCCAGGTCAGACCATGTACGATACTAGTTGGTAGCAACACTATATATCTCCAACACCTATTAGTCATAACACAGTACCTACCATACAGTAGGTCCCAATAACACACCTCAGTGTAGAACCTTGGTGCACAACAAGCAGTATATCAAGGTGGCCACCCTTATCACTCATCGATGTATGAGATAGCTGCACCATGACAAAATGATCAAACAAGAGTAGAGGAAAATTTTCTGAAGATAGAGCCTCGTACATTTTCAGCAAGAGATCAAATCTAATATGGTCATAAATCTAGACAAGTTTATATAGGATGTGGTGCATCATTGACTTACCCTTATGATTATAGAGGATGCACATACCTGATTCGAAATTATTGTACCTTGACAGGATACCTTCTCGATTCAACCTGTCAATTGAAGTTATAGATATTATTTCCTTACAATTAATCCTGATTATACCAATCTGAGCTACTCTCATGATCGACAACATGAATGGAGATATGAACTGAATGAACAGTTAAAGATTTAATCATTTTGAATGTACATCTTTTCAATTTATACCTGAGTTATTGATGTAGCAAAAAAAATTTCAGATTTACTCTTGTAATACCTTGACTAATGGCATTATATACTCGATAGAACCTGTAACCATGAGGCTAAGAGCTGTAAAACCTCTATTTCCATGTATTTGGACCACCTTGCAACATAACGGTCCTTGGTTATTGGTTCAGTTACCATAGATTTACTCTTAGTCCTTTAAACCTAAGTTTACTAGATAAAATAAGTGTTCGTCATCATACTGAATTAGAAAGAAATAAATGAATTGCTTTTGGATAAATATTCTGATTCTTATATTCTTCGATCTTCGTTGATAAAATACTTAGTTAATAAGGAAATTATTGGAGGAAAGACGATTGAATTCAGATTAGATTCTATAACCATGAAACCTCATATGAAGTAATGAAGAATCTATTTTGAGATTGCTAGATGGATGGATTTGAGTCATGGTCTATAAAAGAGTGCATTAGCAAGAAGTAAGAACTATCAAGAGCAGCTAGTAAATAGTAGATAGCGCTCGAGTATAATTAAAGAAGGCTATATCAGTATGAATTTTGGCAAGATAGAAGATTTCTAAAAGAACACCTAAGTGTGGATACAAGGATGGACTCGAGAAGGGTGGCAATAATAGTACTCGGATTTAGTACAATTATTATTGAGTTATTTCCAATATCGAATGAGATGATTGAGTAAAGACCAAAAGAAAGTTTGGTAGAATTAATAAAGATATAAGCATGTACCCTAATGCTTATAAGTAGACATGTAGGATATGTAGAGAGTAACTAATCAAAAGATGCGTTTTGGGATGTATGATAGAGAGATTAGGGTAGAAAAGCAGTGATAAAAGACATGTAAGCTAATGAGTGCAATATGAGATTATTGGCGATAGTCTTTGAAAAACTAAGGGGTAAAAGGAGGTTAAACGTGCCATTAAGACCTTTAGACCAGAGTTTTCTAGTTTAAGCCATTTTGGACTAGAGCTTGTATTAGATAAGTGTTATGAAAAATGTCTGAATCGTATGGATGGATAAAATTTGGATGCAACCTAATTCAACTTGAGATGACAGACCTTGACGTCATCTTAATAATGGATTGGTTGTCTCAACAGTCTATAAAACTGTTATGTGCATAGAAAAGGTTGTCATTCAAGAGCTAAGAGGATGTAGAATTTAATTTTTATTGGAAACATGTTGCCCAGGAAGCGAAAGCTTATCCTCTCTGCACGTAGGCCAAGAGATGCATTGGAAAGGAAGGAGTTGGATATCCAATATCTGTGGTAGACGACACTAAAGAGGCACCAGAAATGGAAGATTTTGATGGAATGTATAAATTCTTTGATATGTTTCTAGAAGAGCTACCTAGGTTGCCACCTGATCATGCGACAGAGTTCGTTGTAGACCTAATGTCAGGGTTGGCACCTGTATCCAAAGCACCATATCGAATGGCTTCGACTGAATTAAAGGAATTGAAGACTCAATTACAGGAGTTATTAGACAAAGGTTCTAATCAGCCAAGTATTTTATCACGGGGAGCGCCAGTGCTATTCGTAAAGAAGAAAGACGGTAGTGTTCGACTATGTATAAACTATTGGGAATTGAATAAGCTTACAATCAAGAATCGATATCCACTACCTCAGATTGATGACTTGTTTAATCAGTTGCAAGGTGCAAAGGTATTCGACAACAAGCACACGTGTGGTCGACTGTTTTGGTTTGTGTGGTCGACGAATTTTGTAACCACACCATTGATCGCACAAATCCAGATCAGACTCCAAGATTTGAAAACTTTCCAAATCAAAGGGGATCTCTTTCCTTATCATAGAGGGACTCTATATGGAGAGTTTCTCCCTATAAAGAGGACATCCCTCGACCATCTCTTACCCTTTTGGATCAATCTCAAACCCTAAATCTAAGAAAGAAAGAGAGAGGAAGAAAAAGAGAAGGAGATTTTGAAAAGAAGGCTAGGAGGAAGGTTTTGCAGAAAAGGTTCTAGCTTTCTACAATAAGCCAAGGTATGGAACTTATCTCTGTGGATGTAGATCTTATTGAATAAGGATTTCTATTGTAGATTAGAGATGTCAAACCAATATGATCCATGTGATCGTTTGAGTAAATCTTAGGGATAACCATAAGGGATGGTTTAGGGTTAATGGTTAATGAGAAACTGTAAATAATGACCATAGGATAACCATAGGATGAACCCAAGTGATGAGTCAAGGAATTGACTCAGGAAAAACTCGAATTGAAAATAGACACAGCAGTGGTCGACCATAGGGTGACCAGTGACTCGACCACAGCTATTCAAAAAGTTCCCAAAAATTGTGTGGTCGCTCATGCGGTCGCATGTAGTGTGACCATAGGATCGACCGTACGTCGTGTGGTCGACATATATTGAGACCACAGGGGTCGACCATACGATGACAATAGTATATTTTAAGACCAAACAAGGTTTTTGACTACTATAACTTGAGAAAATTAACCCCTAACTTAAATACATTAATTGTTTAGGTTTTCAACTAATTCAAAGTAATTTTCAAAGCTTGGGAGAAGGTCAAACATTGTTTATAGTTGAGGGAACAAGACCTAAGCTAACTGGATAATAATAAACTATATTTGTTTTATTGCATCCAACGCCATGAATGATTCTATGCTTATATGCTTGAATGTGCATCCACATGTCATCCAATATTACTGTTATATATCTGCTCATGCATATTTATTCTTATTTATTTATAACATGATGTTGATGCTAGGAATAGACATGTGACTGTGTATGTGGTTGGTGTGTTAGATGCGAGTGGAGCATCAGGGGAAAGACGTGGCATTATGGTTTAGCCTGACCACCAGACTCTAGCTCTATCTCTACTCAGTTCTGCCCGCTAACATCGTCATATTGCCATTACCTTAACAGAACTATTACGTCGTAGGCCATTAGGGGAGGTGGTTTCAGACCGTGTGGTCTTTGACTCTGTCAGGGAGCCTTAGCTCTATCTCTATGGATGTATTGAGGGATGTTGGGGGGAGGCATTTGATACATTTGGATGGCATTAGGATTGGTTAGTTGCGAGCCTAGTCTGCAAGCCCTCGCCAACAGGGGCTTATGTGCTAGTATGGGTAGGGCATCAGGGGAAGTGTTGGCGGTGTGTGATCCGGATATTTTAGCTTTATCTCTATTCCATGGTGGGTGCATATGGGATGGCAATGGTGTTTGATCCATTGAACGGATTTACACACTCGTGTATAAAGGTGCGATGGTCACCAATCCTTTCTATAGCATAGTTGCAAATTTATACCAGACCAAAGATATGAATTAAATGCATGCATATGTTTGTTGTATTATTTTGTTCACTCACTAAACTCAAGTAAGAGAGCTGACCCTTGTATATGCTATTATTTTAGTTGTTAATAATGCAGGTAGTACCGTTTAAGACTACATGAATGCGCCAACGGATAGATACGTAGTAGCTATGAAAGAGCAAGCTGTGGAGGACGAATATGACTCGTCAAGCGAGTGTTTCAACGATGTTTATGCATAGTATTTAACTTTTGAATTTTGGTAATTATAATAGTTTGTTATATTTATGATTTGGTTACTTGAAGATAACTAATTTATTAATTACCTATCATTGTAGACACTCGGTTCATTATTAATAAGACTTCCGCTATTTACTTTAATATCTCTGATTGACGTGGAATATGTATTTAGTTTGGATTATTGGCACGATCTTACGAGATCCTGGCTTGAACCGTTGGTTTTTATAGCAGTTCATCATACTACTAGTTATTCCAAAATTAGGGTGTAACAGCCTGTACATTCAGTTGCCATCTTCTCCATTGCAGCGGCCTGGGCATCGTAGGCCTCTTTGGTTTCCCTCTGGCTAGTTTTGACCACCAAAAATTTGAAGTTCGTCAACTCCAACCATCTGCAGATGCCACCAGAGGTGGAGTCCGCTTGCGATCATAGAGAAATTAAAGTTAAACAACACCATATAGAATACACAATCACTAAGATTAACGATAAAAGGGCATAGCATTTTCTCATTCCAGAAGCACCACTGAATGGCCTCCACATGCTCAATATCCCGAGATAGTTGGGACTTCTCTATCAAAGCTCGAGGCACTTGGTAGCTATGGAAGACTGATTCATCTTCACCCACTCCAAACTTCACAGTAAAGATAGGAGCATGGATGTAAGACCCGCACTCTGAAAACCCGATCTAAACATTGGTTTTGTGTCATGACAGGTCTTCCGATCATCACCAGGACAGACGGGGCAAGCGGATAACAAACAGGTACAAAATCGAACCGAAGTCGACCAATTATACCTGATTTTAGGAATACCGGTCGATGGTACCAGTCTTGGTACCAGTCGACCGGTATGGCCTGCGCAGCGATGTGCGGGAATCTGGAAATTGGTCTCTACGGGTCCCGCTTTTCTGATTTCGAATCCTAGAAGTTTCCTAATCCTAGTAGGGTTACTAAACCCTATTTCTAGCCTATAAATACACCCTTAAACCTCCTCAAATCCTTTCCTTTGTCTCTCACAAACCCTAGAGAAGAGAAAGAGGTTGGAAAGGAGAAGGAGCTAGGAGGAAGAAGAAGGAGCCGCCATTACCGTTCGACGAAGCTCACGCTATGCCTGTCAACGGTAAGTGTTCGAATTAATCTTCTTATCCTATGTTAGTTGTGTGGGTGGATCAATACCATGCAAAATAGGTATTGATCTAAAACCCTAAATTGACCAATAAACCCTAAGTTGCCGTCAAACCCTAGATTCGAGTTTCGAGATGATATTCATCGAAACGAGACTTGAATGAGTTGAAGATAACTCTAACTCAAAGCCTTGACTTAGAATGGATAGGAGAAACCCTGAAAATCCATGGAGGATGATTGACGACAGTCGAAAAACCCATGTATGGTCTTCCGGAGACATACCGGTCGACTATACCGGTTGCACATAGTGCGATCGGTATGTTGCGATCGCTACCTCTCGGGAGGTTATCTGTGGGGACCGGCTGACCATACCGGTCGCCAGTCTTTTCCACAGAGCTGCGACCAGTACATGCCACCGGTCAGCTCTGTGAGGGTATTTTGTAACCCTGTTGGTTTCCGATCAACATGAGACTCTAAGAATGTTAATTTAATGAAACCCTAATAATATTGTAGGACTTTGTGACTTGTCGTTTGGATCTTGTGACGTGGAGCAAGTTATCGAACGAGCATCTGGTAAGGGAATTTGACCCAAACCTAATAATTAATGGACAGTAAATTGTTGTTAATCACCGGATTATATGAGATGTGTTGTTTGTGCATATTCACATGCCATCTTTTACTTTCAGTTATTATTACTGTTCATGCATTGATAGGATGTGATTGTTAGGCATGTGATTGTTTTTGTTAGTGTGTGGAGTGGGGCATGGGCCTGGGATCGCTCTTCACATTAGCACCTTTTGTAGTATTGTGTCTTAACATGCTTGGTACGGGTGGGGTATCAGGGGAAGGTCGTGGTACGGTGGTCTCCGATATTGATGTTGTCCCGGCCATTGTTATGTGGTACTGTGGATTTCGAGTCGACGCTGGCTTGTCCACGATGCTTTAGCTCTATCTCTATGTCGTAGGGAGTTATGTTGGGATAGGGTCTACCCGCGTATTGTTTCTATCCTAGTGAGTTAGTTGCGGATAGGGCATCAGGGGAGGTGTGGGAATGCCTTAGCTCTATCTCTATGCCATAGATGGCTGTGCTGGGATAGAGCATACATTGATGACATATAGGATTGGTTAGTTGCGAGCCCAGTTTGCGAGCCCTGGCCAGTAGGGGCTTAGGTACTGGTAAGGGTAGAGTATCAGGGGAGGTACGTGGGTATCTTAGCTCTATCTCTATTCCATGATGGGTGCATGTGGGCCAATGGGGGTGTGATCCATGAGGTGCCACACACTCATGTATAGAGGTACGGGGGCCACCAAACCTTTCTATAGCACATTGCAAACTTAAACCAGACCACAGCATAAAACTGATTGTTACTCATGCATAATCTTGTGAAACTGTCTGATTGTCTTACTGAGCTGTGTTGATAGCTCACCCTTTGTCTACACATTGTTTTTAGATGTTGATGCAGGTTATACTGTTGATGATTACATGAACGCTCCGGCGTATGGAGCTGTTGCTGCTCTGGATGTGCAAGCAGGAGAGGACGAGCATGATGCTTCATGCGAGTGCCCTTTCTGTGTGTACTTGTGATGGATTTTTATTTAGTTGTTTCAATTATTTTTGGTTGATATTAAGAGATGTAAAAGATATTATAGTTTATGTGTTTGAATTTGGATAATTGGATATTTATTTAAATTATCAATAGATACTCAGTTCATTCTATATAAAATCTTCCGCTGTAATATTTATATTCTGATTGTTGGTTATGTGTAATGGTTTGTATGAATGGATACGGCCTATTCGAGATCCTGGTGTGAACCGTTGGTTCAATGACGGTTCACTCACACCATTCTGGTTGGATCAGAATTTGGGGTGTGACAACTTGGTATCAGAGTTTTCGGGCTCTGTTCCAATAAATCATGTTGCACTTAACTGAGTCGATGAACTGAGTTAGGAGAAAATTAAAAATCTTAATACAAACGCACCTTAAGCATTGTTTGATACCTGAGACGGACTAAGAAAGAGAATAATATACTATGTTAAATATGAAACTTAACATGTGCACATACACTAGTTAGGAAAAACCATAAAAACTTTCATTTAATGGAAAATGAGTATCTGATAAAAATAGTGCTATAGGGTACGGTCCACAAACCGGACAGTTACCCTGTTATATGTAAAACAGTCATGAGTAAGTGAAAGAAAAATCATGGGGTAGGGGGCCTAGGAGGTATGGGGTCCGCTATATCATAGTCTCGCTCGTAGGCGACCCTTCGTCATCACCCATCTCTACCGCATAGGCCGCATTGGCCACGGCTGCTGCTGCTACTGCCGCTGCTACTCTCCCAAGTGGACGAGGGCGAGCCTCCAACTCGTCGTCACTGACCGGCAGATCGACCATCTGCATCCTCTGTATAGCATCCCAGTCAATGTCAGATGTCATGGTGTCCTCAACGGCTACCTCTCCTCTCAAGCTCATGCCCAGACGGCGAAGAAGGAAAGTGACGAGACGGCCATATGGAAGGTTGCTGGCCCAATCGGCCACGGCCGCGCGATTCATAGTCCGGATGATGAGGTAAGGAAGTGAGATCCGCTCCCCTGTGCAGACGCAATAAGTGACGTACTGGATGAGCTGGGACAACTCACTGTAGTAGCTGCTCTGTGGTACTATGTTGTGCTGAATAATGCGACTATATACCCGAGGTATAGGCCTCAGGCTAGCCGCCTTCATAGGGGCTCCAGGGTTTAAGATCTGATGCGCTATCTCTCGGCGCAAATCATCAGTCAAATAACCTTTCGCCTTGGGGGCGCAGTACACCAAATCTCCATCGTTGGGAATCCCAAGAAGATCAGTCAACTGATGGGTGTTAAATGAAATATGCACACCCCGGACGTAGCTGGTGATACGTAGATCCCTACACTGGTTCATATCTTCGACATCCCCTTCAAGCTCCAAGTTCGCATAGAAGTGCTTGACCAAGTTAGGGCGTGTCGTCCCTGTGTATGAAATAACCGGCAACCAACCTAGAGCGCCAAAAGCCGTCTCCACATTGAACCGGTGCAGTTGTTCCACGTTGACCCGGCGCCTTGATTCAATACTTTTATTATCAAACCATGGAAACCGAGCTTGAGCTTCTAAGGAGCGAAACCATAGCTCATCTAGCTGTGGAACTGGTGGTGAGGGAGCCCGAGAACTAGAGCCATGTGAGCGTTTTCCGAGAGCGCGTCTAGGAGCCATTTTAAACTGCAAAACAAAAGGAAATAAGATAAAAGTTAGAAAATTTTCGAAATTTCGGCAGCATAACGACAGCATTTTGGGAAAAAGCCTCGAACTCACCCAAAAACATGGGGAGGAGGACTTACGTAACCCCCACACTCTTCAACAAACCAATCACAAGCAATTCAAACGAGAAATTTCAGGAATTTAAGAAAAAAAAAATTGGAAATTTCGAAATTTTTTGAAAACCTAGGTCAAAATATGAAAAATTCGTTTTTTATGTAAACCATTCGGTGGAACCCCAAATTAGTTGAGGGCTTTTGCTCTTGGGGGTCCCTAAACCCTTTCCAAGCCGAAGGAAAAGAGTTCCTACGGTTGAAACATCTCGAACAAAGAAAAAACCTAGATTTCTACATATAGACGATATGGGAAAATGATAAAGAGATGTTGGGGAGGGAGGGATCATACCTAGAGACGATGTACTAGCTCTTGAGTGGAAGAAATCGCCTTCAAATGGCACCGGTCGGACTGTAGCAACTCAGAACCCAGAAGGAAATCGCCACCGGGGAGAAAAAGAAGAAGAAAAGTGAAAAGTTTTCGCACTTTTCGCGATTTAAAGCCAGTTTTGGGCATACCGGTCGACGGTTTTGCCTATACCGGTCGACCGGTATCACCCAGCTATATGCGACCGCTATGTCTCGGTCAAAAATTTTATTCTGACAGATCGACTATACCGGTCGCAACACTGTATAGATGCGACCGGTCGCAACTATATGCCGCTATGTCTCGGAGTGTTTACGACCGGTATCTCCCAGACATGCGATCGCTATGTCTCGGTCAGAATTTTAATTCTGACCGGTCGACTATACCGGCCGCAGCATACTCCACAGGGGTGCGACCGGTATGTTGCGATCGGTACGCACCAAAGAGCCAGAAAAATTGAATTTAAAATTTCAAAAATTGTGTAAATTGAAATGTTACTTCTCGACTATTTCCCCTTGCATTATTAAAGACTAACACTACTATTATTGATGTTCTCACGTGTTATGTCTTCTTCTCAGATCCAAATAAAATAGTCTGAGATGGCAGGCGGAAACGGTCGAAGGGGGCGAAAGCGTCATCAGGCCAGGATGCGCCTAGAAGAAGAGCAAGTTGAACAAGACCAGGTTAGAGAACCAAGTCCTGAAGTGGAAGAGGAACAGGTCCCAGAAGTGCCGATAAATTTACCTGGCCCACCTCACAGGAATTCTGAGACCATTGTTACAAACTTGGTCTATCAGATGCAGGCTCAACAGAAGGAATTTCTGAGCGAGGTACTGAAGATGCTCAGGCCAACAGCTTCTGTTCCCGCCAGAAATACGCCCGAGTCAAGAGGAATTAATACTACCAAACCGATGCAGAGTAGCCCAAGGCCGAGGGGCTAAGTACAGAACGTACCACCACCGCATCGGTTTCCGTCGCCTTCTGCGTACCCGGGAGCTTATCCGTATCCACCACCATGGTACGGAGCAGACACGCAGGGACAGCATGATCTGAGCAGGTCAGTGGATAGATTCTTGAAGTTGAAACCTTCATCGTTCACGGGCAGGACAGGGAAACCATTGTGGCCAGCACAGGGGGTTCTTTGAGATGGAAAAGAACTTCCGATTGATGATGTGTACTGAGGAGGAAAAGGTTATGTTTGCCACTCATATGTTGAAAGAAGACGCAAATGCTTGGTGGAATTCTACTCGGGCATATCTGGAGAATAAGTATACACTGGTTGATTGGGAAGTGTTTAAAGCTGCTTTCTTCAAGTATTTTCCAAAGAGTTTCAAGGATCAAATGGAGAGAGAGTTTTTCAATCTGCAGCAGTCTCAGTCGATCATAGATGCTTATCAGCAGAGGTACGAAGAGCTATTTTTCTTCGCACCGGCCAGTATGCAAGAGGAGGAGACCAAGACGCGTAGGTTCACTATGGGACTACGTGGAAGCATCAGAGAGCACCTCTTGGGTCTGGACAAGAAGATCTACAACGAGGCTGTGCAGGTTGCGAGGGTGATAGAGTCCAGTCAGAGGGACAGCTTCTTCGCTCAGAACAGGGGAGTGAAGAGATCTGCTAGTGAGAGCTCGGGTGGCGGTAATACTAGACCATTCCGCCCATACAGGGCCTGAGGACCGCTACAGCACCTGCGAGAAACAACCCGGCACCACCGTTGCCACGGTTCGCTGGACACAACCCAAATATCAAATGTTATAACCGTCGCCAGCTGGGTCATGTTGCAAGGAACTGCACTCTACCTAAGAAGCAAGCTCCCCAAGAAGGAAACGTGTATGCCGGTCACCACTGAAGAGGCAGCCGCATCACCTGATGTGGTAACTGGCACGACTCTATCCCTTACTATTTGGTTTATTCTTTTAGTTTGCATGAGCATGTAGAACTAAGGGGCAATAAATTCCAGGAATTGTAAATGTAGCTGGTATACCCTCCAGAGTATTATTTGACTCTGGGGCCACGCACTCCTTTGTTTCTATTTCTTTTGGGAAGCGAATGGAGTTACCAATCAAGCATTTGAACCCAAGCTTGATAGTTCGCTCTCCACTAGGAGTCGAAGTGGCTTTGACCGAGTATTATGGACCATGTACTGTATGTATTGAGGGTCGAGACTTAGAAGCAAGCCTAGTAATACTTGAGATGGTAGACTTTGATGTCATTTTGGGAATGGATTGGCTAGGCCATCATTCGGCCGTCCTTTTATGTGGTGAAAGGAAGCTTGTGCTTACTGACAAAGAGGGAAGGGAATATAGTTTCACTGGGATCAAGCTATCTAGGAAGCGGAAGCTGATCCTCTTCGCCCTAAAAACTAAGAGATGCTTGGAGAAAGGGGGAGTGGGTTATCTAGTATCTGTAGTCGATCTCACGGCAGAGTCACTCAAGATGGAAGATATAGATGTGGTTCGGGAGTTCCCGGATGTGTTTCCGGGAGGAGCTTCTAGGTTTACCACCGGGACAGGGCTACAGAATTTGTGATAGACCTTATGCCAGGTTCGGCGCCGGTGTCTAAAGCACCATACAGGATGGCCCCGACCGAGTTAAAGGAGTTGAAGACCCAATTACAAGAATTGTTGGATAGGGGTTTCATACGACCTAGTATATCGCCTTGGGGAGCACCGGTATTATTCGTCAAGAAGAAAGACGGAAGTGTAAGGCTATGTATTGACTACCGTGAGCTGAACAAGTTGACGATCAAGAATCGGTATCCTTTGCCTAGGATCGATGATTTGTTTGACCAGTTACAGGGTGCAAAGGTTTTCTCGAAGATTGATCTCCGATCGGGGTATCACCAACTGAAGATCAAGGCCGGAGATATTCCGAAGACTACTTTCAGAACGAGGTATGGGCATTATGAGTTTCTAGTTATGTCTTTCGGGTTGACCAATGCTCCAGCGTCGTTTATGGAACTAATGAACCGAGTGTTTCATGATATGTTGGACACTTCGGTCATCGTATTCATCGATGACATATTGATTTACTCTAAGGACATGGAGACTCATACAGCGCATTTGAGGGCAGCCCTACAACGGCTGAGAGAGGTGAAGCTTTATGCAAAATTCAAGAAGTGCGAGTTTTGGCTGAAGGAAGTGGCTTTCTTGGGCCATGTTGTATCTGAAGACGGTATCAAGGTTGATCCAAGCAAGATAGCTGCTATAGTAGGATGGGAAGCACCAAAATCTGTTGTGGAGATTCGTAGTTTCCTTGGGTTGGCGGGTTATTATAGAAGATTCGTGGAAGATTACTCCAGGATCGCGGTTCCACTCACCAGATTGACCAAGAAGGGAGAGAAATTCATATGGACAGATGAGTGCGAGAAGTGTTTTCAGACCTTGAAGTCAAGACTTGTCTCTGCACCTATTTTGACCATCCCAGAACCAAGCGTTCCGTTTACTTTATATACGGATGCTTCAGGGTTGGGTATTGGGTGTGTATTGATGCAAGGAGAACAGGTGATTGCTTACGCATCAAGACAGTTAAAAGAGCATGAGAAGAACTATCCTACGCATGACTTGGAGTTGGCAGTGGTTATTCACGCAATCAAGACTTGGAGACACTACTTGTACGGTGAGAAGTTTCAGATCAAGTCAGATCACAAGAGCTTAACTTATCTTTTCACTCAGAAGGATCTAAATATGAGACAGAGGAGATGGCTGGAATTGTTAAAAGATTATGATTGCGACATCCAGTACCATCCGGGCAAAGCAAATGTTGTGGCTGACGCCTTAAGCAGAAAGTGGGCATCAAAACCTGAGGCAGGACCAAGTACAAATGCTGCATTGTGTGCCGCAGCCTCTAGTTCAATCGAAGGTGATGAAGAGCATATAATTGAAACTGCAGAAGATCCAGTTGAGCAAGGCTTGATTCATAAGTTCACTATGATGTTCACCGCATTGAAGATCTCACCGGATCTAGTTGATGAAGTCAAGGTAGCAATCCTACAGGATCCATATCTCAAGACAGTGCAGGAAGACTTAGAGAAGGGTACGTGCAATCCTGACTTTACCTTGGACTCAGACAAGGTACTCAAGTATCGTGGACGGTTATGTATACCTGAGAGCGAAGACTGTGATATCAGAGACCGAGTTATGACTGAAGCTTATTATACTCCATATTCGGTACATCCAGGAAGTACCAAGATGTACCATGATCTAAGAAGACTATATTGGTGGAGGGGTATGAAAGCAGATATAGCTCGTTTTGTGTTCCAGTGTCTGAATTGTCAACAAGTTAAAGCGGAAAGGCAAAGACCCGTAGGTTTACTACAGCCATTATCGGAACCTACGTGGAAGTGGGATTGTATCACCATGGATTTCGTTACTGGCCTACCTTTGACACCAAGGTCAGTGGATGCAGTTTGGGTTATAGTAGATCGACTCACCAAGACAGCTCGATTTATTACGGTCAGACCTCAGTATACCATGGAGAAACTGGCCAAGTTATATGTTGATAATATAGTCAGACTTCATGGCGTTCCAGAGAGTATAGTATCTGATAGAGATCCCCGTTTTACATCGAAGTTCTGGGAAGGATTACAGAAAGCTATGGGAACCAAGTTGAAGTTCAGTACAGCTTTTCACCCTCAGACGGACGGACAGTCAGAGCGAACTATTCAAATTTTGGAAGATATGCTCCGAGCTTGTGCATTAGATTTCAAAGGATCTTGGGATGAAAAGCTATCACTTATCGAGTTTGCTTACAACAACAGCTATCAGACTACAATTCAGATGGCCCCATATGAAGCTCTCTATGGGAAGAAGTGTCGTACACCACTGTTATGGAATGAGGTGGGGGAAAGAAGAATTGTAGGACCGGAGTTTGTTGAAGAAACTTACCGAGTGATTGATCAGATCAAGGAGAGAGTAAAGACGGCTCAAGTCTGACAGAAGCACTATGCGGATAATCGACGTCGAGATCTGGAGTTTGCAGTGGGTGACAAAGTGTTCTTGAAGGTATCATCGGTGCGAGGTCTGAAACGGTTTGGTAAAAAGGGGAAGCTATGCCCCAGGTATGTGGGACCGTATGAGATATTGAATCGACGTGGTAATGTAGCATATCAATTGGCTCTACCACCATCTATGTCTAGCGTTCATAATGTGTTCCATGTATCATTACTAAAGAAGTATGTCAGAGATCCATCGCATATCTTGATCGCTGATCCTCCAGACTTGACTGAATACTTAACTTTCGAAGTGGTGCCGGTAATGCTCTCAAGCTGAAAAGTTCAGCAACTTCGAACCAAGGATATCCATTATGTGAAGGTGCATTGGAGAAGCCAAAATGTGGAGGAAATTACTTGGGAAGAAGAGAGCGCGATGAGGAAGGAGTACCCTAACCTTTTTGACGATCAAGGTACGTTCAAATTTCGAGGCCGAAATTTCTTTTAAGGGTGGGGGAGTTGTAGAACCTACATGCAAATTTCGGGACGAAATTTCTTTTAAGGGTGGTGGAGTTGTAAGACCCGCACTCTGAAAACTCGGTCTAAACATTGGTTTTGTGTCATGACAGGTCTTCCGATCATCACCGGGCCAGACGGGGCAAGCGGATAACAAACAGTTACAAAATCGGACCGAAGTCGACCAATTATACCTGATTTTAGGTATACGGTCGATGGTACCGGTCTTGGTACCGGTCGACCGGTATGGCCTGCGCAGCGATGTGCGGGAATCTGGAAATTGGTCTCTACGGGTCCCGCTTTCCTTATTTTGAATCCTAGAAGTTTCCTAATCCTAGTAGGGTTACCAAACCCTATTTCTAACCTATAAATACACCCATAAACCTCCTCAAATCCTTTCCATTGTCTCTCACAAACCCTAGAGAAGAGAAAGAGGTTGGAAAGGAGAAGGAGCTAGGAGGAAGAAGAAGGAGCCGCCATTACCGTTCGACGAAGCTCACGCTACGCCTGTCAACGGTAAGTGTTCGAATCAATCTTCTTATCCTATGTTAGTTGTGTGGGTAGATCAATACCATGCAAAGTAGGTATTGATCTAAAACCCTAAATTGGCCAATAAACCCTAAGTTGCCGTCAAACCCTAGAGTCGAGTTTCGAGATGATATTCATCGAAACGAGACTTGAATGAGTTGGGGATAACTCTAACTCAAAGCCTAGACTTAGAATGGATAGGAGAAACCCTGAAAATCCATGGAGGATGATTGACGGCAGTCGAAAAACCCATGTATGGTCTTCCGGAGACATACCGGTCGACTATACCGGTTGCACATAGTGTGACCGGTATGTTGCGACCACTACCTCTCGGGAGGTTATCTGTGGAGACCGGCTGACCATACCGGTCGCCAATGTTTTCCACAGAGCTGCGACCGGTACATGCCACCGGTCAGCTCTGTGAGGGTATTTTGTAACCCTGTTGGTTTCCGATCAACATGAGACTCTAAGAATGTTAATTTAATGAAACCCTAATAATATTGTAGGACTTTGTGACTTGTCGTTTGGATCTTGCGACGTGGAGCAAGTTATCGAACGAGCGTCAGGTAAGGGAATCTGACCCAAACCTAATAATTAATGGACAGTAAATTGTTGTTAATCACCGGATTATATGAGATGTGTTGTTTGTGCATATTCACATGCCATCCTTTACTTTCAGTTATTATTACTGTTCATGCATTGATAGGATGTGATTGTTAGGCATGTGATTGTTTTTGTTAGTGTGTGGAGTGGGGCATGGGCCTGGGATCGCTCTTCACATTAGCACCTTTTGTAGTATTCTGTCTTAACATGCTTGGTACGGGTGGGATATCAGGGGAAGGTCGTGGTACGGTGGTCTCCGATATTGATGTTGTCCCGACCATTGTTATGTGGTACTGTGGATTCCGAGTCGACGCTGGCTTGTCCACGATGCTTTAGCTCTATCTCTATGCCGTAGGGAGTTATGTTGGGATAGGGTCTACCCGCGTATTGTTTCTATCCTAGTGAGTTAGTTGCGGATAGGGCATCAGGGGAGGTGTGGGAATGCCTTAGCTCTATCTCTATGCCGTAGACGGCTGTGCTGGGATAGAGCATACATTGATGACATATAGGATTGGTTAGTTGCGAGCCCAATTTGCGAGCCCTGGCCAGTAGGGGCTTAGGTACTGGTATGGGTAGAGTATCAGGGGAGGTACGTGGGTATCTTAGCTCTATCTCTATTCCATGATGGGTGCATGTGGGCCAATGGGGGTGTGATCCATGAGGTGCCACACACTCGTGTATAGAGGTGCGGGGGCCACCAAACCTTTCTATAGCACATTGCAAACTTAAACCAGACCACAGCATAAAACTGATTGTTACTCATGCATAATCTTGTGAAACTGTCTGATTGTCTTACTGAGCTGTGTTGGTAGCTCACCCTTTGTGTACACATTATTTTTAGATGTTGATGCAGGTTATACTGTTGATGATTACATGAACGCTCCGGCGTATGGAGGTGTTGCTGCTCTGGATGTGCAAGGAGGAGAGGACGACCATGATGCTTCATGCGAGTGCCCTTTCTGTGTGTACTTGTGATGGATTTTTATTTATTTGTTTCAGTTATTTTTGGTTGATATTAAGAGATGTAAAAGATATTATAGTTTATGTGTTTGAATTTGGATAATTGGATATTTATTTAAATTATCAATAGATACTCAGTTCATTCTATTTAAAGTCTTCCGCTGTAATATTTATATTCTGATTGTTGGTTATGTGTAATGGTTTGTATGAATGGACACGGCCTATTCGAGATCCTGGTGTGAACCGTTGGTTCAATGACGATTCACTCACACCATTCTGGTTAGATCAGAATTTGGGGTGTGACAACGGACCTTAGCTTCGTCACCACCCTTCCTGCCTTCCTGACCAGTGCCCTCGTCAGTCGGCCTCTAAGTAGTAGGATCCTTGGCACAACCTGCCTGATTGTCCTTCTCTAGATGCTTCGTCAAATTGACGGTCTCTTTGGGTGGAGGCGGTAGGGGCATTGCCTTCTATGCAGTCAGAGTAGTGTGTCCAGCTGCCTCATCGTAAGGTGTACTGTAGGACCCACATGCCATAAACCTGGTCTAACCTTACGTTCTCATGTAGTGACCGAACTTCCCGTCATAATTGTCTCAAGTAAACCAACCATATGAAGAAACCACAAAGCCAGGTGACCAAACCAGTCAAAAACTAAAAACCAGTAAATTTGGTTTGTATGGTCACATCGTATGGTCAACCGTATGGTCAACTAAGTTGAGACCACACAACGTGTGGTCGACTGTTTTGAAATTGTATGGTCGACGGATTATGTGACCACACCATCGACCGCACGAACCCAGAACTGACTCCGAGATTTGGAAACTTTCCAAATCAAAGGGGATCACTTTCCTTATTGTAGAGGGACTCTATATGGAGAGTTTTTCCTTATAAAGAGGACATCCCTTTCCCCTCTCTCACTTTTTTGGATTATTCTCAAAACCTAAACCTAAGAGAAAAAGAGAGAAGAAGAAAATGAGAAGGAGAATTGGAGAAGAAGGCTGAGAGGAAAGTTTTATAGAGAAGGTTCTAACTTTCTACAGTAAGCCAAGGTATGAAACTTATCTCTGTAAATGTAGATCCTATTGAATAAGGTTTTTTTGTTGTGGATTGTAGATATCAAATGAATATGATCCATGTGATCCTTTGAGTAAATCTCAAGGATAACCATAAGGGATGGATTAGGGTTAGTAGTTAATGAGAAACTATAAATAATGGCCATTGGATAACCATAGGATGAACCTAAGTGATGAGCCGAGAAATTGACTCAGGAAGAACTCGAATTGAAAGTAAAAATTGATCAGAAATCGTATGGTCACAGTTATGGTCGAACATTGGGTGACCAGTGTGTCAACCACAGCCATTCACGAAAATTCCAGGAAACTTATGGTCGCAGGTGTGGTCACATGTAGTGCGACCATAGGATCGATCGTACGTCGTATGGTCACATATATTGAGACAACAGGGGTCGACCATACGATAACAACAAGTATATTTTGAGACGAAACAAGGTTTTTGACTACTGTAACTTAGTAAATTTGAACCCTAACTCAAATACATTAATTGTTTAGGTTCCCAATAGATTCAAAGTGACTTTCAAAGCTTGGAAGAGGAACAAACATCGATCAAAGGTGAAGAAACATAACATAAACTAATTAGATAATAACAAACTATTTTATTTTATTTATCCAATGCAATGAATGCTTCTATACTTGTATGCTTGTAATATGCATCTCACATGTCATCCAATATTATTGCTATTTCTACTCATGCATATTTATTTTTGTCTATTTATAACGTGATGATGATGATGCTAGGAATAGGCACGTGATTGTGCGTGGTTAGTGTGCTAGGTGCGATTGGAGCATCTGAGAGGAGGACGTGGCATTGTGGTTCAACCTGCTTACCAGACTCTAGCTCTATCTCTACTCAAGTCTTGCCCACTGACATCATAGTGTCGCCATCACCTTAGCAGAACTATTATGTCTTAGGATATTAGGAGAGGTGATCTCAGACCGTGTGGTCTGTAAGACCCGTATTGAACTAACCGGTCTTACCACCTTGTACCAGGTCTACCTATCATGGTCGAACCAAGTGGACCAAGTGCGTAAAGAAATCACAAGACCAGGTATGAAGTCTAACCCAAAAACAGCAAATGAGAGGGTAGGGTCGCATGCCTAAACAGGTAGGGTCGACCCCACCTCAATAGAAGTCCAACCCATGACTTTTTAGTCGTAGGGTCGCATGACTAGAAAAACGTAGGGTCGACGGATTCTACGACCCTACGTCCGACGATGACAGACAGAAACCAAAAATTAGGAAACTTTCCTAATTCAAAGGGATCTTTCCTAAACTCATTGGGACTTATTATGAAGGGTTTTCCTCTATAAATAGGACGTCCCTTAGCCTCTTTCACTCCTTTAGAACCCTAATTGAGAGTGAGAGAAAGAGAAAGAGAAAGAAGAGAAGAAGAGAAGGAACTTAAAGAAAAGACTAAGGAAGAGGAGAAAGTTCAGAGAAACCTCTGAATAAAGGTATGAACCTAATTCCTTACCTGAATAAGAGATCCTAGAATAGTTATGAAGAACATAGGATTAGGAGAAACCCAAATCATCTATCCATGGATAAGTTTCAAGAGATTCCATGGAGGAAATCATTATGGACTATGAATAGTGTATAACTTGTAGTTTTGAGCCATAGAACAATCATATAATGGACCATGAAAGTAAGCCAAAGGATCCAAACGAGAAGGAATGGACTTTAGAATGAAAGGTCGACTCAGAATACGTGTGGTCACACGTAGGGTCGAATGATATCCAACCCTACGAGACCACATGATCAACCACATGCCCTCGGGAAGTCCCAAGGAGGGTGTGGTCGCATGTAGGGTCGAATGATATCCGACCCCCCGACCCTACACCCTAGGGTCGCAGAAACTGCTACCCTACCTGCGACCCTACGATTTCAGTTAATTTAAAATATATTGGAATTAATTCTAATTAAAATATATCGATTTGTTAAGTCTTTCTAGTGATTTAAAAGTGATTCATAAAGCTTGAACGAGGATCTACGCTCAATCAAAGGTGAGGGAACAAGACCTAAACTAATTGGCTAATAATAAATTATTTTCGTTTATTGAGTCCAATACTATGAATGATTCTATGCTTGTATGATTGTAATGTGCATATCACATGTCATCCACTATTCCTGTTATTATTGTTCATGCATATTTAATTTTATTTATTATAACATGATGATGATGATGATGCTAGGAATAGGCATGTGAATGTATGTGTGTGGTTAGTGTACTTGATGCGAGTGGAGCATCAAGGGGAGAACGTGACACTGTGGTTCATCCTGGTCACCAGACTCTAGCTCTATCTCTACTCAAGTCTTGTCCACTGACATCGTCGTATCACCATTACTTTAGCAGAACTATTACGTCGTAGGGCATCAGGGGAGGTGGTTTCGGACCGTGTAGTCTCTGACTCTGCTGGGGGGCCTTAGCTCTATCTCTATGGATGAATTGAATGCATGCATATGTTTGTTGCATTGTTTTGTTTGCTCACTGAGCCGTGATGTGTGCTCACCCTTTTAAAATTCGAATATTTTTAGTTGATGATGCAGGTACAACCGTGGAAGATTATACGAATGCTCCCACATATGGGTATGTTGCGGCGATGGACGCAGAAGCTATAATGGAGTTGCATGATTCGTCATGCAAATGCAACTCATGCATTTTTTATTTTATTTTTATTTGGATTATTAAGAAAATGTAATTGATTATTTTATTTACTTATTTCTTAGTCAGTGAAAGATAATTAGATATTTTATTTATGTTATCATTCTTAGATTCTCAGTTCATTTAATATATAAGACTTCCGCTATTGTTTATTTACTCTGATTATGGTTGTGGATGTGTATGATTTAAGCAAACGGACACAACCTATTCGAGATCCTGGTTGAACCGTTGGTTTATTAGCGGTTCATCACACTATTCTGAATAGTACAGAATTGGGGTGTGATAACTTGGTATCAGAGCTCTCAGGCCCTGTCTATTAAACCAGTATAATTCCATAAAAGTTGTGAATTGAGTTAGGATAAAAATTAAAAACTGTAATAATAACACACCATAAGCACCTATGTTGTTTGAAACAAAATTAAGAAAGAAAATAATGCATATATAAAAGGAGAAACATGTTTCATATACATCAAATAAAAAGCACGTTTATACATATCCAAATCAGAGTACAGTCCACAATCCGGACAGTTACTCTATAGTACAAAAAATAATAAAAAGAAAATATACATCATGGAGCTGGAGGTGCTGAAGGAGGAGGTGCCTTGCGATCTCTGTCGTAGTCCTCAGCATATACTCTAGTCAACCAGGCTACCTAAGTCTGGGTCATCTGGAGACTAGCTATCAACTCGGCCATCCGCTGATCGGACGCACGCTGAGCATCTAGGAGCTCGCCTACTCTCCCATCAGTCACACATTGAGCATCTAGAAGCTCTCCTACTCTCAGATCAGTCACGCGCTGAGCCTCTCTAATCTCACACAGTAGCCCCATCATATCATCAGAGGGTGAGCGTAAGAACCAGCCATGTGTGAAGGAGCCCGAGATGGACCAGCTCTAGTAGAATGTAGAGGTGATGGAGGAGGTATGGAGTCTACATCCATGTACATACGATCCTCATCCTCAGCATCACCCCCATGGACCCCTGCTCCTACTGCTGCTGCTGCCACCGTGGCGTCTGCTACCTCTACTCGAGTACGAGGACGCACCAAAGCGTTCCTCTCATCATCACTGACCTAAGCATCCCGCATACCCATCTTACATATGACCTCCCAGTCAAGATCCGATGAGAAGGTCTTTTCCTGAATCCTCTCATCTACTAAATCAACGTATAGGCGGGTGAGCAGTGTAGTGATCAGAGTCCATAGGGTAGGTTGCCCAATTAACCAGGTAGCGTAGCGCGGATCATCATCCGGATAATAATATAAGGAAGGCAGACAGGCTGCCTGGTGCAAATATAGTGAGGACATACTGAGTCAACTGGGAGATGCTCTCATAATGTCCACTCTGGGGTATCAGGTTGTGCTGGATAATTTTACAGTACACTCGAGGCTCTGGACGTAGGTTGATCACTTTCATCTCCCAGTGATCATCTCTGATGAGCTGACTATCAATCTCAGCACGCATCTCCAAGGATAGGAACTGGGGCTCCTTGGAAGCATAGTACACCAAAGGGCCATCATTTGATATGCTCAAAAGATTAGTCAACTGCTGGCAGTTAAATGAATCCTCCACCCCCTTGACATAACTAGTGATCCTGAGCTCCTTACCCCTCTCTGTGTCATTGTGATCCCCCACTACTTGGAGATTGCAATAGAATTGCCTCACCAAATCAGGATGAGTACAAACATCATAGGTGATCATAGGAAGCCAGCCCATGTCACCAAACACACCCTCCACATTGAACAAGGCTAGACTGGCCAAGTTCACACAGCGACCCCCTTCTACTTTCTTACGCTCATAGCTAGCATACCGAGCTTCGGCCTCGTTGGAGCGGAAACGAACTGAGTCATGAGCCCTAAGAACCTTGGTACGAGCCATACTATCTGTCAAGACACAGAAGAACAAACAAGATATTAGTAATGGTGAAAAACTTAAAAATTTCAGCATTATAACGACATGATTTGGCCAAAAGCCTCACTTTTCACCCAAACAACTGGGCAGGAGGACTTACATAGGTTCCAAACCATCCTGCAAAGCTCATACAGTTGGAAATTTAATCTAGAAAGATCGAATTTGAAGAAATTTCAATAAATTCGAAAAATCGCAAAAATTAGGTCAAAAATGGAAAAATTCAAGTTTCTCAATAACCAATCGATGAAACTCAAATATTTTTTAGGGCTTTCGTCCATTAGGTGACCATAGCAAAAGCCCCCAATAAAAATTAAATTTTTACGGTTAAAAAAAGTTTAATTTGAAGAAAACGATGTAAATGGATGAAAACCTAGTTTAGAAAGCTTAAAAATGGGAAACAATTAGAGAGTATACCTGAAGAGACGGAGTGGGTGTCGTGAACAGAAGAAACAATCACCAAACCCTAGGGGTCGATACTGTAGCAACTCAAGGGAAGCGAGTTGAGTTGGAAGAAAGGAGAAAGAATGGGAAATGAATCCAAAATCGGGTTTAAAAACCTAATTTTGGATCGTAGGGTCGCAGAATTCGACCAAAATGTGTGACCCTACGTCAGACCCTACCATCGACCCTAGGCTCTCGATGATCTAACAGAGAACCATGGGTCAGACCTAAGGTCGGACATAAACTGACCCTACCATCGACCCTAGGCTCTCGGTGATATGACAGAGAACCATGGGTTGGACCTAGGGTCGGACATATACCGACCCCACGATCGACCCTAGGCTCTCGGTAAGCTGACAGGGTTTATTAGGGTCGCATAAGGACCGACCCTACCATTGACCCTACGATGGAAAATACAGTATTTTGTCAGAATGATCTGAAAAATTAGAAATTTATATTGATTAGTTGGATTTTTGACTTGATAACAACTTATAATGATTGCCTCACATGTGCTATGATTGTTTAAAGACACTACCACCACCAGAGCAAGAAATGGTTGGGCGAAGGGTGACTAGAAGAGGTCGTAACCCAATTCCACCACCACCACCTGTGGAGGAAGACAACCATGTAAATCATGAAGCACAGGAGAATCTGAATATGACACCACCAGTAGCTAGTGGCCAGGCAAATCCTACAAACTTGCCAGCACCACCTACGGATTTGGCTACAGTCGTAATGAACTTGGCACAACAGCTGCAGCAAATACAGCAGGTGCAAGCCAATATGCAAGCTGCTATAGGAATGGCTTTTCCAGCTATCCATACGACACCTATGCCAGCAGGGTAGGCTAGCACAGTACCGGGGGGAAGCAACACGGTACCCCATGCACCTCACACACCAGTCATGCAGGCTCAAGTGCAGAACCCTGAGGTAGCTCAAGGCAGTTACCAGTACCAACCACCTATGTATGGGGCCTATGCTCCGTATCAGCTGGACCACTCCCGACTGATCGAGCATTTTCTGAAGATGAAGCCCAAAGAATATAATGGTAAGTCAGCAGATCCTTTGTGGCCAGCACACTGGATTGATGAAATGGAAAGAAATTTTATGATGATGATAATGAATGAGGAGGAGAAAGTGTTGTTGCAACCTTCATGCTGAAAGGCGATGCACACCATTGGTGGAAGTCCACACGGACTTATCTGTTAACAAAGCACGCCCAATTGACCTGGGTTATATATAAAGAGGCATTATTTGAGAAGTACTTCCCCAGAAGTTTCAGAGATTCTATGGAGAGAGAGTTCTTGAGTCTATATCAAGGCCAGATGATTGTGGATGCATACCAACAGCGTTATGAGGAGCTATTTTTCTTCGCACCCGCCAGTATGCAAGAGGAAAATACAAAGACTCGAAGGTTCATCATGGGACTTAGGGGAAGCATCCGTGAGCATGTTCTAGGTCTGGAGAAGAAAGTCTACAATGAAGCAGTACAGATTGCTCGAGTAATAGAGTCGAGCCAGAAAGAGAGCTATTTTTCTCAGAATAGAGGTATCAAGAGGCCAAATGGGAATTCTTATAACGGAGGGAATACAAGGACATTTAAACCCTTCCGTACTCAAGGCTTCAATGCTCCAGCCAAGAATATTCCAGCAGCTCAATCGCAACAAAAGCAAAACAATGAAGGAGTAAAATGCTTTAACTGCAACCAAGTAGGACATTATTCCAGGGAGTGTCCTAAACCCAGAAAGCAGCTACAGCAAAGAAAGGTTTATACTGTTACATCTGAAGATGCTGTTGCATCGCCTGATGTGGCCACATGTATCGTACCTATTAATGGCATACCCGCTAGAGTACTCTTTGATTCTAGAGCTACTCATTTTTTTATATCTGTGTCATTTGGAAAGAAGCTGAATCTACCCCTCAAATATTTAGACTACAAACTGCTTGTACGATCATCGATGGGATTAGAAGTGGAATTAGAAAAAGGTTATGGACCATGTCCAGTTCTTATTGACGAGAAGACTTTGGATGCAACCTTGATTCAACTTGAAATGGCAAACTTTGACATCATCTTGGGAATGGACTGGTTAGCTCGGCATTTAAAGACAAGGAAGGAGCAGAGTTTAGTTTTGCGAGAACCAAACTTCCCCGTAAACAAAAAATCATCCTCTCTGCATTAAAGGCTAGGAAATGCCTCGAGAAAGGAGGAGTTGGGTATCTAGTATCAATGGTCGACCTCACCAAGGAAGCACCACAAATAGAGAATATTGATGTTGTGCGTGACTTTCCAGATGTATTTTCTGAAGAACTACCAGGATTATCACCCGATCGAGCGACAGAGTTCGTTATAGATCTAATACCCGGAGTCGCACCACTACGAAACTGAAGGAATTAAAAGTATAGTTACAGGAATTACTGGACAAGGGTTACATCAAACCTAGCATATCACCATGGGGAGCATCAGTATTGTTTGTAAAAAAGAAAGACGGTAGCGTTCGACTGTGTATAGACTACCAGGAATTGAATAAGCTGACAGTCAAGAATCGGTACCCATTGCCTCGGATCGATGACTTGTTCGATCAGTTGCAAGGTGCCAAGGTATTCTCCAAGATTGATCTTCAGTCAGGATACCATCAGTTGAAGATTAAGGACTATTCCTATTCCAGGACAGCCATTTATCTTGTACACTGATGCGTCTGGGTTGGGTTTAGGACGTCTGAGTGGAAATGTGGAAGTACGCTATGATGATCCAGAGAAACGTGTGGTTTCTGAACCCAATGAAATGACCCAATAATTGCATATGCCTCAAGACAACTGAAGACACATGAGAAGAACTATCCCACTCATGACTTGGAATTAGCGGCAGTAGTACATGCTGTCAAGATATGGAGACATTATTTGTATGGAGAGAAAATTTTAGATTAAATCAGATCATAAGAGTCTCACTTATCTTTTTAATCAGAAGGAGATGAATATGAGACAAAGAAGATGGCTAGAATTATTGAAGGACTATGATTGCAACATCCAGTATCATCTAAGAAAGGCTAATGTAGTGGCTGATGCGCTAAGCAGAAAAGCAATGATAAAATCTCAAGGAGAGGTTAACACGACTGCAGCAATGTGTACTACAGGAAAAGTGTTCAATTACGATAATGAGCAGTTCGTGATAAATGCACCGGGTGAATCAACCAACCAAGGGTTTATTCATCGGTTTTCAAATATGTTCGCAACATTAAAGATTGTACCTAAAATAATTGATGAAGTGAAAGCCGTTATTAAATCAGACCCTTATCTGAGAACGGTACAAGAAGACATCGAAAAGGGTAAGACGACTCCTAAGTTCACCTTGGACGATGAAAAGGTACTGAAGTACAAAGGAAGAGTATGTGTTCCTAAAACTAAAAACTTGGACATTAAACACAGACTAATGAAAGAAGCTCACACCACCGCCTATTCGGTACATCCTGGAAGTACAAAGATGTATCATGATTTGAAGAAATTATATTGGTGGAGAGGAATGAAAGCAGATATAGCTAAATTCGTGTCTTAATGCCTAAATTGTCAGAGGGTGAAGGCTGAATGGCAAAGACCTGCAGGACTGTTGCAGCCGCTGCTAGAACCAGCATAGAAATGGGACTGCATCACTATGGACTTCGTCACCGGGTTACCATTGACTCCTCGAGTAGTTGACGTGGTCTAGGTGATTGTAGATCGTCTGACTAAGACAGCTCGTTTTATAGCTATACGACCATAGTATACCCTGGAGAGGTTAGCCAAGTTATATGTCGATAACATTGTCAAATTACATGGTGTACCTGAAAGCATTGTGTCCGATAGAGACCCACGCTTTACTTCAAAGTTTTGGGAAGGATTGCAAAAAGCTATGGGTACAACGTTGAAGTTCAGTACTGCATTCCATCCTCAGATAGACGGACAGTCGGAGCATACCATTCAGATTTTAGAAGACATGCTTCGAACCTGTGTAATTGATTTTAAAGGATCATGGGATGATAAACTACCCTTGATCGAGTTCGCCTATAACAACAGCTATCAGGCTACTATACAGATGTCACCCTATGAGGCACTGCATGGTAGAAAGTGTCAAACTCCTCTGTTTTGGAATAAAGTTGGAGAACGTAGCATTGTTGGACCAGAATTTGTTGAAGAGACTTGTCGAGTAGTCGACATTATCAAAGAAAGAGTTAGAACGGCTCAGAATCGTCAGAAACAGTATGCAGATACTCGACGCAGAGACCTTGAATTTGTCGTAGGTGATAAGGTATTCTTGAAAGTATCACCTATGCGAGGTTTAAAACGATTCGGACAGAAAGGGAAGCTAAGTCCGAGATTTGTTGGGCCATATGAGATTTTAGCCAAACGTGAAAAAGTGGCTTATCAGTTAGCACTAGCACCATCTATGTCAAGTGTGCATGATGTATTTCATATCTCATTATTAAAGAAGTACGTCAGAGATCCAACGCACGTTTTGACAGCGGATCCACTAGATCTAACGGATGATTTGACATTCGAAATAGCACCAACTGAAATCACTAGTCGAAAAGTTCAACGACTACGCAACCGTGACATCTACTATGTTAAGGTCACCTGGAGAAGCCGAGATATAAAAGAGATCACATGGGAAGAAGAGAATGCTATGCGGAAGCAATATTCTCACCTTTTCGACTCAAAAGGTATATACAAATTTCAAAGACAAAATTTTTAATAAGAGGGGGGGAGTTGTAAGACCTGTATCGAACTAACCGGTCTTACCACCTTGTACCATGTCTACCTATCATGGTCGAGCCAAGTGGACCAAGTGTGTGAAGAAATCACAAGACCAGGTATGAAGTCTAACCCAAAAATAGCAAATGAGAGGGTAGGGTCGCATGCCTAAACAAGTAGGGTTGACCCCACCTCAACAGAAGTCCAACCCATGACTTTCTAGTCCTAGGGTCGCATGACTAGAAAAACACAGGGTCGACGGATTCTACGACCCTACGATGACAGACAGAAATCAAAAATTAGGAAACTTTCCTAATTCAAAGGGGATCTTTCCTAAACTCATTGGGACTTATTATGGAGGATTTTCCTCTATAAATAGGACGTCCCTTAGCCTCTTTCACTCCTTTAGAACCCTAATTGAGAGTGAGAGAAAGAGAAAAAGAAGGAAGAGAAGAAGAGAAGGAACTTGAAGAAAAGACTAAGGAAGAGGAGGAAGTTTAGAGAAACCTCTGAATAAATGTATGAACCTAATTCCTTACCTGAATAAGAGATCCTAGAATAGTTATGAAGAACATAGGATTAGGAGAAACCCAAATCATCCATCCATGGATAAGTTTCAAGAGATTCCATGGAGGAAATCATTATGGACTATGAATAGTGTATAACTTGTAGTTTTGAGGCATAGAACAATCATAGAATGGACCATGAAAGTAAGCCAAGGGATCTAAACGTGAAGGAATGGACTTTAGAATGAAAGGTCGACTCAGAATATGTGTGGTCGCACGTAGGGTCGAATAATATCTGACCCTACGAGACCACAGGATCGACCACATGCCCTCGGGAAGTCCCAGGGAGGGTGTGGTCGCACGTAGGGTCGAATAGTATCCGACCCCATGTTCGACCCTACACCCTAGGGTCGCAGAATCTGCTACCCTAGGTGCTACCCTACCTGCGACCCTACGATTTCAGTTAGTTTAAAATATATTGAAATTAATTCTAATTAAAATCTATCGACTTGTTAGGTCTCTAGTGATTTAAAAGTGATTCATAAAGCTTAAATGAGGATCTACGCTCAATCAAAGGTGAGGGAACAAGACCTAAACTAATTGGCTAATAATAAACTGTTTTGTTTATTGAGTCCAATACTATGAATGAATCTATGATTGTATGATTATAATGTGCATATCACATGTCATCCACTATTCCTGTTATTATTGTTCATGCATATTTAATTTCGTTTATTATAACATGATGATGATGATGATGCTAGGAATAGGCATGTGAATGTATGTGTGTGGTTATTGTACTTGATGCGAGTGGAGCATCAGGGGGAGGATGTGACACTGTGGTTCATCCTGGTTACCAGACTCTAGCTCTATCTCTACTCAAGTCTTGTTCACTAACATCGTCGTATCGCTATTACTTTAGCAGAACTATTATGTTGTAGGGCATCAGGGGAGGTGGTCTCGGACCGTGTAGTCTCTAACTCTGTCAGGGGGCCTTAGCTCTATCTCTATGGACGTATTGAGGGATGCTGGGGTGAGGCCTTAGATACACTGTTTGACATTAGGATTGGTTAGTTGCGAGCCCAGTTTGCAAGCCCTCGCCAACAAGGGCTTACGTATTGGTATGGGTAGAGCATCAGGGGAAGTGTGATGCGGTGCAGTCCTAAGCACTTTAGCTCTATCTCTATTCCATGGTGGGTGCATGTGGGTGTGGCAATGGTGTTTGATCCATTGGGTGGTTCCACACATTCGTGTATAGAGGTGTTGCGGCCACTTATCCTTTCTATAGCACATTGCAAACTTATGAACTAGACCAAAGATATGAATTGAATGCATGCATATGTTTCTTGCATTGTTTTGTTTGCTCACTGAGCCGTGATGTGTGCTCACCCTTTTTGAATTCGAATATTTTTAGTTGATGATGCAGGTACGACCATGGAAGATTATATGAATGCTCCCACATACGGGCATATTGCGGCGATGGACGCAGAAGCTATAATGGAGTCGCATGATTCGTCATGCGAATGCAACTCATGCGTTTTCAATTAGATTTTTATTTGGATTATTAAGGAAATGTAATTGATTATTTTATTTACTTATGTCTTAGTCAATGAAAGATAATTGGATATTTTATTTATGTTATCATTCTTAGATTCTCAGTTCATTTAATATATAAGACTTCCGCTATTGTTTATTTACTCTGATTATGGTTGTGGATGTGTATGGTTTAAGCAAACAGACACAACCTATTCGAGATCCTTGTTGAACCGTTGGTTTATTAGCGGTTCATCACACCATTCTGAATAGTACGGAATTGGGATGTGACATGGTCTCTGACTCTGTCGGGGGGCCTTAGCTCTATCTCTATAGATGTATTGAGGGATGCTGGGGTGAGGCCTTGGATACATTTAGATGGCATTAGGATTGGTTAGTTGCGAGCCTAGTTTGCAGCCCTAGCCAATAGGGTCTTACGTGTTGGCATGGGTAGGGCATCAGGGGAAGTGTTGGCCGTATATGATCCGGACACTTTAGCTTTATCTCGATTCCATGGTGGGTGTGCATGTGGAATGACAATGGTGTTTGATCCATTGGACGGATTCACACACTTGTGTATTGAGGTGCGGTGGCCGCCAATCCTTTCTATAGCACATTGCAAACTTAAAACCAGACCAAATATATGAATTGAATGCATGCATATGTTTACGCATTGTTTTGTTTACTCACTGAGCTCGTGTTGGAGAGCTGACCCTCGCGTACGCTATTCTTTTAGTTGCTAATGATGCAGGTAATACCGTTGAAGACTACATGAATGCACCAATGTATAGACACGTAGTGGCTATGGATGAGCACGTTGTGGAGGATGAATATGACTCATCAAGCAAGTGTTTCAACAATGTTTATGCTCAGTGTTTAACTTTCATATTTTGGTACTTGTAATAGTTTGTTATATTTATGTCTTGGTTACTTGGAGTTAACTGGATTATTTAATTATTTATCATTGTAGACACTCAGTTCATTATTAATAAGATTTCCGCTATTTAATTGTTATCGTTGATTACAAGTGTAGAATGTGTTTTGGTTTAACATGGTTGGCACGATCTTTACGAGATCCTGATTGAACCGTTGGTTCTTATGATGGTTCATCACACCACTGGTTAGTCCAGAATTGGGGTGTGACGTGTACCCAGGGTACTCTCAAGCAGAGCACCCCTCTTTTGGTAGTTATTGACAGGAAAGTCCATTCCTGACTTGGCTTTCTTGCTATTCAGCCCGTCTCCTTCTGTTAGGGTATGCTTGCCCTTACCCAAATCATGGCCCACCTGAGCACGGGTAGTCACTCCTCCAGGGTCACCTGTCCTCAATCGGCTTGGCCTTGGGCACAGCCACCTTCTCTTGGCCCATAGCCTGCCCACCCTTGGCCTTTTGAGCGGCCTCTAGGTTCTTGACCAGTTCTTCACGAGAGAAGTTCACTACAAGAGCCAAAGACAAATACAAGTTAAAGCAATGCCACATACATAAGGAATACTCGGTTACTAATTGGGAACCATACCTAATAGGCCATACTCGACCAAAATTTCTGGTTTCATTAGGTCAGAGTAGGGGACAGTCTGACTAGTCCTCACCAGATGAAGGGTCTCTGCCTCCTCCTACATCAACACCTACTTCATGTTGAAGTCAGACGCAACCACCAGTTTCTAGATGTTTGACAAGGGAGGTTTGGGCTTGCCTTCCCTTGAGAAGACAAAGATAAATTTCTTCCACTAGTTGTGAATAGAAAAAGGTTTCCCAGAATCATGGGGTATGACTTAGCATCCCGCTGACTAAAATAATACCACCCCGTCAGGGCGTTGGACTTCTTCTCCAGAAAATTATTGAAGTGGAAAAGGGTGTAGAATAAGTTGACAACCAGCTCCTTGCTAGTCGACATACGAATATGATGAAGGCAAACAGACACCTCTACCCATTCAAAGCCAATTGGGATGGAACGATACGATAGGTGTCACACCCTAATTCTGGTCAAACCAGAATGGTGTGATGAACCGCCAATAAACCAATGGTTCACCCAGGATCTCATATAGGTCGTACCCACCATATCAAACCACACACACATTCCACATTAATAATCAGAGGTAATAAACAAATAAGTGGAAGTCTTACAGATAATAAATTGAGAGTCTAACAGTGATAAATAAATATTTAATCCAATTATCTTCAAACCACAAGACATAAAAATAAATAATCAATTACATATCTGATGTTTAAATTATAACTAAACTTAAGCAAAAACACATTGGTTGCACTCGCATGATGAATCATGCGCATCTTCTTCAGCTTCTACGTCTATTGCAGCAACGTGTCCATACGTCGACGCATTCATATATTCTTCAACGGTAGGACTTGCATCATCAACTAAAAATATTCGACGTCGAAAGGGTGAGCACACATCATGGCTCAGTGAGCAAACAAAACAACGCAACAAACATATGCATGCATTCAATTCATATCTTTGGTCAGGTTTTTAAGTTTGCAATATGCTATAGAAAGGTTTGGTGGCCCTCACACCTCTATACACCATTGTGTGAATCCTCCCAATGGATCAAACACCATTGCGGTCTCACATGCACCCACCATGCAATAGAGATAGAGCTAAAGTGTCCGTATCAAACACCGCCAACACTTCCCCTGATGCCCTACCCATATCAACACGTAAGTCCCTATTGGTGAGGGCTTACAAACTGGGCTCGCAACTAACCAATCATAATGCTAAATAGTATATCCAAGGCCTCACCCCAGCATCCCTCAATATGTCCATAGAGATAGAGTTAAGGCCCCTCGACAGAGTCAAAGACCACACGGTCTGAGACCACCTCCCTTGATGCCCTACGACGTAATAGTTCTACTAAGGTAATGGTGATACGACGATGTTAGTGGGTAAGAGTTGAGTAGAGATAGAGCTAGAGTGTGACGAGGTCAAAGACCATCATGCCACGTCCTACCCCTGATGCTCCACTTGCATCCAACACACCAACCACACACATACTTTTACATGCCTATTCCTAGCATCATCATCATCATCATGTTATAAATAAACAGAATTAATTATGCATGAGCAGTATTAGTAGGAATATTGGATGACATGTGAAAGGTACATTACAAACATACAAGCGTAGAATCAATCATGGCATTGGACTCAATAAAATCAACAGTTTTGTTATTATCCAATTAGTTTAGGTCTTGTTCCCTCACCTGTTAGCAATACTCGATCTCCTTCCAAGCCTTAAAATTCTCTTTGAAATGATTGAACAACTTAAAATTTATATGAATTTATGTTAGGGTTCATATGTGACATGTTACAGTAGTCGAAAATCAAAACAGAGCACTGATAGGTGTCTGACTGGTCCTATGGTCTCATACTGTATCAACCTTACTGCCTACGGTCGATACCCTACGGTCGCATATGGTGCGACCGTAGCTGCGACCATATGGTTTCTGAAATCTTTTCGAATGCTTATGGTCAATCCTCTGGTCATGCTGGTCATGCTAGGGTCGACCGTAGCTGCGACCTTGAGATTTTTGGTCACAGTCTACATGCAATTCGAGTTCTTGCTGGGTCAATTCTTCTGTTCTTCAATGGGGTTTATTCTAAGGTCATCCTATGCCCATCATTAGTAGTTTCTTATCAACCCTAATCATCAAATTCACTCCTCATGGTTCTCCGTTGGGATTTTCTCAAGGAAATCACATGGATCATAATAGGTTGACATTCCCAATCCTCCATAGAATCCTTAGTCCATAGAATTAACATCTTTAGAGATTAGGCTCATATCTTTTCCTGTGATAGAGAGCCAATCTCTTCTCAGTAAATTCCTTTCCTTAGCTTTTCCTTCTTCTCCTTCTCTTCCTTCTCTTCCCGTCTCTTTCTCTAGGGTTTACTAATGTTCTAAAAGAGTGAAAAAGGACTGAGGGACGTCCTTTATATAGAGGAAAACTTTCCATACAGAGTCATCTTTCAATTAGGAAAGCAATCACTTAATTTAGGAAAGTTTCCAAAACTCGAAGTCTGATCTGGGGTCACGGTCGATCATATGGTTGCATAAACCGTCGACCTTAGGGTCAAAATCATCGATTGTGGCGTTCTGGATTTGAGATTTTTGTTTCCTTCCTTATGGTCGACCATACCTACCCAGGTATGCGACCTTAGGTATGTTTTTAGTGTTTTTAACTCGATTCGCATACCTGGTTTGTGATCTATCTTCACACGCTCGGTCCACTTGGTCCAGGAATGATGGAAAGACCTGGTACGACATGGTTAGACCAAGTTAGGGGAGTGCAGGTCTTACATCTCCCGCCTCTTATATAAATTTCATCCTCAAAATTTGCACATACCTTCCGAGTCGAATAAGTGAGGATATTGCTTCCGCATAGCGTTCTCTTCTTCCCATGTAATTTCTTTCACATTTTGGCTTCTCCAAGTAACCTTAATGTAATAAATGTCGCGATTGCAAAGACGTTGTACCTTTCGACTAGTGATCTTAAAAGGTACTACTTCGAACGTCAAATCTTCAGTCAAATCCAGTGGATCCATTGTTAACACGTGTGTTGGATCTCTAACGTACTTTTTCAATTATGAGACATGGAATACATTATGTACACTAGACATGGATGGGGGTAGTGCTAACTGATACACCACCTTCCCACGTTTAGCTAGAATCTCATATGGTATAATATATCAGGGACACAGTTTTCCCTTTTGTTCGAACCATTTTAAACCACGTAGGAGATATTCTCAGAAATACCTTATCACCTATGGTGAATTCGAGATCTCTGTGTCGATTATCTGCACATTACTTCTGACGGTTCTGAGCTGTTCGAACTCTTTCCTTGATAATGTCGACCACTCGACAAGTCTCTTCAATAAACTCTGGTCCAACAATACTCCGTTCTCCAACTTTGTTCCAAAATAAAGGAGTTTGACATTTCCTACCATACAGTGCTTCATAGGGTGACATCTGTATTGTAGCTTGATAGCTGTTATTATAAGCAAACTCAATCAATGGTAATTTCTCATCCCATGATCCTTTGAAATCAATGACACAAGCTCGAAGCATGTCTTCTAGAATCTGAATAGTACGCTTCGACTATCCGTCCATTAGAGGATGGAATACAGTACTAAACTTCAACATTGTACCCATAGCCTTCTGTAATCCTTCTTAAAACTTTGAGGTAAAGCGTGGGTCTCTGTCGGACACAATGCTTTAAGGTACACCATGTAATCTGACAATATTATCTACATAAAGCTTAGCTAACCTCTCTAAGGTATATTGAGGTCGTATAGCTATGAAACGAGCTGTCTTGGTCAAACGATCCACAATCACCCAGATCGCGTCAATTACTCGGGGAGTCAATGGTAACTCGGTGATAAAGTCCATAGTGATGTCGTCCCAATTCCATGCTGGTTCTGGCAGTGGCTGCAATAATCCTATAGGTCTTTGCCTTTCAGCCTTTACCCGCTGACAATTCAAGCATTGAGACACAAATTTAGCTACATCCACTTTCATTCCTCTCCACCAATAGAGTTTCTTTAGATCACGATACATCTTTGTACTTTCAGGATGTACCAAATAAGCAGAGGTGTGGGCTTCCTTTATTAATCTGTATCTAATATCCAAGTCTTTATTTTCAGGAACACATACCCTTCCTTTGTATCTTAGTACCTTTTCAACATCCAAGGTGAACTCAGGAGTAGTCCTACCTTTTTCAAGGTCTTCTTGCACCGTTCTTAGATAAGGGTCAGATTTAATAGCTGTCTTCACCTCGTCTATCAGATCAAGTACAATCTTCAATGTAGCAAACATGTTTGAGAATAGATGAATAAACCCTTGGTCAGTTGATTCTTTCAGAATATCAATCATGAACTGCTCATTGTCGTAATTAAATACTCTTCTTGTGACACATGCTACAACATTTGTATTAGCTTATTCCTGAGATTTTGTCATTGCTTTCCTGCTTAGTGCATTAGAAACTACATTAGCTTTCCCTAGATGATACTGAATATCGCAATCATAATCCTTCAGTAATTCCAGCCATCTTCTCTGTCTCATGTTCAACTCCTTCTGATTAAAAAGATGAGTGAGACTCTTATGATCTGATTTAATCTGAAATTTCTCTCCATACAAATAATGTCTCCATATCTTAACAGCATGTACTACTGCTGCTAATTCCAACTCATGAGTGGGATAGTTTTTTTCATGTGTCTTCAGTTGTCTTGAGGCATACGCAATTACTTGTTCTCCT